>JARGSG010000200.1:0-600000 GCA_030374805.1 Gracilaria gracilis
CTTCTCTTTATGGGAATCAAATCAGCCCTCTTCGGGTTCTATGGTCCTGTGATTCTGTACTTGTGCTTGAACATCACTTGTCATCGGAATGCAGTCCTTCTCCTTGGCCTCGCAATTGCCACCTGCCTCGACATTTGTGTGGTATTTCCATTTATACCAGTCTTAAAATCTCACTGACCGTGTTGAAGATTTGTTCCTCTCTGGGCTCCCCCAGGCCACAATTACAATAGTCAATGAGAGTCAACATGGAAATACTATTTAATCACTGGAATCTTTTCAATATTTTACAACTTTTGGAAAACTTCATATGACAAGTTACGTTCATGAAGAGAAAGAAGGGCTGTCCGCTCTTTTCACTTCGTACCCGCCTCTTCTCTGCTTCTGCGCTCTCGTCTCCTACTTAATGCTGCTCGACACATCGACACCATGGTCGTTTCCTCTCCCCATTCTGCGGCCCGCTCCCGCTCCATCTCCTTGATAATCCAACTGCTCATCAACACGACGACAGGGTTTTTCTATAGCTCAGCCGCTGATCTTCGACCCTTATAACACGTGCATCTCTGCACACGCATAGTCACAATCGCATTCCAGATTGCGTTCTCTGTTATTCTCCATCCACGTTTGCATCCTCTCCCCTGCAAGCACTCCACCACCTCTGTACGTTGCGCGTTCACATTACTGCTCCCCATAACTCCCATACACTCATTCTGGCTTCTTCGACTGTTCGATGTTGCGGCAAACAAACCTTACAATTCTGAGATGCAGGTAAATCGACAACAGTGTCGCTCTCCATCATGAGCACCAGAGATATGCAAGCTGTAACAGCAGAAAATGCTAGCATTCCTGTCGACGATACTGACAGCGCCTCAGTGCTTTTGGGAGCTAACACAGTCCGTATCCCAACGGCTTCCGATCGAAGGCGTATGAAGGAGAATGATAAGCCGGGAGTGCTGACAGGTAACGCACTTTCCGCACGTCACGTCTACAACAAGCTATACAACAAGAGGCTAAGGGGAACCCCTGACAACTCCGATGAGACATCGGTGTACCTCGAAGTAGCAAACCAGGCGAAGGATATGATACGAACTCATCTGTATCACAAAATGGGTCTCCGTCGTGGCGAGAAGACCTACAGTAAGATTAAGGTGGAGTTTGCTCACCAGATCATGCAGTTGAAGAAGAAGATCGTTGAATAATTTCCAGTTCTCGCTGCAGCTCAGAACTACTGGATTGTCACAGACTTTATCAAAGATTCGATGCAGCGTGACAGAAAGGCCGCCGCGGAGGCAAAGAAGAAGGCCGAAAAGAGAAAGAAAGCCGTCGCACAGCTCTTATCTGTCGAAGATGAAGGGGAGCAGTGTCTAACGTCCTCGAAAGCACCTGCGGTGGATGAACAACCTCCAGCATCTGTCAATCACACTATTCGTAACACCCAGGCGCGCTGTGTATCACCTACTCCGCCAGAAAGTACCGATGGCGCGGGCAATGATCTCAGAAACTCCGAGGGTGATTCTGATGCAAGCGATTTGGATGTCAGTGGTGAACGTATTGATGGGGAAGCGGTCCAGGATGCTTCAACTATTTCCCATCGCCCTCGAAAGCGTATGGTTATAGAAGAAAGCGAAGATGACCGAAGCGATGAAGATGGTATGGTTCGACGTCTGAGTGGACACCGCGATCGTGTGAAGAGAGCGAGACGCCATTCCAAACTTTCTTCGGTGCAGAGAATGTCAACTGCGAAAGATGGAAAGCTTCAAGCTCCTCCTTCCATTTCGTCATCACGTTCGAACTTTTGTCAGTGGCCAAGGTGGAGGCGGCAAACGTAAGAAGTCTCAGAAGTCTAACTTTCGCACACCACGTCCTCGCAGGTCTTAGTGTGCACCACGGGGTTTCTTCATGGGCCACGCATCAAAATATCACGTTGGTACAGCTGTAGTCCGAGCGCTACCAAACATATCTGCAACCTATTATCGTGTCTCTTATGCTATATCTGAGTTTCTCCGAAGCGATGGTAATGATGAGGGTGGGGGAATATGGTTGTTAATGGTTCGTTCTCACTAGTTTAATCGCTGGATCTTTGACAATCGCAGCTGGGGCCGTGGTATACAACACATCCTCCCCTGTTCTCCGTATCGTCGCGAAAACAAGACACATGAAGAGACGATGGTCAGTCACGTCAAGCGTCCATGTCTATCTACTGTCTGGAGCAACCCTTTTTCAGCGCTGGTCATACTTTGCCACTAAATCTCTTGTCTTTCTTGTTATTGTTCCTTTTGCCACGTTTGTGAATCATTCCAACTTCGAAGTAGACGCATAAGCGCTTGAATGGACTACATCCGGTATTAGTCTCATATAAATCTCATATACATACTGATCACTATTAGCACCCTAAAGTGGTATTCATGCCGGCATAGTTTTGACTTTTATCAGTACCTTATCCCAAGACTCGCAGCGCCCTCATTTAGTTTCAGTTTTGTCCTCACTTGGGTCTCCTTGCGAGATAAAGCCTTGCTAGGGTGGATCTCCCTTCGGCTATATTTCGATAAACTTTGGCGCTAAGTTGGTCGCCTACAGGGAACTAATTTCGGCCTGTATTTGATCCACACTTGTCTTTAGCATTCGGACTTTTCGGGACATTGTTGGACCACTTCCAGCCTATGCTTCGCCAATGCCCTACACGTGTACCTGGTACCACTTGTGGTCGTGTAATGATCAAATTCCGACTGTACTTCGGCCACTTTTTCTGTGTCCATGCGGGACAGGTTTGGGCCAATTCTGGAGCTAAATTAGTTGGCCAAGTTTGGCCTATATTTAAAAGGCCAATCTTCGGTCATACTTTGCCTATCAATAGAACCTAATTTTTTGGACATACTTTGGGCCATATTTTGTCCGCTTTCCGGTCCCTGACAATGTTCGTAGGGTGGAATCGGAAAGAAGTTCTTGAAGAAGACACGCTGTTGTCTATGAGGAGACAAGCAGAAGCCCTTCATTGACTTCGATCCCTTCAACACTTACGCTCCACGCGTCTGTGGCTTGTCATGAATCCCCACGTCTCCAACTATCCTTCACCGCGGCACATGAACTCTTTCTGGAAGAAGCAGACATCTCCAACGCGTACTTGTATGGCAAACTGGATGTTTCCATTATTATGGACCAACCCACGAAGTCCTCTGGCCTGATTCAAAAGCCCGGCCACGTCTGCCGACTTCTCAACTCTTTGTATAATGCCGTACAAGCCGAAATAATATGGGTTCTCTCTCCTCTGACACCTTGCTCTCATGGAACTTCGTCAACTCCGCTCTGGATTCTCGAGTTTTCATGTCCCATGAGCATGATAACTTCGTTATCTTGGCTGTCATAATTGACGACTGCGCCTTTGCCGCAAATAATATGGAACTAATCAATGGTTTCAAGCAGAAATTAGCTGCGACTTTCGATGTGAAACTCTATGGAGAGCTGTAGTCATTCATCGGCTGGAGTATTCAGCGATCACCCGCAGGAATTGAGGTAAGTCAATATGGATATGCACTACAGGTTTTATAAAGGTTTAACATGCAGCACTGTAACGCGGTTGGATCTCCTCTCCCTGCTGGAGCTAAAGTTCTCCCGACTGGTGATGGACATATTTCTCTTTTCTTTGATAACCACGCGAGCTATAGGCCTGCAATTGGAGCTCTACTCGACATCTCGATCTCCACACGGCCCGATCTTGCGTTTCCTATCTCAGTTCTTGCAAAACACCTACGCAATTCATGTGAGCGACACTTGTCATTACTCAAACGGATGTTCAGGTACTTGGCTGGAACCATGAAATACGGACTTCATTTCCCCGTAAATTTTCCTGTTTCTCCTGCGTCACTTCGTTTGTACGCTGATGCCGATCGGAAGAAGTGTATTGAGACTCAAAGCTCAACAACCGGGTACGTTATCGTCGTCAAAGACGCACCAGTCATGTGAAAATCGAGGCGACAAACTGACATTGCACTTTCTTCTCCGGAAGCTGAGTACATCGAGCCTTCTACGTTCGCAAAGGATTTGTCTGGGGTAGGAAAGATTTTTTTTGAACTCGCACACATCCAGCCTTGGAGCGAAGATCTATGGTTTGAGGCCACAAAGACTCTAAATGATAGCTCGGCGTCGCTTTCGCTAAGAACGAATCCACAAATTCCTGGTTAAAACAGACACATCGATCTTAAAATGCACCACGTTTGAGAACTTCATAAAAAAAAGATTGTTGAGGTGCAACGTTTCCCAAGAAGTCCAATGGTTGCTGAAATACTGGAAAAGAGTAATTCCTTCCTAGATGTGGGGAGAATGGTTGCTTTGATGCATATTGACTTATTTTAAGAAGAAGTGTTGAGAGCTACCATCTACCAGTCCACCTGTTTTCATAAGTTGTTTCTGTGTTGATCCTATTTCTTTGTTGCAGTTTCGTGTTGTGATATAAGGTTTTGTTTTGTAAAGTAATTATACTGACTATGTATGGTTTACAATCTTTCTCTTTTACACCACATAAGTACATGGGTTTTTGTCCTACGGTTTTTGTGCATTGTAATTGGGTTTGGAATTAACTGGTGTAAACATGGACGTCGCTACATCAATTAATGCTGAAGCTGAGTGTGGGATTTTATGATTATTGTTTTTTTTGTTTTTCGCTTTACGTTTGTGAAAGACTGCACCACGATTTCTATCTTGAAAAAATGTGGCGGAGCAGGAGACGTGTTGGTTTAAAAATACTGTGTACCGGCCTGTTCTTTGGCCTGTGAGTTTATGCACTTGTGAATTACTTTGTGCTGTTAGGGCTGAATAGTGCAACCGCTATATTGGTATAGGAAAAATAGTCGCTCTGCCCCAGGTCTGTATTTTTGACTACTTATTTTTCGGGTTTAAAGTCAAATCGTCAAGCATATTTGGCGGTATTCAGTCAAAGTAGTCAAAAAGTAGTCGCTTTTAAGTATTTACGTTTTTTCAAGCGAGCTTTCCTGTGTCACACAATGTATTAGTAGTTTAGGACAATAACGGGGTCTTTTTAAGCCACATTGACAGTGAACCAATTGCTACAGAATTACTGTTCGAACAAAAATTGTTCTACTCACTATCCGGCTTCCGATTGAATTTTATTGTGTGTAGCTTTGTAAGCAAATTAATCTCTTATGTACACTTTGCCTACTTAAACTGACTACTCAAACGATGAAGTCAGTCAGTCACAGTCATGTGCTTTTTGCATAGTAGTCAGTCAGTCAGAAATACGGGCCTGCTTTGCCTTGAGGGACGGGGTTGACAGCCGTCGGCCTCTTGCAAGGCGAGAGCGCTACACCCAGTGACCGCGATTAGAGGGGGTGTCTAAATAGTGTGGTAACAGATTTAATGTGGCTTACAATAACCCACACTATTTGCGGTATACCCATCATCGAGTGCGGCCTAAATTAGTGTGGGTAAAGGCCATTTCCCTCGCAAAATGGCGGGCTCGTCTAGATTAAAAGTCGCCAAACGTCTTGTCTTTCTTCCAGCTCCAGGCCTCACATCGCAACATGACCGTTCCAACCTCTGGATCGCCAATCATTGCAGCGTTCCAACGCGCTGCCAGCAAACAAACCACAATGGCACAAGACCACACCAACCGCACCAGCCCTCCAGATGCCTCCGCAACAGATTCTTCCGCCACTGAAACTCCATCTCTCACCGAGAAAAAGAAACGAAGCGTGAACAATGTCCTCTCCATTGCCGATCGGGCCAAGATAGTGTCTTGGATGTGGCACCATGCTCAACAAAATGGCCAACGCCATGTTATATCGAAAACAGTGCAGCAATTTCCCGGTTTCTTTCGCAGTAGCCCCAAAGCAAATTTACAAAAGGCAAGTAGGCTCTGGCGGAGCAGAAAGCAGTATGTGGATTCGGAGGGAAACCCGAGCACTCACGGGTCATGCACATCCATTACAAAGAGAACCCATCTTGGTATTAAGCGCATTAACTTGAAAGCTCGCAGTGGTAGAGGACGAAAGACGAGGACTTGGGTCACTGTTCTCCACCTCGATATACTCCAAGAGTTCGACTGACTGCGAAAACTGGGCGTAAAATTCAACTGGAATACCTTGCAGCTCATGGCTAAAACGATGATACATCACTCTGACAAGCAAGAATATCACAAATTTGCCGTTGACAGTGGGACCGGAAAGCTTTTGACATGTTGCATCACACGGAGATGGGTTCAAACCTTTGCAGACCGGTACCGAATTGTAAGCCGCGCACACACGGGAAAGCACTTGCTTTCTCCACAAAAGACAACTTTCATCCACAAAGAGATTGCCTACCATTTAGGGCATGTCTTGCGAATGTTTAGAAAAGGATTGTGGAAAGAGGAAAACGTTGAAAACGCAGACGAAACGCACTTCATGATCAACATGGAAAATGGCCGCACGCTTGTTTTCTGTGGATAAAAAGAGGTTAAGTATGCAGATGTGGGTTTTTCAGGTGAAGAGGGTATGACAATGGTTGTTCGAATTAGCGGGGGTCCTTTGGCAAAGATTGAACCGGTGTTTATGGTTTTTCAGAACCAGAACAGATCCTACCCAATACGGAGAGTGCCAGATGATGTGCCAAATGTTTCTTACCGTGGTGGGCCAAAAGGCTGGGTGAACACGGTTGTTATGCCGCAATGGCTGGGAGAGAAAAAAGTTATCAATCGCTTGCCACACAAAAGGAAGAGGATTTTGTTTGTGGACAATTGAAGTGAACACAATCAAACTACGGAGCTGTTGTCTGCGGCGAATCACATTAACACTGAGATACAATACTTTACATTAAACGAAACGCACCTTGTCCAGCCTGCTGATTCGTTTATTATTCAAAAAATCAAGATCGCATGGAACGGCAGGTGGGAGAACTACAAGATGGAAATGGTTAAAAAGAAAGCTTTGTCTTCGTCTTGGAAGGTTAGGAATCGCGGAAAAGCGTTTTTTCTGCGTTTGGCAGGGTTGGCAGTGATGGATGTTAATCGGGAAAGAGATGTTGACGGTTTGACATATGCCCGCAAAGCAATGATACGAACTGGTCTCTCTCTGAATGTTAATGGGCTGTGGGAAGAGAAGCAGTTATTTCCCAACTTGCAGGAGATCATCGCCAAGCATCAAAATCATTTTGATGGTGAGGCAGTGAAGATTGACAGTGACTTAGTCAATTGACACGGATATGTGTTGGGGGTCCATATCAATAATACGGAATGGCACAAAAGTTCGACGAAAGTTATGGCCATTTTCTCTTCAGAACTCGCTTTTCCATGCCAAAACCAAACTTGTAGACCGCACTCTCCCCTTCCATCCAAGCCGAAGTAAACAAGAATTGGTCAAGGTAGACCGAAGTTATCATAAAACTACTGCATTAAGTGCTTTTTTACAGATTAGCTACGCCAATCACTCCCACTAGAGAAGTACTCCGTGCGCTTTTGTTCATCACTTTGATAATAGCGATCTAAAACGTTCTTCACTAGATATCCCTCCCGCGTCTGTTCTTGCACAGATTTGACCTCTGACAAAGGCAAAATAGGCAACTGGAACGAATTATTTTCAAGCAAACATTGGCTTTCTTCCATAATCGTTGTAGACGAGACAGTCGTTTTCAAAAGTCTGTATCTGCACCATTCATTATCACTAGACAGACGCTTGACCATCACACCCTCCTTGAAATCAGCATCAAAACGGAATATATGATACGTTGAAAGCTTGAACGTATTTGGAATCTTGAAAAACTTCTTTAAGAACGCCTTCCAGTCTATCCAATTCACCTCCACGGCCGACACTGCTTTGTTTGTCACAGAACTTTCCTCCAAGACTTTCATCATCTCCTTTGGTCCGAAAACATTTTGCTGCTTTAAACGCCGCTTAACTAATCCAAAGGCTGCATCACATCGGTTCTTAGTGTGTCCGGCGACTAAGAACCGCAAGACTATCCTGCTTTCATACCCCATGACCACACGCCATAGTAAATACCACATCATAAACCTATTTTTGTTTTGCCCACTACAATTATCGGCATGAAGGTCTAAACACTTGTGATGATCAGTGATAGCCCCAGCAACTCGATGCTCACTAATTGCGTGATGAAGCATAGAGGCCACCTCGCTGCAAGTCTTGTTGTTAGGCCAATGGCCTTCTGGTAACCCATAGACATTGCATACCTTGAACGAGCTACTATATATACCGAATATGTCGAACTTTAGTCCCGTAACGAAATACATTTGGCCCGGTTGCCTCAGTAAGTGCGGAAGTAAGACCTTTTCGGCAAAGTCAAAAACGAGGTGGATGGGTGAGGATGATGGACATGCACTGGCCGACGAAAGAATTGTTTTGTACAGTGTGAATTCCTGCAATGCTTCGCCCCGATGTAACGCTCGTGCCCTTAACATTGTTTCTCTTATGTTTGGAGCCGTCGCGTTGCGTGCCGAGCTCATGAGTGCGGTGCACAAATCACAGAAATCACTTCCTGCTTTGAAGATACGTAAAGTAGGATACTTCTTCCTCCATGTCTTGAGAAATGCGTTCCTGGTCAATGGCTCATCCGGCTCGCTTGCCATGCTCATTAGAGCAGCCGCCGTAATGATCTCATTCCATTGTACTTTGTAGATTTCGTAAACGTCATATCTTCGGGTGCCACTGCTTAACCACTGAACAGGATGTTCTTCATCCGACCCACGTCCGCTTGGACAATACAGTGCATGAAGAGCAGCATGGTGTTGCAAGAATGCAAGCGCAGTGGCAGTTTGCAACGACTCCTTTCCCTTCCTCCCCTTGGATTTCTCGTTTTTCCGTATGCTGAACACTTTCTCCTCCGCAAGTTGTTTTGCGAGACGTTCAATATGGCGAGGGCTTAGCTGAACTATTGCGGCAAACGCAGATAGACAAACGCAAGATCCTCTGATGGCATACCTTGTTGACGTGTTGCACTGGGTTGTAGTTCTCCGACGCTTTGCCTTCCTTCTTTCGGCACGCTCTGCATCCCATTGCACCAGTTGGTTTTGTTTGCCCTTTGGCGCAGTCAAGCAGAGTAACATGCCCCTAACAGTGTTAACTCTTTCGTCTTCATCAAGGGCACCAAACGATAGAGCCAATGGAATGTCGTCGGGTCGTAAACACTTCGCATCACAACTGCAATTCGCAGACATACGATCATAGTGCTGACGGGCACAACGCTCAGAAACTAAAGCGGAAAGCGTGTCATCTTCAGCACCACTGTCCGAGAGATGCGATGATAATTCAAGGTGTTGTTGGTCGGAATCTGCTGGTTCGTATGGCATTGGAAGGAGTTCGGAGTCCAGTTGTTCAAGATCTTGAGAAATGAGTTCTTCGATGTCTACGCTGTTGTCATCGGTGAAAAACGGCATCGCCATCATGGTGGTGATAGGTGGGGTATCAGACGAGCACTATCGCTGTGTCAATGTATTTAAAATGCGTGTTCCTTCGTCTTCAAGGGCTTTTCAGAAAAACAGCGTTCTCGGTTTCACACCATAGAGACCGCAAGATCTCGGGTTTGAGACATCCGTTTTCTACGAGAACCGTCTCATTCGAAAGCTACAGATCTGGGCTCAAAAGGAAGGTAGAAACCTGGAAAAGTTGAAAATGTGCCATTCCGTACTTTTGATATGGAACACGACACATATTGCTAACCCATATTAATTGCGTTGAGAATAAATATTGTGGCCCACATTTATTGAGACTGCTTTTTTATTAGTGTGGTACACTTCATAATGTGGGTCACACTATTTTATGTTTCTTTCTCCTCAGAACTGTTACAGAAAATAGTGTGACCCACTCTAATTGCGGTCACTGGGTGTACATGAACGTCATTCTATGCGCCGTGCCCCAACGCGCTCAAAGCAATTCGGCGGTGGTGTGCACTGGCAATATAAATTGTGCGACCGTTCGGCGCGGCGAAGTGCCCGCCGGCGGTCAAGTGTGGACAGACCCTGTTGCGCCTCCTTGGTTCCGAACAGTGTCGCAGTTTTTTGTGATTTGAACTGTCATTGTTGGAACGTGGACGTTGTTTTGCTTGTTATTAAAACCAACCTGCTAGCAACGCTTTTATCAGCGTTTGGGAAGCAAGCTTTTCTGAAAAAAATTCGCGAAGCTCCTGTTGCGTGCCTCAAGTGGGTTTCAACTTCACAATCTCGAATGTCAATTTATTTCTGAAAATACTTTTCCAGCGCCATCTGGAATGTAGCATTGCATTATGAAGTGCTAAAATTCTTAAAGCAATTCAATGCAATCGTAAATATTTTGATTCCAATTGTAAGGTCTTCCGATCAGCTCCCTTTGAACTCCAACAAACTGCCATCACATTTTGCTATTGTGTAGAAACAGAGCATACAGATTGACCAAATTTGTAGACGTGGCCCTCCCGGTGGGAGTTGTAGATACTCGAAAATACAAAGAGCATTATCGCTGAAAGTACTTAGATTCTCAAAAGCAAAAGTTTTTAAGCTTATTTGAAAAGCGTTTGTTACTTTCTAAAAACCTCTAAAGTAGCCAACGTGTTTTTAATTATTTGAGAGAATAGAGAACCTATAAAGTCAAATCAGATTCACATTTTGACTAAAAGGCCAGAGACTACAAGATCCACTGAGATGTTGAAGTACTTTTTAGAATGATATTTTGCGGTTCTTGTTAATTTTACCTAGAGGTCTAATTGCTCATAGCGTTATGCTGTATTCATAAATATCAAGCATGTTTTTAAGATAGTGAAACAAATAGATAACTAAAGAATTAACTTCACTGTCGTAGTATTTTGTTTGTAATACCAGGCACTTGGAATAAGGCCATTCATGCACACCGAATGAAAGATTATCGCACTGTGGGAGTCCGTTTGTTTCAACCTCTAAAATCTTGATCTCCGACACATTTCGCTTTCTGGGATACCAATTTGTTGTTTTTGAATTGATCCAATTTTAATTAGTGTCCAAAAAAGCAGCGAGATGCACCGTGTAACACGGCGCATATTTTGAAGTGAAAATATTTATTTTTACAACGGTGTTTGAATAGAATTTGTGCATTCTATGTATAAGCGTCACGAAATCGCAATGTACCAACACTGCAGGTAGATCTCCAGAACAGCAGCCAACGCTACTGTAGTAGTTGAATTTGCCCAAATTAGCTTTGCAAGTGGAGCCAATTGCCAGCTTTCCACCCCTATAGGAGCTTTGCGATTTGCGATAATAGTTTTAGTTTTCATAATTTTCAATAATAGTTTTTAGTTTTAGTTTTCAAGAAGTTCGAATTTCCCGCTATTCCCAGAAGAAAGGGCAGGGTTACAGTATCGTGGTCCCAGGAATTCTTTAACCCTTGTCGGGTACCAGGATATTCTGGAATAGGTACCTGGAAGAGCTCTTCCAACTGGAAGTGCATCTCTTCCAGGTACCGAATACATATAGACTTATTCACAAATAAAGGTTTTCATGCACAGAATGTTGCATTGCTGAAATATAAAGAACAAGATCATTGTATAATCGCATTCCGGTGTACAGAACTCTTCGGAAGAAGGCCTTCAAGAGCATGCAGTACGTATTAAATAGCGGTGAAAAGTTCTTCTTTATTTTCTCTAGACTCTATAGAAGTTTGATTAGCTTGCGCCCACAGAAAGCCAGGAAAAAATTCTTTTAAACGATTGTTTAGACTACAAATAAAGCACAAGGAAGGGCTATAGATAAGATGTACACTACTGTTTGTTATGCTTTGGTATCTGTCTTTTGATTACTTTGTTGAATTCGTAGACCTTCTTCAAATATTAAAATATCTACAATTGCATCACTTCTTTGAATTGTCGTCCCAACAAATTCAAAGTAGGAAAAGAGAGACTTTATAGACTCACAAAGATAGCACAAAGAGTGTTCTGTTCTATGGATGGCTTGGTTCTTCTCCGCACATTGATTGCTAAGAAACAGTTCTGGTTGACATAGAAATTAGTCAGGTTTGTAAACGATTTTCTTATATTCTACATCATAATAGGAATAAAAAGACCTATATGTATTTTGCACAATGTGAGCACAATAGTTATGATCATAATCAACACCAATAATTTTAGAGATCCTACTAACACGCTAGTTCGCTAACTGTATCTATGTTTTTCACTTGGTATAGCTATGCAGTTTACAAAGATGTGCCTTACGAGCTTGATAAAGCGTACAGCAATGAATGGCTTGTACCTATATTATGCACCTGGAAGCGGAACTATTCCAATTGGAAGAGAACCTCTTCCAAAAAATTTGACTAAATTCTTGTCCATGAAGCGTTCTAGCTTCCTTTCGAGCGTTCAAGTTCGACCCGCATATCTTAAAATGTATGGGTTCCTATTTTATACTACATATAGTAAATGAAAGAAGAGAGAAAGTCCTCCTCAACTCAATTTATTATATATATTTCTATGCAGTGCGTGCGTAGTTATGTATACATCTAAAATGAGAATTCCGAAAGTTTCACACCTATTCCTGGTCCGCCTGAAAAGGGTTAACGCGCTCTTTTCACAGATCCAAGTTGCCAGCCCATAATGTGAAGAAGCCATCATAATGAATACCTTTCGGAAGACAGTGACTTACGTGTGATCTGCCCTAAGTAATTAATCCGTCCGCGAGTGTTGCGTGTGGTCTGGGCGAGACGCCCTAACCATTGCCCTCATCATCCATCATCAGCAGTGGCTCATACATATGAAAACTGTCCTAACCTTCCAAGTCATGCAACGAATCTGTACTACAGATTCTGTAGCCCACGAAATAAAAACTGGCCCGAAAAAGGTATCGAAAAGGCCTTTTGGATACCTTTCGGAAGACAGTGACTTACGTGTGATCTGCCCTAAGTAATTAATCCGTCCGCGAGTGTTGCGTGTGGTCTGGGCCAGACGCCCTAACCATTGCCCTCATCATCCAAAAAACAAGACCAAAATGTGTTGCAGTCAAAAGTGTGGTGGTTTCGGCGCCTATAAACAAAATGACAGAGTTCAGCGGCCGTCTTCGTATCATTTCGCCAATTCGAAGCGCCCTTTCTCCGACCCAACTACGATCGTTTGAGTCCCATTCTGGTTCTTGTGCTGGGCAAGACATGCTTGTAGCTCAAGCTAGCATGCCAAAATCACCCTCCAAAATCCCGTTTTTGAAACAACACTTTAAAGTTGTTCGTGCAAATAACAAGTTCAACAGTTACTGTTGCAAATCTTATTGAGTGGTTCATTCGACTCGACTCAAAATCTACTAAGGTTTGATACTATCTAGATACGTGGCGCCACATAACACTAAAAAGTTTTTAGTAAAAACATCCCCTAGAATATATCCTATACTCTATAATGCATTATATAAGGGTTATCAACTGGTACGAGAGTGCGATATGAGCCCGAGGGATTGTTATTTTACCGAGGCGGACCGTATTCGAGCCTAGTGACGAGCTGCACATGTCATGCCAGCTCTAGATAGCACCCAGATGAAAGCGAACCACCACACACGCAACACTCGCGGACGGATTAATTACTTAGGGCAGATCACACGTAAGTCACTGTCTTCCGAAAGGTATTCAAAAGGCCTTTTCGATACCTTTTTCGGGCCAGTTTTTATTTCGTGGGCTACAGAATCTGTAGTACAGATTCGTTGCATGACTTGGAAGGTTAGGACAGTTTTCATATGTATGAGCCACTGCTGATGATGGATGATGAGGGCAATGGTTAGGGCGTCTCGCCCAGACCACACGCAACACTCGCGGACGGATTAATTACTTAGGGCAGATCACACGTAAGTCACTGTCTTCCGAAAGGTATCCAAAAGGCCTTTTCGATACCTTTTTCGGGCCAGTTTTTATTTCGTGGGCTACAGAATCTGTAGTACAGATTCGTTGCATGACTTGGAAGGTTAGGACAGTTTCAAAGTATCCTGGGCTGTAAATTAGGCTCTCAATGTCGCTCGCACGGGAGATTGAGGAATGATTGGTGCTGTCCGTACTTTGAACAGTCCTCAAGGAATGACGTGATTTTGGATTTGCTGATGTCACGCCACGCATTGTAAGCGCCTGCGTCATATGTATGAGCCACTGCTTCCCGTAAAGCTACGCAATGCTTCACGTTCCTCAATAACATTCCCGACCGTTCGACACCCATATATATAAATATATGTGCGCACTTCCCATTTTCGTTCACTCCTTCCCGATCCATCCGCTCACCCATCAACTCCCGCTCTGTGTTTGAGCCACTCTGCAAACCTCTCCGCCATGACTTCCTTACTGTCGCTCGCCGCTGCCCTCCTGCTCCTGTGTTTGAGCATCTCGTCGGTGCACGCAACGTGTGAGGACTTGCCACTCTCCTTCTCGACAACCAATACGCTGGTTTACTCAAGCAACCGTGTGCCCGCTGGAACGGTCACTGCGGAGTTGGATAACGGTGCGCTAACCGTTTCCTATTCGCTTTTGCCAGGATGTACTCTCACAGATGACATCCATGTCGATTTGGTCTCTTCCTCCAGTACCATCGGCACTTCCACCATTCCTGTCCCTGGTAGTTTCGCTTGCAAGGCACCGGCTTCCGGCTCGTCGCAGACCATCACTTGTCCTATTGAACTGTTCAGTGTAGGAGACTGCTGTGCAGATACTTTCCGTTTGTTCACTCACGCTGTGGTCGTCTGCGGCGACAACGAAGAAACAGCCTTCGCTGGGCCCTCACAATGCGGCACCAGGCGCTGGTGCAACTATGAAGACGTGCCTGTCACCGTTGACTGTCCGGTCTGTCAACAATGTTCCACTGCTGCTTCTGCGTGCGTGGCGGCGTCCACGGACTCCAGGTGCATGGGACGAGAGTGTCTGTCTTCATCGACAGTGGGCGAATTGGGCTGCTCTGGAGGAATGTGTGTCTCTGATCCTGTGGAAACTTGCGTCGAGTGTGAGAGCTGCGCGGAGTCTGGCAGCACGGCGTCATGCGAATTCGACTCCTCCAGCGTGAACCGCGATGTGTGCCCGAATTGCGGAGAAGTGTGCACCACGATGAGTGGCGGGGGTTCTGGATGTGAACAGCAGTGTACCACCGATCAAACATGCACAGGAGGAGATCCGGACAGCTCCTTCCTGTGCATAGATCCTCCCACAACCTGTACCTCCAACGCGGACTGTCCCCCTGGCACCGACTGCATCAGCGGTGAGTGCGTTCCGTCCGGAGATTGTACTTCCTCAAAGGAGGCAATCTGTGACACCCTGTTCCAACAACTCAGTGGCACTAATAGCAACTCGGCCAAATGCTGTCCGGACACGTCCGGATGTGTTGACATCAAATTCAACCTGGATACTAACTCGTTCTGCAGTACTGAATGCGGTGCTGGGTGTGATCCCGCACAAACGGCTGGCTCGACGAACGTCCCTGAAGTGTTCTGCGTGTTCGGAACTTCCACTAGCGCCGAACTGATGGCGGTGGATCCGCCGTTGCCGAGGTGTACTATGTAACTGGCCTCGATATATTTCGTCCCAACTCCTCAATTGTATCGTTTTAAAGGTAATCAGCACAATGTCGAATTCCGCCAGAATCGTCTTCCTGAAATTGAAAATCTTCGATCTGCACCATACTGAAGAAAGAGTTGTGGCGGATTCTTCTGCATTGAAGAACATACTATCTTACATTATGATTTAAGAAACAAAGAAATTCTATGATGGCTTCTTCACATTATGGGCTGGCAACTTGGATCTGTGAAAAGAGCGCGTTAAAAAATTCCTGGAACCACAATACTGTAACCCTGCCCTTTCTTCTGGGTACTAATCATTAAAATAGCTAGAGTGTTATCTAGCATTTTATTGAATAAGATTATATGCGCCGGAGCCAACTGTACACTACTCGACGAGTAAACTTTCCGAGTAGTACTCGTGTACACTCGCAATTGCTGTCTTCATCTACACTTGCTTTCGATAATATTCAATTAGTACAATACTGTATCGCACATGTTCGCAAACCCACACCGAGTTCTGAATCACTGTTTGCTCTCGAACACGCTTGTCATCGTTCGATTCAGGTTTGATAAACACTATAGATTCTACTTGAAATCATTAGCGATATATGGAAATAGAGAGTTGAAGTCTTTGTGCTCACTGGCCGGCAAAGCATCTTGTTGGCTGCTCACATTATTCTCGGCTCCCTGTTCGCCGCACCGTCGCACCGAACGAACGACGGCAGAAACGAAAATACGTGTAATTGGGAACGAAGAAGATGTGCTGTCCACCCTTGCTACCACGTTGCATGCGCCCCACGTGTTTCGTGCCCTTCGTCGTGTGTTTGTATGACAATTAGTACTGCAGCGCGTGTTGGATAATAAGGTGCGCAGTTGCAGCGGCGTTTGTTACAAATTGGTGCTTCAAAAGTGCCTTGCGCAAAAAAGGAGGGACTATCAGGGCACGGAACCAGTGCGAGAAAGGATATTTGTGTGCGCATTCTTGGTACGCTACCCAAGAGTGGCCGCGATGGGAACATCATGGTGCGAAAAGCTCCAAATTGCAGAACCGAAGGCCAAGGTGAGATTGGTAAAAGAAGCCGAGCTTGCAGCTGCGGCAAAACGTACCAATTCCATCTGCTGTGCCGAGCCACAGACCGAGGCGTTGCGAGTCGCTGAGCTCCAGTCTGCTCGAGCCCCATGGACAGGGCGGCGGCGCCGGATGCGGCACACAAGTGGAGTGCTCCAAACTGCACACGTGCGCGCTGCCATCGTCAAGCCAAACGACGGCGCTGGCGCTGCGCAGCGAAACGACACGTGGAGCATTGCAGAAGGAGAAGTGGTGCGTGGCCACGTGCGCCGCCACGTCCCACACGTGCAGCTTCTTGTCCCGGGACGACGACGCCACGCGCGTGCCGTCGGCGGACATGGCCACGTACGGGCCCGAGCGCGTGACGCTGTTCCTGTCCACGCGGCCGCAGAGCAGCGGCTCGCACACGGCGGCGCCGCGCTGCGTGTCCCACACGCGCACCTCCGAGTCCCACGTCGACGTCAGCGACACCGACACGGCGCGCGCCCCGTCCACGCTCATGGCCACGCATAACACGTTGCCTCCGTGGCCGCGCAGCGGCTCGCCCACGGCGGCCGCACTGCGCACGTCCCACACTCGAACCGTCGCGTCGTCACCGCCGGACACGAGACGCCGCCCGTCCGCGCTAAACGAAACATCCACCACCCGGCCGCTGTGCCCGCACAGCGCCCCTGGCAGCAGCGCGCCGCTCTCGCCGTCCCACAGCCGTATCGTCCCGTCCTGCGACCCCGACGCGATCAGCTTCCCGTCCGCACTCATGGCCACGCACTCTATCGCTTCGTCATGCCCGTCTTCACCGCCGCTCGCAATCTCCGCCTGTCCGCCTCCCGTGTCCCACACTCGAACCGTTCCGCACCAATCCCCAAAAAGTCCCTCTAAGTCTTCAGATACTCCCACGTACGTAATTTGTTCCCTCATGCCAAGATTTGTCCTCACAGCCAACCAATGAGAATGCTCCCACGACCCAAACCTTCCATCAACCGATCCCCAAAGAATCTTGGTGTCTTCTGCAGCAAATGCTACGCACAACACAATATCTCCAATCCAAGCAGTGCCTAAGCATCTTCCAGTTTCTGCATTCCAAACCCGAATACTTTCATCCTCCGATCCGGACGCAATCAATTCTCTATTTTCACTAAATGCCACACAATAGACCTTGTGTTGATCCAAAACGGGAGGGCGTAGAGCACTCAGTTGCAATCACGCGGTAGATTCGGCACAGGCAAGAGAATAGGCACAAAGGGCCTTGGAAGTCCCTCCAAGGATGCCTCTGAATCCGCTGCCTTTGCAGCTGACTCAGGTCTTTTATAGCCTCGTCCGGGCATGCTCCCAGGAAGGTAACAAAATGTATGGGTGGAATCTGACGTAAGGTTGCCGAAGCAGAGTTTCTATCTGGTCCACTGTTGAATAGAGTTACAGTAGCTATTGCTGGACCGTTTTCGAGTCAGTCGTGACGCATATATGCGAGAGCCACGTCAGGACTACGTGTGTACCGTAGCAAATGCAGTTTACAGCGGCAAATGTTTGCGAGCGCGTTCAGTCAATACCGTCCTGGGATCAACTTGGAGACTCCTCAACTTTGTGTTATCTCGGATCACTATTTGTAATCATCGGTGCGCAGTAGGTGTGTACATAACTTACTTCTGTATTGTGTATAGCTTTTTAAATATATATTGAATAAAGTACTTTATCCTACACACTGGTCTGACCGCGCTTGCGCTGGACGGACTTGCTGAAGGCCTAGAACTGTTGTGGACGGAGTTGGTGCGAGGAGAGTTGCCCGGACTTCTGGAAACAGGAGTGCGAAACCGTTTATATAGTCTAGCAAATAGATGATTGTAGTACTAAAAACAACACTACCAATAAAGGCTCTTTCCTACTTTATATTCCTATACAGCACTGATAACTCAGTGACCGCACCAGCTGAGCATATGCGCGTGGAAAGAGCAAAACCAAAGCTTTTAAGCCCCTTCCAAAACTACCATATGCTACAACTGTTCTCCTCTTTTCTTTTAAAATTTGTCCTCAAATTATATGATATTTTACTTTTGTTTTTGTTTTGTTCTTTTTCTTGTTTGGTTTTTGTTTTTTTCGTTTTTGTTCATTTTTCTTTGATTTTATTCTTTTTGTTTCTTTTTATCTTCTCATGTACTTCATTACCTAGTTTGGGTACGGAAAAAATGAATGTCCGCCGCCTTCGGGAATATCTAATGTAACTGGTGAACCTATTCCTTCTCGTAATTAATTCGAAACTCGTTCTGTAATGTGAATATACGCCTTACGTTCTTCTGGGTAATGTCCAATGATCTCAAAAATGTAATAATGCAGCTGTATCATTCTACTTTCAGTAATTGAAAGGCATACTTTTGGTTCATGCCTTTCGTATAACGCAAGTGTTGTATTTCTATCAATTTCCGAAATCAATGGTCCATGTAATTGATAGTATGCCAAAGATATGTGGAATATATTCCATAATATAACATTTTGTTTATTTGGGTCGGAGGTAGTGGCTAACAGCCAGTCGGCTAGTTTCATCTGAGCAAATTGTAATTGACCAAGATCCTGGCTGTTCAAACTCATTTGGAGGACTCGTTTGATGATGGGCGAGTGAGGAACTGGTTGCTCTTTGCTCCGCGCCTTCTATTTATGCTTATTCCTGTGGAGCTGGTCCAGCAGGAGATGGATACATAGTTGGGTATGGGATCCTCGGGTGTGCGTCTATTTCATTCAATTTGAAGGTTTCCACTCTATTCTTTTCAAAGAAGTTCTTTACTGCATTTCTTATACATGGAAGGTAGTTTCCAGATCTTTGGTAGTGACCGTAGGTACCAATTATTACAAAATATAGTTGTAGTATAAATTCCTCTTCATACTCATCGTAAAGTTGCGGACTGTATGCACTTAGTAGTCTGCATAGTATTTGGAAGTCTACTTCTTTAACAAATGGGCCTTTGATTTGGTAGAACCCAAGGCATATGTGTATTATGTTCCATACAATTACGTTCTGCGTAAATGGAATATTTGAGATTTTACCTAGGTGCGCAGATAAGTACTCGTCTTGTACATAGAGCAATCTGTATTCTTGTAGCATGTAAGGATTCATCTTGTCGTTCTTATCACAACAGTTTTACTTTAGCAGGAATGAAAGTGAGTTCTTACCTTTTATATTACTTCTTGTGTTTCTTTTGTACTCTTCGAGAAGCTCTGAAGATATTTGTGGATCTGTTTCGCTGATCCAGAGATATTCAACCTCTTCCCCTTCTTTTCGAAGTAAATACTCGATCCTCGAGTTTTGTATACGATGGCCTATAATGGATATCTTTGGCTTCGTGTGATGGATTAGTCGTTGGATATCCATTTGCTTTTTATGAGATGAATCACCATAATAAGGTTTAAGTAAGGACACATGAAATGTGTGATGTAACTCTTTGTATTCTTCTGGTAAGAGTAACCTATACGATGAACCAGATTTGGTGGTTCCAATTACTTTGAAAGGGCCAATGTATTTGTAAGTGAACTTACGTGAACGTCCTTTCGGGATTGCAAGATTTTTAGTCGATAGTAATACATAGTCTCCTAGATTGAAGTATGTATTCTTCCGGGAGGTATTGATGTAATCGGCATTTCTTGTGTTTGCCTGTTCAATTGCAATTTGAGCCAGTTTATTGGCGTGATTTATCTGTTTGAGGAACGAATTAGATGCATCGTTTATGGGAGTATGCTCGTGATACAATATATCTGATATTGAGAGTGGATGATGTCCATATTCCATGTAAAATGGGCTAAACTTAGTAGCATCATTAATGGTGTTATTGTATGCATATTCTAATCCAGGTAAATACTTAACCCAATCGCGTTGTGTGTAGGATACATAACAACGGATCATTTCTTGCATGGTTCTAAACATGCGTTCAGTTTGACCATCTGTTTGTGGGTGGAAAGATGTTGATAAGTTCAATCGTATATTCAGTAGTTTCGTAAGAGAACTCCAGAAATTACTTGTGAATCTTGAGTCTCTATCTGATATGATAACACGTGGTAATCCGTGGTGTTTGAATATTTCTCTGTAGAATACCTCAGCAATAATTGGAGCTTTGGTATCTGATTGAAGTGGTATAAAGTGTACCCTTTTGGTTAACTTATCTACGACTGCCATAACGCCGGTATATTCATTACTTTTTGGTAATTCGAATATGAAGTCCATTGATATTACTTCCCATTTCTTTGTCGGTGGGGGAAAAGGTAACAGTGGTCCTTGTGAGTTTTGATTACTCGATTTCGCCTTTCGGCATCTTTCACATTCGGTAACGTATTTCTTAAGGTCTTGCTTAATTGTATTCCAGAAGTAATGTCTTCTTAATAGAAGCAATGTCTTTTGATAGGATCTGTGTCCTCCTTGTAATGAAACATGGTTATCATGTAGTAATGTTTTTCTAATATTTCCTTCTGGTATACACAACCTGTTCTCGAAGTATAGTCTTTTTCCAACCCGTTTATATGGTTCTGTCGGTTTCTGGAATTGGCTAGAGAAGTAAGGATCGTTATAGTACCCTTTTGAAAGATTGTTCAATGCTTCTTCAGAAATTTTGACTGTAGTGATATTAAGAAGTCGTTTAATGACCTCAATAAATGTTTTTCGTTCCTCTTTATCCTTTCGTGATAAGGCATCTGCTACTTTGTTCTCCTTTCCCTTTATATAACATATGGTATAGTCAAATTCTTGCATATATTCAACCCATCGGGCTTGTTTTCTAGACAGAGTCTTTTGTGTCTCTAGGTACTTTAACGGATGATGATCAGTGTATATGACAAATTTCGATCCATGTAGATATGAACGCCACGTTCGTAAAGCGAATATGATGGCTAATAATTCTCTTTCACCTGTAGCGTAGTTCTGTTCTGCTTCATTGAGTTTTCTTCAAGCATAAGCTATAGGTCGTCTTCCAGACTTATTTGTCTGTGATAAAACAGCACCTAATCCAGTAGCTGAAGCGTCAGTGGTTACTTCGTATGCTAGACGTGGATTAGCACATCTTAGTATTGGAGAAGTGGATACGGCATTTTTAAGGGTATTGAAAGCATCATCTTGTTCTTTGCCCCATTCGAAGGGTACTTTGTCTCTCACAAGATTACTTATTGGACTTGCTATTTTTGAGAAGTCCTTTACAAACTTGCGGTAATAATTGCATATACCTAAGAAGCTTTGTACTTCTTTTACGTTTGTTGGGATTTCCCATTGCATTATGGCATTGACCTTTTTTGGGTCTGTTTTTATTCCCTCATTTGATATGATATGTCCTAAGTATTCTAGTTCTTGTTTCATGAATGTGCACTTCGAAAGTTTTCCATATAGTTTTCGTTTTCGTAGTACACTTAGTACTCTTCGTATATGTTTGAGGTGTTCATTCTTGGTTTTACTGTGGATGAGAATATCGTCTAGATACACCATCACAAACTCATCTAAGTATGGACGTAGTATTGTATTCATTAGAGTTTGAAAGCATCCTGGAGCACCAGTTAATCCAAATGGTGTTACTAGGTATTCGAACAATCCATATCGTGTTCTGAATGCAGTTTTCTCTACATCCTCGGGTTTAATACGTATCTGATTATATCCTGCTCTCAGATCAAGAGAGGTGAAGTATTTTGCTCCTTGGAGCTGGTCCCAGACTTCGTCTATACGCGGTAATGGTACTTTGGTAATTATTGTTCTTTTATTCAAGGCTCTGTAGTCAATGCACATCCTAAGTCCTCCATCTTTCTTGGGTGTGAACAATACTGGGCTTTCCCATGGGCTAATACTGGGCCTTATGAATCCTAGGCTTAGTAAATGTTCTATTTGTTTCTTCATTTCTTGCAGTTCCTTTGGGGAAAGCTTATACATAGGCCCCATTTTGGGTTGTGAGTCATCTTGTAATTTAATCTCCATTTCCACCAATCTCCTGGGTGGTAATCCTTTTGGGAGGTCCTCCGGGAATACATCCTGGTATTCGTCAAGTATCTTCTTTATTTGTTCATCTTTAGGAATTCCTTCTTTGATACTTATGTTATTTACTTGAATGATTTTCTTTGGTTTAATTACTACGTAGTATATTTCACTTTGTTGTTTCCTCACGAGCTTCATAAACTTGTGTTTACTTAGAATAAGTTTCTCTTGGGAGCACTGTCGTTTGACAGTTTCTGCGTCCAGAATAAACTTTTTTCCATTAAGGAGTAGAGTCATGGAGTGCTTTCTCCAATCTATATGTGGATTATAGAACTCTAACCAGGTCTGACCAAGAATGATATCATAACCTATTAAATCCACTGTATAAGGGTGGATATCAAACTTGGCGTCCCCGATCTTAATGGATAAAGTGTCTACACATTGTTCCATAGGAACTAATGTTCCATCCCAAAGCTCAGCTTTGACATCGGTACTTCTTCTTTGGAGATTCAATGTATCTGCATATTCTTTAGATAAGCATATATCTTCACAACCGCGATCAATGAGAATATTACATGGTTCCTTGCGATGACGTGTAGTAGCGTCTCCGTTGTATATTAGTAACTTTGATGCGTGGTTTCTTTTTATATTGCATAATTTTATATTTTTTTTGTCCTTTTCGGTTTGTTTCTTCTTGTAATGTACATCGGCCTCATTAGAGTACGTGGGCTCATGGCCTGCTTCTGATACCCTACTCTTTAGTTTTTTTAGGCACGTACGTTGGGATGCACCCAGAGACGTTTATGCATCCCAGGACGACATCCTTTACGATGGCATTTAAAACATAAGTCACCCTTGAGGTGCCTGGATCTTTCTTCGTTATTCATCCTATTCCTGCCTTGATAGCGATTTATGTTACCAATTTCCATAGGTACGGGGTCATTTCTTCTGTTCCCATTATTGTTATTTCTATTAGAATTCCATTGTTTTCGGAATCCCATATTCGTTCTATAGATATGATCCATACGATCTGCCAAGTTCATTGCTTCATGCAATTTTGGTACTCCGGTTATTTCCAGTTCAATGCAAATATTATGACGCAGACCTTGTGAATAATTAAATAGCTGTTCATCCATACTCATGTTCGGGACTTGTAGTAGCCATTTGGTGAACTCTTTATTGTAATAGGAAACAGCACCAAGTCTTCCAACTTGTTTTATATTTGAAAGAATTTTACGTGCATTCAGTTCTCTGTTTGCTGGTTCAAAATATTCTAGCAACTTTTTCTTGAATCCTTCATACGTACTTACTTCTGCAGTGTTATTCATATTTACTAGTTCCCACCATTCTAGTGCAGGACCAGTCATAAAGCATACCGCATACATTATCTTTTTGTGGTCAGGAAGCGTTGCGTGAATACTTGCAAATATGTTTTCTATAGATTGTAGAAATGATCTGGCATATTTACCTGAAAATTTTTCCGCTTTCCCCGATTTTAGCAAATTACTATGATGTTCATGATTACTTACCACATTTGTTAAGTGGTTATTGAGTTGCATTACTTGGGCGAGCTGTTGTCCTAAAACATTAACTCTATTTTGTAAATCACTAATATCTGTATCCATCTTGATGATAACGATGTATAATTGTACTTAGGTATATTTTCTTCTACGGTTGGTAGTGGTTTTACAATTTTTTTTTTTTGATATGATTTAAGTGTCCTCGTAGGCTGTTGAAGACTTTTGTATTGTTTTTTTAATTTTTTGATGCGCGTTTGTATAGTACTTAGTGTAATATGGTTGCGTGATTTTTTATTTCAAGTCTACTTATGATGAGCACAACAAGATATGCAGTATTGTGTGATGTAACACACGTGTATGGTTTTTGCAAGGGTGGTTAGAGCAACAACAATTTCAATTTATTTGACAAAGTGCACTACTATCTTACAGTGCAATAATTTTTTAGGAAGATTTTTTCAAATCTTTGATAAATTCTCGGACTTTGTTATTGTCCGGTACTGAATACTCAGCTTTTGTAAGTTTCGGTACAAACTTGTGTTTAGCTGCAAACTTGTACGCATTTCCCACTTGATATAATTTCTCTTTATGAACCTGCGTTTGGAGGTGTATCATATATTCAAAGGTAGTTTCGTACTTAATGCGGCAGAACTCGCAGTATATTTCGAAATTATATGCCCTTGATAAGGCCTTATAATGGGTGTGACTTTTGTTGTGTTCTTCCCACGTATGTAATCCTTTTCTTTGTTTGCAATATGAACACTTTAGATTTTCATTATCAACTTTATGCCTTTTGTACTTAGAATTATTGTGTAGATTATTGACTTCTTCAATTTCTTCGGTTTCTAAGAAGGGATTAAATTTATCGTTCTCCAAGTCGGCGAGCTGTATTTCGTTATCAATCTCTGTAATTTTTTGTATAATATTTTCTTCAGTGTTATTGTCCTCGACTGCTTCGACATCTAATATAGAGTTGACTCGAGAAGGGGGTAGTTCAAGACGAGGTATAGTTCTTATGCAGTTTTCATTTTTAATTATAATTTTCGTATTGTCTTCTGTATTTTGTATCTTAGAATTTTTGTCTTTAGTTTCGTTGTAGTTTCGTTTCTTTGAAGTTTTATTCACTATATATTTCAGTAGTGTAGTACAGTAGAGAAGAAAGTATATTGTCAGAATCTTGGAGCGATGCTACCAATTGTAATCATCGGTGCGCAGTAGGTGTGTACATAACTTACTTCTGTATTGTGTATAGCTTTTTAAATATATATTGAATAAAGTACTTTATCCTACACACTGGTCTGACCGCGCTCGCGCTGGACGGACTTGCTGAAGGCCTAGAACTGTTGTGGACGGAGTTGGTGCGAGGAGAGTTGCCCGGACTTCTGGGAACAGGAGTCCGAGACCGTTTATATAGTCGAGCAAATAGATGATTGTAGTACTAAAAACAACACTACCAATAAAGGCTCTATTCCTACTTTATATTCCTATACAGCACTGATAACTCAGTGACCGTACCAGCTGAGCATATGCGCGAGGAAGGGGCAAAACCAATGCTTTTAAGCCCCTTCCAAAACTGCCATATGCTACACTATTGGCTTGCGTTAGACTGCCAGGAGATATACTACTACTGTATACTATACTGAATCAAAATAATTTGCCGAGTTGGCGGTCAACCAGCTCGGTAAGGGTGCGCATAAAAGCCCATCCGAATAATCGGATGGCGACTCACAAGAGTAGTCAACTCAACGTGAGTGTTCCCTGTTCTGTGCCCATTTACATTTCTTTTTCCTAACCCTTTTGGAAGCGAAAAGAATACTGTAGAAGATCTGGAACGTCTTGCTTCAACGAGTTGTAATCTACCCAGTCCATCTCTTCGTTGGTGAACCCTTTCCATTTCACTAACAGCTCGACCTTGTTCTTCTGTCGGCGAATATCTTCGAAGTCTTCGATGACAAGCAGTTCATTGTCCTGATATGCCAAATGTTCCTGCAGCTCTTCAGACACTTAGTAGTCTTTGTTGCGTAATAGCTTTAATCTCCTTCCGTGAGCCAGCTCCTTCTTTCCAGTCAGAATGTTTTCCACTTCGCAGATGTATTGTGCTCTACATTGCGTCACCAGAAATGGTCCCTGCCACCGTAGGCTTGTCTTTGCGCGAATGTTTTTCTGCGCAATCGCCTTGAGCACGTAATCACCTTCTATGAAATCGATCGGCCGAACGCCAGTACGTCGGTTATGTGCGTCAACAGAGGCCTTGCGCTGTTTCCCCCCCTTGTTAGCGCAGTTGCGGTGAATGTCTTCAAGCCCTGCCTGTAGTTTCTCGATGTTTAGAAGCGCCTTAGCGCGGATACTGTCAATATCCTTGAAGGTTACGATTCTTTCGTGGCTTCTAAGAATGGCAGCAAGAGGCGAGTCCTGTGGCAATCCAGTGAAAACAGTGAGCGGGCATTTTCCGTTGAGCTTCTTTGTCGGAGAACTGTTGAGTGCGGACTGAATGACTGGGAGTATAGTAGGCCATGCCGACTGCGGAAGTTGGAACTCCGACAATAACGCTCTGCACGTTCGAAGCAGTTCACGGCATACCACCTCTACTGAACCGGTGCTCCACGGGCAGTATGGTAGTGTAAAATGGTGATCTGCCTTAAGCTTTTGCGATAGGGACTTCATGAGTTTGTTCCTGAAGTGACTCCCTTGGTGCGATATCCATGACCTCGCCACTCCGAAAGCGGCAAACCAATCCGTCAGTGTTTCCGCGGTAGTCTCTGAATCGGCTTCCTCTGCACTTCTGAGCCACACGTAGCCGGAGAGGTCGTTTTTAACTATGAGCGTGTACACTTTTCCATTCTCACCCTTGTTCATGTAACAGTAGTCAAAATGCAACAGTTCGTTTGGCTTACTGGCATGCATTGTGTGCCCTAGCGGACGTGGAACGACTTTGCCATAGCCGGTAGCAATACAGTGAATTCATGAATTCGTGAACTCAGTGGTGTGGGTTCGAAGGTCCTTCCGCCAAAAATGAGTTGCTACTGTGTTGAACGTGGGGTCTGTGGCCCTGTGTCCTCCCTTCCCGGTGTGGGCTGGGATCAAGATTCGGAGCTGGAGATTTCTATCCTCCCCTGGGATCCATACTTCTCCTGTTTGCATCCTGAGAACGTCACCAGTCATCTTGCAACGACTTGGAGGTGCACACGTGGTGTTGCGCTGCGACTTGATGATGTCCTGCATTGAAAGCCAGTCGTAGTTTTCGTTAACTCCAGGGTTGACTGGTGCTGCCATCAATGCCCGAATGCGCCCGATCTTCGCTGGTGTCACCGTTCTTGCGGTTTGCACAGCCCATCGGGTAAGCATATCGGCCCACACGTTTCGTTCTTTTGGCACGTGTTCGATGGTGAACCGAAATCCGTTCAACTTCAGGGCCCAGCGAGTCAGTTTGTTGGCTGTATGCCGTGCTACACCGGTTTTACGACCATATGGGTCGTAAATGTAAACCAAGTTTGCATGGTCAGTGTATGTCGAAACAGTTCTGCCAACTATGAGGTAGTCCAGTCTGCACATGGACTCACCGATAGCGAATCCTTCTTTCTCGGGTACGCTCTAACGTTCCGATGATCTACTGAAAGCACCAGATAAAAAACATAGTGGTTCGTTTGTCTGCTCCACGAGTGGTTTATCTTGTTCGTCTTCAGGAAACTGGGTCAAAATCCCGGCCCAGTGGGTATCGGATGCATCTGTGAAAAGACAGAGCTGGTACCCGTCCTTTGGAAGGGAAAGTTGGGTTGCTGCGGCTAGTTGCTTTTTAACTTTATCAAAAGCCTCCTGGTGTTTGATATTCCAGTTGAGCTGCACTTTCATTAAGGCCTTCTTGGTTCGTTTCCCAGCCTTCCTGCATGCTTCTTCAAGCAGCTGGTGCAGTGGTTCTACCAGTCGCGCGTAGTCCGGGATGGATGTCCTCATCCAGTTCATAGCGCACAGCAACTGCTGCAATTGGTCTCCAGTTGTCGGCGCTTTCATCGCCAATAATACCTCAAAGTTTCTAGGATCAAACCGAACTCCTTCTGATGAAATGATTCTGCCGCAGAACTTTACCTCCTTGGTAAAGAAGCAGGAATTTTTCGGATTGACTTTGAATCCTACTTCTGTGCAGACCTCGAAAAATACTTCGATCTCAGCCAGCAGCTGGGCTTCGTCCCTCGCGTGAATGAGAAAATCATCCAGCCATTGCAGCATGCGCTGCACTCTGCTTTCGAATTTCTCTCGCGTAACGGACTGGAAATTGTTCCCTGAATCTGTCCCTCCTTGAAGTGTTCTGGTTGGGGAGTAGATGCCTAGTGGTGTCTGGATGGACATTATTTCCTGCGATACCTTGTCCAGAGGTATCTGCCAGTAGCCGTGCGTAAAGTCAATGTTGGCGAAGCACTGGCTTCCCTCACAATCTTGCAGCATCGACTCCAGGTGCGGCATCGCGGATTGGAGTGGCAGAGTCCGTGCATTGGTACCTCTAAGGTCGACTGTAAAACATAATTTGTCGGTACCGGGTTTTGGAAGGGCCAGTGCAGGGCATGCCCATCTTGCTTGGTCGTTCTTGTACACCGCGCCAATCCTCTCCAACGACTTGATGGTGTGCCTGATGAACACTCGTTGCGCAGGGGAATATCGTCGTTGTGGGGTGCGGTATGGTTTGGCGTTCGGCGCAAGCTTGATCGAGAGAGGGCGAACGTCTGCGGGCGGCTCTGGTCCGAGTTTGATCGCGAAACAATTTCGGTTCTTCTCCAAAAGTCGTTCAAGCTTCGCTATACCCTCAGTAGATATGCCATTCTCCTTGGCAGTTCTTGATGCGGACTTGATTTCTTCGTCTATCTCGTCCGCAGTATCCTCTCCAAATCCCGCTTGGAGACATTCTGGCAGTTTAATGGGATCCTCGTCGGTGTCCGTGTAGCTAATGCCTAGGTAGCTGGCAGATGAAAGTCTACAGCTTCTTCCCTGTAACTCTTCTTCCGAATTTCCGTCGATGAGCGAAGCTACGCGATGCAGATGCTCGTTGAAGTCGAAACCCATCGCCTTCAGTAGTGGCCTTCCGAGGAGTACCTCTGGCATATCCTTGTCTACGATCAGGAATTATACGCCACGGATGCGTACTGGGAGCCCGGTCTGCGGGAGTAGAATCGTGAGGTTGAAGTTTGCTTTCCGTGACGCAGTTGCTGAGGCTTGAGTCCCGTCTGCCCTCAATGCGGTTTCGAGGATCATTGGTGTGGGTAGGAACTCTATTGCTACCTTGGGATGTTTGGCAGATATCCTGTCAAAGAACGTGGAAGACATTGTAGAGTAGTCTGCCCCAGAGTCGCCTAGGGCTACAGCTTCGATCCCATTCACACGCACAGTGTACCTTCCCTCATCTGCGTTGGGGGCTGATTTGGACGAAGACCTGAGTACGGCAGCCTTGGCGTGCTTGTTGGTCTTCTTTGTCTCGAAGTGCTTGTCAAGAAGCTCTCGCCTCTTTTCCTTCGAAGTTACAGGGCACTTGCTTATTGGGTGCATGCCTGAACACTCTTCTTTGTTCAGGCACTTCTCATCCCATTCCCCAGACTCGAATCTATCGGCCGGTGTCCTTCCGACATCCTTGCTAAGGCCCCCCTTGTCGTGGTTTCGAGTTTGTGAGCCTTTTCGGAACCGCTTGCGTTCGGATTCTTTGGAGGCTTTTCTCGGAACCCCGCTCTCGAGCGCACTGGGTTGTTTGCGCTTGAGATTTTGGCTCGCGCACTGTACCAGGTGTACCTGCGCCGCTAGCGTAGAGATTGTGTTGGTAAAAAACTTCAGGTCTCCCTTTTGTTCTTTCTTCCAGAGACGCATCTGGTCCATGACAATCTGTCTGAGTACGGCTGGTTCAAGCCTATGCAATAGCTTCGTAATAAGCTCTTTACACTGATCGTAGTCAGTAATAATGCTTGAGGCATTATGCTCGTCGAGTGCAGCTATTGCGTCCAACACAAGGTTTTCCGCTGCTCCGGAAGAGTCTCGAGGCATTTGTTTGTATCGAACAGTTGACAATGCCTCTTCGATACGGTCGCTCAAGTCACAAACCGTAGACGCAAGACGAGAGTCGAACCAGATCTTCACTGCATCGTCGGTCGCCTCTTCAGCGGTAGAAGCTCCTTCAATTCTACCTAATATGCACAAGCTGTGCAACAGTCTCGGCTTCATGCACTGTCGTACAGACGCTGATTTGATTCTTTGGTTCGGCTGGCGTCCAAAATTAACGTCTTCAACACGTTCAGTGTAGGCCGAAAAATCCACTTCGAACTTGATCAGTTCCGGCTGGGATGCTCCTTCCAGCGTCGGTGCCTGAATTGTATTGACGATACCGTACGACGACATCGTGCTTTACGTCCGTCCTGTTATTCTTTGATATCAAAGCGCTTTGTTGATCCAAACGGGAGGGCGTAGAGCACTCAGTTGCAATCGCGCGGTAGATTAGGCACAGGCAAGAGAATAGGCACAAAGGGCCTTGGAAGTCCCTCCAAGGATGCCTCTGAATCCGCTGCCTTTGCAGCTGATTCAGGTCTTTCATAGCCTCGTCCGGGCATGCTCCCAGGAAGGTAACAAAATGTATGGGTGGAATATGACGTCAGGTTGCCGAACCAGAGTTACTATCTGGTTCAGATTCTTCGTACCTGGCATTTCTACACTCCTTTGTATTTTATATACGTTGCACTACATAAAATCGCTGCGCATATGCGTTCTGTAACCTGACGTCACCCTCAGAACTACTCTGCTCTATGGTCGCAACGTAGGCGTTATTGCCTTTCGGCATCAACACCTTGTACACCATCTTCATGTCCCAATAGCGCCTCGAAAACCGTTTCTCCGGTCACCACGTTCCATACATATATCGTACCGTCACTCAATCCACACGCAACCTTTCTTCCACTTCCACTCACAGCGACACCACACATCCGCCTCTCTCGCAGTCAGCAGTTGACGAGGCGCGTTACCGCCCTGCAAGTCCCATAATAATACCTGTCCATAGGAAAGAACCCCATCTTGAGTCCTCGCTCAAACAAATGCACCAACTGGAACCAGGTGTATGTCCTATCACAGTCGCTACACTCAACTCTGCGTCCCACTTCTTCACAACATTGTCTTCGTCCACGCATACAACTGTTTGTTTATCGTTTGACATTGCAGCACTCCGAAAACTTCCTACCGTTTCGGCTGTGCTTCGACTTCCGTACTTCACATTATACTTCACTACTCGCATGTTTTCATTCCAAGAGTGGTAGAGCACCCTCAGATCGTTCCCATTCTTCACCACTCCAAAAAGACGCCCTTCCACTGAAATGCTCTCCAAAACAGCCTCTCCTGCGGCAGTCAGGAAACCTCTCTTTGCCTTCAACCATGGTCTTTCTGCAACCTCTTCAATCCCATTCACAAATCTCCGTAAAGTCTCGAACTTTTCCGAGTACCCTACCAGACGTCCGTACAGCTGAAAGTATACTTCCCGAGCGTTTTTCATTACAGCATGATAGCTCAATCGTACTGCATGTGCATATATCGAACTGTACAGCTTCCATTCCATAGGCTGCCATAACTGATAACACTGCTCTAACGGTGCTATACTTGACAACAGGTGAAAAGAGCTCAGTGTAATCTATAACTGCTCGCTGGGTAAAGCCACGAGCTACAAGACGTGCCCGGTAGCGCTCGACACTGCCTTTTTCATCGTGCTTCTTCAAGAATTACCAACGATTGGTGATTGCTTTGCAGTTCGGCGGACGCGGGACTAATTCCCAGACCGATCGCTCCTTCATGTGATTCATTTCTTCTTTCATGGCCGCCTTCCACTGTGGGGCCTCTGCGTCATTGATTGCTTCTCGAACAGTCAAAGGGCTATCATTGTCGTCATTGCCCATGATGTTACCCGTGAGCATTGCGAGGGCAGTATCTGGAGTGAAACGTTGTGGCTGTTATCTCGATCTGGTCGAGCGTCGTGGCGCGGGAGAGTAGTGTGTCACTAATTCAGGGTCGTAAAAATACTCTCCATGTGCATCCATGAAAACAAGGTCGTCTTCATCTTCTTCATCCTCCGAGACATCTTCTTTCTTCACGTTCTTCTGATTCCAGTCCACTTCCATGGCTTCAATCTTCATATCCAGATTCATTGCTTCATCTTCCATAGCATCAACTTCTTGGACCTCGGCTAGGTCCACTTCGTCGGCAAGTGATGTTATGGTGGCCTTCGGCCATCCCGTAATATCATCATTGAAGGTTACATCCTTAGAGATCATTACTTTGTTCTTATCAGGAACATATACCCTGTAGCATTTTCCGCGTTCGTAGCCAACAAGGATTCCCTTAATCGTTCGGTTCTTGTATTTGGCGCTCCTCTTACGGCGCTCTTTGGGAATGTGCACGTAACACTGCGCACCAAAAGTGCGTAAGTGTGAGATATTCGGCTTCTTACCCGTGAAGATCTCAATTGGTGTCATGTCAGGTTCACTATCTCTAGGAACAAATGTTCGGCTGCTGAGATAGTTCGCTCGGGTAACAGCTTCTCCCCACAGCTGACTGCTACGAGAAGTATCTTCCACCACTCGTAACATTGTTCTCGCTTTGTCGTTAAGGGTGCAGTTTATCCTCTCGGCTTTACCGTTAGATTCCGAGCTATACGCAGGCGCTGGTTCGAGCTGGATTCTCTTCGTCCGAAGCCATACAGACATACTCTCAGAAAGATATTCATCGGCATTGTCATATCTAATCCGCTTTAGCTTCTTTCCAGACTGTATTTCGAATAAGGCGATCATGTCTTTCCCCCTATCATTAACCTGAGTTCTATCCCTGAGAAGCCTGATTGCAGACAAGCGACTCTTGTCATCATACAACGAAACGAAGTATTGGGATCTCGATAGTGTTTGGACATCTACAGGTCCCAGGACGTCTGTGAACGAGCTCCAGTACCTCGATTGCAGTTGGAGCAGTTAGCGGTAGTCGTGGGACTCGCGTAGACTTTCCCTCTGCACATGGCTCGCAGTGACCAATGGCACTCAGCTTAGTCTTGGGAACGCCTGTGACAAGATTAAGAGTCTTCCGGAGATAGTCAAGACTTGGATGACTAAGCTTCTGATGCCATAACTCAGTAAACTTCTGGTTACCACGTACACTCAAAGATGTACTCGTGTTTTCGGCTGTGGGGTACACCCCCAGTTCATACAGTCCTTCAGCTATTTCTCCACCCATTGTGAGAAGCTGATTAGTCTCCTGGTTCAGTGTCAAAGCCGCGCCATTGCTTTCTGCGTTAGTCAGGAATACCGCCACATACCCTTTACGACGGATTGCACTGACCGAGATGAGGCTACACATGAGGTCTGGTACATACAAGACGTTATGTAGGTAAGTCTTAGTAAGGATTCCCCTTTCATTTGGTACCCAACATTGTGCTCTGCCTTCACCTGCAACAATAACCTTGCTGCCATCACCAATGGATACATTCTTCTTCGACGACGGTCGTAGTGTTGATGAAGAATAGCTCTTATTGTTTGTAATGTGCCTGGATGCACCGGAGTCAAGATACCAGCTATTGTTCTTGATTTCTTATGAACTTTGTGATTGGCAACCAGAGCCGTGTCCTTCAGAGCTACGCTGTCTGGAATGGTCACCAACATCATAAGTGAGAAATAACAGTTTTCCATTTCAGAATCGATCAGAGTGCTGACACTGTGCTACAAGAAGAGCTGCTACACTTTCCGATTCATTCTCCGTCGTCTTGACCGGACTGACCCTTCTCTTGTTTGACTTCTTTCCCTTGTACTTTGGACTATCAGGGTTTCCCAGCAGTCCTTCTTTACATGCCCCTTCTTACGACAGTGGTGGCATCTGATCGAGCGGGAGGATCGCTTGGTGTGTACCTGGAGAGCTTTGGTCTGAAACCCATTGACGTTTTAGCCTCTCCTATGCTTGTCGAGTTGTCCCTCTCCGGCAATCAACCTTGGTACAGCGTCCTTCAAACTAGCCCCGGTCTAGTTTATCACCTCAGCCGTGACTTCGAAATCCTTTGTTAGACCTCTCAGTATGGCTCTCAGTCTTTCAGCATCGGACACAGTCTGTCCTATGCCACCAAGTTTCATCTCAATGACTGACAATCGATTGATGTAGTCCAGAACGCTCTCAGATGCGTCCATCTGCATGTCCTGGTATCGTTCGAGTAGTGCGTCGATACTTGCCTGCGAAACCATTTCGAAGTTTGATTGCAGCGTGTGCCACACTTCAAAAGGATTGCGCATCTTCATCACTGTCGCCACACAAGATTCATGAGCGGAGAGCAATATGCACGTGAGTGCAGTATCGCAGCGGGTATCATACTTCTTCCTTTCTTCATCGTCTTCAGGTCTCGCTTCTGCGCCACTCACAATTTGCCACACACCTTTTGACCTTAGGACTAGTTCAATTTTTTGTGCCCACATGAAGTAGTTGTCTGCTTTGAGCAGAGGAATGCGAAGCCTTGCGGCATCGAACAACGATTCCGACATCCTCGATTAGCTACGGTATGTCAGAGAAGGAAAACGTAGAAGTTGAACTTGTTGACTGTTCGTGTACGGGCCCGATAACCTGTTGAAATGGGGATTGACTGAGATGAGAAGGTGTCCGAGGAATTGATTTCCTCTTCGGTTTATTGAGTGTCTAGCTGCGTTTTATAGTCTACCATCAAGGATGAATACACAGCCATTGTGTTCTATGCGTGCTCCAAATCTTTGCTTAGAACAACATGGATGTTGATCCGTCGTGGAACGCCCTGAGACCGCAACGCGCTGCACTACACATGTCAGATGGTAGTCACCGCACGAGTTTGCCAGATACAAGTGGTCTGTGCAGTACACAGTCTCACAGGAATGCTCGTGCAGGCGGCGTCAATGTCGCTACACTTTCCAAGACGCATGAACTGCACACCATCCGGGAACTTCGATTGGACATTCCCAACATCTTTAAAGCCCCGAAGGGCACACGTCTTCCCTACTCCACCTCGAACAGCCGCCACAACGGCCAGCACTTTATGTGCCGAACGTTCTAGTACAGCTGCCTTTAACTCTCCCTCAAAAGTATCTAAAAAATCATAGTCCAGAGTGAGTCTTGGGGGGTTGGGCGGAACAGTGCCAATCTTTCTGAAACTTGGTTCACTTCGAGAGGCCGGCTCACCATCGAATGAATGGCATTTATCCGCCAAGTCTGGTCTCTCATTTTGAAGGCGTTCTAAGATTCTGTTTTGTACCTTGTCAATGAAAGATTCTCTGGTAGAGGCCATGTCCGGACGGTCGCTGTTAGATGCGCCGTCGTCGTTTTCAATGCTCCACACGGTAGCGGCTATGTGCAATGCATGCGAGACATCTTGGAGAGGAACTCCACCATCCATGGCACGCTTGATGAGCCCATACTGAATAAAGAGGTTGCTGTAGGTATCTAACATGGCTGGGTCGCGGCAGTCGCGCGTAGCAAGACGGTAGAACACAGGAATGAGCAACAGAGGCGTCTTTTGGGCGGCTGCAGCGCGGTCGTAACGCTTGACGAAGCAAATGAGCTCACGCATGGGCCACTCCTTTGCAACAAATTCGGGACTCATGATGAAGACGCAGACAAGGGCGGTTTGCATGCCTTGGTCCATGACTTGTGGACAATGGTCGCCGAGGCGGAAGGACTCGACGTCGAAAAAGACGTAGATGCCGCGTCTGCGAAGTCGCTCATACAATGGGCGGGCGATGGCTTCCTTGTCTCCCCCCGCATGGCTAAGGAAGATGTCGAATGATGGCGTCTCTGCGGAAAAAGCGTTTGAAGACATGGAAGGATTTTGAGCGACTGCGGCGGGCTATGGACTGGAGATGAGAGTGTGGGCGAGGTTGCGCAGGTGGTGAGTGCTGTGGAAGGAAGAAGAGCGATCAAGTATCGTATGGGCGAGGAAAGCGCTGCGCAGCGAAACCTGAAGCAGACTAGAGAGAAGACGAGGGCGCCAATTGTGAATTATGTGATCTCGAATATCCACAACGCACGACATTTGGCCGCAGCCAATAGAATTGAGTGTTCGCATTTTGACCTTCGAGAATCTCGTTTGTCCCCACATCAATTCAAAATGAATATCTGCTCCTGCTCACGCACTTGCAGCACGTGTCCTGCCAACCAGCTCCCCCTGACACGTCATTGTCTCTGGAGAATGGGAGAAACACTCCATTTAGCGGTTAGCTTGTTTGCTCCTGTTCTTCTCATCGCCAGCGGCGAGACCAAGACCTCAACGGTGGGGTAAATAATGTCTTCGGCTCTTATCGACAATGAGCATGATGAAGCTCTTGATGAGCTTCTTTAAGACATCTTCAGCTCTGATAGCGACATTAACAAACCTGCTTACAGAAGCTCTATAGTGGGTCGTGCCCAAAATATGGACCGCCAAAGACGACGAGGCTAAGTCCAGCTCATCACGGATTACCTCGTATTGCATCCCGTTTATTACATACGACAATTTTGTCGCCACTTCCGCATATTGCGGAGAACATTCTTTTGTATATGCAAAGAAACACAAAAAAATACGCTTATTTTGCGCAAAGAGCTGACTGTGCGAAAGTAATGGGGTTTAGTGTGATCCAAAAGGTTACCGCTGCTTTTCGACAATTGGCATATGGGTGCGCCACAAACCGATTCAATGAGTATGTGCGTATAACATATTCAACATCCTCGAAATGTCTTCAACAGTTCGGCAAATGTATTAGACATCGTTTGGCGCCAGAGTAATTTCGTAGCCCCAGTTGCGACAATCTCTACAGAATTCTGAGTAGAAGCCGTACGCTTGAATTTCCTGGATTGATCGGTAGTACCTATTGTTCAGAGTGCTTGTGGAAGAACTGCCCAGTTGCATGGCGAGGATAATACCAAGAGAAAGAACGGAAGCAGGGCAAGACTCTGGAGTTAATTGTGGACGAAACGTTTCTTCTTGTTGGCGATTCCATATTCCCAAGACTTTTCATTTCCTTCCTTGCTCATCGACAAAACTCAGAGCCCCGTGCTCAGAGACGAACTGAACAAGACCTTTAAATCTGTAGAACGCTCCCTTTTGCCCGCTTCTGTTGCGATATTTCTCACTGTAGTTTTTGATTATGGTTCGTCGTTTCGAAACCACAAGAAACATTCGCACGTGTAGTGCAACGCCCTCTGATGGAGGTTTCTGACTACCTAGTCATATTCCGACATTCCCGACGGGTGCTTTTAATGGGAGTGTATGAATAGTAACAACCACTGTAGTGGGAAGGCCACGTGGGACAATATTGAGCCAGGAGGTTGGCCACGTACACGTGGGACGGGCGCCACGGCGCGTGGGTAATTACCACTATGCGTGGGCCTAATTTAGTTAGTTTATTTTATTACTTATTGGCGCGAGCTCGCTACTTTGCATGGCGGCGACCTCGCCGCCATGCACAGTAAAGTTCGGACAACCAGGGTTGGTTCTATACTTCTTCGCCTTCGGCGGTCATCTACTCCTTCCGGAAGAGAGGCTCCGTTGCCTATGGGTAGTGTATCCTCCCTGCGTCACCTAACAGGACCCATTCGTGGGAGTGTTTTCCACTTGTGTCGCCTTCGATCCTGTACAGGGATAACCCTGGTGTTTACTGTAGCCTTTTTGCACTTTCCTCCTTTTCCTTCTTTCCATCCCCCGCTCTCGCGGATTGCTTTTCTCTTTTCCCACTTCCGTGGACTCGTGTCTCTCTCGAGGACCCGTTCACCCATACACGTGGTGCCAACTCGGATCCTTGCTCAACTCTCTACGCCCGTCGTGACGGCCTGGCCTCGGCTTACACCCGACTTCGTCGTGCCTTGCCAGAGAGGCTCTGTCTGCTGACTACCCTCCTACGGAGGAAGATCTCGGACGTCTTCGTGGTGTATTTCCGTTTCTGGCGTTGCACTACAAAGTGGTGTCCCGACCTAGAATCGGATATTTGGTTTACCACAGACTCGTGTGCGTTTTCCCTCTTTGAGGTTTCGTTTCTACTTCTGGAAGTTTTCCGTTGCACGATTAGTTGAGAAATAATGTCTCGAAAACCGTCTGAGACGGAAGCTGCGGTTACTCGCAGTCGTTTTTACAGTGGTGGTGTCGCTGGGGATGATCGGTTCGTCTCACGCATCCCCAGGCGTGCTGGCTCCACCCTTGGTGTGAATAATCCGTCCAAGACGTCGGGCAAACAACCAACGCACAGGACACTCCCCTTTGCCCCGTTGCTTCACCCTAATGATGATGCCGGTCCGGCCCCGGCCGTTGCTGCCGCAGCTCCGTCTGCTACGGCTACACCCGCGGCCGCTGTGGGTCAGATCCATCGGGAGAAGGACAGCACCCTCCAGGGTACAGCTCTGGACGAGCAGTTGCGTCAGCTGCGCACTGCTCACAACTCTCTTGTAGGGGTGGTCAACATTCTACGCCAACAGGTGGAAGACTCCCCTGCAACGGGTATTTCTGAGGATCTACGTACGTTACGGTCTGACGTCAACAAAATGTTGGAGTGGTTTGGTCAACCCGCCGCCTTCGTAGAAGGAATTCAGGACCGGTTTGATCGTGTAGGAGACCGCCTGGAGATGCTGCAGCAAACCATTCTTATGGATGCTGCCACTCCTGCGGAGCCGGTCGCTGTATCGCATAGAACCAAGAACTCGGCACGCGAAAAGCACCGCCGCAGGCGGAAGGGCCAACAGGACGATCAGAGTTCAGACTCGTCGACTTCGACGGATGCAGACTGGAACAATTCGGACAATGCTGACTCGTCAGATTCGTCATCTGACGAAGACCGTGCTATACTGGCGTCACGTTCTGAGCGGTCTGCAGTCACGCAAGGTGCGGTTCGTGCTCGTACAAAAGAACGAAAGCACGCGGGCTTGAAAGTCTTGAAGCCCACCAACCCTCTCTACGAGAAGCTGTTGTCATACCGGTATTACCGTTTGAAAGACTCCTCTTTGGATCGAACACCCCGTGGTACGGGCAAGGTAAAGGACCGCATCAAACGGATGCAGCTCTCGCTTCGTAACCAGTTGTTTACTGGAGAAGTCCCAATCTTGGTGCTAGATTTTCTCGCCCGTTTCGTCGCGGAAGCCTATATACTCGGGATAAATGAGCGACAGCTCTACATTGCCTTACCGTATTTCTTACGTGGTGTGGCCGAGGATCAGTATCACTCTGTAAGAGGTTCTTCGCGGGCCTCCGAAGGAGGGGTTACTTGCTGGCCCGAACCGGTGCAATACCTGCTACGGTCATACGTCACGAATGGTGCTATTCAGTCGACGATACTCGCTTTGCGAGACACACTTCAACGCTCAGGCGAGACGGAAACCGATTCTTCGGTACGCCTGAAAAAGGCTTTCCACCGTTGTGGTAATGTCTATCCCGCTACAGAGCGTTGTACGGTGTTCATTGAAGAACTCGACCCGGCTATCCGGACTTTGGTCGCCTGCTATCGCGAGGACAGGAGGAAGATCTCCTACCTGGAGCTCATCTAGTATGCAAGAGCCCAAGGTGACGTCCTCCGCGCCAGAGCTCCGAGTACTCGGGCTAAGTCCGCCAAGGCGTTGTTGATGGAAATGAAATCCCTATCTCTGTCGGTCGTCGCGGATGAAGCACCTCCGAAGGAGTACGATAACGTCCAGTTCGTCCACGGCGATATCGCCTCCATTCCGAAAACGGACCTCCTTTCGACGACGGACGTCTCCTTTGAGACCGCCCAGGAAGGCACCGTGCTTTATGCCGATGCCCCCCGAGTTCGCGGGCCTTACATTCCGTACTCGAACGGAGAAACCCGCTTCCAACGACCAGGATGGCAGGACAGCCGCCCAGCGGGACGTTTTACGGATAACCGGAATGGGACCCTTCGACAAGGTAGGCAAGCATTGGTAGCGCTGATATGCCATCTCTGCTATACCCATGGCCACACGTCACCCCAGTGCCTCCTCTCTCTGAGAGACCTGGGCAAGGTGATGGTGAACTATGAGACCCTCACTCCAGAAGAGAAGCTTTCCGTCCCAATGACATCGTATCTCCGCGCCAAGACGGACTTCGCCCACATCGTACCGACAGCGCCGGCATACCAACGTGCTCCGGCACAGCCGGCTCATCCGGTAGCACCGGTACACCGCTTCGTGGACGACCCAAACACCGCTGTTACGGGGCCCCGAGGCCAACGTGCCCAAGCACTCGTGGTCGAGGAACCTGGGCAGCCGCCGCAAGAGGAAGCCCACGGAAACTAAACGAGGGAGTCTCCCATTCGGAAGAGACGTCCTCAGAGCAGAGGCTGCCGACGTCCGAGGCGACACCGTCTCGCTCCCCGGTGAAGATCCTTTCGAGGAAAGACACCGCTGACGCAGACTCGGAACAATTGGGTGTTCTTCGTCGACCGTGGATACGGGTAAAGAAAAACTGGTTCCCGGATAGAGTCCTCGTGATGGCCAAGCGTAACTATAAAGTTTACACCGACCTTGGCCTCAGTACCCAGTTTATGGTGCACATTCTCACGGTATTTGACATGGGTGCAGAGCCGAACTTCATCGTGGAGTCCCTCCTGTCACCGCTGGTGCGGACAAGTATTCGTCGTGAAGCGACGTCTGAAGTCGCCGACGCGAATAGCAACCCGTTAACAACGGTGGGAACAATCGACTTAGTCGTGCGTTTGGGAACCTCCGTGGTCAAGCTCGACTTTGTGGTATGTCGGTCATTGGCTGCCCCAGTTATTTTGGGATGTTATTACTGCGACAGATTCGTCGACGCAATCAGACCCCGCCTCAGGCGTGTGGAATTCGAAGACGGTTCGTCGCTCCCGATAGTTCGTCGGCCGCTGAAGCGTGCATCGAGGAAACAAGTTCCACTGGTGTACTCGCCGCTACGATATTTCGTCTACACTGTATTCGTTTTCGTTTGTACCCCAAGTTTGATTGCTCTGCCGTCGCTTTGTTGAAATGGCTTCCAGTCGCGAACGCGTGCCAAGAAGGCGCTTAAGTTGGAGCAAAAAGTCTTATGTGACTTTGACATCGACGCCATGATTGATTTAGGTGAACTGTTACTCTTCCACAAGAACTTCGCATCGGAGCGCAAGCGAGGCGTTCAAATGCTCGAACGCGCCATTAAACAGACCGAACATCCGCTGGTTATGACTCACCTGGCGTACCACCTAATAAGAAATGGAAACGCAGTAGATCACCGTCGTGCCGTGTGGTTGCTCGAACGGTGGTTGAAATTGCGAGAAGACTATTTTTCTCTCAACAAATTAGCACAATGCTATGAGAATGTAATTGGTGTTACAGCGAATTCTAATGTTGCTGTGCAGCTATACGAACGAGCTCTTCGGCTCGACAAAGATCCCGTTCTCATCTTCAATCTAGCCTTCGCCATGCTCAGGACACCAAGTTACCTCGCTCAAAGAAATCATGCTATATCGCTTTTCAAGAAGGCAATCCGTCAGACTTCAGAGGCCGAAATGATGAACAAGTTGGGACTTTTGTATGGTACAGGAAAGGGCAATCTCAATCAATGCCCTAAGAAGGCAATGAAATGGTATCGTCGTGCAATTCAAACATCAAACTACGTGCCTTCCATGTCTAATCTTGCTGATCTTCTTTTAAAGAATGAACCAAGCGACCAGGATATCGAACAGGCGGTTCGTTTGCTAGAAGATGCGATGGAAGAGGAACAAGAGCGAGATGTGAACATCACCTTGCAGCTGGCAGACACTTACCTGCTGTACGCAGTTAATCTGGAGCGAGCTGTTCGATTATATGAATCCGCAGCAATCCGTTTTAATTTAATGAGAGCCAAGTCAGAGCTGATTAGAATATGGGTTGATCGTCTAGGTTTTGGCCTTGATCATCGCCGAATATTTGAGTTTTGTCGTGATGACTACGACGAAAACAGAGAATTCGGTTCCCGTTTGATTGTGGGAGATATGTTATGGACCGGTACTAACCACATGCACATGAGTCGTAGAGAAGCTATAAATGTGGAGCAACGCCTTTGGCGGGAAGAGCGCAAGCTCACGGAGACGTTCGGAATCTTCCCCTCGACAGGGCAGCACAGCGAACGAAGCACTCCGGGAATGACACAGCTAAGCCGGGTGTAAATCCGAGGTCAAACCACCACGACAAGCGTCGGAGCGTGAGGCTGATTAGTAGTCGGTAGAGATCCCCGTGTTCACACGGTCACGAGATGAGTCCTCGAAAGAGAGTAGCACGGCAACGACAAGGTGTCGGGAACGGATCACTGCGAACAGGGCAAAAAGGCGAACCCAAAAAGGAGAGAAAACAAACCACCAGAGTGGGGAAAAGAGAGAGAGAATAAAGCAAACCCAATACAGGGGTGAGTATACGACAATAGGTCGGAACGAGACACACAAATAGTGGTTATACTCTGAGCGCCACAAGGTTGGGTAACTATACGTGAACAACGCAGTCGTCACTCCACTTGGAGGTGAGCAATCCGCGAAGGCGTGATAGTTCGATCCAGAAGCCCTTGCTTGGCAAGGGGCAGTTTACTTGGGGAAACGGTGCTCAACCCTCTAAGTACTGAGCTCGGCGCACCACTGACAGTGGGTGCGCCGGGCAAAATAATCTATAAAATATCTAAGTAAATACAGCAATGCTGGGTGCACTGCCTCTGGCATATCCGTGCTACACGTGTGCTATTCACACCCGCTAAGCGGCGCCTCAAGCCGTGAAATCCACGTGTACATATGTGGAAATTACCTCAGCGAGGCGACACGCTAATAGCGGTGTAGCTCATATATATCTACTAACCCATGATGCGGAAATTAACTAAGTACCTCGAATCGCATCCAAGGAGTGTTGTCCTTCATATCTTCCTCCCTAAGAGTGAGCCATGCCGTCGCGATGGCGGGTCGAACTCCCAACCGTGGGCATAAAAGCGCATCCCCGAAGTGTTCGGATTCCATCTCGCCTCGCGAAGACCAAGTCACTACCACTTCAAAGTGCAAACCCCGCTCCAGCGACGATCAACCCTGTTCACAACAGTCTTCAACTCGCTGTCGCAGTCCGCTCCCTGTTTCGAGGTCCATGAACCACGGTGTGGGATAGCTGATTCGAGTTTGAGTCGCTCCATGGAAGTGGTTCTCAAATTCTTTGAATCTCCCTCGATATGAGGTGTTGCGACCAACAGCCAAGTAGACGAATAATTGCCATCACGCGGATACGCGGTCCATAGCCCTGAAAAGGTGTGCAGCTTGTTTCGAGATCGAAATCTTCACGCTTGAAGCGGTTCCCTCCACTATGCAGCTCAGAATCGGGGTGGGTTACAGCCCCGAACTTTGAAAGTAGGATATCGTTCAAACCAGCACAGCTGTGAGAAAACCTAATAAAGGGTCGAGCTTCTGAAATCCAGAGCTTTTATTTAAGACCAAGATTGTTGGGATTTAACACCATTGAATGGGAAAGCGCGGGCCGTTTCAGTTCACCGAAATGCAGTCTTAAAATAGAATCCCGAACTGAAACGGCGCCATAACTCCAAAGTTCTTCGAGATAATTGACTTCCGTCTTCGCCAAACAGTTCATAAAGATCCAGAATAACCTGGTGATGGCCCGTTAAAGAAAAGGATTGAAACCCACTGAGTTACGGGTATTGCGCAGAAGACCTCCAGAAAATACTGTAGCAGCAAGATACACGAGATCGTGAATCGAGAACCATTACCAGAAACGACTGGGAATCAATGCCAACGCATTATGCCGATACTTTGATGACCACAAGAGAGTGTAAACAGTAAAGTACTTCGCGGTAGGCGGTTTCGAACATGGTTGAACATCGGCAACTGAATATTTCCGCCAGGGGCGTGTACAACACAAACGGTATTCCTACCGGTAAATTGCGTGATGCGCACGGAAACAGCGCACCCTTGTGAAGGGGAAACCCATGTGCACGCGGTCGTAATGAGGACAGTGAGCCAACGAGCTGGGAGAGAACCCCTCAGGATAATTAATCCGAAAAAACAAACGTGGGCGACCGAAGACGACACCAGTCGAACTCCGTCCACCAAAAACCAATCTCCACTTCATATTCATTCACTTCCTTCTAGATGAGCTAGCTTCTTCTCCTTCGGGGCGTGTTATCCCACTTGGGCGTTGACAATTGTCGCCGGGAGACCCGTGAGAGTACGCCGATGGTACTGCACCACTTTCGATCGTGAAAGATGCTCAATTGGCTCATCCGAGTCAGCCTCGGGTCCGTAGCCGTACCAACGTACAAGATACTGTATTTACCTCAACGGGTGGTATGAGTGTTTCACTATGTGGTCGACTATGAACTCCTGTCGGAAGACTTCCCGGCCTTGCCGTGTGATTACGACATCCTGCTTCGGAGAGCTCTCCGGCAGCTCTACTGTGTGTGGCACTGCGTCGGTGCTCCGGTCAGACCGTGTTAGGTCAACAAGGTTGGTGGCACTGTACCTCCGCGGTGTGCTACCCCACTTGGGTCGATTGTCACGCGTCTCGCGGTGTCGGTGTTCCCGATGCCTTGGTTTGCTAGAGTTCCTTCTCCCGCGGGAGTCCCAAGTGGGCGTACCGCAAGCTTGCGTGGTAGCGACAGTCTCGACGTAGTTGGGTGGGTCGTCGAAGGTGCTCCCGTCAACGGTAACCCTAATTGAACCGACCTCGCCGTGGTGGCACGTGACGTTGTCAACGGGTGGCCGTCATTGGTCCGCGCCGTGGCGTGTTCCGCCTCCGTATGCATGGGAGGTATCAGCTCGGTTTGTCGACGTGGTTCGCTCGCTGAGCTGATCTCCCTTACAGGTGTATTCCGTGTGCTACGGTTGGCACTTCCCTGCTGGGCATTTAGCGACGTGTCCACGGTGTGGCCCGCCTCAGGCGTGTTGGGCGACTTAGTCTCCGACGACTCTTCTCCGTCTCGGACGTTCGATCTCAACGGCGCCTTAGGCAGTATTTCCACTCCGTTATGCGACTTAGTCACTCCAGGCGCGCTATGCAGCGTAGGCAACGGCTTCGCCGGTAACGACTGAGTCTCCTCGGTCCTGTCCCGCACGGCGGTAGTGTCTGGTGACGATTCCGCTTCTGCGTTGATTCGCGGCGACCTCGAAGAGACGCCGGGCTCCCGAGAGGGCTTTGATTGCGCATTAGCGGTGTCTCTCTTCCGTGCCACACGGTGTTCCTCACGCGACAGCGCGGAAGCATGACGATTAACGAGTCCCTTCCCCTCCTTAGATAGAGCGACATGGGGAGTGGGGGTCAACGCGCCAAGGCAACGAATAATTACGCCAGGCGGCGGGGCTTCAGACAGCGAAGCGCCAGGGCGCGTAGAGTCCGATAACATCGGCAAATCCGAAAGTCCCCTATTAGGGTGTGGTACCTCCCTAGGGCGGTCGATCGGGGGTGAGTCCGGTGTGTCTGTAGTGTTCGTTTCCGCTTTTGCGGTAGAATGTCCACTTGATGGTTCGTTTCCCGCAGGCGGGGGTGCAAAAACCACACGATCGCGGGAAATGCGTTCGTGTTGCTGACCCGTCTCCACTACGACTGTGTCGGATTCCACAGCAATTGTCTTGAAGGGACCGTCTGCGACGGGTGAGAGCTTGTGGCGTTTCTCCTTGCCTGGGTTCCAATACTCCTTACGTATGAACACATAGTCCCCTTCCTTAAGGGCGGGCGGTCTTCGAGGGGATCGCTCATCGAAATCACGCTTATATGCGACTTGTGACCGGGCCATTGACTGTTGTGCTGCAGGGACCAGCTTGGTAAGCCATGTCTTCCAGGTTTCCCTGTATCACTTCGTCGAAGGAAATTGATCCAGCGTTGGCTGTGCTTCGAGCGCCACGGGCGGTGGGGTGCGAGACAGCACCAATTCAAATGGAGTCAATCCCGTAGTACGGTGTACCTGAGTGTTGTATGCGAATGTCAGCGCATCGGTGAACAGGTCCCACTTTGTGGGATGATCGGCTACGTATGAACGGAGTGCTGCTAACAGCGTCCGGTTAAACCGTTCAGCCTGCCCATTACACTGGGGGTGGTAGGTTGTCGTAAAGAGATTCTTGACATCCACATTTCTGCATAAATCCCTGAAGAACCGGGAAGCAAACTGTTTCCCGTTGTCGGAGAGTAGATTCACCGGTGGACCGTAGACGAATGCCCAATGGGTGACGAATGCTTGCGCAACCGTCCATGGCGTGATTCTCCGTAATGGTACGGTACGAACGAGTTTCGAGAAACGATCCGTGATCACGAGTAGAAATTTGTTACGCCACTTGGTAGCGAGGAACGGTCCCAAAATATCGATTGCTACGAATTCCAGGGGCGCCCTTGCGGGGAAGAGCTTCAACTTCGTCGCATGGCGGCGAAGCTTGACGCGATTCCGAGCACACTCGGGACAGAACCGCGCAGTTGCGTAGCAATCCACAGCCATTGCTGGCCAGTAGAATTTCCTTCGCAATGTAAGGTACAGTTTCCGTCCTCCGACGTGGCCACTAAGTTTGGCATAGTGTGATAAGTGTAACACCCGAGATTGTAGGGCGTGTGGCACCACTATTTGTGGGTTTTAAGTTACCGTGCGAACGAGATATCCAATATCATTCACCCGAAAGGAGAGATCAGCTCCTCCATTGAGTTGCGCCCAAATCTTCGTGCAGTAGGGATCGGTGAATTGTTCCCTAACCATCTCCTCCGTTGTGACGGGTACGAAGTTCCCTGGTAAGGGGTTCGCACTTTCGCTGACAGCGAGTAGGTCATCCAGTTCCTGGTCAAAATCCAGTTCGTCTGGCCATTCCTCTTCGATATCATCCAGTTCACCTGCGGTGTGGTCGTCAACTGCGAAGCAAGGTATTTACTCGTCATCGACGGCTAACGCTTCCCCTGTGGTGGGTAGGCGAGAAAGAGCGTCGGCTTGTGTATTGTTAGCGCCCTTCTTGTAGGCGACGGCGAAGTCGAGCTCTGCAAGACGCAGTCTCCAACGCATTAAGCGGCCTGAAGGCTTCGATATGGAGAGTAGCCATCTCAATAATGAGGGATCCGTGTAAACGGTGAAATGAGCGCCCATGAGGTAGGGGCGTAGTGTGCATAATGCCCACACTACTGCAAAACATTCCTTCTTCGAGACGGAGTAATTCTTCTCATGCACGTTCAACGAACGGGACCAGTACCCAATGGGCTTGCGTTTCCCCTCTGGGGTAGTTTGAAACAGGGCGCAGCCTACCTGGTAGTCACTAGAATCCGTGTCCACGGTATATGGAAGTCCCGGTTTCGGTAGTGACAGTACTGGTGCCGTGGTTACAGCCTCTTTGAGAGAGTTAAAGGCTTCCGTCTGAGTAGACGTGAATGGGTCCAACTTAGGCGGTTGACCCTTCCGCAGAAGCGCGTTGAGAGGTGCCGCAATGTCCGCGAAGTTGGGAATAAACCGTCTATAGACGTTGAATAATCCTAGAAAGGATCTCAGTTCAGTCTGGGTAGTCGGTTCCGTGGCCTGTTTCAGCGACTTTATCCGAGCTTCCTCGATCATGACACGTCCTGGACGGATTATGTGACCCAGATACTTGACAGTATCCGTGAAGAATTCGCATTTTCTCAGCTTGAGTGTCACTCCGGCGTCCGGTACCGTGGCTATTATGTCTCTCACATGTGTGAGGTGATCATCCAGATTATCTGAGAATACAATTACGTCGTCAAGGTAGACGAGACAAGTACGCCACTTGAAGCGGGCCAGTAAAATATCAATAGCACGCTGAAAAGTAGCGGAAGCATTGGTTAAACCAAAGGGCATCCGTTTAAAACGGTAGAGGCCATAATGGCAGACAAACGCTGTCTTGTCATGATCCTGCTTTCTCACTGGAACCTGCCAGCATCCCCAGTTAGCATCCAATGCCGTGAATACGGTAGCATTTCCTAGAGAATCGATGTATTCATCCATACGTGGAATAGGGTACACGTCCTTGACGGTAAGAGCGTTTAGACGACGATAATCGATACAGAAGCGCCAGGAACCATCCGGTTTCGGACCCAGTACCACTGGTGATGCCTACGGCGAATGTGCCGGTTCTATAACTCTGCACGGTGCATCTTGTCCACCTGAAATTGCTCTTCTTCTCTGGCCTTGGGCCCTGCTCTGTACGGATGTTGGGCTACTGGCCGAGAGTTCGGAAGGAGATCAATCCGGTGTTCCGTGGTATTTATCTCTCCGAGAGAACCATCCCACATTTTGGTGAATTCACGAAGCATATCGCGCAGTCGATTGCGGTGTGTCTCCGGAACATGTCCGAGGTCGAGTTCTTCCAATTCCTTCACTGGGTCCAATTGGTCGTAACTCGTCGGAACGCGTGTCTTCTCTGTTTTAACAGGTTGCTGACCCGAGAGACTCGGCGACGGAGACGAATGAGATTCATACTCCTCCCCCTCCTTAGAGTGAACGATTCCAAGCACATCGGCAGCAGTCATCTTCGTCGGTACCAACGCAGTTGGATGCGGCATGACCGAGCCAATTACTTGGTTCTTCACCAGACACTGGGCTTTTTTGCCTAGATTGGCTATCAACACGTAAAACGGATTATCCGGTTTCACCTGGACAACTCCATTAGCAATGGCAAGAGAGTATTTATCATACAACGACGGCAATGGCTGAACGATTCGTAAACCGTGTTGACGGGAATTCACCTGTACCCAGACTTGAGACTCTGGAGGCACGTGTGTCACGGAGGCAACACGAAGCTTCGTAGATTCCCAAGAACTCGGTGGTGCTTCCTGAGCCGCAGGTAGAGGTACATGCTTCTTGAAGGCATGCCTCAAAGGACGACGAACAATCGGCACGGACGAAACATCTTCCATTTCAACACGCCTCTGGTGGGGCCTAATGGCATCGACAAAGCGGTCGCAATAGTCACAGCCCAAAATGACTGGGGCGGCCAGGGACCGACAAACGACAAAGTCGAGCTTCACCACGCATGAGTCCAAGCGAATTATCAACTCGATGTATCCTACCGTTGACAACGGGTTGTTATTCGCGTCAGCGACGTCAGGAATGTCGCCACGGCGAATGTGTGACCGCAAGGCGGGTGACAATGCTGTCTCAACAATGAAGTTCGGACCTGCGCCTGTATCTAATACAGTGAGATAACGCACCATAAACTGGGGTGAAAGGCCAAGGTCGGCATAGACCTTGTAATTGCGTTTGGCCATCACCATAACTCTATCCGGGAACCGGTTATTTCTTACCTGTATCTACGGTCGCCGAAGAACACCAAGGTGTTCTGAGTTCACGTCTTCGACGGCCTGTTTCCTTGAGAGGATTCGGACTTGGGAGCGAGGCAGGGACGCCTCGGGCGCCTTCAGCCTCAACTCTGAGGGCGCCTCTTCAAGAGAGGAGACTCCCACAATTAGTTTTTCTGAGCAGATTCCGCCTGAGGCGTGTGCTCAGTGTTCTGAACCATTGATGCCTGGACCCCAGCGGCAGAAGCGTCGGCAGTAGCGGTTGAATTTCCCTCGAGAGGGGTAAGGGGGTGAGAGGTCACCATGTTCTGGGCAATCGGAGCCGCAATTGTGCGTGGAATATCCATCTTCGCGCGGATGTACGATGCCATCGGAACAGAAGCCTTCTCCTCAGGTGAGAGGGATTCGTAGTTGGCAATGACTTGTGCCCATTCACGCATGATTAAAACGCACTGCGGTGAAGTATGCCCTCGCGTATAGCAGAGATGACAGATCAATCCAACAATGGCATTGACGTTCCGAGTATTCGAGAATCGCACCGCTGCGCGGGAAGCTTGCCAGCCAGGCCGTGAAGCCCGGGTTCCACCGTTCTTATATGACAGTCGAGGGGGTCGAACTTGGTTCGAATCTGCATACAGCAGTGTATCGTCCGGAGCCGTTTAAAACGATGCATATGTGGTTGAGGGAAACTCCGTTGTCGGGATTGAAAGCACTTCGCTACGGGCAAAGTGCACCTGATCATACTCCTTATTGGAGTGTTGCTCAGCCAGCATTGACGCCGATGGGGTTCCCGATTCCAACATCAACGCTTTAGCGGACTTCAACCGGGTACCCGGAACTCGTGCGCGTAGCGCTTCGCCTTCGGCGCGTGCATACTGCACCAGTTCCAAGTACGTAGTCTTACGGTTCTCTTCACGGCGACGGGCCACTAGGTTCCGTATAGCCGGATCTAGTTCATCAACGAACATGGTAAAACGCTCTTGAGCTGAATAAACATTTCCGCAACGGTGGAAAGCCTTATTCAGACGCACGGAGTAATCGGTTTCCGTTTCGCCGGGGCGTTGTTTGGTGTCTCTCAGAGCGAGGATAGGCGACTGGATAGCGGTGCCAGGAGCATAGGGCCTTAGTAGATACTGAACTGCTTCAGGCCAGAAGTTAACCCCTCCTTCAGAAGCGCGCGATGAACCTCTTACAGAATTGTACTGATCTTCCGCAAGTCCGCGTGAAAAACAGGGCAGCGTGACAAACGCCTGTCCTCCATTCATCCCAAGGATGTCGGCTTCCGCTACAACGCGTGATAGAAAATCCAACACCAATATGGGATCATCGCCTGTAAACAGTTTATTACGGAGCGACAGCTGCATCCGTTTGATACAGTCTTTGACCTTTCCCGTCCCACGGGGAGTTCTGGCAAATGAGGATTCCTCCAAACGGTAATACTGGTAGGACAACAGCTTCTTGTAGAGCAGATTCGTAGGCTTCAACTCTTTTAATCCAGAGTGCTTCCTTCCCTTTGATCGGACGCGTATACCACCTTGGGTGGCTGATGACCGCTTTGAGCGTCACGAACGCTCACGAGGGGCTTCTTATACTGACGAGTCGGACGAATCAGACCGGGTTGACCGGCGTGAAGAAAGAGAGGATGCCGACGAATCAGAGTCGTAGTTCTTCCGCTCCTTGCGTACTTTGGATCCACCGACCATCTTGTCACGGTGTGAAACAGCAAACGGCTCAGCCAGGCGATTGGATCCAACCAGGACGGTTTTTTCCACCGTTTCTAGACGGGCGCGGAGGCGAGTAAACTTTGCAGCCACGTCCTCCACGAAAATAAGCGGGTCCTCCGAAAGCTTCCAAGAGGGAATTGACATCACCACTAAATACGGGGAGATCCTCAGAAAAGTCCTGCAAAGCAGTGTCATCCACCTTCTTTCGAAGTAGCGACAACTCTTTAGCAAGGGTAGCATGGGCAGCCCGCGTGGAGCGGAGCTGTTGTTCCACAGTTAAGTGGGGGGTGTCATTGACAGGGGCCCTCAGAGGTGCCTCAAGGGTGGGAACTACGGAAGGTACCGTACCTCCTACGATAGGGGCGGGACCAGCAAGGACAGGAGTCGGTCCATCATCTCGATGAGGGTTGATCAACGACGTGGGCGGAAGTCGAGTGGTCGTCGGCACAGCTTCAGTAGCCGGCATCCCTTCGGTCCGGGACCGTGAACGGGTGGGGATCCGTGATGGAAGTGGCGGATCCGATCTTCCAGTGTGACTGCGTGTCTTCGGCTGATCTGACAGCGTCATGACAAGAACAACCGTACAACGGGATAATCGACAGCCAAATGGATTGGGACTTCGAGTGAACTTCCAAATGGAGACAAGGGCTAAAGCACTAACCTCGCCACGAGTGAATTCACGAGTGAATCTTCCGACAAAAATTAATTGTTTCTATGTCGGGAGACCACTTGTAGAGGAACGCCTTTGGCGGGAAAAGCGCAGGCTCACGAAGACGTTCGAAATCTTCCCCTCGACAGAGCAGCACAGCGAACGAAGCACTCCGGGAATGACACAGCTAAGCTGAGTGTAAATCCGAGGTCAAACCACCACGACAAGCGTCGGAGCGTGAGGCTGATTAGTAGTCGGTAGAGATCCACGTGTTCACACGGTCACGAGATGAGTCCTCGAAAGAGAGTAGCATGGCAACGACAAGGTGTCGGGAACGGACCACAGCAAACAGGGCAAAAAGGCGAACCCAAAAAGGGGAGAAAGCAAAACACCAGAGTGGGGAAAAGAGAGGGAGAATAAAGCAAACCCAATACAGGGGTGAGTATACGACAATAGGTCGGAACGAGACACACAAATAGTGGTTATACTCTGAGCACCACAAGGTTGGGTAACTATACGTGAACAACGCAGTCGTCACTCCACTTGGAGGTGAGCAATCCGCGAAGGCGTGATAGTTAGATCCAGAAGCCCTTGCTTGGCAAGGGGCAGTTTACTTGGGGAAGCGGTCCTCAACCCTCTAAGTACTGAGCTCGGCGCACCACTGACAGTGGGTGCGCCGGGCAAAATAACCTATAAAATATCTAAGTAAATACAGCAATGCTGGGTGCACTGCCTCTGGCATATCCGTGCTACACGTGTGCTATTCACACCCGCTAAGCGGCGCCTCGAGCCGTGAAATCCACGTGTACATATGTGGAAATTACCTCAGCGAGGCGACACGCTAATAGCGGTGTAGCTCATATATATCTACTAACCCATGATGCGGAAATTAATTAAGTACCTCAAATCGCTTCCAAGGAGTGTTATGTTTCAATAAAGATCTTGGATTCCCTTCTTTGGACTATACATGGCTCTTTTATGTTAATGTTGAGACATGATTTTGAATACCATCCAGATGGGGAGAAGCGAGATCGATGGCTTGTGAAAAAGTTCAACAACGAAATTGATAAATCTTATTTTTCCGAAGAAGACTTAATCGTTGTCAGCGAGAACGAATTTGAGGAAGATATATTGCTAGCTATGGAGAGCTTTCGAGCTCAAATGGCTAATTCCGTAACGGGTATTTGGTTTGGGCCATACCTTCGAATTGGACGCTTCAAACTACCGTTTGATGGTCGATTAGAATGTGTAACAAATCCGATGAGGAGGTTTACGAGATGGAGGCACATTGCTTCTTTGAATATGGATAACATTGTACTTGAGATTGAAGAAAAGCAACAAAAATTTGTGATAGTGCTTGAAAATCTAATGAATTCCGAGTTGAGGTTGATTGCAATGCTGAACCTGGCATACATTCTAATGAGCGATATGTAAGGAGTGTCAAAGAATTGGGCAAAAGGAGTGCAACTTATTGAAGACGCCGTGAAGGAGAAGAACGATGTTTCTGCTCGCGCAATGTCGGCCAACGCGTTGGCCGAGCGATCAGACTCAGATGATGGCGATGTGGAGCGAGCATGGGAACTATGGCACGACGTGGAGTCGGAGTTGGAGGCGGACAAAAAGGAGCTCCAACACGTTTCGCGGCTAATAACGGCTAGCAGCAAGAAGAAATGGGATATCCTCAACAGCCAAAAACAAGGGTCAAGCTTGCTTTGATAACTGCAACGTGTATTTTCAGACGGGCAAGGAAGAAAGCACTTTGGCTTGAGCTTCCATTTTGCATCAGCCATACCCTTGTAAAACGGAATCATGCAAGTCTGCTGCGGGGATGAGGCCGTGTCTAAACAAGCGTGAACGTTTACGCTTTAGAAGCGTGAAACTTTGAAGCCCTCAATTAAATAGGCTGTAAATTAAAGACCAGCCGCTCCGCCTTCAAGATGGAAGGACCAAAGGCGTCTTTGCGCTATGTTGTGTACTATGCGCCATGAATTCCTGTGTATGCGCTAGTAAAAACATTAAAAACTTGAGAGTTTCAGGAAACTTTGCGGCGGAGCCCTAGTTGGCCAGCGCTACTCAGACAAGTTCCCAGAGATCGTGACGAGTCGTCAACCCGACGATTACGTCACGAGAGCACTGGAAAGTCACGGAGCCAAAATGCCGATCAATCTCTCTTCTGCTGTTGTGCAGGCTAACAACGAGAGCGTCCGTCGCCACCAAGTACGGCTCGCAGCCGCTCAGATTGTCAATTTTCGCCGTTTCGCCTCAACCACCTCGTATATTTCTCCGGCCATCGTCCGCAAGAACACAACCTTCGAAAGCATTCCCGGATTTTTAAGCCCGGCGAGCTTCAAGCGCGATTACCGAATGATTCGGAAATCGTTCTACAAGCTCGTCGGGCTCGTTGCGCCGCTAATCAATAAATGCAAAAAGATGGGACAAAAAGCGCGCCGTCCAACATTATCTCTCGCTGTACGGTTGGGAATGACAATAAGAATTCTAACGGGAGGAACTGTCGATACTGTTCACCAACTGTATCGAACACAAATGTCTACAGTCTATGCGGTTTCTGATGATACCTGTAGAGCATTATCGTCGGTTCTACAGCTGCCAGGTATACCACAAACATTTGAGGAATTGACTAAACTTTCTAATGGGTTCAAAATCTCTCGCTCCAAGGTGAGCCCTTTGACTGGCTGCATTGGAGCACTCGATGGGGTCGCCATAAAGATAAAAGCTCCGCGTAGAAATGCGGCGAAATACTGGTGTCGAAAAGGGTACTACGCTCTTCCAGTTCAGACACTTGTCGACGCGAGCCGTAAGTTTTTATTTGTAACAGCAAAATGCGTCGGGTCAACGCACGACTCGCTTGCGTACGCGTCATCAAAGCTCTCCATGTATCTGCGAAACAATTTTCTACGTGCAGAATTCTGAATAGTTGGTGATGAAGCGTACGTTTGTACGGGTAACCTTATTACGCCGATTCCTGCGTCGCAGGTTCGTTTCAGCTACGAGAAAGCGTTTAACTTTTTTTGTCCTCAATGCATGTGCATGTTGAACAGTCGTTTGGGCGTCTAGTGGCACGATGGAGAATTCTACAGACGCGGCTGAACTACGAGGTGAATAAAAATGCAAGCATTGTGGTACTTTGCATGAAGCTTCAAAAATTTTTGTATAGAAAAAGGTGTGGAGAAGGGACGTCAATTTTCCTTCTCGGAAGTAGACAATTTGGATAAGGAGGTTGCAGAGTGGTACAGCATATGCAAAAAAAGTTTCCAAGCAATGGACTTGGTTGATGATCAGGACGCGTCGGTGTTATACGTTCCGAGGTCTACAACTAAGCGCGACAAGCTTGTCAAAATTATTCGCGATCGTGGGCTGCGACGTCCTGAGTTAACAGGGGTTTCTGTTCCGTTTTAAAGCCTTGAATGAGGTGAGGGGGCGTGGCGACTCTTGGGACTACGTTGAGGGAAAAGAAGGAATTTGGGAGCACGCAGAAAGAGTTGCTGCAGGAGCCTTATGTTATGATAATTTATGTGAGAGCTTTTGCTCTGATTCATGTGACGGAACATCCATGTGAAGTCATGAAGCTTCCGTCGATGGCAAAAAGCACGCATTTCAGAAGACATGCGTGGCGATACACGCTATTTCCGTCGTTCCTCTCGCTCAAGGCATTCCCCAGAGCGCCTCTCAATTTCCCCACCATAGTCTCCGAGCGTCTCTAGGGTCGGTAGTGACTCCGACTACAAGGCCGACGATGGTAAGTCAAAATTTCCTTTAAGTAATGTTGCGTTTGGTCTTGCGTCTTGTTTGGGCTAACAGATATCTTTGTTCCACTCTCTACCATCTCTTCTGACACAGCTGACAAAGAAGAGGAAGAAGACGATGAATACGAAGACCTTGATGATGATGATTTCACTTTGCAACCTAGTAGAAAGACAAGACCTCGAGCAAAGCGATCCTCGTCTAGACAGGCCCGTCGCATCAGTCGATCGGATATCGGTGACGCGGATGACCGCCTTCACGATGGTGATGCATCTCCATCTGACTCCGATGGTGATTGGCTTATGGATGGAACGCCTGGAAAACTTGCTGGCAAGCGTAAGCGTATGTCCTCTCGACATCCGAAGAAACGACGTCGAACACCTTCGATCCCAGTCGATGACGAGGCATTCCGAAGTTCGTGCATCAAGAGTCGCACCGGTGGCACGATGAATTACTTTGAAGGGGATGATCTCTCTGAGGAGAAAGCAGCTATTCTCGCAGCGAAACAGGCTGAGGAGGGCGCAGATGCAAACATACCAGGCGTTGACCAAGTTTTGAATTATCGCGTTATTGAAGGAAAGCCGAAAGCGGGCGAAGGCGATGGACCTTACACCGATTTTGTTGTCTCCAATATTGAGTTTAAGATCAAGTGGACCAATACTTCATTCCGAAAGTGCACTTGGGAAACATGGGACACCCTCCAGGTCGTTAAAGGTGCGAAGAAGGTTAGCAACTTTGCCAAGTCAGTTGAAGAAGTACGAAAACATGTCTTGAGCCATGCGACTCCAGAAGAAATGGAGGACTTGCGGGTGAACATGGAAGAGAATAGAGAACTTTTCCGAAGTTATGAGGTTGTGGACCGCGTTATCGCTCAGAGAGAATCGGAGGATTCGGGTACGGAATATCTGGTCAAGTGGTGTATTCGTTCTTATGAGGATTGCACTTGGGAGAAAAGATCTGATCTTAGTACTGAAACTGACATGAAAGCGATAGATGCGTTCAGCGACAGAGAACAAGCTGTCTTGTCCATGACAAGTAAGAAGCGTTTCAATACCTTCAATGTCAAAGACGATAGGCCTAAAATGAAGCGTATGGCTGAGCAGCCAAAGTTTCTTCATGGAGAGGAGCGAACTCTCCGACCGTATCAGCTCAACGGTCTGAACTTCCTCTCCTTTGCTTGGACAAAGCGTAACAATGTCATTCTGGCTAATGAGAAGGGTCTCGGAAAGACTCTGCAAACCATATCCTTTCTTGGCTGGCTAAGGTACGCAGGAAATATCCATGGTTTGTTTCTTGTTGTGGCACCGCTAAGCACCATAGGAGGCTCGGTTCGGGAATTTACGAGATGGCTACCAGACATGAACGTGATATGCTACGTTGGGAACCCCAAGTCAAGAGCCATCATCCGAGAGCATGAGTTTTTCTCTTCTGCTAAAGGAAACACTGAAAAGTTCCACACCATCCTTACAACTCCGGGACTTCTGATGCAGGATTTTGACTATCTTGGTGAATTCCGGTGGTCCATGATCGCCGTTGACGAAGCTCACCGTTTGAAGAATGAAACTAGTGCGTTGCATACGACTCTGGCCAGCTTGCGCTCTGGAAACCGTCTACTAGTCACTGGAACCCCGCTGCAGAATTCGTTTCGCGAGTTGGGGGCCTTGCTGCATTTTCTGAACCCAACCAAGTTCTCAAGCGCTGAAGCATTTGAGGAACTGTTTTCCTTTGCTGAGTTGAGGGATCCAGAGCGCGTTAGCGAACTTCACAACACTTTGCGTCCCTACATTACTCTAGGAATGAATTCTGCGCAACAGCAATATTATCGTTGGTTACTAACTAAGAATCTAACAAAATTGAACGAAGCCAAAAAAGCAAGAGGTATTGGGAACCCTTCGAGCGTCCGAAACCTTCTCATGGAATCGAAGAAGTGCTGCAACCATCGTTATCTTTTTCCTAATTATGAAGACACTTCCACTCCAACCACTGTGGAAGAGCTGATTCGTGCCTCCGGGAAGATAATTCTTTTGGATAAACTCTTACTGAGTCTCAAGGAAAGAGGACATCGAGTGCTTATTTCTTCTCAGATGATGAAAATTTTGGACATACTACAGGACTATTGTAGAATGCGACAGTTCCCATTCCAGGTACTTGATGGAAGCGTTGCGAACCAAGTTCGCCAACGGGCAGTCGATCATCTTAATGACTCAGACTCTACAGACTTTATTTTCTTGATGTCAACAAGAGCTGCAGGTCTTGGCATCAACGTGGCTACAGCGAACACCGTAATATTCTTCGAGTCGGACTGGATCACTCAAAATGACCTGCAAGCGGAAAGTCGCGCCCATCGCATTGGACAAACCAAGGACGTGAAGGCGCTTCGCTTACGCAGCAGGAAGACAGTTGAAGAAGATATTCTAGACCGACCGAAATGAGAGCGCGTTCTTGAGCATGTTGTGATCCATGGTGTGGAGGGCGGAAGCAAAGAAGACGGAAAGGGACCGGATACTGCCTTTATGAAGGAGGAACTATCGGCGATCTTTTGCTTTGGCGCTGAAAAACTTTGTGCTAAGGAAGGTCTTGCAGAGAATGTAGAAAATGATTCGAAGATCAAAGACACTTGAGGAATTAAGGATAGCACTCCTAATGGTTCTGAACCAACTGCAAAGGACACCAAAAAGGAGGGCAAGGACTAGAACGCAGAAGATCGTCGTGTCCTTGATGCTGATGAAATCGACGAACTATTTGCTAGGGCCCCGACAGTGAGGCCTCTCAGGTTGGAGCAGCGCAATCTAGTGTCGGTGATTCTCTTCTTAACGCCTTTAAGTGGAATGACTTCATTACTGTGGAAGGTGACGAAGATCTCGAAAAGAGTGATAGGGAAGAGGATGCGGGAGCCAGGAAGATGGCTTAGGAGGCTTCGGGCCAAATGATTTCCATCGACAACGAAGTTTCCAGAGCCGAAGAACGCGAGGAGTGAGAGATTGCCAAGCATGCTGAAGAGGGAAATGCTGAGTTGTAGAATAGAGTTATTCTAGAGGATCTCAAGAAATAAGTTATTGCGAACGAAACTGTTGTCGGTACTCGAAGAAGGAAACGTCCTAAGACATACGGAAGTGACTCTGCTCAGGAAGGAAAGCGGAGGCGAACCGGCAGATCCAGTCGTTATGAGAATGGGAAGGTATCTGATGTGGAGGAGCTTTTTGCTAAGGAACGAAGAAGTCTGTTACGATCTCTGCGTAAGTTTGGAGATTCTAATATGATCTCTGTGATTGTGAAAGATGCGGGCCTACAGAATTGTATCGAAGAAGGTCTTGCAAAATCGCTTCTCGACGACTGCCTGTCTCAAGCTCAAGAGGCTGTTGAGAGCGCAAAAAAGAAGGGAAGGAACTTGAACAAGGACCCCAAATACGGTGATCATAAAATGAATGGAACGGATTCAAAGTCCAAGGGTCTACGTGTGCAAATCGACATTCTTAGCGAGAGAAGAGTAGATGCTCACGATCTCTTGAAGAGATGCCGAGACCGGAAGATGCTACGAGATGCTGTCGGATCATTTAATTCAGATCTGCGGTTCAGAGTACCCGGATTCATTAGGCAACTGTCGTTTGGTAATCGATGGAAGCAGTATCATGACGCAATGATGATGGTTGGAATTTACAGGCATGGCTTCGGGAACTAGACGTGTACCGTGTTTCCGGAAGTCGCTCTTACGTTTGGCTCGAGAGCAGCATTGAAAATGGGTGCTCTTCGATACCGTCCTATCCGGCATTGTGTTGATAGGCTTCTTCAGGTTTTGGGGAAAGATGTCAAGAACGGCCGCTTGCTCCCAAATTCGACCACCTTAAACCGGATACGCGGCAAAAGTATCAACGAGCGTTTCAGAGCGCTTTTGCGTTATCGAGGGCGAAGCTTGTGGTCCCTGGAGGGACTGGACATAGTTCTCCGGAGATGCGTTCTCTCATCAGAAGCTTCTCTCAGAAGCTGCATCGAAGATAAAAGGAATGGTGCGACCCGAGATTTGCCTCCTATTACCGAGATTGTTGACCTTTTTGATGTCCCTGATCATCATAAGGCCGGTTGCAAGAGTCATGAAACCCGGCAAGGTCAATCGAAGCGTAAACGGCAAAGCTCGTAAAGCTAGGGATATTCATACCGAACCCGCATGCGGATTGGCAGGCAGCACCACTGTTGGTCCCGAAGGTAGGTTCAAAGACAAAGTTCCGTTGTGCAATAGACCTGCGCCCATTTACTGCGGCTACTGTCAAGCAGTCATGGCCGATGCCGCATCTCGATTCTGATGTTCAAGATTTCGCCGGAAGCAGCTGTTTTGCGGTGATCGACTTCGTGCATGGATACTGGCAGCTACCGCTGCATCCCGACTCGTACACGGCGTGTGGCGTGGTGTGTCCAGATGGAACATACTCATCGATTCGAGTGTTTCCAGGGCTCACGAATGAAGTTGCTCACTTCCAATCTTCAGTAGAGCCCCTGTTTAAAGAACTAAGGTGGTCTAACCTGAAAGCCTGGATAGACGACTTCAATCTCCACGCAAAGAATGAACGTCTTTTGCTCTCGACAATGCGGTGTTTCTTTAAAATATGGAAAGAATAGGCACTGTTTGTGTCTGCAAAGCAAAGCAAATTCTTTGCGAAAGAGATCAAGTGGTGTGGGCGATTCATCAATGGAAACGGTTACACCATGGACCCATCAAATGTTGAGGGTCTACGCGACATGCAAAGCCCCCAAATGGCAGATGAGTTGTGTGAGTTCATACACTGTTGCCGGTGGATGGCAACAGCGATCGCTGATTTTGATCGGCGTGTGGCAACATTGACGGAGGCCTTGGAGGAAGCGTTCCAGAAGGCCGGCAAGAGAAAGAAGCGCGCCATCAAAGGCATAGCATTACAATCTCTGTCTTGGGGCCGCGTGCAGGAAGATGCCTTCTCAGAAATACAAGACAGTCTCTGTAACGCCGTGTAGCTATCGTATCCACGGAAGGGCAAGGTCATCTGCGCGTTCACGGACGCCTCGAACAATCCTTGGTCGAGTGTAGTGACCCAAATCGACCCGGGCATGCTTAGCAAGCCGTTTGCCGAACAGCAACAGGAGCCGCCGGCGTTCTTGGGAGGCACGTTCAAGGGTGCTCAGAGAAACTGGAGCAAATATGAACAAGAAGGGTTCGCCATCATCAAGACGTTCGACAAGTTGGATTACTTGTTTTTGGACGAGCATCCCGTGCACAGATCACAGGAATCTCATATTTTTGTTTGCACCATATGCGATGCAACCTTCGATTGGCCAACACATTGTGGCGAAGGTGCGACGGTGGGCAGTGTTTCTCTCTAAATTCGATTATATGATCGAGCACATCCCGGGGCACGATAATGTATTTGCGGATATGCTTACACGGTGGACAAAGGGCTACCACAAGAAAACGCTGACCACGAACAAGATCTTTGCTCTGGTGCATTTTGCAGCAAGCATTCCCCCACCCACACACAAGTGGGAATGGCCTGGTGTCGAGGAGTTTCGTCTGGCACAGGCTACACACCTTTCTCCAGCGCATCTCAGACAAGGAAGAGATGGCTTATTGCATGACGGTCCAGTGATATGGATCCCTGCTGAGGCTGTAGAGCTGAAGTTGAAGGTGCTCATCCTCTCGCACTGCGGCAGTGTTGGACACCGCGGCGCGGAGGCTTCCGAGAGCATCATACGCGAAAACTGCAAGTGGAATGGCATGACAGCAGACATTCAAGACTTCGTGAGAGGCTGCATGCACTGTCTGGCAACGAGATCCGGGGAGGTTGTTACTCGCTCACTGGGATCAAGTCTGCATGGGGAGCGACCCAACGAGGTCGTACACATCGACTTTATCTTTATGGGAGAAAGCGTAAGTGAAGTGAAGTATATATTGATTATACGCGACGATCTGAGCTCGTTTACATGGCTATGGCTTACTGTAGGAGCGACGAGTGAAGCCACAGCCGACGCCATTGCTACTTGGATAGCGACGTTTGGAGTCATGGAGTATATAGTCTTTGACCAAGGAACGCACTTCAAGAACGAATTGTTTCGTCTCCTGGCCGAAGAGTTGAAGATAAGCCACCATTTCACAACTGCATACTGCCCATGAGCGAATGGATCGATGGAGAGAGTGAGTCGCGAGGTGAAACGGACTTGTTTGGCCGTACTGCACGAATTCCGTCTCTCAGCCAAAGACTGGCCAGCAGTGACCGAATGTGTTCAAAGCAAATTAAATCAAGCGCCATTGGAGCGACTCGGAGTGCGAAAGAAGGGAACCGGCGTTTACCGCACATCGATAGAGATGTTTACGGGACAAAAGCCAAGCGGACCCTTGCTCCAAGCGCTACCAGTCGACAAGTACATGACGCTGCTTTCTTTGTCAGAAGTGCGTGCAAGGCAACTGTTCGAAATTGAGAAGACGCAAAACGCGTTAGAGTACATGATTAAAGAGGTCAGTCGCTGCGTTTCTGGTCGTCGAAAGCAGGCCATCGAGAGGCACAACGCTCGTACAAATGTTGGAATGGCCCAATTTGAGATAGGGGACTATGTTCTGGTGCGCAAAGCTCAGAAGCATGAGGGCCATGCCGAAACTTTTACAACAAACAGACAGATAATATCGAGCAAGTGAAGTGATCCCTAGAACTATAGATGCAATTCAAACAAACGTTTACCACTAAAGAACCCCACCGTCACCATCCTCATCTTCAGGGCTCGTCCTCCGAATCATTTTCTTGAACCTCTTCAAGAGGTGATGATGATTCTCTTCTAGAGTCCGCGTCAAATCTTCGTCGTTTAAATCCCGCACGCGCTTGATTTGCACCGAACTCTCTGCTAGGAGTGTAGCGAGTTTCAAACGGGCACCAAACACCTCGGCTTCCTTCTCCTCCGTGGTTTTCCTTCCCCCAGCTGTGTGAGCAAACTTCTCACGTTCGAAATTTAAGTGCTCCCTTAATATGGTCGTCTGCTCCTGAGAAATTTTGTTGGAGAAGTCGACGCCTTTTGAATGCTCCCCCAGTTCTTTCTGACTCCCACTGTTTCGCCCACTGGAGCTTCGCTTCTTGCGAAAAGAAAATGCTTCCTCTTCGGAAGAGTTGATTGCTAGACCTTCCTCGACGCCTCCCTCGGAGTCCTCGACCAATTTTGACGTGGTCTCAATAAATTTGACGGCCTCATTTGCGGTTCCTAAGCGCGCGACAATGAAGAATACGTACGCGCGCTTCGACTCGGCTGTCAGTTGACCGCCGGCCGTCATGCGGAGAAAGCTGGAAATATTACTCGGGTTGTTTTGCCCCGACTTCGACCAGTTAGCTTTAGCGGTAGTAACCAGTTTCCTCACACTATCATACTGGTTCTTTAGCACCGATGCAGTTCGTAGACACAGGGGTCTTTTGTTGGAATCCACCTCATCCAAACGTCCCGTAAACGAACATCTCGACTCGACTTGCAAATCGTTGAACCGACTACCAATAACCTCCCAGAACGACTGCCTTGTTACATTCGCATCCAACTCAGAACGGCTCAGCGTTCCTCCGTTGGCTTTTGCAAGCCCGTTCTTCGCCATATCGTCGTCACGCAATATTACGCAGAGCCTGGCAAATTCGTTAAGAGAGAAACTAAGATCCGCAGGGAGCTCCAGCTCTGCAGAGCACGGGAATCCAGATGACGACGGTTTCGCAGTTTTGAATGCGAGGATTGTATCTGCCACTTCTCGGCGGTCCAATGGGTGAAACATGTCCACGAACGCGCCAACCTCCGGTAGCTTGGACAAGGTGGAATTAAGACCTTTGGTTTCACTCTCCCAAACCAAGTAGCCCTTCATTTCTTCGTTTGTGGAAAAGCAATCGCGGATACTCACGTCGTCAAAGCTCTTTAAATGAAGAAAGAGCACTAGTTGGGATACAAGTTGCGCGTGTTGGCGGTTCCGGATTTTGATCTTGAACGGCTTGCACAGCTTTCGAAGTTCTTTGACCGTTTTGCTGAGCAAAAACGAGTACACGAAAGCCATGCGATTGCTTGCACGAAATTCTGGGTCATTGTATGGAGATACGGTGACGGCGGAAGATGAAGGTATTTTATTGGAGGTTGGTGGATGATTCGGCGGGGAGTATGGAGGGGGTTGCACGGGATGGTCTTCGGTGGTCGTATGCGTTGTACGCAGCCCAGCTGATGCTGGGTGTTTTCTGGGGCTGCGTCGCAAAGGCGGAGGAAGGGGGTCTGAACAATGCTGGGGAGGCGGCGGTGCCATACTTCGAAGATCGGAGAAGCACGGTGGTGCGTTGTGTGCGTCGGTGGGGAACGCAACGCAGCATCTTTGCGCCAGGGAGCGGTATATTGCTCCGCTCGGCGCAGGATGCAGCGGGAAGTATATGTCCATACCTTAAATCGACAAGGCAGCCCAAAAGTTTGGGACATTTTTGTAGAAAGGCCGTATCTCCGGAACCAAACCACTATTTCTGCCCATTAGAAGCTTAATCTATTAGGAAACCAAACAGCTAGACCTACTGAGAATATCGGTATTCATGTTAGGATAGAACTGGTAAGATTTGCATAACAATCACCCCTCTCTACCACTCTGAAATCGACGTTTCCCAAAATCGACAAGGCATTTGCAGCATTTTATCCAATTAAAATGCAGTTTTTTTGCACCGAACTGCCAGGTTTCAATCTTTGCCAGATTTCATGTGTTATCTTACTGCCTCCTGACCGTTTCTACTCAAGTTTTCACTAATAATAACTGGTTCTTTTACTTTCTAGTGAGTAGTAGATATAGTAAATGTTTTGTATTTTAAGTATACAAGCCTAAGAGGTACTACAAAACTTCCTAAATGTTGTTAGATTTGTCACTTTTTGAGATCCGAATATATCCCATATAGCCTCAATACAAGACCATTTTGCAATGTAGATGCGTGTGAGGACCGAAGAGAAGAGCTGACAGAAGATCTTTTGCAGATAAGTTTTACTCTCAGATGCTTCTAAGTTGTTATCATGTCAGACCTATGTTACGCATTAGGCTCAAAGATTAATACGTTACGAATGTACCTAGTGGTATGTTTATCAAAAAAGTAGTTTCAAGGTGAGGAAGGGTTCTGCTCTTTACGGCAACACTCTAATATGTAGCGAAAACCAGCTTGTTGGTGAGTAATAAAAGGTTTACTACCGAACACTTTCATGCTATGGACCGAACGGCAAAAATCGTCAATACAGTGCCTTTTGGGCCTTGTCGATTTAAGGATTTCTGCCGATTTAAGGGTTGGACGGATACTATGCACCCTACTGGGTTGAACTGGACCGGAAATCCCGATGAGTCCCTGAGGTAAATGACTGGCAATCGTGATACCAAGTTGTACAGTTTAGTTCGGGAGCGCCTTCGCCTTACAGACGGTGGGCTTTCAAGAAATTGAAGGGGGCTTTCACGGGCATACAGAGGGTCAGCCCGGTCGGAGCTGCGTGAGCCAATGAAAAGGCGTATATGGGCGTTCACGGTCGCCGTTCACGCACGTTCACGCTTGTTTATGTTGATACCGGTCGGCCTCTTGCAAGGCGAGAGCGCCACACACGCGTCATTTGTGCGCAGTGCAACGCCCGGCGCACAGCAATGCGCCGGTGGGTTGCACTGGCAAAATAAATTGCGCGACCGTCCGGCTCGGCGCTCTGCCCGCCGGCGGTCAACTATGCGCGCACTTCGCTCGACCCCTTTCGCCCCCGCTCGCGCGCTACATGGTAGCATCGCCTGGGGCGCGCTGCCCCGGGCCGCCATCGCTTGCGCACATGATCGGCCCCTTTCTCTGCGCGCTACCGCGCTTCTATTGCGCGTACGCTCAACTACTCAAAAACTGGACGGGTTGCTTAGCGGTTGTCTCGGCTCCCATGCCCATAGGTATGTCGCGGCTAGAGCACTGCCAAAGCGAAACCTACCGTGCGCGATTGACTTCGTGATGGGCTCCCAAGTCTATAGACTTTGTTGTGGCTCTGAAAGTTGGTTGGCATCGGACAGGATAAGTATGTATATAACTTTTCTACTTTATTTGTTCATTCTAAATGGAAGTACAGAATCTAGATGGTAATCTATTGTGAAGATTGATGATTACTGGTTTTCCTGCATCTTTACTGCGAAGCGACAATGTGCCTCCGCTGCAACTACGATGCGATTCCAAACGACTTCCCTCTTTCCTACTATACATTGTGTGGCATACAATTCGGTGCATCGCAAAATGTTTGCGATCACTAATTTCTTACGTCTCTAACTGGTTTGCCACCAACACTTCTTCACTCTATTTCAAAGCTTGGCAACGTCCTAGTATCATCTACACCCTGTTCTTGTTCTTTTGTCGGATCTGCATGCTTGCGCAACAATTTCTACGCTATACTCTCTTGGATTTCTACAACGGTCTTGATTTTGCATCTGTATGACGTTCATCATGTTGATAACGTTTACACCTCTCGATAAATTGCGTCTGCTTCTGGGCCACAGGTTACTCGTTCCTTCTACATCAGCCACATTTTCTCCGGCAATGCAACGTCTTGGATTACGAAAACAATTTCGTTTTCAACATTACTTCGAGAACCGGTTTTTCTCGCTCTCCTTGAGAGAAGAAGTGGCCTCTGCTCGTCCGTTCTTCGTGCCACGAGTACGTTCTGCCGTACGAAGCGTATGCTCTATACTACGTTACTACGTTTTACTACTGCTTGTTTTTCCTTTGTTGGACGAAGTGAAGTACCCTCCGCTTTGTGGGTGCGGGAAGATCCTTCAAAGGTCTGTTTGTTGTGGTGCGGGGTTAGCTGCTTAATTGCGGGGACCCGTCCTACATCGATCGCCTGGCTCCCAAGGTTGGGCCAGGAACACCTCAAGTTCACACCTCCTCCACCGGTAGGGGACTGGCGAAGTTGAAGAAGAAGAAGTTCAAGAAGTTCAAGAAGAAGAAGAAACGTTCCTACCCCGTAGGTCGCGATATCCTTATCTCGTAGAAGAAGGTTGATCATACACTTTCATCCGTCGCTCCCCGGACGCCTCAATGTCGGGCACAAATGAGGGTCTCCTTGGCAGGCTTCCAAAGCTCAAGGTCCCCACCGACTACATTCTCTGGCGTCGTCGTCTTCTGGCGTATCTCCGCAGAGACGACCCATTTCTCTCCGGTCTTGACCCACGTCCTGATGGGTTCAACGCCACAAACCGGGCAATGAGATCTTGGTTCGAAAAGTCAGTCAAAGCGAAGAGCACCATCACACTCTGCCTCGGTGACTCTCCGCTTGCTCTTGTTCGAATGTTTGTCGATGATGATGACAAAACGGCCAAAGATCTCTGGGATGAACTGCAGCGCGTGTACACAACCACCAACGCGCAAGCTGTGCAGAACATCCGCCATCGTCTGGACACTTTGGTATACAAGGACAGCGACGACTGGAATAAGCACGTCGCTAAGTTCCTGGAAGTTGTTGGGGAACTTGCCACCTTCGATGAGGAACTTTCGGAGAAAGACAAAGTCTCCAAACTCATTCGAAGTCTCCCCAACTCCTTTGCTCCCTTGGCCATGATGTCAAACCTAACCGATGTCGGGTTCGACTCCATTGTGAACGCTGTCGAAGCTGAAGTGGCTCGTCGCAAGAACCCTAACAACCCGACATCCTCCGCTCCTTCGTCCACCCCCACTACCCAACCGAAAGCCAACACGGCAAACAACGGTGGTCGAAAGCAGCGAAACCGGCGTAACAAGTCCTCGGCTACCAAGAGCCGCTACGATGACAATTGCTACTACTGCGGTCGTCGTGGACATTACGCTCGAGATTGCTACAAACGCAAACGTGAGGAGTCTGACAATAATGATAACCAGCACAACTCCAACGGACGGCAGCAATCTAATCGCAACAACGGTGGTTCTCGTCGTTCACAGTATGGGTCCCACAAAGGAGGACAACGCCAATCCAACTGGAACTCAGGGTTTGCACCAAGGGGGGATGGAAATGATAATCGTAACTCAAATCATAACTCCAAATCTCGTTCATATGTGGTGCAAAGAAATGATGATCCGCCTCCTTCACCTGGCTTCAACTGCAATATGGCCAAGTTCAAGAGTAAGATCGCTCTTCTTTCTCAAACGAAATTGGACTCAGCCTATATTGACTCAGGGGCAACTCATCACTTCTTCCATTCGCGGAAGTCGTTCATTCGCTACGAACGAATTGAGATCGAGACTGTTCAGGCTGCCTCAGGAACAGCTCGTCTCGTTGGCAAAGGTCATGTCTGGATACCTTTGAACCGTGGTACAGTCATCGAGGCTTACCACGCGCCTGCCTTTGAGTCGAACATCCTTTCTGTTGGCGTTCTCAGTGTAGAGTTCATGGTGATGTTCACTTCCACCATTCGGCCATTCAATGGATGTTTCATCATGGATCCTAACCGAAACTCTGAAATCATTTGGGAAACGGAAATCAACCAAGGCCTCTTCGTCATGGACCTCGCTGATAACGACAAACAAGTGATGGTCGTGAACGCAAGTAACAGCAATCAGGAGCTGGCTTTGGAATGGCACGGTCGAACTGGTCATCTTCACCCAAGTAGATACCAGAACCTTGCCAAGTCTTTCGACTCTGTGCCTTACTTTCAACGTTCCATCTTGGAGTCGTTGACGTGCGTCCCTTGCCTCACAGGCAAGAAGAAACGGAACCCAATCACCGCCCGGTCGCGATCCGTTTCGACGTCAAGTCCCTTGGAACTTATCCACATGGACCTGTCGGGAAAGATTTCGCCATCTCTCTCTGGTGCAATCTACGCCATGGCCGTACTGGATGACCACACTTCCAAGTCAGACGTTTTCTTTTTGATGGACAAGACAGGTGCTAGTGTTTTGAAGCACCTGGCTTGGTACAAACGCAGATCGGAGCTAGAACTTAGCCACTCGTTTCGCTTGAAGAATGTTCGCCTGGACGGGGCCGGCGAACACAAAAGCAGTGAGTTGGACACTTTCTGCTTCGATCATGGCATACTCTTGGACTACTCTCCTGCCTACGCCTCCGAATCTAATGGAGCCGCGGAGAGGCTTATCCAAGAACATTGGACCAGGGCTCGTGTACTTCTCTTCGCGAGCAAACTGCCCATTTCCTTCTGGGCAGAGGCAATGAACCATGCCAACTGGCTCCGAAATAGGGCTCCATCTTCAAGGATACAAGGACGGATACCGATTCTGGAATGGAATCCGTCCATTATAATCGACTTTACGAACATTCCGAACTTTGGTCAGCCTGGCTACGCCTTTGTATATCGGTCCAAGACCGTGGCATCAAAGAAGTTCCTCCCCCGTTCTGTCTTCGCGCACTTCGTGGGCATGCAAAGCGACACCACACTCGCCCGTGTGTTTGTGCCGGGGAAGAACTCGGTCGTCACTTGCCGTATTCTGGACTTCAAGGCTGTCAACTCCTCTCCTCTTCCAAACATCTCCACCCTCCTGGAGGGTATAACTCGCCAACAGGAGACAGAGGAAACGGACCATACCTCACAGACCGATACCGGTCCTGACTTGGAGGACCACCTGGTAAAGGCGATGACAACAATCGCGCATAACTTTCCAAATGTATGGGTCTCCAAGAAAACTGTGTATGACCCCAACGTTCCAAGTAGTTTCAAGGACGCGTGCAGAGATCCCGGTTGGTGTGAGGCCATCGACCGCGAGATGAACGCACTCATCCGCCGTAACACTTGGGAACTTATACCCAGGGAATCCTGGATGAAACCGGTTCCGTATACTTGGGTCTTCAAGGAGAAGATGTTGGATGGAGTCGGGAAGAAGTTCTTGAAGAAGGCACGCTGCTGTCTACGGGGAGACAAACAGAAGCCCTTCATTGACTTCGATCCATTCAACACTTATGCGCCAGTAGCCTGTCATGAAGCACTACGCATTCTTCTCTCAGTTGCTGCCGCACAAAACCTTTTACTGGAGGGAGCAGACATATCAAATGCCTACTTATATGGAAAACTGGATGTTCCGATAATTATGGAACAACCCTCTAACTCCATGGCAATGTGGAGAAGACAGGCCATGTCTGCAAACTGCTTAACTCCATCTACGGTGCTGTCCAAGCTGGAATAATATGGGGTTCCCTCTTTTCTGAAGCTCTCCTATCATGGAACTTTGTGACATCAGCTCTCGACTCTCGCGTCTTCATGTTCCGCGAGCAGGACAACTTCCTGATCTTGGCTGTTATAGTTGACGACTGCGCATTCGCTGCCAACAATGCCAAACTTCTAAATGACTTCAAACACAAACTGTCTGCAACGTTTGATGTGAAGCTCTATGGGGAGCTGAAGTCATTCATAGGTTGGAATATTCAGCGATCTCCTTCCGGCATTAAGGTTAATCAATATGGATATGCACTACAAATTCTCAGGAAGTTTGGTATGCAACAGTGCAATGCAGTTGGATCACCTTTCCCTACGGCTGCCAATGTACTGCCATCTGGTGAGGAAGACGTCATTCTTTCGACAGATGATCATGCAGAGTATAGGTCAGGGATTGGTGCATTACTTTACATTTCTGTATCTACCCGTCCTGACCTTTCCTTTCCCATATCAGCGCTCTCAAGGCATTTACATAACCCATGTGAACGACACTTATCGCTGCTCAAACGATTATTTAGGTACTTGGCTGGCACTATGGATTATGGACTTCATTTTCCAGCCCACCGTCCTATTTCTCCCGCCTCACTCTGTGCGTACGCTGACGCCGATTGGGGGGGATGCATTGAGACTCGTAAGTCCACAACAGGGTACGTTATCGTCGTCAACGACGCACCAGTCATGTGGAAATCAAAGCGTCAAACGGTAATTGCGCTATCTTCGGCAGAGGCGGAGTATATCGCTCTTTCTACCTGCGCGAAAGACCTTTCGTGGATACGAAAGATGTATTTTGAATTCGCACACATCCAGCCTTGGAGCGAGGATCTATGGTTCGAAGCCACAAAGATCATGAATGATAGCTCGGCTGCTATATCTTTGACCACGAGTCCACAGATATCTGCTCGAAACAAGCACATCGATTTGAAGACGCACCATGTGCGGGACCTGGAGAGAGGTCAAATTATTAAGCTGTGCAAAATCCCAAGGAGTCAACAGATCGCTGACATACTGACAAAGTGTGCGTCCCTCCCAGAGGTGAGGAGGATGGTCAGCTTGATGCATATTGACTCGTTCTAGGAAGAATTGTTGGGGTCTACTGACTACACTAACTACTTTGTTATGTTTTGTTTTATCTTTTTTGTTTGCTACATGTTTGAATGTCTGAATAATTGTTTATGAATGTTTGTGGTTCTCAACCTTCTCTGTTTTCCCACAGAGGTACATGTGTTTTTGTCCCAACGGGTTTTTACATGATATCTGGGTTTTGGAGTTTACTGGTGTGAACAAGTAATGACTCCCCAGCTTGGAGCTGGTGGAACTATGTGTGTGATGCGTTATGTATGAATGTATTTTTATTATGTTTTGAATGTTGCACCACGCCTTTGGCATTTGCAAGATAATGCCAGAGAAGAGACAGATTTGCAGAGAAATCGTGTCTACAGACCCTGCTCTTCGGTCGTTGATATTATGCTTTACTTGTGAATTGGGCTCAGTAACTAGATGCTTATAAGTGGTGTAGGAAGAGTAGTCGCTTCGCCTTGAGGGACGGTGTTGATACCGGTCGGCCTCTTGCAAGGCGAGAGCGCCACACACGCGTCATTTGTGCGCAGTGCAACGCCCGGCGCACAGCAATGCGCCGGTGGGTTGCACTGGCAAAATAAATTGCGCGACCGTCCGGCTCGGCGCTCTGCCCGCCGGCGGTCAACTATGCGCGCACTTCGCTCGACCCCTTTCGCCCCCGCTCGCGCGCTACAGTTTAGACACCGCCTGAGGCATGTTTACAGTTGACGAACAATCACAATCAACCATTTTAGTGTCGATTCGGAGAACCAAAAGGTTCTGTAAGCAGACGTGTTTATATAGCTTAGTAAACTCTGAATTAGCATGTTTATAGGAAATTACGAAGAACCACTTTTTCACTAATTTCTACGGGCATCTTTGGAGTACGCAATTTACTACGTTGCGTTGGTGTAGTGAACAGGGGGAAGAGCGGCAGGGCCGGGGTTGGAACCACGAACCCCAGGCACGCACAAAAAGCACACGAAGGCGGTTTTCAATTGAGCTATGGCCGCTCACGGTGTGGTGACCTCAAGCCACACCGTCGCAGGTGTTATCGACACTCTCTGTGACCGCCAGCTGCAGCTGACAGCAGCTACACTGCCCTCCATGATTCATCGACGTCTCGAATGATCATTGTAGTGAACAGGGGGGAAGAGCGGCACGGCCAAGGTTCGAACCACGAACCCCGGGCCCGCACAAAAAGCACACGAAGGCGGTTACGGATTGAGCTATGGCCGCTCACGGTGTGGTGACCTCAAGCCACACCGTCGGAGGTGTTATCGTGACTCTCTGTGACCGCCAGCTGCAGCTTTTTTATGATCATTCGAGACGTCGATGAATCATGGACGGCAGTGTAACTGCTGTCAGCTGCAGCTGGCGGTCACAGAGGGTCACGATAACACCTCCGGCGGTGTGGCTCAAGGTCACCACACCGTGAGCGGCCATAGCTCAATCGGTAACCGCCTTCGTGTGCTTTTTGTGCGGGCCCGGGGTTCGTGGTTCGAACCCCGGCCCTGCCGCTCTTCCCCCCTGTTCACTACAGTTGGCCTAGTGGGTAGCTATCGACACTTAGCTTACCGTTTTGAAGCAGAGGCTCTGGGAGAGGCGGGAAAGTATGCATATGCAGCAATGTGGCAAATGGCCTTCAATTTTCGTTTACTAAAATGGAAGAACTGCCAATATTGAAATGAAAACGTGGTTTTAGCAAATCCAAAAATGCTTTCTTTTATAGATCTATTTACTTAATTCTGGTTTCCGTCGTTTGACACGCTACAGAACAAAGGTTTGCACACCACCATGCTGCTCTTGGACTACAACAAGTACTTTTATATAATAAAATACAAGTCCAATTCAAATATCAATCACCATAATCTAACCGTTGTTAAACCAATTCCAGTTATCGATTTCTTAGAAACGTATCGCAAATATTAACAAAATTGTTAATCTTAAGAAGAAGAATTCATTAAATTACGATGGAAGTAACATTTGGTATCACAGCATAGTGAAAATTAAATTATTCATTCCACATATATGCAGAACATACTACAACTAGAATTATACACAATAAGACATTTCTAATGCAACCAACTCAGAGTACATACTACGGCACTATTATGAAAACAGATGAGCAACTCCGGCGCTCTGCCTGGTTGCTGTGCACGCTGTACATGATATTCATAACTATACTCCCAGCTTTTCTGCCATCTTTGTCCACAACTTTCGCGTATTCTTCCACTTTCGCTTCCCTAAGATCTATATAAACCATTCTAACGCCATGATCAGTCCAAATCAAATTCTGCTTCTGATGTATATGTGTCCCAACTTTGAAAGGCAGTCGAATTCTAGCATAAGATTCAATTTGATCTGTGCTTTTCTTCCTAAATTCTTTTAAAGAGTTCCAAAAACCAATTTGAGAATCATCAGAAGCCTTAAGCCACTTCCTGTGCATGAGCTCAATGTTTGCCAACGGCTGCGGCCAAGTGACTTTCAGCTCAATAAACTCTCCGTCATCAACAACATTAACCGAAAACATTCCCTGACCCACACCAGAAGGAAGCACTATTGATAAAGTAACCATTTTGATAGTTGTTTTTGCAAGGATCCAGGAAGATATTAGGTACAATGGCTTGAACTGGTTTCCATCTGACATGACCTCCAAATATTCCTGGCTTCTGTGTTCCTCAAATGGACCGTCTGAACTGCATTCTTCAATTTCCTCGTATGCACGTTTACGAGGTGGGCCATGAGTGCACTTTGAGGAGAGGATATCAATGGCACGATCAGATTTAGCTTAGATAAGAAGATGTTAGATAATTATTGCTAGTGAAGAACACAGTTAGGTCCTAACTTTTCTTTTCAAAGTATTCCTTTTTCATGGTGTTGTATCTAGTTCGGAATGCTTGCAGTTTATGCTGCTGAAATATAGGTTCTGACTGCCACACATCCTTGGGCTTCTCGGAGCCATCGAGGTCTTCGTTCTCGAACTTTTCACGAAGCAGCCGAACAGCTGGAGAGTTTTTGCTGAGTCTGAGCATTTTTGATGAGCTGTGCGGAAATGATACTGTCCTGGGGCTACTGCAGAAAAAGTATTTTGGTTGAAGTAAATTGAGAAAGGTAGGTTTTTCCTACCAAATTGCGTTCATTTGCTTTGGTTTCACGAGCATTCTCAAAATTCTGTTCCATTTTCATGCAAAGCTATTCAAATTACTTATTTGCTGCTTTGCATCACCCCGGTGGTGATGCTCTTAGGAATTAAGGCTAACAGTATTCGAACACAGGTTGCTCAGAACGGAAAAACATTTGAATTGATTTTGCGATAGCCTGATGTCATGACCAATAGCCCTTTTCAATTAACAGAAAACAGTACTAAATTGAAGAGACAGTAGTGCTTTGCACAACTCCTCCGTTTAATTAGGGAAGGTGATATTGGTTAAAAACCTTGCTATTATCAGCTTGTCCTGAAACACACTATTTCAGTTGATCCAGCCATCCCAGAGCACACTAATTCCCACCACTATTTGACTATCTGATCCGTTCCCTCCCACAGCTTCCCTCTTTCACTGCGACTAGCCAAAATGAATCCCAATCCAGCTTCGCACCATTGAACGCACAACAACTTGCAGCTCGTTTCCGAGCTTATCCCTCGTTCAACACCATGTCGCAGACCATCTTCTTCACGCAATGCGTGTCAAGCACTTTTGCTCATCAGTCCTGAGTATCACCGCCATGATGCGGCCCGTCACGCGTTCATACGACACTGAAGCCTTCACACAACTTCTATGAGAGTACTTTTCGCAGCTACACTCGCATAGCACACCACTGTCACAGGGAATTTCGCAGCTGGTCTTGCCTGCCCTTGCCAGGCGTGAGCGGCGGGAAGTGCGTGTTGCTCGTTGACGGTCGCGTGAGTAGATTATATGTTTGCGGCTTTTCACTAATATTGCGCTTGTGATGCGACCTCACAGCCGCGATACTGGGTCATCGGATCTGACTCGCGCAAGAAGATCGCGAGTGTTGAAATCAGCCCTGTACAGTTTAGATGTCTACAGCATGCACGCTCCACACTCCTCGAACGTACTCTTTGCTATTTACTGACTATTTCAGAATAACAAATGAGCTAGTTTCGGCGTGTTAGAAACAACATCGGTTTTCGTTAATTAAAAAGGGCTAATGTTAAAATGCTTCACAAAGCATAGTTGACGAAACATTTCGATCCGATGAAGGGATATCATCCAAAGATCCTTGGATTTCAGAAAACGTTGAAAAACCTTCGTCGACATTTAGAAGAAGAGGTTAAATATTCTCTATGTAGATCTGAAGGCACCAGACGATATGTACTCTAAAGGTGAAGATATCATCAGCGTGCAAGTAAGTTAGATATCTATTCAATAGCTTGAATCAAAATGCGCAATGATGGTGTTATAGTTTTTCTACAAAGTCAAGTTCTTTCTGTTACTTGGCTATAGTGCTGAATGGGTAATATTGTACTTTTCAATACTGAGGCCATTTTTTTACCTTAGTGAGATCTTGCGAATAGGAGTGAAACTGAGAATATTTGAACTTCCCCTGACCTCCCGCACAAAGAGACAGTGAATGTCGATATTTGCAGTACATAGCCCCTCTTGGTACGCTCCTTGCTTTTAAATAGTGTATTCGATTTGACTTCTCATAAGCATATATCGGTGTGCTTTTTATGTTGCTATCTAAGTTCGCATTTTAGTTTGAACTGCTGTAATAATTTTTAGTACAATGAGAGTCCTGATTTCGCGAACACGAAAAAAACGGCGTCATCGGCATCTACTGCTAGTTGACGAAGATGTCGATGATAACGCCGAGATATCGTGTAACTGACACAAACTGTAGTATATATACACTATAACACTAACTTTGCATGGCGGACATTACCTGCCATGAGAACCGCTAAATTCACTAGTGCCACAATACAAAAATCTGAGCGTATTGCAGCTACACACGGCACAGAGTGGTGCCCGCAGACTGAAGAACCTTCCCGAGTGCGTGACTGCATGACGCGTCACGCACTCATCATCCTGACAAAGGTCGCGAAAGACCTTCGGTATCCCCATTTCCGAATGCCGACTGTATGGGTCAAAGCATCCCATTGCCGCCAGTGCCGGCGTGAATTGGCGTGGCGTGGCGGGCCGCCACTTCACGCCGAGCGGCTATGGGATGCATTGACTGGCGCGCCACTTCACGCCGAGCGGCTATGGGATGCATTGACTGGCGCGCCACTTCACGCCGCCACTGGCGTCTATGGGATGCATTGACTGGCGCCCCACTTCACGCCGCCAGTAGCGGCTATGGGATGTTTTTATGGGACGACTCGAGGGGATGCAGGACTGGCAAAGGGATGTTGGGATAAGTAGCGTTCCAGTAAAGCGGTGGAAAATAGGAAAAGGGAACGATTAGAGAGCTATGAGGGAGTTAGAAACATGGAAAAAGAAGAAGGTAAAACGTTCGCGTAAATGGGGTCTGTTCCGGATGGAGTTTTGTCGATTTGAACTGGAGAGCAAGAATCTGTTAGAAAAACCTACTGCGGATGGTTTGAAGATCGGGGCGTTTGAAGACGAAGCTGGTACTACTTGGGGTTTAGTGAGGCTAGGACTGCAGCGGATGAAGAGTGTTGGATATGATGAAGAGGAAGATTAGATTATGATACAGTATTGTGATGTTGTGAGCGCGGGACTGAAGTATTAAGTAAGGGATGGAGGAGATGAACAGAGCAGGAGAAGTGAAATGAAGATGGAGGACAGAACTGGAGGGCACTGCGGAAGAGGGATGGGGGAAAAAGTTGGTGTTGGAGAGTATGAAAGATTAGAGCGGTATCGGGCTGCTGAATTGAATGATAGGGACTTGATGGGCTAACAAAGTGTATGAGGATATTGTGCAGGTCTGCAAAAGAGAGAGGAAGGGTTTAGGAAGGGAAGGGGTTACTTCATACTTTGTGGGAGGAATGCCGGCTTGGTCTGGGAAGGCAGTGAAAGAAAGAGAGAGAAGGGAAAGGGAGGTAGGGGAGGTGTTACTACTGGAATGTTTTAACGCATTTTAAGTGGTAGAGAGGAATGGAAGACATGAGGAAGGTTGCTAGAAGTTCTGTTGACATATCTTGTAGTGGATCTGGATAATTATGGAGAGACGGTAGTGAAAATGATGCAGCGAATGATTTCGATGAGCAGTGGGATGGAAGCAGAACTTGTTTGCTTGCAATACATTTGGAAGGGAATGTTTCACTTGGGGTTGAAAATGTTGAAGGATAAATTCCGAGGCAGCAGGAAGGAGAGGATGCAAATGACTGTCAATGTGCCTGAGATTATCACGCGGTGGGTAGTGTTCTGGAAGGGAACAAAGGAGGAGAAGAAAGAGGCACTTGGAAGTATGGAAGAGGTTGGCGGGCATGAGAGCGATATATGCCTTGGGTGGTCTTCGCCGTCATGGTGCAGAGGTCCTGCCGAAGGATGCGAGACGAGCAAAGGAGTCGTACGAACGCGCTGTCGAGGAAGGGAATGACATCAATGCAATGAGCAATCTTGGAAACTTACTCCGTGGAGGTGGAGATGGCGTGGCGACGGATGCAAGACAAGCCAAGGAACGGTACGAACGCGCTGTCGAGGTGAGACGGCGTGTCGACGGATGCAAGACAAGCCATGGAACGGTACGAACGCGCTGTCGAGGAAGGGAACCAGATTGATGCAATGACCGGACTTGGAGCTTTATTCGATTGTGGTGCAGACGCGTGGAAAAGGATGCCAGACGTGCGAAGGAGTGGTCCGAACGCACAATCGAGGAAGGGATTCACACTATTGGACTCATAGAAGCGTTGAAAGGCGTTGAAAGCCGCAGAGCTATGAATTGCGCTACGTGCGCCCATGAGGTGGCGGAGCTCTCATCAGCTGGTCCGTTGTTGTATTGTTTGGATTCCCGCTTGATTGCTTCGCTCGTTGACGCTTCCTCGCTTCGAGTCTTTTCTTGTTCTTCTTCAGCCTTTTGGCAATAATCTTCTTCTCAACATCTGTCTTCCCCTCGGTGTCCATTTTTTTAAAGTTGTTTTCGTAGTCCACATAGAGAGTGAACTCCTTCTTCTTTAACAATTTCCTACAGCTGGGACACTTGTTGTTTTGTTTCCTTGCGTTTAAACGTTGATGCTCCGCAACTGCGAGCATCTGTTCTCTCTCTGAAAGATGAGAAACATGCGGAAGCTGGGTGGTATTTCGCTCGTTTACAGTCATCCAAGCGCCCAAACAAGAACCATGAAATACATGCGAGCAATTTGTTACTTCGACAAAACCTTCTAGGTCTTCAAGACATATAGCGCATTGTCGCGGATGACTTATTCGCGGCTTAGTAGAAGGCCCACCTGCAGTCATCGGGGAAGCAAAAGGTGAAACAACTTTCTTCTTCCACGTACCCCTAGATTCCACCGCCGTTCATTTCGGATTTGATAGAGGCAATGCTTGCCTGATTTCAAAACCAGCCTCCAATTTGGGCACTTCCAAAATTTAATTTAAAAAAAGCAAACTTTTTGACGCAGGTACTTGACAAATCGTCATCCGGGCCTCACTGTGTGCTTGGCATATGACGGCGGCGGAATCGTAGTAAGACGTATCTGTCTCGGCGTCTCGAGTTCTGCAGCACGTCATCACAAACACCTGCGACCCTACCTGTTCCTTGTTTTCTCAGCTCTGGCGGTGTGTGCTTCCGCCAAATCTGTCGTGTGTGTTCATATGCTGGCTCGTCCGCATATGTGTGCATGATCGTGCGCAGGCAGGCGCACTTAGGTCGGCTTGCCCGCCTAAGTGCAACTGTCTGTAAGTGCGGAAGACACAGCGACGACGAAAACGGGAGCGCCAAAAACGCAAGACTGTCGTTATGGACTTGTAAAGCGGGCTTGGGGTCAAAGAGTACAATGGTGTATAGAAGGCATTGGAAATACCAAATGGGCGTTGCTGGTTAAGATGGACGTTGCGTGCAGCTACTTCGGTACTTGCGCCCGGATATTTTTTACACGGCCTCAGGTCTAATGCGATGTACGGGACTATGGAACAACTACGGCTGGAGTGTATTCGGAGAACTACAATCGATCACCAAGCGACCCATATGATATCTTCGGTGCGGAAACGTGATGGTGAATAACGACGACTACAGCAAAGATCTACTGCAGTGGAGGGCTAGTGCTTCAGGAAGACTGATTCGCGGTTTTGCGGCTCTTTGATGGATCAAAGCTTCTCCTATTAGTCTAATCGTCTGTCGAAAGCAGAAGAAAATGGCGGCGAATCCTTGTTTGCCTTGTGAACAAAAAGCTAACCTCTGAACTAACCTCTCGAGAAGAGTTGAAAGTGAGGATCCACTAACATTTCACGGATTTCTAATGCTGGTAAAGCCGAAGTTGTAACTTGATCTATGTGCAAGATCGCATCGAGCATTCGCACAAAAGAAGCACAGAGAAGACGATCACGAGCGCACTCTAGCTTGGGTTTGTGAGTCTCAACGTATGATCTGCGCAGGGCGTCCGGGTTGTCCGGCCTCGGAAGGGCCTGCTTTGTGATCAACAGAACAATTCTGAGGTTGCAAATTGCTGCCTACACTGAATTGCCACCCTGTAACTAGTTGCTAGATATCGAGCCAGGAGCAAGATATGCGTTTCAGACTAAAGCGCAGTTATTAATACATTCGGAAGGAGGACATGAAGCTGAGAAAGTTCTTTACGACCTAGAACGCCTTGTAGGCACAGCGCATGTTTCTTGTGATCTGGATATATAAGCTATGAAATGCATGTTCGTAACGCTTTGGAATGAAGGTTTCGAAGTATCCGATGAGAATAACATGCGGCGTCTCAGCCAGCAACTTTATTTTCGCCACGAATAAGTCGAAGCAGTGCACTCATCGATACTCTTGATTTGGAAAACAAACTCAGTTTCTTCACATTGGCAATTCCATATTCCCAGTCAGCATCTCTTCCTTCCGTTTTCAGCTTTAGAGAAAGCGGTCCGTGTTCAGAAACGAACTCGACAATATCTTTGAATATATAGAAGGCTGCTTTTTGCCCGCTTCTGTTCCAATATTTATCTGTGTAGTTCTTGACAATTACTCTTCGCGAAGAAGCCGTAAGAAACAATCGCACGGGCTTGAAGCCTGTTTTCTTCTCTCCGAAACGCCATAATCTCACAACATCCTCCAGCGCGGGAGGAAGATTCGGAATGAATTTGCAGTTCGGCATAATGACAGCGATGCTCTCTAGAGTCTGGGATGAATTGGCTGCTTCATGTGTAGCACCCACTGCGGATGCAGCACTACAAGCTGCTATATTACATTTCTGATGTGCCGGGTCTTGAACGTTGTCAGCGTTCCTAGCTTTCGAACCTTCACTAATCGCGAATGGCTTTGACAAATTCGTATAGTGCTGAGTGATAATTGATTTTCGCTTAGCCAGCGTCTTTAAACGATGCTCAGCCTCCCGTCTCCACACCAAACGTTTGCTTTCTTCGTTATCTTCTGTTCCGCAGTTCTTTTCTTTGTCAAAGGAAGCCATGATTTGTAGCTGTAGTTTGGAAAACACATGAGGCTCGTACTCCCAAATCTGGCGTGGGGGCCTAAAGCCTATGCCAGTACCACCACCCTGAATGGCGGGAACATAGCCATGACGTTCCATTGCATATACAAATATATAACAATGTGAAATCACAGATCTTCGCAAATAGCAACGGTACAAAGTTACAAGCTCCGAACTGCTCTTGTTGTAGACGAAGGTCTGATTACAGGTTCCCGCTTTTCGGAGCACAATACTTTGATGTTTTCACAAAACATTCAAAGTATTGTGCTTATTTTAGCATGTGGCTTCGCATTCTTTCTCCATGAACGTACTATATGACCATCGAGGTCCATCTCAGTGAGAGATCCTTAACTGTGCGTGAAGATATTCCCGTTTCAATTTTTATTTGTATCAGTATGGGACTCCAGAAGGACAATAGTAATGTTCAAGAGACAGGGAAACATCCTAAGCAAGGATTGCAAAGATCCATTCGCAAAGGAAGAGGACGCCGGGCCCCAAACGTGCAGAGTTTTTCAGGGTCACCTTTGAGGAGCCGACACGACCTCATATCTTCTGCAAACAGTACAGCAACAAAGGCCAATACCACTCTAGCCGAGAACGTGCTAAAGAAGTACGCGGCATTGAAGAATGCTCCTGATCCGCATAAGGTGACAAGCAGCAGTTCGGAGCTCGTCCTTAATCTTCTCGCGGACTATTGCGGACTTGGTACTAAAGAAGCACTAAAGAACAGTTCCATGGGAGCACTAGTTCAGGGATTAAGGCTTGTCTACTCCAAACACGGTCACTATCAATCTTGGTATGTAGACAAAAGCGGAGAAGCACAAGGAAACCCGCTTATCAACAATCCAGATATAGAGCGACTTGGAAAGGCTCATCGCGTGCATTTGGCAAGAAACGGGACTTTTACAAATAGGGCTCGGCCGATTACTGTTGAAAACATATGCGACATAGCCGAACGTTTCTGGTACGGAAGTAATAAGATTCCCAGCGCATTTGACGTTGCTTTACATGCTGTTTTGGTTCTTGGTGTACATATAGGCTTGCGTTACGATGAAGTTTGTAAGCTGAAGGTGGAGAACGTAAGTGTTGGATCAGGTGGTGTTCGTTTAGCTATGCGTGAGTCTATCAAGAATTCTACTGTTGAACGAGACTATGTGCTTCGAGAATGGGATGGGAACGGCGACATGAGGCACTCTGTGCTTTTAGACCCTTTTATTGCTCTCTTCTCTTGGCTCGCCTTGCGTGGTGCTTCCAAAGGGTATTTGTTTTGTGATATCCGCGCAAATTCGGGCTGCGTCGTTTTAAACCAGGCCAAACCGTGGCATGTGAAGACCTTTACGAGTCATCTTCGTCAAAGATTGAGTCAGATTGGTGTTGGAGATTGTGAGATATTATCGTACTCCGGACATTCTATGAAGCGCGGTTGTGTGCAGTTGTACAGGTCTCTTGGTTTAAGAGACGAAATGGTAATGCAGTTGATACAAATGTCGGGTCCAAATGCATATCACAACTATTGTGCCGCCTACAATGACTGTGCTCCGCCAGACCTTCCCCGATTTGCATCTGTTGAAGATTTTGTGCGTCATGCGAAGACCGTAAGCCTTGAAGACTTTGCCAACGAGAACGAACGCATAGCTTCGGATTAATCTGAAGGGATTTCTTCTCTTGTTATCTATTTTGTGCCCTGCCCGTGGGACAAACAAAGCTTCTCCGAAAACATTGTGGTCGTGACGCATCCTTCATATAAATATACCACAGTAGCGCCCACGCACGTAGCCGCAATCTATGCCTTCCTTAGATACATATGTTTATACATCCACAAAACCACGCCAGAGGATAATACTGAGCGAGCCAACATTTATACCCTTTATCCACATCCCCACAAGCCACCTCCAGACCTACTAACGAGCCATTTGGTCTGAAGGTCGCTTGCTCGTACGCCAGGGCGTCAGACGAACTACCCAACACCCGAGGGCAGGTGTCTACAGCAGGAGCCGGACGAGCGTACGCATGCCCTGGCCAAAGTGGCGGAGAGGCGTTGGTCTTCAGATGGATTGCTCCCTCCCCAGGGCATGAGCTCGACGAGCCAGCTCATGCCCTGGACCCAGTGGCGGAGATGCAGAAATGCTGGGCGAGCCAGCACTTATGCAACTCCGCCACACCTCCACAAGCCCCCAGTGCACAAGCTGGACGAGCCAGCTCATGCCCTGGACCCAGTGGCGGAGATGCAGAAATGCTGGGCGAGCCAGCACTTATGCAACTCCGCCACACCCCCACAAGCCCCCAGGGCACGAGCTGGACGAGCCAGCTCATGACCTGGACCCAGTGGCGGAGATGCAGAAATGCTGGGCGAGCCAGCATTTTTCCACCACCGCCACACCACCACAAGCCATCTCCAGAATAACGGACTAGCCGTTCGGTCTTGAGATGGCTCGCTCTCGCTCCAGGCCACGAGCTGGACGAGCCAGCTCATGCCCTGGACCCAGTGGCGGAGATGCAGAAATGCTGGGCGAGCCAGCATTTATGCAACTCCGCCACATCCCCACAAGTCCCCAGGGCATAAACTGGACGAGCCAGCTCATGCCCTGGACCCAGTGGCGGAGATGCAGAAATGCTGGAGGAGCCAGCATTTATGCAACTCCGCCACACCCCAGCAAGCCCCCAGGGCACGAGCTGGACGAGCCAGCTCATGCCCTGGACCAAGTGGCGGAGATGCAGAAATGCTGGGGGAGTCAGCATTTATGCAACTCCGCCACACCCTCGACCCAGTGGCGGAGATGCAGAAATGCTGGGCGAGCCAGCATTTTTGCACCTCCGCCACACCAGCACAAGCCATCTTCAGACCAACGGACGAGCCGTTCGGTCTTTGGATGGTTTGCTCCCCCACCAGGGCATGAGCAGGACGAGCCAGCGCATGGCCTTGACCAAGTGGCGGAGAGGCATAAATGCTGGGCAAGCCGGCATCTATGCATCTCTTCCATACTCCCGACAAACCTTCAAAACCTACATAAATATTTATGAGCGATGTGGAAAACGATTGCGTTGCTTTGTGTCTTAGAGAAGGCTTTGTGTGCTACAAGATATAGGGTGAAGAAGAGTGCTTATTTTCTGTACTATTTGGGAATGAGATCGAAGCTCAAGGCAATGTTTTTTACATATGCACTGGTAGAGTAAATAAAAGTAAGTATGACTTTTACTCCACGTGATAAAAGTGATGAAAGAATTGGTTGTCCATTCTATAAGTAGGATGTGTACATTGAAGCACCATTGGTGCGTACTATACTGGTCTGTTTTGATGATCTCAGGTCATGTGCTTTGTTCACTCCAAGGATTTTCGACATGTTTGTGTTGTGCGCAATTTGTATAGAGTACCGTTTTCATAACAGAATAAGTGAAATTGTGCAGTTCTCAACTCACTGTATAATAAAAATGACTCTTTCCGGATCGGCTGAGAACCCCATATTTTGTTCGTGTAAGATTTGCGCGACAGTTCTCATTTTGACAGGTTTGACAAAATGGGATTACGTCATTTGCATCTTTCAACTTTTATTTAGAAAAAGCTTACAATGTACGCATATTACTTATATGTGATGCAGTGTGTCAACTTGACAGCGTCAAGAGTGTTAATTTATCATAACTCAATCTGCAAAGTTAGAAAGTTGAGAAACAATTGAAAGAAATTTCGCACTTCGGCTACTGATTTCGTAGTGTAATGCCGCAACATCATTTGTGTAAGGTTGGTCACGTTCTCAACTGTGAGAACCGTTAAGCACGGTTCTTTTTTGCAAATAATCCTACATTAAAGAAACAATCCACTTTACAGCGTTTTGGATAATGCCCGATAGCGTGACGTTGTTGCGCTTCTTCCTTCCATCAAAATTAAGTCGGAAGAGTGTGACATCCTATCCATTGCGATTAAACGGCGCGGCATTGGTCCGCCGTTTCGCTCATAGATAGCTGCGACCGATTTGAGATTGCGCAGCCCAACTTAAATGCAGCCGCTCGTCAGATTGTTGGCCCTTCCGTTCCTTCGCTCGACGCGTCAAGTTGCGCGTGCCGAATCGCATCCACGCATCATGTGTCGCGAGTTGCTACTGGCGTTCACCTTCGTGCTCCACATCACATTGTGGACCCCCACGCACAGCAGAATCGCAAGCCGTGGCTCTGAGACGGCGTTTCAGGTACGCGACGCGCTGCCCGATTCGGCGTTCAGCCTGAAGTATGAGCTGGGAAGAAAGCCGGTGTTCCCGAACTTCACCGTGGAAGTCTTGGAAGTTCAACAGTTTCCAGTGCTGGGAGCCGTCGATATACAGACCAGGTTGCTGCGCTTTATCATGGAACCCGGCTCCAAACTGCCAACGCAGCTGCATCCGCGGGGGAACGAAGTGATCCACGTTGTTCGTGGCGCAGCGCGTATCAGCTTCTCGTTTGAATCGAGACCGAGTTTGGCGGTGTCCAATCTGAGGACGGTGAGTAATGTGGTTCGGGACACCGGCATTGCTCTAATTCCGCAGGGACTTATCCATGACGTCGAATGTGTTTCAGAGCGACGGTCTTGTATTTTGCTGTCGGTGGCCAACACCGCAGACCCCGGCTTCGTGGTGGTGTGAACAACACGGGCCGCTTGAAGGAGAGTCATGTCGCGCGAACGTAGTAGGTCGTTTGCTGTTGTGCTGCTGCATTCGTACAAAGAGTTATCGAGGTTTTCTGGCGTAGCTACGGTTGTGTGCCAACCGCGTTTGCTGCGAGACAAGAGCTTGTCACGCTGAATTTGCGTTTTGTTCATAAAGTGTGAAAGAGAGCGTATTTGACGCATGTTTCCACCAATCGTCTACTCTGTATGCCCTTTGCTTCCCTTTCTCGGCGCCAGAGTTGGCGGTGCGCTCGGTGCGCTGACAGCTCCGAGCTCACGTGTCAAGAGTGTTGCTTTGGCCAACCGTTGCACCTTTCTCGCCGCATTAAAGAAATATAAAGTTGTATCTGTCTCTCAAGAAATTCTTCCACGACGGCGAGTGACTATAGCCATTGAAGCCAGTTCAAACCAGTTAACTATAGAGGGCCTGTTTCCAAAAAGTGGCTCTCGGCGCGATGCCGATTTGACAAACTGTGTGACGGTGTAGAGAGTTCATTCTTTTTCCTCTACTCACAGATGCACATATCTAAGGCTTCTGATATTCTAGTTCAGAAAAGACAAGACCAGCAGCTTTTATTCAAGGAGAAGACCATGCGAATTGGACTTGTTGCTGCGACGCTAGTAGGGACGTTGACATTTGAAGAACTAGAAAACTGCTTCTTTCCACTGGGGAGCCAATTGTTTTCTCCAGCAATTTTCCCACAGTTTTTCTTTTAACGTTCCCACGTGTCCCAATAGACGGGACAACTGCCTGTCTCTTTTTGCTCACCATTTCCCTCTCGGATGAATCTCAATCCGTTGAGCATATCCTTTTGCCGATATTCTAGAAAGTGTGCACTTCAAGCTCTGAAGTGTTGGAAAGATTAATACTTTGCAAATTCATAACCCATCTTCGCCAGTGATATGATGAAAGGGATGACGGCATCATGGAAAACCTCTTAGAAAGCATTCTTATGTTTAAACAGGCATTGACATGGGTTTGTTTTCATGGTGTGTATCGAGATTTCATAGCAATGTCGTCATTTACGATGTGTGCCGTGTAACATGAAGACATGAAAAGGCCAAAGTCTGATTGACGCCCGCAACACACGTGTGACAGGGAGCTGCGGGAAATTAACGATTAACAGAGTGTTGACACATTATAATTGTTTTGTTCACTACAGTAATTAATAAGATTCAAGTTGATACGCTGGAATTAGGCATGGCGAGAAATCCAAAGCGTGACGCTGTTTGCAAAACGCTGTTTTATCGTTGATGTTCCATTTCAGCCTTGTAGTTTCACTGTAAGCAGGCAATGCAGGCAGTGCAAATCTGGTAATACCCTGACAACATCATCGCCATCTTCGACACTTAGCGCTAATTGTTGCAAGTGTCGCACTTACCGCATTGTCAAATATCAGAACTCTACTAGATTTACAATCTTTTCTAACGACCCAAACATAATGGCGTGCTTCCATAGCTCTGTAGAAGGCACATCGAAGTACGCCAAAAAAATACAAACTACATCCCAAAAACGAAATCTACATGCGTACTTAGACGCGTTATATAGCGCAAATATCGCTATTTGGCGCTCCTTAGTACGCATATTTTTCTGTTGAACAGCACTGGTAAACTACCTTAAAAGCATACTTTGATGTGCCTTGAGCGTTTGCATCGAAGTATGCCAACCTTTTTCCCATACTTCTTCACTGAGATATTGTATCGGCGTTCCAATCTTCGATATCACCGCCAAGTAGCGCTACTTAGCGCTATCTAGTAGTTTGCGATAAGGTGGAATGAACAATGCTTCACTGACGTGCAAATTCACATATACTTACAGCGCAGGAAGTTGGTCAGTGTAATATTGAATACAGTTTTTAATCGAGTAATTGGTAGGGCGTCGCAGTGCGTGAAGTCACAAAACTGACTGTAAACCGAGCAAAGTAATATACTGTACTATATAATGTAACACGAATAGTACCACTTATTCTTTAGCTCCAATTTTGCCAAATGTAGAATTTACCGCAGCTCCCAGAAGGACGCTTGTACATTCAACAACTATGTAAGCCCTGGCTCCACGTTGCTCTGTTTCCGTACAATATCCTTGTGTGAAGGGTACGCCACCACCACCATCACTAATCTCATACAACAAATATATGTAAGATGTCATGTGACAGTTACATGGCATATAAGTAAAATTCTGTGAATTAATGACACGGTTAGAAAATGAAAATTATTCGAAACTCACCTTACTCTGTACTCTCGAAGAAAGTTAATACAGATTGTGTATAAATTTTCTTCCCAAAGAAACCGATGAATTATGACAAAGGAATACTGGACTGCACTATGTGTACCATGCAGAGATGTCAATCAAACACTCTGCTCAGCTTAGGATAATTTACAAGAAGTAAAACTTACGCTCTTCGAATACTAGACTTCAGAGAAAACCCATGTCACATAATTTAGAGGCCGTACAGACCACTCATCACAATTCACAGTACTGTTCAAAGCTCGGTCCCTCACAATCAAAGTGCTTGCTCGCCTTTCCTCCCTTCTCAAGACACGTCTTGAAATTGAACAGTAGCGCTAAAAATATGTAGATGAGTGCCAGCGAAAAACGACGCACACATAACAGACGTGAAAACGCATTGCAAACCCACATATGCTTAAGATCCTTAGACTTCCACTCAACAGATGTTCTCAGAGCATTCTTTGATGCATTATACAAGAGTTGCTCATCTGTTGCTAAGAGCCTTTCAAAGGCAATTTGTAACCATGAACGTAAGATACATGCAGGATCACCATAAACTTAGTGCTGCACACCATCGAGCATCATTAATTCTCCATCACAGGCTCTATTCCGCTCCTTCTCAAGAGCCTGAGATCATGTCGTCTTAAAACCTCCGGACCAAATCGATGAAAGATCAGACCATCCGGGGTCGATATCATTTATTACTCGAAGTAATTCTTTCTAGTATGACCCGAGTAGCATGCCCTCTGATTACAAGCACCACCTCCCGGACGACACATCAACACAGTCTATAAACCCCACACAGTTTTCTAATGGGGACCGCATCTTCGTAGTGCTTCGGCGTATATCAGCGCTCGCTCACCCAACAGTTGCAGGCGAAGCTCTGTGAGCAGTCTACTTTTCGACGCAAGAAAACCCTCGACCGCTTCCCAGAATTCCACGCTGATGTGCTTGAAACGCATGCCGAATATTAGTTTCATGTCGTACCAAGTGCGTGCAAAAGACAAACGTTTCATGACGATGAAGCATGCTTGCAGCGATACCGGTTGCGATACGTGTGGGTCATGTCCCAATTTACAACTGCAAATACTCTGCCAATGTCCTTTCAACAAAAACGAAAGTTGTGGGTTCAGCAGAGTAGGCGTTGAGGTTAATGATGGTTTGCTGAATCGTACGCTGTCGTGCGGTGAGGTTTATAACAAGGAGCAAAGAGTGCAGAACAAGTTTTGAGTCAGGCCTGAGAGAGTGCGGTGGATGGGTTTTATGCCTTTCAATTGCTGGTGCCATGTTGAGCGAAGAGATTGAGGATTGTGAGGATATTGAGGAGGCAACGCAAGTGCTCTGCAATTGGGCTCATAGTATAGTTGAGGAAGCAGATCTTACCGGAGAAGGGACTCGAGAGCATCGGGGTGGGTTGGAACACATTGTTGGTCAAGGACTGAAGCACGCAAAGCAGAAGCTGCTTAACCGAGGGTTTCCGGAGAGGGTATCATTATCGTTGTCGGAAAACTTTGAACGCCTGTGCGTGATGCAGAAACAAAAGGCAATGCCTGTGCATATATTGATGAAAGTTTGGACTCTAGGATACAAGGACACAATGCGAGTGGCAAAGGCACTGAAGGAATTGTCACTAGTAGAATTGGGTCGTGGTAAGAGCGTAGGAAAAGTGATTAGTGTTCACGACAAGATCATCGAAGTGTGTCGAGACAGGTTGGGGGAAAAAGTGTTTCAGCATCATAAACAACTTTTGGAATCATTCATAGCCGTGTCAAGGGCAATTCATTGGCAAAAGGATATGTGGTATCGCCCCTGGTGGCTACTTTCAGCAGAAGATGAGTACATGATGGAGAATCTCGGCTACTGTTGATAGTGCGACCTATTCGAGATGCACTTGCCACCTACGCAGAGGTAGGTAGCACTGACAGCAGTTTGAATTCTGCGGTAGATATGTGGACGTCATTTTTGTGGCCACGTTGGCTAAACGACGCGGGTGGTGACAACCCAGAACAAGACTAGAATGCCAGGGGGTACCAGCCTATGAAGGCAATGAGTAACAGCGTAAACCGCTGAATAGCCCAAACTATGAGTATTGAGAAGGCACACGGTGGTGCCAGTGATACTTATAACGAACAAAGCGAAATATTCGCGCCCTGTCGGTGAATAGCTACGAACGGCTGAAGTCCCCAACAAACTTCAGAGTGAGACTCGAACGATACGGTAAAAGCTCTACGTCAAACTCCAGGCGCGAACTTAGTAGGCTTACAATTAATCTGGAGACCAATTATAGACGAACGAAGGGGGAGCCAGTTCGCAGATGCAAGTGACAAGTGGTGAAAGTGGAAGGGAAAGGCCGGACCACTCCGCGGCCAAGCAGAATGAAAGAAAAAAGGGGGAAACAAATCAATGGAACGAGGGAAACAAGCAATGATTGCGTTTCTGAAAGAAGGGGGGGTTTGTTGAGCCTGTGTTGGTGGTGGTGGTGGTGGTGGTGGTGGTGGTGGTGGTGGTCGAAGATGGGAATCTGAAGTTGGGCATGGCTTATATAGACGATGGAGACCTTCGAATCCAGCTGAATATCGACGGTACAATTTTGTGTGAACCATGAGTAACAAGATGTAACCCAGATGCAGTTTTCATGCATGATTGTGTAACCAGTGTAGCCTTACTAGTTGCTCGCAGCCACATAATAGTTTCTTCGGGTAACAGACAACTTGTCGCAAAGATAATGCTTTGTTGGCACAATTTCAAAGTCCGCGAGAGTTCATAATCACTTCAATCTGAAACCTGATTCGGGAAGATCATTCGTTACGTACACGATACAGCAAGTTTCAAGGGAATCTATCGAGCAATTTTCGCTGCCGAAAATAGCATTAGTGGGTGCGGGAATTTGAAGGGGTTATATCCATGAACATCGCCATTTCACCTCTTCTCCGTGTATTTCCTTGTTGTCCGGGTTCATTCCACATCACACGACTGATTACACAAACTTTGCACTGATAGTGCACGATTTGTACATGAAGTGTACTCGTAAGAACATTCCCTCCGTCCTTGGATATATCCTTAGAGTAGAGTAAGTTGGTGGTTAGGTCATTCTTAGGAGGCGTCTAGGTGATATTCGTAGTGTGGGGAGGGTGTCGGGGCTTCTCTTTGCATTGAGTGCATGCTGCGTTGGAAGTCCACGGATGTACTTCGTGTTGGCGTTCACACGGTGACGCTTCGGTTGCACGTGTATTTCAGGGGTAGCGGGGAGAAGTGGTATGCGGTCGACTTCTTCGTTGCCAACACCATCGCACGTTTCCATCCTGGTGCTCCGCGTCCCGTCGTCATTTCGCCTGACAGCCCTCATGGACTGCCATTGCCGTTACTGCCGCCGCCGCCCCCGTCGCCGCCTCCGCTACTGTCGCCGCCGCCCGCAAACTCCCCGCACTTCTCGCCGCCGCCGGTACCCCGAGCCGCCTCGTCGTCTGGTGGGGACTCCGTTCGCTTCGTGCGATATGTCCCTGCCGTGCACAGTCCGAGGCGTGGAAGTCCGCCGCCTCGAGATGCGGCCAGGCGGATTAGTCGCCGTCGTCGCATATGTGGTGGAAGTGCCGCTGGGCGCCCTTCCAGCTCCTACCTTCGCGGATGGCACGACGCCATCCGCGTAGTCGAAGAGGAGCTGCCTCGCGGGGCTGTGGCCATCCTGGCCCGACTGCTCCACGAGTTGCGGGAAGTGCACGAGCGATATGGGATATAGAATATAAAATATAATGCATATTTGCTACTGTATGCAATAATAAATATACTCTGCTTTCTGCTTATCGCCCTTCCTCCTCGCCCTTCTTCCTCATTTTCACACTTTCACAAGATACACGCTTAGTGCAACCTACGCAATACTGCGTGTCACGTCACCGCAGCCCGAGCGAAGTCGTTGGGCAGCTACCCACGCAGAGTGCCTGAGCGTCACTGCCTTTGAGCAACTTTTCACACAATAAAAGCCCGCTCTCAAAGGCAGATCCTGGAGAGCGGGAGGCAGAGTAGAAGCAGTATTCTACGACCTTTGTGCCTGTTTGTTTTGCCCGCCCACAGCCAGCCCGTATTGTTCTGGCGTCCGTAGCGTTGTCATCCAACAAAGCGCTTTGATTTTGAAAATCGCACCGGCACGTAGCGGACCTGATTTGTCTACGTACGGATTGGTGAACACGATCCAGGCCCCTACGTTTTCGAATGCGACACAGCCAGAGCTCATCAAGTTTGAAACGAACTACTCCGCCTATGTCGAACGGGGGAACGACATAAACGTTGAAAGAAGTGGGAATCAGAAGATTGTTGGTCCTTCATAGGTTCGTAGTCGCCACGCGCACGCGAAGGGGAGAAAGGGGAAAGGCGCAGGCGAGAGATTGGGCACCAAAGAAAGTTCCGCAGTAGTGCGGATGCCCCCAGACTCAGCTGTAGAGTCTGGAATTCTTTATTATGTAGCACTTTGCTCCCCGCCGGCTGCAGTTCATGGGCGGTAGAGAGTTTGAATTCAATTCGAACGTGCGTAGGTCGCATGTGCGCAATTCTGCGCTTGCGTAGGTGACCTGTCCGTTCTCTAGGAACGCACTGCTGGTCACGATCACCTTGCTACTGAGGTGTATCAACAAAGATCAACGCCGCGTCCGTCCGTCAATGCATCAAGCCAAAGCTTTTGCACAGCCTGTGTATTCTTAAGCGAATTGAGAACGCGACCAAAGCCGAAGAAGCCACTGATGAAGCTGTAGAAAGCTGGTTCCAGTGTCGTCTACATCGTTCTTCTAGGGATTTGAATGAACGCCTGAAGAAGCAATCTCAGGTGTAAAATACATTTTGCTACCAAAAGATCTTTCCGGAGCTGCTGAACAGTTTGTCTTGGATGTTATCACTGCTTTGGACGAACACAACGGGTCAGAAGTAGGGGTCGAACCGGACGGCTATCCGTCTGAAAATATCCAGTGTTCTTTGCAAAAAACTACCCAAAATATTCTTGCAGGACCAAGAATGGCCTTGGAGCGAATTGTTATCCAAAAATTTAGTAGCCGAAAAAATATGTTTCCAAACATTTTGAGTGGCAAATTATCCGTTTCCATCCGTGGGAACAAGATCTAAAGTGCTTGTCCGACTTCGTCCGTTTCAAATACTCTTCTTGTTACTTGGATTCTGCTTAGTTTTGGAATCTCTTATTTCTGTTCCGGTTCTATTCGTTTCAAACACCTATTCCAACAGTATTATTCGGGTTTTTTCTTCCCGGTCTGGGATTTTGTGTACTTCTTAATGAACTTCTTTATTTTTAACAACGTATATAGAGCTCTATTGGAAGAAATAAGTATTTAACAGCTTTCATTTCTTGGAATGTAACAAAAAATCACAGCCAAGAACATATCAGCTACACGTGTACCGCGTTAAAGATGCAGCGTTTACATAATTGTTCGAATTCTTCTTATTTTATTTTGCGTTTACCCGTTTGGATTCAATATGCTTCAACTATATTTTGATTACGTCCGTTTTTGTAATTTGATAAAACCGATTCGGTTCTGTTTGAGGAGATCGGATATGTTTTTCTTTAATATTGGTGGAAGGTCGAGATAAAACTGATACCGATCGCTTCTGTATTTTTGTAGTGTTTATTTTGTCCGAATCTGTCCATTTAAGGACCAAAACCGGGGTTGTTCTGGATAATATTTGTCCGGTTCGACCCCTAGTCAGAAGTCATCACCGAATCGGACAGGTGTAAGCACCTGATAAGCAAGCTGGCTTACAAAGTGCAGCCACCAGAGCTAAAGCAGCTGGTCAGAGATCAGATGGGCATGTGGATGTCAGAGCAGAAGAGCGATTTGACATTCTTCGCGAACACTTTATCCAACCTGGCAGGACAAGTGTATGCGGTCCAGGCTGCCACTTCGATACTCAAGAGGAAACACGGTTCGCTGCAACAGCAGCGCACTAGCGACCATGCTGACCGGCACGATTCAACGCACAAGAGGCAGAAGAATGACCGCCCAATCGATCAGGTGGCTAAGGTATCTACACCAACCAGCACCCAGAAGGAAGCCGAGGTCGTCAAGGGCTGGAACAAGCCGGGCCTCAACTGGACTGTAAAGGAATTCATCCAATCCGCAAGTGTCCCAAAACTTCGAAAGCGAAGCAGCGAAGCAGCGGGAACTGTTAGGCAAGCACTGGGCCGAGAAGATGAAAGAAAAAACGAACGCCAAGATCCCAGCGATTCGCGCCGCCGCACAACCTGCTCCGAACGAGGGAGAAGCAAGGTACACAGTGGTGTTGAACGATGTCAAGGAAGTGGCTCTGGGAGACTCCGGCGCAGACTTTTCAACCATTTCGTCTACCGCATTTGCCGCCATTCGCAAAAAGCATCCGGATACTGTCTACCATCGCTTTTCACAGCCGTTGGTTCTCGAGCCCGCCATCAAGGGGAGCGTGCAGAACGGTAAGTCCACAGCTTCGGGTAAGATGCTCCTATCTCTTACCATAGTTCTCCCCAACACCGGACTTCCAGTGCGCATCCGCAATGTCGAATTCCTGCTGGCCCACGAAGACATGGCAGAAGTTCTCCTAGGACGCCCGTTGCTCAAGGCGATGGGTTTCGATTTCAGCAAACACCTTGAGAATGTGGGGCGAGCAATCGACGGCATGACCAAAGATGAGCTCAAAGATTGGAAAGTTCGTTTATCCTCATCCACTTTCAGAGGCCTGAGCTACAGGGACGTAGACGACGACCCTATAGAGCCTTTGGAATGCCTCCGAGCAGGGTTTTGGACAGACTCAAAGGAATCCATCGACGAAGCCGTCAAGGAAGCAGTCGAAGGCGCCAAAAGCAACGGGATGTCAGTAGACGGAGCTAATACGCTCAGGCTTCTACTAGGAGACTTTCGCAACTGTTTTCAAATCAAGCTTGGAGCAGATCCTCCTGCGAGTGTCCGTCCTATGTCAGTGAAACTGAGACCCAATGTTAAACCTTTTCGTACGCCTCAGCGCCGATACGCTCCAAACCAGAGGGTATTCATCCGACACACGGTACAGCAGCTAGAAAAGATCGGGGCCGTCTACAAGAACCCCAATGCTCGATGGGCTACCCCCGCTTTAGCTGTTTCTAAGCCAGGAACCGGGAAGCTTCTGTTCACAGTCGATCTTCGTGGCACCAATTCCAGAACGATTCTTCTACAATCATCTATGCCGCACCTGGACTCGTTACTCCAAGACTGCAGTGAGAGCTCCTGCTTTGCGAATATTGACTTCACGCACGGGTATTGGCAAATACCCCTGGACAGGACTTCGCAAGAAATCATGTCCATACAGACTCCAGATAGTATTTACTCACTGACAAGGACGCTGCAAGGAGGTTCCGACTCAGGGAACCACTTTCAATCTGTAACGAGTGAATAGTTCACTGGGAAGGTGAAGAACATGATCAAATGGCTCGATGATTTTCTGATGTACGCCCGGACTGAAGATGAGCTACTTTCAGACATCAGGGCTTTTCTGTTCGTCTGTCAGCAAATCGTTTTCAAGGTCAATCCCGCTAAATCTTCTTTCTTTTGCAAAGAAGTCAAATTTTGCGGCAGGATCATATATTCAGACCGGGTAAGGTTCGACCCGCGGAACTTTGATGCACTTCTGACCATGAACAAACCCGAGATGGGAAACGAGCTCCAGCAGTTAATGTGCGCCGCAAACTGGATGCGTACGTCGATTGCAAACTACTCGCAGGTAGTGCAGCTATTGCAAGACCTACTTGAGAAGACGTACCAGAAGGCCGGAAAGCGGAAGAAGTCGGCCGTTCAGAAGATCCACATTGCGAACTCATGGGGGACGGCACACGATAAAGCCTTTGACACGATCCTATCGCAGCTGGCCGCTGCCACAAAGCTAGCCCTGCCTACAAAGAGAGAGCTGAGGCTCTGCTGAACACAGAGAGGATCCAAAAAGCCCTAATGCAGATGCATAGAGAATGCGCGGAACAATCAGCCAAAGAGAGGAAGAGTGCCGTCGACTCACACAATCGCCGCACTAGAATCCGCCCTATTAACTTCAGCGAAGGCGACTTCGTCTTGCGCGGAGCCCTCCATAACCGTACAAACTCAAAGTTGGAGCTGAAGTGGCTTGGGCCGTTTCGTGTCACACTGTGTCGCGACAATTATCTCTTTGAAGTCGAAGACCTTCTGAATGGAACGAAGCAGTGGGTGCACGGGCGCGTTTGATGTTTTTTCGAGAAAAGGACTTTGAAGTTACGCAGGAACTCAAAGACCATCTTGCTTACCATGCCAACGAGTTGCTAACTGTAGAAGCTTTCACCGACCTTCGAAAGAGGAATGGAGGTACAGAACTACAAGTGAAGTGGAAGGGTTTTTCAGATAAGGAAACAGATTGGGTATCACTACAGTCATTAACGCAAGCTGTTCCGGTCTTAGTACGCGAGTACATTGAAGAAATCAAGAATTTGAGAACTCAACGACAACGCCGAATTGCCTGAACCGTTGATCTATGATAACCAAATGACGTATTTGATTATGGGGGACTGTTGATAGTGCGACCAATTCGAGATGCACTTGCCACCTACGCAGAGGTAGGTAGCACTGACAGCAGTTTGAATTCTGCGGTAGATACACGCTTAGTGCAACCTACGCAATACTGCGTGTCACGTCACCGCAGCCGGAGCGAAGTCGTTGGGCAGCTTCCCACGCAGAGTGCCTGAGCGTCACTGTCTTTGAGCAACTTTTCACACAATAAAAGCCCGCTCTCAAAGGCAGATCCTGGAGAGCGGGAGGCAGAGTAGAAGCAGTATTCTACGACCTTTTGTGCCTGTTTGTTTTGCCCGATCACAGCCAGCACGTAGTGTACTGGCGTCCGTAGCGTTGTCGTTCAACATGAATGCAAGGACCGATGGTGTCTAAAGCGTTGTGATAGAACCCCGAATTTCTTAAACATCTTGTTTGCCGATTCGTGTCGTGCTCGAATTACTGAGTAGAAACGCGTATTCTTTTGATGTACACCTTCAGGACGACAGCGAACATCCTTGTAACCACCATAAGCAATAACGAACTCCTCTTCCCCAAGACATTTCTTCATTCTGGCCTGAAAGATTTTCAGATCCGGATGAGATCCGCATGCAAACGGCCCATTGACCCAGACAATACTTCCAGTAACAATACTGACGTCCAGTTCATAGCGGAGTCCAGGTCCATTCAGTTTATGAGAGTACCACCTTGAATTAAATAGACTTGATTCGTTTATACGAAAATCTATTTCGTCAACCGACAGAAAACAACCACTACTTCTGTGGCAGTCCTTGTATCTCGAGTCCCAATCAATCTAGAGAGTATTATGTTAATAAAGATCCCCACATAAACAAGTGGACAAGAGCAACGAACCAGTTTAAGATCTGCTAAGGCATTAATAACCGTCCACGTTGTAACCAGACCAGGCTGGTAGACTTGAAAGAAAGAGGTTCGATGCCCTCAAGACTTTAATGAGGGCGGTAAAAGTCTCGCTTAAGTAGTCTAGTGTTTCTATGAAACTAACCGTTATTCGTGGGGTGCTAAATGCGTAGGCTGTGTAGATGCTATTACAATTCAGCTATTTGTATCTGAATTGGGGAAGACCGTTTTGGGTCCTAACAGCAGGGTCTATGCCTGCTGCGTAGCCTGCAGATGCCCAAAGTGGCTACACTTCCCTCTCTCAAAGACCTAAAACGCGTCGCGCCTTGTCGGCTAGATTCTTCGGTGTTGCCTTGCGCTTCAAAAGCCGTAACAACATCTTTGGAACGTCTTGATAAACCCTCGTAATGGGTTCGAGCGTGTCTTCGGAGTTTGGAAGACCCTTCCAACAAATGTGGACCATGATGCCATCTTTACTGTTCACCAGTTTGACCAGACGTGATACAACCATACCGGTTTCGGAGGATAGAACATGTGGCAAAATAGCCTCGGTGTCTAGTGAGCCGTCGTGGTAGAATTTCAACCTTGAGGCATGTTCTTCTGTAGTCATACCATTTCTTAAATCCTCCACAAGATAAACGTAGTCCGACACTGGTCGAATGACACGTCGCGGTCCGCGCCAACGAAGGGCAAGCTTCTCTCCAGCGTGAAAGTGCTCCCGGGCGACGAGCACAAAATCACCTTCCGTAAAGTTTGCCAAGGTTCCCTTTGAAGCCTTCTGCCGGGATCTCTCGCGGTTAGCTGAAAGTGTTTTCTGTACCATCGGGCGAAGTTGAGCTGTAAGTTCCTGTAGCTTGGAACAATTCACAGTTCTTTCCTTCTGTGCATCCGAAATACTTACGGAGGTGGTAGTACACGACCTCATGAACGTAGAGATAGGTGGGGATGCCTTCATGCCTGTGAACGCCGTAATCGGCGCCACATTGCCGCGATGTGGGGAGCGAACGTTGTTCAGAATGCTCTGAATTATGGGAACTAAGTCGGTCCATTCTTGGAAGTCCATCTGTAGCTCTGAAGTGAGAGCACGAAAAGTTCGTAGCAATTCCTTGCCGAGGCGTTCAACAGCGCCATTACTCCATGGCGTGTACGGGAGTGTGAAGTTATGGGGTACCTTCAGTCCTTTCGTAACGTTTCGAACTGTCTCATTCTTGAAATGTGTCGGGCCGTCAGAAAGCAGACCGTTCGGGACATTGAAGGCAGCGCACCAATCAATGATGGCATTAGCGGCGTTTTCAGCAGAAGTTTCACAGAAAGAGTATAACCATTTGTAATCCGAATGGTCATCTCGAAGCATCAGTATGTACTCCTGACCGGCGTGGCTTGGCCCAATCTCGATGTAATCGAACTGTAGCAAACTGTTTGGTGAGGTTCCATGTACTGCTGGGCCGAAAGGACGTGGTACTTTGTTCCCTCCTGTGGTGGAGAGACAGTGAATACAGGCTTTGACAAAGGTTTCCACATCTGCTTTCATTCCTTTCCAGAAAAAATACTTCTGCAAAACCTCATTGGTGCTATCCCTCGCGCGATGTCCACTCGGACCAGTGTGGGCTATGATGCATATGCGAAGCTGCAGGTCATGAGCAGAGTCTGGGATCCAAACAGCTTTGTTCTCATTTCGCCACAAGTCTTCGTGATATATCAACTTGGGAGGACGTGAGTCTAACTGCTGTCCCTGTAGTGTGGCGATTTCTTTTGGAGACGGCCATACAAACTCTTCTGATGCAGTGGAAGGGAGGGCGGGGATGCTGATGAGTCTTCGTACCATTGGAGGAGCAGACCAACGGCCGAGAAGGTCGCCCCAAACGTTGTCGGGGCCATGGATGTGGAAGCAAGTGTACCTATACATGCTGAGGCGGACTGCCCAACGTAAAACCTTCCTGATGGCCGTCTGCGAAAGGTCTGGTACGATTGAGAGTGGATCGAAAAGGAAAACAAGATTATTGTGGTCTGTGTACAAATCGAAACCGTCTGGCGTGGCTGCGACCCAGTGCATTCGCTCAAGCGTGATCATGATAGCATACGCTTCCTTCTCTAACGTAGACCAACGCAACTGTGTCTGATTGAACCGACCAGAACAGAATGCGAGCGGGCTGTGTCGTTGGTCTTTGTGAGCCTTGTTCAAATCATTTAGGGGAATTTGCGTGACGATTCCTGACCACATGATGTCGGAGGCATCGGTGTAGAAACAAAGTCGTTGGCAGTCATCTCTATGTGCCAGGGTGACTAGATGAGCAAGTGCTTCCTTACAACGTTCGAAGGCGGAGAGTTCTTCGGCGCCCCATCCAATTGAAGCAAGTTCTACTCTTGCGACTGCTCTTGCTGTTCTCTTTCCAGCGGTTGTGTACACTCCTTCCAGGAAATCATGTAATGATGACGTTAGGTTTGTGTAGTCTGGAATACCAGTCTTCATCCACTGCATAGCGCAAATGAATTGCTGCAGGTGCGCTCCGTTTGAAGGAGGCTGCATTCGGAGGAGCCCGTCCAGCTGTCTTGGATCAAACCTGATGCCTTCGGCTGAGATGAGACCGCCACACCATCTAACGCTGGTTGAAAAGAGTATGCTCTTTTTGGGATGCAGACGAATGTTGTGTGTGCCACAAAAATGGAACAGCTTCTCGATGCAGTCTAACAGTCCTTGTATCTTCCGATGGTGCAGCAGCATGTCGTCTAACCAATACAGCAACTGTTGGAGAATCGGAGGGGGTAGAACCGCCTTCAAGGCAGATTGCATATGCGTTGTGGCATTGGTGGTGCCGTGCAGCACGCGAGTCGGAGAGAAAATTCCATCTGGTGTAATGAAGGATTGACAGGCCTGAGAGTTTGGGTGAAGCGGGAGTTGCCAGTATCCATGGGACAGGTCGAACGTGGCAAAGAAACGCGAGCCGGCGAGCCTGGAAAGCTCCTGTTCGATGTTGGGCATCGGAAACTGATGCTTGACTGTAAACTTATTGACCGGACGCAAGTCCACAGTGAAACGAAATTTTGCCGGTCCGGGTTTTGGGACTACAAGCGGAGCGGAGGCCCATGGAGAACTTGGGTTCGGGTACACCATTTTGGTGCGTACCAGGTCGGAGACAAACTTATCTAGGAACTGGCGTTGCTCACGCGAGTAGTTGCGCAGCCTCACACGTACTGGCTGTGCTTCGCGATTGAGTTGAATCTGAAGCGGCTCAATGCTGGCTGGGGGTCCTGACGAGAGTGCGGTACGAAAGATGTTAATGTGTGAATGAACCAAACCATTCAATCTCTGAACATGTTCTTCAGGCATACCGTTGTTACGGGCGGTCTCGAGCATGGACTTTGTAGCGTCCACGACGTCTTCGTGTTGTGCAGAGTCGATAGGATCCAGTAAGGATGGGTCAGGGAAAGGATCTTCTTCGGCTTTGGCGGTGACGATGTCCACTCGAGGCCTGTCGGTTGCCAGAGGAGGGCTTTCTGGTTCCTCTCGGTTCAGGCGTGCAATCATGAGTCGTTGGACATATCCGCCACCGCTTACTTCGACATTCTCTACCCCTGCGCAATCAATACCGTCCAGTTCCTGTCGTCGCCCATCCAGTATGGTGCTGGGGTTTGCCCTGAGGTGCTTAAGGACTGGGTTTCCAATGAGTAACTTCTCGCAGGCCAGATCATCATCTGCGATAAGATATGAAACGTTGCGGAGTGCCAGCTCTCCAGAAGGGAGCATCAGAATAGTACGGGGTGTTTTCCATGAGCGAGAGAACGAAAATGTTTGAGGCTTTTCACCCTTCTTTAAGGCGACTTGTAGGGAAATAGGGTTGATGGGTGAAATTTTTCCAATCCCCTTCAAAGCGGATTCCTCCGCCAGAGATGGAGCAACAATGCTGTGGTCGCTACCACAATCGAGACGCGCTATGCAAACCTGGTTAGACTTGCCGTCAACCAACGAGACAGTGCATGATTCAGAATCCACACTGACTGCGACGGCTTTGTTGGTGATGCGTGAGACCTGAGCATTGCTTCGGCGTCCCTGACCAGAATTGTTTCGATTCTGCGAGCGAGTAGAACCGGCTGGACCTTTCCTCGCTTTCATAGCTGCGACCTCGTTTCTCATCTCGTGCTTTTGTTCCTCAGTCGCTTTTGGGCATTCGTCAATCCAGTGTCGGGCTCCGTCTTGTTTGCATGCCGGCAGCAAGCAAAAAGGTTTTGGTCGTCGGCTACGGGGCTTATGGGATTTGTCAGAGGAAGAGGCCGCGTCTGACTGCTGATTGGGTTTTGCGGTTAAGCTGGGTTTATCTCTCTTCTTCGGCTTTGGCGCTGATCCTTGACGAGAGTGTCCCATATCTACATCCTGGAATGATTCGGAGACCTTGAGTGCATGCTTCATAAACGCCTTGAAGTCCTTGCGTTTCTCGGAATGTGCGAATTCTTTATCCTGCTCCAGTCTTAGACGCAGTGATCTAGGCTTCACGGCCGACAGAATGTGAGAAATAGCTGTCTTCGGACGGGAAACTAGAATCCACTTCAAGCCGTGTCGTCGTAGCAGAGCATTGTATGAGGTTAACAACAGAGTCATTCTCGATGTAGCAGAATTATCGCTCATTTCCATTTGAAGTTCTTTCTCGACAAGACTGTTCAAAGCGAAAAGACTCAAAGAACCCTTCTGGGTCGAAGATTTTGATTCTAAGTATTCCCTTAACTGTGCATCAGTGAGACTCTCGACATCACTGACGTCCGGAATGAAACCAAGATCGACGGTAGACTCCAGCCATTCTGGGTCTACACAGAACGTCAAATTTACTGGACGTACTGGTTCAACTGTGGTCGCATCAACCACCGCGAGCTGCAACGCTCTCTGCGTGACTTCTTTGACGTATTGGTCGTAGGCCATCAGAAAGGTCCTAATTGAAGCGGCGTCGTAGCGCACTAGACGCGGGTGATTCACAGATGTTGCAACAAAGCGGGGCTCTGAAAGAGCCGCGTCAAGCCCGGCTTGGCTTGACGTGTCATTTCGGTCGGATGCCTCGTCAGACATCCTGTGATCGAACGGTAGACAGGCGCACCAGAATTCCTCTAGTCTAGCAGACTAAGAAAACAAAAAGTGATCACTGTAACCAGACCAGGCTGGTAGACTTGAAAGAAAGAGGTTCGATGCCCTCAAGACTTTAATGAGGGCGGTAAAAGTCTCGCTTAAGTAGTCTAGTGTTTCTATGAAACTAACCGTTATTCGTGGGGTGCTAAATGCGTAGGCTGTGTAGATGCTATTACAATTCAGCTGTTTGTATCTGAATTGGGGAAGACCGTTTTGGGTCCTAACAGCAGGGTCTATGCCTGCTGCGTAGCCTGCAGATGCCCAAAGTGGCTACACACGTCCACTTTCTAAACTTCTTTTCGTCTACTCCTGCTCGGCTGCTATTAAGGGATTCGGTACCATATGTCTTAAGGAACATTAGGACCCACAATAAATGAACTGGCCTAATTTCTTTTGCATGGCTGCTGTTTAACAACGTCCATGAAATCGCACACATACTCCACGAAACACCAAAGAAAAATCGAAAGCGTCTCGATTCCTGGCTTGTGCTCCATTTTGATGTGATTGTCAAAAAAAGGTTTACTGAGATATCGAAAAAGTCGTACAAGCTGCTGAATGTATGATATCTTCTCCATTGCTTAGGGAAGAATAACTTTTGACATTAGAAACATGTTTTTGTCCTCGGTTCATGCACTCTGACGAATGCCTGCTAACCATACAGTGAATACATAATCCAGTTGTAGTCAAACAGGCTATTGTAAGCGGAGCTAAAGTGTAAGCCTTGAATTGTATTCTGTGATGACTCGTGAAGCCGGTAAAATCTTTGTTTAATTACTGAACTTGCCACGCATTATGACTACCAAAATATGTAAGCATACGGTGGCAGTGCTGTCTGCAAAATGAGTAAAGAAAGCATGGCAATCTATAGCAAGAGCGACAACTACAAAAGGTAGCGATTCTAGGACTCCATTAATGTCTAAACTAGTGGCTTAGTGGTCTTTATCACAGTGGCTTTGGAAGGAAAGCTAGTTTCTGTACTGGAGGAATTTGCCTTTTACACAATATTCTGTTCTTTTTCTTCACGAATTGTGTGCAAGTGGACGGTAAATTAGCCCACTTGCGCTATACTAACCACTTTCGAATGCTTAGATTAACATGGATAAGAAGAGATTGGCTTCTAAAATCGAAGTACTTCGATTCCCACGAAGTACTACTACTGGAGTACGCATGCTTAAAGCTACACTTCTTGAGCAAAGCCGGGATATAAGCGTACTTATTTCCTTCTTCATGGCAAGTAGAACAACTGAGAGAACGAAGACATCTTTCAGTTGTTGCTGAAAACATGTTCGCAACGTACTTACAGACACCAACGTCAGTTGTAGAATCCCGATAGTACGAAAATTTAATTAGGTGGATACTACCTTAACGTAGGGCTCTCTGTCTTCAAAATTCTCAACCCAATGCTGGATACGTGGGAAAGCCTGTTGTAAAATGATAGTCACTAAGATCACCATAACTGTGAACAATTACACAATTCACAACAGGTAGTTTCTTCATTCACCTAAACGTTACAGTAAAGAGCCTGATTTTATTTTATGTATGTTCTCTACTTCATACGTAACATATGGACACAACTGCTGAAATTTCAGAGCTGTTATCGATCTCAACTCATCTAGAGCTAGAGAATTGTAGCATTAAATTCCCCGATTGGACGTCTCGGGTGTCCATACTAAAACAATACAAATATCATTAATAGGTGTGCGAACGGGTTTTCAAATGTAATGTCTGCTACACAGAGATGATTGTGCCCATAGCGTCTTCGAGGAATAGAATTGTAAATCTGCCATAATGTTAAGGAACAGCACACAGTATTTGAAGCCCGGCAAGTCCTGGTTTTGGTCCAGGGAATTGCGGGAAATTCGCCAATTTTAGATTGTTATTGATAGAGTGATTGTCATGAGTTTCGTGCATGGTTTGATCCTGTGGTGTAAATATTTTGAAACTATTATTGTCAGCACGTGTAGCTTACCGTGCTCCTTTCGCGTCAAGAGTTCACACTTCTACGCACACTTTCAACATCTTCACACGGGAAAAGGACGTTCTTCTGAGCTACTAGCAAAACAGAACCCCTTTTTCTCCTCCAGATTTCCCTAAATGTTTGATATTTTTGCATAATTTGTAAGATAAGTAGCGATACAACTGGAGTAGGTAATAGTTTTAGCTTCAAAATGTTCTCAATTCCAGAAATAAGCACTAAAAAAGGCGTAAAAAGGCGGTTTTTGCTACTTGTTTTGCGTATGTATGCGTCACAATTCTTTGATTCACTGCTTTCAATTCATGGGAAAACAGGGTACTCCAGTATTAAATTCTTATTGGTACTAAAGTATGCAAGGGAATATTAAACTTTGGAAGATTCGATAAAGTTAGAGGCGTTCCAATTTTTTATGTAACGGGAAAAGGAACATGTTGCACTGTTTGAGAGTCTTCTGAAGAGGTGCATTCTGCATGCACTACAGCTATTGACGCTGCAAGGCTGACATATACAATTTCTAACGCTTACAGTGGCGTAGTGCAGCAACTGCTACAAGAAACATGTGACATTCAACTTTCCGTTTTTATTTAGAATTTCAATGAGTGCGAGTTTCCCGCATCTCCCAGCTGCAAGGAAAATCGACATTTTTCAGTTTATTAGTCTGATTCATCATGCCATCAAAACTACACTTAAACAGAACTGCCGTGAAGTTGATCATCAAGAAAATTCGGTCGGGCACCATTAAGGAAGCACAATCACCTGCAGTTGTGTGGAAAAGCTTAGTTCTCTTAGAACAGTATAAACTCCCTACATTCCGCGCACGGCTCCACAAACCCAAGCGAGAGCTTGAAGAAGAAAGTAAGTAGATCCATTTGAGTTGTAAATATGTTAAAATTCTCAGTCACGTTAATGCTTTAAGAATATGATATCAAGCGAATGAAAACAGTTTGAACAGACGGGGTAGTGAAGTAGTCCCATTGGTCAATACCGGAAGAGCACTCGATGTCGACGGAGAATCTATTGCCTTAGAATTTGGGAACTGCATGTCAGTTCGGGATCAAATTCCTGCGGCGGCAAACACTTTTATGGCTCTATATTTGGTTTCTGAGTGTATTCCAATACCCGCAAGCGGGAAAATACCAGAAGAAGTCCGGGTCTTTCTCTCACGAAACAAACCCAGCAGTAGACCCTTTCCAGAGATGACACAACTAAGTAGGGTGTAAGACCGAGTTCAACCCTTCACGACCAGCGTAAGTAGGTTACACAAGAAGTTACTCCGCGTAAGCCGTGTGTTTGTATTATCCTCGAACAAGGCAAAGTGTCCATAGTGTGGCTTGTACGACCCGGTGGCAGCACAGGCTGCAGTTTGCGAGGATCAACCCAAAAAAGGAAATAAAAGACACAGAGGAGTCACGAGCGGGACCAAAAAAACGGCAAAGCCACAGGACACCTTATATAAGGACAAACACGACAATAATCGGTGGACACTCCCAACAGTGGATTCGTTTAGGTGATTCAGGGGTGGATACACAGCCCGTTAGCAACGGCGTATCTCTTTAAGGACGAGTTGAGTATGGACGAAGGTGAAGAAGTCTAGAGCCAACTCTGGTTGGGGAAGTTTACTGAGTGGCGACGGCCGAGTGTCGAGCCACTATATAGTGCATAGTGAGGCTGCCGTACTGCTCCGCTAAAGTTTTATAAATGTGGAGCAACGCCTTTGGCGTGAAAAGCGCAAGCATACGAAGATGTTTGGAGTCTTCCCCTTGACAGGGCAGCACAGAGAACGTAGCACTCCGGGAATGACACAACTAAGCCGGGTGTAAATCCGAGGTCAAACCACCACGACAAGAGTCGGAGCGTGAGGCTGATTAGTGGTCGGTAGAGATCCACTTGTTCACACGGTCACGAGATGAGTCCTCGAAAGAGAGTAGCACGGCCACGACAAGGTGTCAGAAACGGGCCACTGCGAACAGGGCAAAAAGGCAAACCCAAAAGGGGAGAAAGCAAACCACCAGAGTGGGGGAAAGAGAGAGAGAATAAAGCAAACCCAATACAGGGGCGAGTATACGACAATAGGTCGAAACGAGACACACAAATAGTCGTTATACTCTGAGCGCCACAAGGGTGGGTAACTATACGTGAACAACGCAGTCGTCACTCCACTTGGAGGTGAACAATCCGCGAAGGCGTGATAGTTAGAGCCAGAAGCTCTTGCTTGGCAAGGGGCAATTTACTTGGGGGAGCGATGCTCAACCCTCTAAGTACTGAGCTCGGCGCACCACTGACAGTGGGTGCGCCGGGCAAAATAATCTATAAAATATCTAAGTAAATACAGCAATGCTGGGTGCACTGCCTCTGGCATATCCGTGCTACACGTGTGCTATTCACACCCGCTAAGCGGCGCCTCGAGCCGTGCAATCCACGTGTACATGTGTAGAAATTACCTCCGCGAGGCGACACGCTAATAGCGGTGTAGCTCATATATATCTACTAACGCATGATGCGGAAATTAACTAAGTACCTCAAATCGCCTCCAAAGAGTGTTGTCCTTCATATCCCCCTCCTTAAGAGTGAGTCACGCCGTCGCGATGGCGGGTCGAACTCCCAAGCGTGGGCATAAAAGCACATCCCCGAAGTCTTCGGATTCCATCTCGCCTTGCGAAGACCAAGTCACTACCACTCCAAAGTGCAAACCTCGCTCCAGCGACGACCATTCCTGTTCACAACAGTCTGCTTCTCGCTCTCGCGGTGTTACTACCAACCTCCCTGTTCCTCGAGTGCCTGCTTCGTCTTCTCCCACTTCTCAACTTCCTTCTAGGTGGGCTAGCTTCTTCCGCTTCGGGGCGTGTTATCCCACTTGGGCGTTGACAATTGTCGCCAGGAGACCCGTGAGAGTACGCCGATGGTACTGCACCACTTTCGATCGTGGGAGATGCTCGATTGGCTCATCCGAGTCAGCCTCGGGTCCGTAGCCGTACCAACGTACGAGATACTGTATGTACCCCAACGGGTGGTATGAGTGTTCCACTATGTGGTCGACTACGAGCTCCTGTCGGAAGACTTCCCGGCCTTGCCGTGTGATTACGACATTCTGCTTCGGAGAGCTCTCCGGCGGCTTCACCGTGTGTGGCACTGCGTCGGTGCTCCGGTTGGACCGTGTTGTGTCCAACAAGGTTGGCGGCACTGTCCATTCGCGGTGTGGTCCCCTACTTGGGTCGATTGTCACGCGTCTCGCGGTGTCGGTGTTCCCGATGCCTTGGTTTGGTAGAGTTCCTTCTCCCGCGAGAGTCCCAAGTGGGCGTACCGCAAGTTTGCATTGTAGCGACAGTCTCGACGGAGTTGGGTGGGTCGTCGAAGGTGCTCGCGTCAACGGTAACCCTGATTGAACCGGCCTCGCCGTGGTGGCACGTGACGTTGTCAACGGGTGGCCGTCATTGGTCTGCACCGTGGCGTGTTCCGCCTCCGTATGCACGGGAGGTGTCAGCTCGGTTTTTCGACGTGGTTCGCTCGCTGAGCTGATCTCCCTTACAGGTGTAGTCCGTGTGCTACGGTTGGCACTTCCCTGCTGGGCCTTTAGCGACGTGTCCACGGTGTGGCCCGCCTCAGGCGTGTTGGGCGACTTAGTCTCAGACGTCTCTCCTCCGTCCTGGACGTGCGAGCTCAACGGCGCCTTAGGCGGTATTTCCACTCCGTTATGCGGCGTAGTCACTCCAGGCGCGCTATGAGGCGTAGGGAACGGCTTCGCCGGTAACGACTGAGTCTCGTCGGTCTTGTCCCGCACGGCGGTAGTGTTTGGTGGCGATTTCGCTTCTGCGTTGATGCGCGGCGACCTTGACAAGACGCCGGACTCCCGAGAGGGCTTTGATTGCGCATTAGCGGTGTCTCTCTTCCGTGCCACACGGAGTTCCTCACGCGACAGCGCGGAAGCATGACGATCAACGAGTCCCTTCCCCTCCTTAGATGGAGCGACATGGGGAGTGGGTGTCAACGCGCCAAGGCGGAGAGTAATTACGCCAGGCGGCGGGGCTTCAGACAGCGAAGCACCAGGGCGCGTAGAGTCCGATAACATCGGCAAATCCGAGAGTCCCCTATTAGGGTGTGGTACCTCCCTAGGGCGGTCGATCGGGGGTGGGTCCGGTGTGTCCGTAGTGTTCGTTTCCGCTTCTGCGGTAGAATTTCCACTTGATGGGTCGTTTCCCGCAGGCGGGGGTGCAAAAACCACGCGATCTCGGGAAACGCGTTCGTGTTGCTGACCCATCTCTACTACGACAGTGTCGGATTCCACAGCAATTGTCGTGAAGGGACCGTCGGCGACGGATGAGAGCTTGTGGCGTTTCTCCTTGCCTGGGTTCCAATACTCCTTACGGATGAACACATAGTCCCCTTCCTTAAGGGCGGGTGGTCTTCGAGGGGCTCGCTCATCGAAATCACGCTTATATGCGGCTTGTGACCGGGCCATTGACCGTTGTGCTGCAGGGACCAGCTTGGTAAGCCATGTCTTCCAGATTTCCCTGTATCCCTTCGTCGAAGGAAATTGATCCAGCGTTGGCTGTGCTTCGAGCGCCACGGGCGGTGGGGTGCAAGACAGCACCAATTGAAATGGAGTCAATCCCGTAGTACGGTGTACCTGAGTGTTGTATGCGAATGTCAACGCATCGGTGAACAGGTCCCACGTGGTGGGGTGATCGGCTAAGTATGAACGGAGTGCTGCTAACAGCGTCCGGTTAAACCGTTCAGCCTGCCCATTATACTGGGGGTGGTAGGTTGTCGTGGAGAGATTCTTGACATCCAGAATTCTGCATACATCCCCGAAGAACCTGGAGGCAAACTGTTTACCGTTGTCGGAGAGTAGATTCACCGGTGGACCGCAGACGAAGGCCCAATGGGTGACGAATGCTTGCGCAACCGTCAATGACGTCATTCTCCGTAATGGTACGGTACGAACGAGCTTCGAGAAACGATCCGTGATCACGAGTAGAAGTTTGTTACGCCGCTTAGTAGCGAGGAACGGTCCCAAAATATCGATGGCTACGAATTCCAGGCGCGATCTTGGGGGAAGAGCTTCAACTTGGTCGCATGGCGGCGACGCTTGACCCGATTCCGAGCACACTCGAGACAGAACCGCACAGTTGCGTAGCAATCCACAGCCATTGCTGGCCAGTAGAATTTCCTTCGCAATGTAAGGTACAGTTTCCGTCCTCCGACGTGACCACTAAATTTGGCATAGTGTGATAAATGTAACACTCGAGATTGTAGGGCGTGTGGCACCACTATTTGTGGGTTTCTAGTTACCGTGCGAACGAGATATCCAATATCATTCACCCGAAAGGGAAGATCAGCTCCTCCATTGAGTTGCGCCCGAATCTTCGTGCAGTAGAGGTCGCTGAATTGCTCTCTAACCATCTCCTCCGTTGTAACGCGTACGAAGTTCTCTGGTAGGGGGTTCGCACTTTCGCTGACAGCGAGTAGGTCATCCAGTTCCTGGTCAAAATCCAGTTCGTCGGGCCATTCCTCTTCGATATCATCCAGTTCACCTGCGGTGTAGTCGTCAACTGCGAAGCAGGGTATTTCCTCGTCATCGACGGCTAACGCTTCCCCTGTGGTGGGTAGGGGAGAAAGGGCGTCGGCTTGTGTATTGTTGGCGCCCTTCTTGTAGGCGACGTCGAAGTCGAACTCTGCAAGACGCAGTCTCCAACGCATTAGGCGGCCTGAAGGCTCCGATATGGAGAGTAGCCATCTCAATGATGAGTGATCCGTGTAAACGGTGAAATGAGCGCCCATGAGGTAGGGGCGTAGTGTGCATAAAGCCCACACTACTGCAAGAGATTCCTTCTGCGAGACGGAGTAATTCTTCTCATGCACGTTCAACGAACGGGACCAGTACCCGATTGGCTTGCGTTCCCCCTCTGGGGTGGTTGAAATAAGGCGCAGCCTACCTGGTAGTCACTAAAATCCGTGTCCACGGTATATGAAAGTCCCGGTCTCGGTAGTGACAATACTGGTGCCGTGGTTACAGCCTCTTTGAGAGAGGTAAAGGCTTCCGTCTGAGTAGACGTGAATGAGTCCAACGTAGGCGGTTGACCCTTCCGCAGGAGCGCGTTGAGAGGTGCCGCAATGTCCGCGAAGTTGGGAATAAACCGTCTATAGACGTTGACTAATCCTAGAAAGGATCTCAGTTCAGTCTGGGTAGTCGGTTCCGTGGCCTGTTTCAGCGACTTCACACGAGCTTCCTCGATCATGACACGTCCTGGACGGATTATGTGACCCAGGTACTTGACCGTATCCGTGAAGAATTCGCATTTCCTCAGCTTGAGTGTCACTCCGGCGTCCCGCAACGTGGCCATTATGTCTCTCACATGTGTGAGGTGATCATCCAGATTATCTGAGAATACAATGACGTCGTCAAGGTAGACGAGACAAGTACGCCACTTGAAGCAGGCCAGTAGGATATCAATAGCACGCTGAAAAGTAGCGAGAGCATTGGTTAAACCAAAGGGCATTCGTTTAAAACGGTAGAGGCCAGAGTGGCAGACAAACGCTGTCTTGTCCTGATCCTGCCTCCTCACTGGAACCTGCCAGTATCCCCAGTTAGCATCCAATGCCGTGAATACAGTAGCATTTCCGAGAGAATCGATGTATTCATCCATACGTGGAATAGGGTACACGTCCTTGACGGTAAGAGCGTTTAGACGACGATAATCGATACAGAAGCGCCAGGAACCATCCCGTTTCGGAGCCAGTACCACTGGTGATGCCCACGGCGAATGTGCCGGTTCTATAACTCCTGCACAGAGCATCTCGTCTACCTGAAATTGCTCTTCTTCTCTGGCCTTGGGCCCTGCCCTGTACGGATGTTGGGCTACTGGCCGAGAGTTCGGAAGGAGATCAATCCGGTGTTCCGTGGTATTTATCTCTCCGAGAGAACCATCCCATATTGTAATGAATTCACGAAGCATATCGCGCAGTCGTTTGCGGTGTGTCTCCGGAACATGTCCGAGGTCGAGTTCTTCCAATTCCTTCACTGGGTCCAATTGGTTGTAACTCGTCGGAACGCGTGTCTTCTCTGTCTCTACACGTGACTGACCCGAAGAACTCGGCGACGGAGGTGATTGAGATACCGACTCCTCCCCCTCCTTAGAGTGAACGATTCGGAGCACATCGGCAGCAGTCATCTTTGTAGGTACCAACGCAGTTGGATGCGGCATAACCGAGCCAATTACTTGGTTCTTCACCAGACACTGGGTTGTTTTGCCTAGATTGGCTATCAGCACGTAAAACGGATTATCCGGTTCCACCAGGACCACTCCATTAGCAACGGCAAGAGAATACTTATCGTACAACGACGGCAATGGCTGGAAGATTCGTAAACCGTGTTGACGAGAATTCACCTGTACCCAGATTTGAGACTCTGGAGGCACGCGTGTCGCGGAGGCAACACAAAGCTTTATAGATTTCCGAGAACTTGGTGGTGCTTCCTGCGCCGCAGGTAGAGGTACATGCTTCTTGGAGGCATGCCTCAAAGGACGACGAACAATCGGTACGGACGAACCATCTTCCATTTCAACACGCCTCTGGCGGGGCCTAATGGCATCGACAAAGCGGTCGCAAAAGTCACAACCAAAAATGACTGGGGCGGCCAGGGACCGACAAACGACAAAGTCGAGCTTCACCACGCATGAGCCCAAGCGGATTACCAACTCGATGTATCCTACCGTTGACAACGGGTTGTTATTCGCGTCAGCGACGTCAGGAATGTCGCCACGGCGAATGTGTGACGGCAAGGCGGGTGGCAATGATGTCTCAACAAAGAAGTTCGGACCTGCGCCTGTATCTTATACAGTGAGATAACGCACCATAAACTGGGGTGAAAGGCCATGGTCGGCATACACCTTGTAATTGCGTTTGACCATCACCATAACTCTATCCGGGAACCGGTTATTTCTTACCCGTATCCACGGTCGCCGAAGAACACCAAGGTGTTCTGAGTTCACGTCTTCGACGGCCTGTTTCCTTGAGAGGATTCGGACTTGGGAGCGAGGCAGGGACGCCTCGGGCGCCTTCAGCCTCAACTCTGAGGGCGCCTCTCCAAGAGAGGAGACTCTCACAATTAGTTTTTCTGAGCAGATTCCGCCTGAGGCGTGTGCTCAGTGTTCTGAACCATTTATGCCTGGACCCCAGCGGCAGAAGCGTCCGCAGTAGCGGTTGAATTTCTTTCGAGAGGGGCACGGGGGTGAGAGGTCACCATGTTCTGGGCAATCGGAGCCGCAATTGTGCGTGGAATATCCATCTTCGCGCGGATGTACGATGCCATCGGAACAGAAGCCTTCTTTACAGGTGAGAGGGATTCGTAGTTGGCAATGACTTGTGCCCATTCACGCATGGTTAAAACGCACTGCGGAGAAGTATGCCCTCGCGTATAGCAGAGATGACAGATCAATCCAACAATGGCATTGACGTTCCGAGTATTCGAGAATCGCACCGCTGGGCGGGATGCTTGCCAGCCAGGCCGTGAAGCCCGGGTTCCACCGTTCTTATATGACAGTCGAGGGGGTCGAACTCGGTTCGAATCTGCATACAGCAGTGTATCGTCCGGAACCGTTTGAAACGAGGCATCCGTGGTTGAGGGAAGCTCCGTTGTCGGGATTGAAAGCACGTCGCTACGGGCAAAGTGCACCTGATAATACTCCTTATTGCAGTGTTGCTCAGCCAGCATTGACGCCGACGGGGTTCCCGATTCCCACATCAACGCTTTAGCGGACTTCAACCGGGTACCCGGGACTCGTGCGCGTAGCGCGTCGCCTTCGGCGCGTGCATACTGCACCAGTTCCAAGTACGTAAGCTTACGGTTCTCTTTACGGCGACGGGCCACTAAGGTCCGTATAGTCGGGTCTAGTCCATCAACGAACATGGTACAACGCTCTTGAGCGGAATAAACATTGCCACAACGGTGGAAGGCCTTATTCAGGCGCACCGAGTAATCGGTTTCCGTTTGGCCAGGGCGTTTTTTGGTGTCTCTCAGAGCGAGGATAGCTGACTGGATGGCGTCACCAGTGGCATAGGACCTCAGTAGATACTGAACTGCTACAGGCCAGCAAGTAACCCCTCCTTCAGAGGCGCGAGATGAACCTCTTACAGAGTTGTACTGATCTTCTGCAAGTCCACGTAGAAAATAGGGCAGCGCGACAAACGCCTGTCCTTCATTCACCCCAAGGATGTCGGCTTCTGCTACAAAGCGTGTTAGGAAATCCAACACCAAGATGGGATCATCGCCTGTAAACAGTTGATTACGGAGCGACATCTGCATCCGTTTGATACAGTCTTTGACCTTCCCCGTCCCACGGGGAGTTCTATCCAATGAGGAGTCCTCCAAACGGTAATACCGGTATGACAACAGCTTCTTGTAGAGCAGATTGGTAGGCTTCAACTCTTTTAATCTAGAGTGCTTCCTTCCCTTCGAGCGGGCGCGTATCACACCTTGGGTGGCTGATGACGGCTTTGACCGTGACGAACGCTCACGAGGGGCTTCTTCTACCGACGAGTCGGACGAATCAGACCCGGTTGACCGGCGTGAAGAAAGAGAGGATGCTGACGAATCAGAGTCGTAGTTCTTCCGCTCCTTGCGTGCTTTGGATCCACTGAACTTCTTGTCCCGGTGTGAAACGGCAACCGGCTCAGCCGTGCGATTGGCTCCAATCAGGACGGTTTGTTCCACCGTTTCTAAACCGGCGCGGAGACGAGTAAACTTCTCAGCCACGTCCTCCACAAAAATTAGCGGGTCCTCCGAAAGCTTCCAAGAGGGAGTTGACATCACCACGCAATACGCGGAGATCCTCAGAAAAGTCCTGCAAAGCAGTGTCATCCACCTTCTTTCGAGGTAGCGAAAACTCCTTAGCAAAGGTAACATGGCAGCCCGCGTGGAGCGGAGCTGCTCTTCCACAGTTAAGTGGGGGGTGTCATTGACAGTAGGCCTTAGAAGTGCCTCCGAAGTGGGAGCTACGAAAGGGATCGTAACTCCTACGATAGGAGCGGGACCAGCAACGGCAGGAGCCGGTCCATCACCTCGATGAGGGTTGATCAACGACGTGGGCAGAAGTCGAGTGGTCGTCGGCACAGCTTCAGTAGCCGGCATCTCTTCGGTCCGGGACCGTGAACGGGTGGGGATCCGTGACGGAAGTGGCGGATCCGATCTTCCAGTCTGACTGCGTGTCATCGGACGATCTGATATCGTCATGACCAGAACAACCGTACAATGGCAAAATCGACAGCCAATTGGCTGGGACTTCCAGTGAACTTCCAAATGGAGACAAGGGCAAAAGGACTAACCTCGCAACGAGTAAATTTACGAGTGAATCTTCCGACAAAAACTAAAAGCGTCTAAGTCGGGAGACCACTTGTGCAGCAACGCCTTTGGCGGAAAAAGCGCTAGCTTACGAAGACGTTCGGAATCTTCCCCTCGACAGGGCAGCACAACGAATGAAGCACTCCGGGAATGACATAACTAAGCCGGGTGTAAATCCGAGGTCAAACCACCACGACAAGCGTTGGAGCGTGAGGCTGATTAGTGGTCGGTAGAGATCCACTTGTTCACACGGTCACGAGATGAGTCCTCGAAAGAGAGTAGCACGGCAACGACAAGGTGTCGGAAACGGGCCACTGCGAACAGGGCAAAAAGGCAAACCCAAAAGGGGAGAAAGCAAACCACCAGAGTGGGGGAAAGAGAGAGAGAATAAAGCAAACCCAATACAGGGGCGAGTATACGACAATAGGTCGAAACGAGACACACAAATAGTCGTTATACTCTGAGCGCCACAAGGGTGGGTAACTATACGTGAACAATGCAGTCGTCACTCCACTTGGAGGTGAACAATCCGCGAAGGCGTGAGAGTTAGAGCCAGAAGCTCTTGCTTGGCAAGGGGCAATTTACTTGGGGGAGCGATGCTCAACCCTCTAAGTACTGAGCTCGGCGCACCACTGACAGTGGGTGCGCCGGGCAAAATAATCTATAAAATATCTAAGTAAATACAGCAATGCTGGGTGCACTGCCTCTGTCATATCCGTGCTACACGTGTGCTATTCACACCCGCTAAGCGGCGCCTCGAGCCGTTCAATCCACGTGTACATGTGTGGAAATTACCTCCGCGAGGCGACACGCTAATAGCGGTGTAGCTCATATATATCTACTAACGCATGATGCGGAAATTAACGAAGTACCTCAAATCGCCTCCGAAAAGTGTTTTCCCTCAATAAATATCTAAAATACCCTGAGACGCTACAAAAGAAATGGTTACATCATTTGAACGTTTTGCAGAAAACTGAGCCGTATCACCCTAAGGTTTTGGGCTTCAAAGCGGCATTGAAGGAGAAAGGAAAGCAATCCTCTGATATCGTGGATTCCATCGCACATATTCTACTCACATTTAGGGTAGAAACGCATTTTAACGGAAAGTAACACTTAGTATGGAGGGATGGATCAGAAAAAATTCTTTGTCTGGACCTTAAAGCTGCTGGTAAACGGTATACCCTTTCAATGGAGGCAAAAACATTTGAGATGATATACATGTTTGTTACAAAAAGGAGGTAACTTTCAAAATTTTGATTGGAGACACAGTATTGTTTTGCTGTGTTTCAAAGTAAATAGATATCTATATCCTTATCCTCGTCAATTCTTGTCGGGGAGAGTAAGACAAAAGGGCTAGTTTGCTTATTTACCGCAGCTCCTTGGGTTTTCTTTTCGCTCCGTCAGCGAGAGAGTGGATTGGAGACAGGCATATCACGTGAAGGCAAGGTGAACGTGCCCATGGACATACTTATATGACCAGTTGTGAGCGTACACGATCAGCTGCATTTTGTGATCTTGGGATGTTGTACTTTCTAGTAGATGTTTGTCAGAAATAGTGAGGAACTCTGATTCAAGTGAATATTAGAACATAAAGACGGCATCCCATGTTCTCAACATGATCTGCGTTATTCAGAATATTACTGTATTTTGAGCATTCTAAAGCAAAAATGGTTAAAAAGCATGAAACACTTGGTTTTCAAGAAAGATTGACTTTTTCCGCAACTACGCAAGAGCTTCGCATAAACAAGGAATCTTTGTCTTGAAAAACTTACTGAAAACGGCTTCCTTTGCCCCAAAATCTGCTTGCCGAACAAGCTCTTGAAGTGTAAGGAATGCCGTTAACCTTACAAATCAACTAGAAAAACACGTAAGAAGGCGCCAGGGAACAGCGGTAAAATCGTTATATAACTAGAACGTCAAAATTTTGCATGTGAGATAGATTAAAGCGTGTCGTGCTTTTTCAGAGAATGCAACCCAGTGCTATACTAGACACAATAATGAAACATTTCGCTCTATTTAGATTGGGGCGTCTGACAGAGTATTTGTAGTGCCTACACTGTAGGATTGTTGAATATGTTGAATTCTTCGTGCACATGTTGCACAGTAAGATCGACAACTTTTGTTGCTAACTTTCACTTGTTGTCAGCGCTGACAATGTCCAAACTATGTTGTAGTGAAGAGTTGTGACTATTGAATGCAAAAGTTAAAATATAAATATGTAGCTCTACGAGCAGCAGATATAAAGATAAGAAAAATTTTTAATTTTCCTATTAGGCGAAAGAGTTAGAACGGTTCTTATTTTCAACTTTTATGAGTTTTTGGCCCGTTTTACTAGTTTTTGAATCGCAGTGCAATGGAATCCGGAACTTCTATATAAGACATATTTTTCTACCCTATTGAGCGTAGTTTAAACATTAATAATTTATTTGCTAATGTTGCTCAGAATACCGTGCATGTAAGATACAAATCAGCAAAAGACGTAACATGCACATTTTCAAATATGTGCCCGCGTGAGCTTTCAGATAACTACGAGTCAACTTTCCAGGAAACATAATGAAAGTCACATCTCTGACAATGTAAAGAAAATGCCGAGTTGAACCAATTTTTCGCAATATGTCTTACAGTGTCAATGGAAGGTTTTGTTGTGCTTCCTGATTAAACACTTGCCGCATTTTTAGAATAACTTAGGGGCGTTCTATAAGTTTACTCAATCAAGAAATGAACATTGGCAACAACCAATAAACCAATTGAGAAAGAACACGTAAAATACGTATCGTTTCCCAGTTTCTCTCCGTCTGGAGCTTCCGGTGTTTCCCAGACAAACACGCCCACGGAAAAACCCGATGCATGATCTCCTCAACAGCAACCAACAAACCATCCCACTTCAAGTTTAGCCATTTTGCCATGGCAAACACTAACAAATCATCACCTTCGCACAATGAACAGCCGGCACCAGAGCATACCGAAGCTACGAAACAAACTTTCAACATGCCAGAACTATCCCAAGCTTGTCTTCATACAATGTCAGACAAAGTACCGCAAAACATTTCCGAGGCTAACCGCATTCTTCGTGAGGCCAACTTTGACAACATTCACTGCAAGCTTGCGCTCAAAGCCCTGCACATTCTTGGAGCTCGAAACGCGAAACTGACAATCAAAAGAACCATACTAGCTGCAAAAATGGTCCAACGACAATGCAGTCTTAAGGCTGTTTGTGACATAATTGATGGCACATGTGACTTCAGTACACCAATATATGCGCGATTGAACAGTTTGCAGACGACCACCGTGCGAATAACAAAACGCGACGGCACTGAAAATACCGTTAGGTGGGTCAAAGGAGATATGCCAGTATTTAGCGACGGAGAGGTGGTTATTGGAGAGCCAATTAATCTTTAACACAATACGGCTGCATTCCTTGAAGGACGGAGACCAGCGTTTGAAGCCAGTGAGTACTGTAGATTGCTCCATGTTCTCAGTGATGCCCGCATGACAGCGACACGTCAGAAACTGATGCACTGGTTGTCCAGAGAAGAACGCGACGCCCCAACCGAAGATCCATGGACCCTATCGATCGCACCGCTTTTCAACGATGCCGCATTTACACCGGAACCTGTCCGTAGCCTATCTGGTGGTGTAACTTTTTGTGATATTGAGTCAATAGTGCCCTATAAGCGTCCGCATTTACGGGATGCAGGGTTTCTGAAACGGAAGTACGGAGAGTTTAAAAGCCAGTATGGAAATTCTATGAGTCGATTTGAAGCTCCAGGACAGGGCGATTCGGATGCATTTGCTAGGTTTGCGGACGGCAAGACGTACTTATTGTATGGAAACTGTTATTTGAAACAGCCTCCATTGCTGGCTCCGTTGGCTACACGAGCATTGAAGTCGGATGCGCAAAGGGAAGAAGGAGTTGGAGCAGGGGTTCATCCGGAAAAGACGTACTCGAGTACATTGCAACAGTCGCCCTCTAAACGGCAGAAGATGGCTAGTAGTGATCGTGTTGTTGGAATAGAAAGTTTAGTGTCCGTTCTGGAGCCCCAGGACAAGGAAGTTGCAAAACAAATTGAGACCGCAGAGAGAGATAAACTGGTGTATGAAGCTTTGCAATCTAGGGAAAGGTGGAGTAACGAAGCTTTAACAGCTATCCAGAAAGCTAAAGACATGATGAAGGACGCGTCAAGCGAAGAGGAGAAAAGTGCGATTCAAGCGACTCTCAGTCGTTCCATCGCAAGCCTTGCAAAAAGACCTCCATCGTCTTGGATTTGAAGTCTGCAAGCTCAATTTTATACTCGGACTTTTTTGGTGGCACAAAGTGGAGGAACAGACACTGTGCAGTGTATCTTTCGTATAGGGTCTCGCCTCCGGTCAAACATTTTCTGTTTCTATTGTCTCTGGTTCTTTGTTTTCAACAGGTTGCTGTCTCTCTGTCAGTTCTGTTATGCTCACCCACTGTGGTGCAGGTGCGGCAGAAATTGCTCTACCTGGATATGAGCCAACAAGAGCAGTGGTTTTCTGTGGCTCGTTTCCATCTAATTCTGGTGATATTCTTTCTTTGCGTATACCGTTGCAGAAGTTCTAGTTGCTGGACGGTAGTATTGTCTTTGAACCAGATACATCTGCAGCCATGGGGACCGGGTTCAGATGGGGGTTTGTCGGTCTCTTGCACATGGCTGTAACGCAGGAATGACTAGAAACGGAATTTGGATTAGACCTCATTGCATCTACCCCATCTGCTTCGTACATGGTAAGTAGGCTCACACGCGTATTCGCTTCATAGAACGAACACTGACAAAATGGTGTTGCTCGCATGTGATTTACATACAGATTCAAGCTCAAGGATCAGAGGAATGGAAAATGATATCGAATTCTGCAGCTATTCCTTCTTGTCATGTAAGGATTATGGAGCCATATGCAAAGGTTGAAATTATTTGCAACGAAGAACATCTCAGTCGTCTTATGGATTTAGCGCGGTCAAGAAGAGATGAACTTCGAGATCAGCGCTACAAAGCTTTTGATCGAGTTAAGTTGATATATTCCGTACCCCTTGCCGAACTTGTGACCGACTTTCATGACGTTTTGAAATCGAGAAGTGCTGGGTTTGCGTCCATGAATTATGAAATGGAAGGAATGAGGCCTAACAATCTGAAGAGAATGGACAATCATGTGGTGGGAGAACCGGTTGATGGGTGAGTTGCCGTGTATATTTCGAAGTTCGAAGCCAAGTTCTAACCATTCTATTGTACATTCTACGTTTCGCTGATTTCTAGGTTGTCCTCAGTTGTACATGAACTGAAAGCATACAGCCAAGGCCGGTGGATGGTAGAAAATTTAAAGGATGTGATTCCTAGACAGATGTTCAAGGTGAACATACAGGCTGTGGGGGGCGGGAAGATCTTCGCCAGTCGACACATAAATCCTTTTCGGAAAGGTAAGTCCTTGTGTTCTCTTCACATGCGCAAAATACCAGTTGTTAACAATGTATTCGATACCCACAGATGTCACCGCCAAATGCTGTAGAGGAATTGCGTGTTTCAATTGAACTTCGACGGGCTGCTCTTGTGCTCCTCAAGAGTGGTGGTAGCTGATAGTGATCTCCCACGAGAATGAACGCACCGCGAGCAAACTGCAATGGACCAATGCATATAGGCTGCAGTATCTGCGAAGCTTCATCCACGACAACCAAATCAAACTCTGTTTGCCTGGCAAAAACAGCGTGATTGATCCCCAAACATGTGGTAGCGAGTACTCTAGGTGCATCTAGGTCTCTCTCAAGCTGTCCCGTCCCAATTCCAGGTCTACATATCTTCGAGATGTGGTTGTCGTGAATTCGGGCATCGATGACATCCAAGTTCCGGCCGAGCCTTATAAAATCTTTGAAGCCGTGTTCCAGAAGTTTCAACAACATATTGTCAACCGCCGTGTTGGTATGAGAACAAAGTAGGACAGACTTCCCTCAAGGGGCAAACGCTAAAACAATAGCTGCAAGTGTCGTGGTCTTCCCAGTACCCCGCATGCCAAGAATAAGAAGGTAGTCCTTTGCTCGCTTTGACATCTCAACAGCTTCTCTTTGCTCTTCGTTCAGGGCCTGGGTGAGATCAGGTAACACGCCATTTCTACCGTTTCTCCGTTCTGATTCTTCCCCTGAGAAGAATTTGGGTTCCATCCCGTCTACGATGAGCTCTCGTAATCTAGTCGCGATGGCGTTATCCTTGTCGCAAAAGAGATTTGCAACTGCTCTCTTGGAGGTACTACGTGAGGAATAGATCTCCTCGGTGTCAATCCTCCATGATACTTCGGATGGAACTAATCCCTGATGTGACACCCAAGCACTGAGTCTACGACTTACGACGACGGAGACAGAATTTGGATCGATGTGGGTTACAAAACCATTTGTTAGTCCACATTGCCATGTATGCGTTGACAGTTGCTGACGAGAAAGTCCAGACTTGCTCGTGATAACACGTTCAGCAGACACAACGACAAAGTCTCCTCTCGCTAGTCCTGCTTTCGTTAGGTCCGGTTGGATATCTGCTTCAGGATGTCGTGAAAAAACAGCCTGTATTCGCGTACCCGGTGTTAGAAGTTCATATGGAGACAAAAATGACGATGATTCCTCTCGCTGTAATAAAAGGTTCGAAAGACATCTTCCCTCTTCTTCTCGCTTGTGGCTTTCCATCGCCCATATTTCTTTTGAGAAACGACCTGCCTGTCTTTCTTCTTCAACTAAGAGGGATCTCCAAAACCTGTAGTACTCTGCGTGTTCACGAGATAGATGCGACGTTCTTTCGTTGAAAAAGTCGATCCCAGGACCCTCGCTGAGTCCTTGAACCGGGGAATGCTCCAAAAGCTTGTACTGCGTCATGCAGCGTCCACTAACAAAACATTTAGAGCAAAAGTCTGGGCGACCTTTAAGGAGTGGGGGCATGTCATTGATTGATGCCTCACGCCTCAAAAATGAAGCCAATCTGTTCCTTTGCATCATGAGCCCGACAATTTCTCCCCGCACGGATATAATCACCAGATTCTTCTGTCACCCCTCTATTGTTTTGAATACCGTTCTCGACTGGGATGCTTCGGGATTCTTGTCAATACTTGTATCCTTGGTAGCATCTAATTCCAAAACAGACTTCAGAGCTTCTTGGTATTGCATGTAGGTCAACAAGCCGTGCTGTACAAAACGACTGTTCCTATCCGACATTAGCAACGTATACAATTCTGTTTGTGCAGCATGAGATACAGCTGAGTAACCCCAGGAATTTCCGGTCTTCAACTCAAACACACCGTCACCCTCAACATCATCGACTCGGAACAGCACTGATGCGTCGATCTTACCTTTTAAACCAAGAATCGGTAACCATATGAGTTCTTCAATGTCGTGGACTTCTTTCACAATAACCCGGTGAGAAGGTTTACCGTCTTGGATTAAGCCCCCAAGTGTTTTCAGGTAGTTCCCAGACCCCATGAACACCTTGTACCATTCAATTATGTTAGGAATAACCTTATGAAGTACGAGACGGGCATTCTGATCCAGGACTTTAGCTGCGTAAAGGGATTCATAGTTGCGGTATAACACTTCTTCAACAGCTTCAAAGAATGATTATGTATCAACTCCACCGGTCTGAGAAACGCATTCGGCTGACGTATAATCTCGGGTATTCGAATCACTTGCGAGAATGAATTGAAACATATCGTGAATCAGAGTTCCGAATACTGCTGCTTTACTAGCCAAAGCAGAGTCCTTCGGCGTACCTGAAGGGGTACGGTGTGATAGGATAGCTTTGCGCAGACATGCAAACGATTCTGCAACCGCGGTTGCCGAGACAAGTGTGTCTGGATGGTGCACGAAGAAATGAAGTTCGCTAGTGATGAGAACTGGATTAGCGTTCTTACATGATTCTGTCTCCCATGCTTGAAATGTACCATCTTCGCGAGTCAAGATAACCCGTACGACATCCCCTTGGTTTACATCACAGCTCATCCAGTCTTCACATAAAGCGATGGTCAGTTGTTGACCGGAAGCAAGATCAGCGGTTCGCAACATCTTTGTGTCTGTGGGGTACAACTCGAAACCTGTTATCCCCAAAAGTGGAAGCATTAATGTCGCTTCCTAGCAGCCACAAGCTAACAATGGTCGAATCTGACATGTTGGAACCGGAGACATTTTCTGCGTTCCTGAACAACGCCCAAGGTTTAATCCACACTACAACTCCTGTGATAATCGGTTCTGATGGGAAGATACCGTTCAGAACAGTCGAAGAAGCGATGGAAAAGCAAGTGAAGCCAGCCGTGGAAGGAACACGTGCTCTTTTTCGCGCAGCAGCAGAAGCCAGTTTGAAAAGAATCGTGCTTATCTCTTCTGCTAGTGCAATGAGCGTACTTCCAGTCCAGCCATCCGTTTTGGGCGAAACAGCCTGGAGTGATGAAGGCTATATTCGAAAGAGACTGATGGATGTTCCAGATAGTATTTATGCTTTGTCGAAGCTGCGGCAAGAACGACTTGCTTGGGAACTTGCCGAAGAGCTGGGAATTAAGCTTCTAGTTATCAATCCAGGATACGTCTGTGGTCCTACATTACTTCCAACATCTTGTGACTCCTTGATTCTGCTTGCTAACATGGCAAAAGGAAGGGGCTTATCCAAACACCTATGTCAAGAAGGTATGGTGACAAACAGGTTACTCCGCTTTGTTGATGTTCGTGAAGTTGCCGAGGGTCACGTTCTTGCTCTTGAACGCCACGATCCTGAAGGTCGGTACATAATGATCTCGTTCTACAAGCACTGTGGAGAGATTTACCAGGTTCTTCATGAACATCAGGCTTTCAAGAAATATCCTGAGAGACAAGTAGATGCATCTCAGACATTGGACACACCTCCACCTTTCGATAGTAGTAAGGTGAGAAAGCTAGAAGTAAAGGAGATTCCATGGGAAGAAACGATTAGAGCGACTGCCGAATCTTTAGCTTCAACGAACAGCATACGAAGGGCTGGCGGACCAGCGGTGAAGCGGAACTAGTACGTTTTGGCATTGGCACAGTTTGGTTAATTAACCAACAAGAAGCCACTGAAACCCGCACGCATGACAGACGCAAAGAGTAGGTCAATCTGTGCGACATTCTCGAGTAGCCTGCAAATGTCGTACAAAAAGAGTTCAAGTAGCAGGACTGCAGCGCTCTTGTCCGGAATAGCATAAATTTCAACTGCAGACAGAGCCATTGAAGCAGCGAGAATGTTGTTTACGGACCAAACCCCGGTTTCGTAGTACCCAATGGCAGTAACAGCAGCACAAACAACACCTAGAAGTGGATCAAACGACAAGCTGCCACGTCGTCTATGGTAAACGAAAACGCAATCCAGTGCACCTAGATTAACCTTAGAGACGTAGAGCAGTTCAAAGCTTTCCACAACACTCTTCATCCTTATCGTAGATAAAGTGAGAGAATCTCACAATCAACCATGTGAGAGACGACGGCGCACGAAACCAAGAGCCTGCAGTCGGTCAGCGATTCCATCACGAAGCGATGACGACTCACGGCTCCGATTGCGTGATCGCATGGTATCCTGCTCCATGTGAAGTACGTCCTGAAAGTGCACAACTGGCTCCCCCGTGACGTGGTTTTCTTCGTGCGCCGAGAGGAAATCAAACGCACTAGACTCCCTGTTGTCAATAATATAATTGTGTAGCTTACAAGCTACCATTATTATCAAACTGACTTTTCGCAACGGGAATCGTAGCTGTGACCAAAATATCCCAAAGCGACATACCAGTATTCCAAAGGCCTGCTCCACAACAGTTCGACACAAGACAAATATGCGTTAAAAGAGTCCTCTCGTTGCGAAAGATCAGACCCGGAAAACGGACTCAAAACTGCATATTGATTACTATACGCATCGTCTGTGGCAATACCGGCCCATTGTGGCAGTATAGAGCTCGATACCAACTCATAGAGCAGGGTAGACTCAAATGCGGTGGAGTCATGGGTTCCTCCCGAATGTCTGGCAGAAACAAAACAGAATTTGTAGTCTGCTTGCACAGCTGCTTGAACACACAGCGCGAAGAAACCTTTTCGATTGAAATACTTTCTCGGATCGGGGACCTCATTCAAACGGGGTTTTCGAATCTCCACAGCAATTCCATCTAAGGCCGCTATGATGCCATGAAATGGTGTCTTGCGATTGATGCAAAACTTCTCCGCACTTTGCTTGCACTCTTCTTCTGTAGTTGGAAACTGTATCTGTGGTAAGGACTCCTCCAATGCAGCTAGAGTTTCGTGAAACACTGAATAGACAGTAGAGAAACCTATGCCATACGGCCATCCTACGTCCAGGTAGCTTGCTCCTGTGTGCGCTTGTGTGGTTGCAATGCGCAAAAGGAGTGCTGAGTGTTGAGGTTCGATGCCTCTGATTTTACTGAAGAGGCAGAGATGTGGTGTCTTAAGTACACCACTGCTGATGTTTTCTGCTTCAGAAAAGTACTACAGTACACTAGCTAGGTAGGAAATATTGCCACCCGAGCGTGGGTGCAGCAATCCTTGGCGGAGCTATGGGTGCTGAAGTGGATGTCTATATCTACTTCAGTACCGAAGTGGATGCCTTCATCCACTACACTTCCCTCCTCCAAAGGCCAAGCGCAGCTTTTGCTTTTCTAGCCACATCGGGGGATGTTTTTTTGCGATGAAGCAATTTCTGCAGCAAAACTGGAACGTCGTTGTAGATCTGTTGGAGAGGCTCCAAAGTGTCCTCTGCCTGATCAAGACCTTTCCATCGTACATGTACCAGTAGTCCTTCCTCGTTTTCCACCAACTTAAGTAAACGCCCTACAGGCATACCAGTCTCAGAGGAGAGGACGTGAGACAAAATGGCCTCACTGTTCAAGGATGCGTCATGATAGAACTTCAATCGAGAGCCATGTATGTCCTTGATCGCTCCATTCCTGAGATCCTCGACTTGATACACGTAGTCCGAAAGTGCCTTTACAACTCGGCGTGGTCCCCTCCAACGTAACGCGAGCTTCTCGCCGGCCGTAAAGTCATCCCTTGCCACCAATACGAAATTTCCCTTTTCGAAATTGGCTAGCTTGCCGTTCGAAGCCCTTTCTCTCGAATTCTGTCTGTTGTTCTGTAGCGCGTTGTGCACTAAAGGTTCCAACTCGGACATCAACTTCTGCAGAGCGTCCATGTTGGTACAGCGCTCTAATCGTGCTGCAGGAATGGTAACAGGCTTCGCGGTAGATGTGCGAAGGAAGGTAGAGATGGGTGGAGTAGGTTTGAGACCCATGAATGCGGTGATTGGGGCAGTGTTACTGCGATGAGGCGACGGCAAGTTGTTCAAGATGCTCTGGATGATGGGAATGAGATCGGGCCATTCTTTGAAATCCATTTGATACTCGGATGTCAACGCCCGGAGTGTTCGGATCAGTTCTTTGCCAAGTCTTTCCACTGCACCGTTGCTCCATGGTGTATAGGGGAGCGTAAAATGATGCGGGACGCGAAGATACTTCGTAATTTTCCTGATGGTCTCGTTCTTGAAGTGCGTTGGTCCATCCGACATCAAACCTTGCGGAACATTAAAGGCAGCACACCAGTCTACGATGGAAAGTGCTGCATTGTCCGATGTCGTTCCTGACGTAGGAAAGAACCATTTGTAGTCGGAGTGGTCATCACGGAGCATCAGGATGTATTTAGACCCTACATGACTTGGTCCAATTTCAATGTAGTCAAACTGGAGAAGGTCGTTTGGCTTTGACCCATGCAGCGCCGGACCGAATGGCCTTGGAACTTTCTCACCTCCAGTGGTTGAAATGCAGTGAATGCATGCATCTACGAAATCGTGGATGTATTTCGACAGTGTTACCCAATGATAGTTCTGCCTCAGCGCACTTAATGTAGTGTGCCTACCACGATGACCGGCGGGGCCAGTGTGGGCAATGATGCAGAGTCTTAGCTGAAGGTCTTCAGAGTTTTCCGGGATCCAAATGGCTCCTGAAGAGGTTTTCCAGATTCCATCAAGACACTGTAGATCTAATGGTCGAATGTTAGAGTGTTGGTCTTGTTCCCGTGCTACTTCTTCTGCAGAAGGCCAGCAGAATTCATCTGCGATGGCGGTGGGAAGGATCGGAATTTGGAATAACCTTCGGACAATTCTGGGTGCTGACCAACGCGTTAACATGTCAGCCCACACATTGTCCATTCCAGTGATGTGGAAGCATGTGTACAAGTATACACTGAGCCGCACAGCTCAACGGAGCACCTTCCTTGTTGAAGATAGACTGAGATCCGGGATGAGAGAGAGAGGGTCGAAAATGAAAACGAGGTTGTTATGGTCTGTGAAGAGGTCGAATCCTGCGGCAGTTGCCGCAAACCAGTGCATTCTCTCGACTGTAGCCATTATTGCAAAAGCCTCTTTCTCCAGAGTCCACCAAGCCAATTGAGTCGTGTTGAATCTTCCGGAACAAAAGGCAAGCGGGCTGTGCCTTTGCTGGGCGTGAGGGAGATGTAGGTCTTCTTTCGGTACTTGCGTAACGATACCAGACCAAGAAGTATCAGATGCGTCTGTGTAAATGCACAGAAGCTGCCGCTCGTCTCGATGAGCAAGAGTAACCAGATTAGCGAGCGCCTTCTTGCACCGATCGAAAACAATGTCTTCTTTCTGATTCCATCCCAGATCCAGCAATGATACGTTCCCAACAGCTCGTTTGGTGCGCTTACCAGCTACCGCATATACCCGTTCTAACATTTGGTGTAAGGGCTCAATGAGATTCGTGAAGTTCGGTATGCCAGTTTTGACCCACTGCATGGCGCATACAAACTGTTGCAGATGGGCTCCAGTGGTTGGAGGTTCCATGGAAAGGAGGCCGTCAAGCTGTCGAGGGTCATGGCGTACTCCATCTGCGGATACAATTCGTCCACACCATTTAATGGTTTGAGCAAACAGGATACTCTTGCCTGGATGTAGTCGGATGGAGTAACGTGCACAGGTTTCGAACAGCTTTCGAATTCCTTTCAGTAGTCCCTCCACAGTTGGGTTGTGAAGCAGTATGTCATCCAGCCAATAGAGAATCTGCAGGAGGAGCTCCTTAGGGAACACTTCTGCCAAAATGGATTGCAGATGTGTCGTAGCGTTGGTTGTCCCGTGCAGGACTCTGGTTGGTGTGTAGACGCCATCAGGCGTGATGAATGACTGGGGTTCCTGCGAGGCCTTATCCAAAGGAAACTGCCAGTACCCATGAGAGAGGTCAAAGGTGGCGAAGAACTTGGATCCAGCCAGCTTGAGTAGTTCCTGTTCAATATTCGGCATTGGGAACTGATGCTGGACTGTGTACTTGTTGATGGGCCGCAAGTCTACAGTGAATCGGAAACGAGCTGGTCCAGGTTTGGGAACCAGAAGTGGTGCTGATGCCCATGGGGACGATGGATTGGCGTACACCATACCAGCTCTAACAAGATTCCCAACGAACTTTTCAAGAAAATCTCGCTGGTCCCGCGAGTACTTACGCAGGCGGACGCGAACTGGCTTGGCATCAGGAGTGACGGCAATTTTCAGTGGTTTGACTTGTGCTGGTGGTCCTGAGAAAAGCGAGGTTCTGAAGATGTTGATGTGTTCATGTGCCATTTCGCTAAGAAGATTCGCCTTGGTTTTCTCCAGTCCATTTCCAACGGCCACTTGCAACATGTCCTCTACTGCTTTGTGGATTCTCTCATGCTGCTCACTGTCAACTGGGTCAAGAAGAGCCGGGTCCGGGAATGGGTCTTCAACCCGTCGTTGGGCATAGTAGTTCACCCTTGGACGGTCAGGCACAACTGTAGCTGACTCGGATACTGTACTAGAGCAGTTGAGGCGTGCGATCATGAGACGACTGACGTACCCACCCGTTGAAGAGGATGTGGGGTTGCCCACTTGGGAGCAGTCCGCCCCATTCAAGGCGAAGCGGTTCCTGTCCAACAGGGTGTGAGTGTCAACACGCAGATGTTGCAGTACGGGTCTGCCGACTAGTAGATTCTCACAAGCCAGGTCATTATAAGCAACCAAAAAGGAGATGTTCATGAGTGCCAAGTTTCCAGATGCCAGGTGTAGAATGGTGCGTGGTATTGTCCATGTGCGTGAGAAAGAAAAACTCTCTGCTTCTGCCTGATTATCCTTCCTGAGTGCCACAGCCAAAGTGACTTTCTTGGTTGCGGAAATCTTCCCGATACTTTGCAAAGCAGATGACTCTGCGAGTGTAGGTGACACAATACTGTCGTCGCTGCCATCATCACAGCGACCAGATGTCTCGACGGAAGTCATTCCATCGGATACAGTAACAGAACAGCTTGCCTCTGTAGAGTACTGAGCAGGTTTCACACGTCCCACGCTGCCTGGCTTTCATTTGGCTTTGTGAGACCTTGTGTTCTTCGCAGGTCCATCCGCTGCATTCTTGGCTGAAAGATGAGCTTTCAGAGCTTCCTTCTCGACAGCGGTGGCCTTCGTACAATCATCAATCCAATGCCGTTCACCTTCACACTGGCATGGTTCGTGCGGACAGAACGGGGAAAGTCGTTTGGATTTCTGGCTTGCGCGTTTCTGCTCTGTTGAAGAGCTTGGGGGGGCTGGGGACTCGCTACTCGTGGCAAAACTTACAAAGTTTCCTTTGCGGGGTTTTGAAACTCGCGTTCTAGAGGGTGGACCATTGTCTACGATCTGAAATGCTTCGGACACAGACATTGCGTGTTTCATAAAACCTTTGAAGTCCTTCTTCAGAGGTGAATACACCAGTTCCAGGTCCGTTTCGAGACGTTGTTGCAATGTTCTGGGACGGATAGTAGCTACAATGTGCTTGACTGATAATTTAGGATGGTCATTCATTACCCAAATGAGCCCATTCCTACGCAACGTTGACACATACGACGTAAAGAGCCCCTTCATTCGCGAGCGGGAGGAGCTGTCAGACATGTCCATCGAAAGTTCACGTTTGATTATAGCATTAATTTCTGTCACCGTCATAGTGTCTTTTTCCTCCTCGGCTTCGGTTTCCAAATACCTACGAAGTTTGGCATCCGTAAGGTCTTTGGACATCTTGACCGTAGAAATGTATTCCAAATCAATACAGGACTGAAGCCATTCAGAGTCTACACAGAAGCAAATACTGACCGGGCGGACAGGCTCGGTGGTGGTCGAGTCAATGACCGAAAGCTGTAGCGCTCGTTCCATGACTTCCTTCGAATACTGGTCGTACTGACGTAGAAATATCCGAATTGACCTCCGATTGGTGTTGAAGAGTCTTGGGTGGTCTACGGAAAAGGCTACGGACGATGGTTGCTGAAGAAAATATTCCATTTCTTCTCCAGACTGAGCGGTGGGCGTCGAAGCGGACGCCATTGTGGTGATCGAACAAGCGAAACGCGATACAACCAGTATCGGCAGTGATCACTGTGCGCTTGTGTGGTTGCAATGCGCAAAAGGAGTGCTGAGTGTTGAGGTTCGATGCCTCTGATTTTACTGAAGAGGCAGAGATGTGGTGTCTTAAGTACACGACTGCTGATGTTTTCTGCTTCAGAAAGCTACTACAGTACACTAGCTAGGTAGGAAATATTGCCACCCGAGCGTGGGTGCAGCAATCCTTGGTGGAGCTATGGGTGCTGAAGTGGATGTCTATATCTACTTCAATACCGAAGTGGATGCCTTCATCTACTACATCCTGCTAAGAGGCGTAGTGTGACGAAGAGCATAATCTCTACTGAGACAGATTTGGAAAAACATGTGTCGTGTCGCTGCGTGCGCTTCAATTTTGGCTGTAAAACGCTGCAAAGAAGGGTGAAAGTTGTTTTCGTTAAGCGGTACATTCGGTTGAAGTAATGATCTGGTAAGCTACAAATGTGTGTCGTGGCACAGAACGGTAATCGTGGAATAATTGTCCGAATGGTTTGGTGACATTGATACTGGTTTATCTCCAATATCATTAGTTGGAGTATGCGTAGAAAAAGCGGAAGTGCATGGTTTCGTCGATGGCGTGGAGAAAGACAGGGCATGATACACCGCTGTCGACGCAAGCGGCGGTGTAGCAATCGGGTTGAAATGGGGAGTTGCTTTGCCGTAGTCATGTTGAGTGCAAATTGCCGAAGATGATCGTTGAAGTGCGCACCCTCTGGAGATTTGGAAACTGAATGGGCTCCTAAAAAGCATAATTGTCTGTTGCGTGTGCATGGGGAGTTGCACTCATAGAAAGAACTCCATCTCGGAAACCTGAACTTTCTGAAACATAAAATTATCAGTTTCACGTTTCGTAAACTTATAGAACGCCCCTTAGGGCACCACAACTCAAATAGTTGGTTTCCGTTCCGGATTCTAAATAGTTTGAGTCGGACGGTGGGCTTGTAAATGTGCGATTCATTTGCAGAAACGCCGATGTGCTTATAAAGGTCATATGCGGGGGTGACCTTTTCTGCACCACATCTTACCCTTTTCACAAACACCATCTGTGCCTACATACACCTCTCATCTATGTATTTCTTCCTTCTTCAAGTTGTAGAACCTCTGTCACATCCCACATATATCTACTTTGGAGTGGCACAGACTCTTGGCGCCTTGTCGTCCCAATTTAATTTGTTTTCTCTATGTCAGAGACATTCTGGTCTCAGGAAACGTTCATTCTTTCTTCTGAAGAACGGAAGCAAGTTTAGTAAGACCAGGATGTTGACGACAGATATAGAATAGTTAAAAAATTCCATATCTGTCGTAACAGTTGACGCGTCAACAAACAATTAACCAATAGACTGTTGTCGACAACAAACTGTTTAACAACGGACTGTTGACGACAGATATGTTAAACTATTCAATATATGTCGTCAACACTCTAGTCTTACAAAACCTTCTTTATGTGCTAAGTGTTCACTGTCACAAAGAAATGCTTTGTGACGGTAAACTATACAGGATTATCCAGTCATTAATATTCGCAATGTTCGCTAGCTCTTCGGCCTTCAGCCCTGATACTACATTGGTTGTTGCCGCCAAATGTGTTTACTGTAAGAGCAGTAAACAGCGGACAGATAAGCAAGGGTAAGATAAGCGTTTGCTGACACCCAAAATGTTTGGGAACAGGGGGATAAGGCTGAAAATCCACACTGGGTTTTTGATTCGGCGGGAACGGAAACCAACTAATTGAGTTGTGGTGCCCTTATGGAGACTGCGGAAATATGACTGTAGGAAATATGATTCATCTCAATTAACGAAATTACCGCTTTCTTCTTTGCAACAACATGGGAGAAGTTCAAGGTATTGCGGAAATACTCAATTTTTCCGTATCTCTTTAGATGTATACTATTTTCGAAACAATTTGTATATGTACTTTGTTGCTGCATTGTTGTTAAACCTTTTCTTCGGCTATCGCGATTTCTCGTAAAATTTGAATCTGCAGGTTAACTCCCATCTATTTCCCTTCGGTAGGGCCGCATTTGCGATAAAGCTGGTATTGTCCCCTACGCAGAAAAGGTAAGTACAGAAACCGATCTCGCAAAAGCACACCTTCGCACCTTGCGTGAAAGAAAGATGTATCCTATAAACCAAATTCTTCACGGGTTTCCGAAGAAATTAGTGCAAAAGTATGTTGGAGCTCTGCAACAGTGAGGTGTCCTCAACTCCGATCGCTTAGTCCCTTCCAACTTGGTTCAAGAGCGCTTGGTTTCCTCTTCAACGTCACTATGGGCACGTTCATGTAATGGAATTAATCTCGCGTTTGATAGGACAATTTGAGAACAATATGTTCTTCTTGGGGTTTTCTTAACTACGTTTCGCATCCTGTGAACCATTCGATTCATCACCTGCTCTGACACAATTCCATAGGACCAGTTGTATTTCTCGTCTACGATTTGTCGGCACCCTCAGCTTCGGTTGGCCAATTACATTGCCGCTCTTAACCATGATATTTGGTTTCCTCCTATTCGACCTGTTGGATCGCAAACGGCCAGCACAACATGTGCTACAAACTATGCTCGGAAAAAACTTTAACGCAAGCTCCCCACCTCTATAGAAGAACCCATTTGACCCTCGAATCTTGGACATCTTTCTTCACATCCATCAAGATCACAATCAAAACCAAAGGTACCTTAGTACTTTACGATGAAGATGACAATCTACGTAATATTAGTCGCTATGCTCTCTTGCATCGCATGGGGCACGCCGCTCGATACAACCGTCCGCCAGACTGTAACCTGTACCGATGACTCCGACTGTATCGACGGTTTCTTTATTCCCGTGCTCACATGTGTGGATGGTGTCTGTCAGTCCATCAATCCGGCGTTGGATGCTCTCGCGACCGGCCCTGCGCCTGGCCCTCCAATCTCAGACGCAAATGCGGCGTTCGCGACAGCCTCTATTCCTTTAGATGCTCCAGCGGATCCCATTGAGTGCGCGTCCATCCGAGACTGTCCGTCGGGTGAAGTTTGCGTTGGAATTAATCCAGGTGGTATTTGTGCTCGTGCAGAAGGGATTATAGGCCTTTCTCATTTCATCGTGAATCTCATCCAAGAAGACTATACTCCTCCCTCTGGTTCTGAACCCACCCCAAATCAGGGAGGCCCCACTCGAACGTCTCGTGCTATGGCCATCATTTATCTTGCTGCTCATGATGCGTTCGGTCTCCTCAGTGGCGCATTTGCTCCCAAGTTGCCCAGCGCATCCGATCGTAGGTCCCTGGAATCTGAAGGTTCAAACATGTCACGTTCATCGAGTTTTAACATTCTCAGCCAGGCTGAGTTCGCTATGCAAGCTGCTGGCCTCACAGCAGCAAAATTGTTGTACCCAGATCAGGCTTCGCTTATTAATGCAGTGTTCCGCGACGTGACAGCTGCAGGTTTTCCTGCCGTCATCAGATTTGGAGAACGAATAGGGAGACTTTGGTTTCGCATTCGCCTAAGCGACGGATCTCAGGTCAAACAGCTAGATGAGATGTTTGAGATTGGAGAGCTTTTACGCCATCAACCGGATCCAAACTTCCCAGTTGTCACAGGCGGTGGAATGCAACAGAACTTTGGAAGATCTTGGGGTGGTGTGACGCCGTTTGTTATCAGCGATGTTGAAATTGATGCTTTCTTGGGGCCTTTCCCAGACGTTAGCACTACGGAATACCGTGACAATCTGGAAGAAGTTACAATCAAAGGACAATGCAATGATATTACACTTCCTGATGGTACTTTAATACGGGACATCGGTATATTTTGGGGCTACGATAGTGCATTGCTAATTGGGGTGCCACCGCGTGCATATCTGCAAGTCTTGTTGGCCATCAATGAATTGAACGAGCTTCCTTTGGCAAGTCAAATTCGATCACTGACAGGAGTAAGTGTAGCTATGGCGGACGCTGGAATTGCTGCCTGGTTCTGGAAATTCTTCTACGATTTGTGGCGTCCTACAATTGGAGTCCGTGAAGACCCAATCGCTCCCGAACCCACGTGGAATCCTCGAGGAATCCCACAGAGCAACGTCTTCTCGGATCCTCCCCCACCCTTTTGTGTTGGTTTAAACCCGAATTTCCCAGCATATCCTTCGGGGCATTCGTCATTTGGGACAGCCGCCTTTGTCACGATTGCTAAGTTGCTTTCAAAGGATCCCAAGGACATTACTGTTACTTTCACCTCTGATGAGTTTAACGGTAGGACTGTGGAGGGTACTACAGGAAAAACTCGTCGCGTGTTTACGCAGACTATAACACTTGAGGATGCCATTCAACAGAACAAGGACAGTCGTGTATTCCTGGGTGTGCACTGGAGATTTGACTCAGAAGGTGGTGAGATTGTCGGCGATCAGGTGGCAGAAATTGCTGCGACAGCATTCCAATTTTAAGCGATCGATACTGTTTGTTGACTATTTCGGAAGTATGAGAGTTCCTAATATGTTTGGGACTTTCTTACGCTTTTGCTGCTTGTCTGGAAAAACGTGAAGCAAAGATGCAGAACGTAACAGATCAGTTGTGCTAGGTGCTGTCATTGTGGTAGCTCCGCGCTGGACAGTTTATCGCAGATCAGAGGCTTGCCAGACGTTTGTCTTCGATCTCCTACAAGTTACAGTACTGAACGCCACCGTCCGTATCGCGTTCGGTTACACAAGAAGAATCTTTTTCAATAAGATTCCTGCTAATGTAAACAACTATTGATATAGTCAAACCAGTTCAGCCCCCTACCACTATACCTAGATGAGATGCACCCATTCCAATGTTGGGTAACCTGGTTTGTAGGCTATCGTTCTACCTACACTCCCGGGAACAACGGGAAATCCGTTATATTAATTAGTGCAAGCTCTTCAGCAGGGAGAGTTCTATGTCTATATGAATAAGAAAAATACAAAAAACAATTATGACAAAAGAGAGTTCTTATTTCGGACTAACTTCTTGTTTTTTATTAAACTTCCATTTCTTCTTTATACTCGGCTTCTGCACGACACGCCTTTTTCTAGTGCAGGCTGAACCTTTCAAGTATTTACATTATCATCTAAACTTGCTCTTTGAAGTAGCACCATTTCCCGCACTTCCCTGGATGTATTGGGGCAAACCTTTAAAATTTTACACAATGTTTTTCGCATTGCTGGACCTTTGTGTCTTGCTTTACAGTGTCTGTCTTGTAAGCCATACGGCATCGTCTTCCGAAAGAAGTTCGACATCTCACGATGTTGACGGCATAGCTTTCAACGAAATCGAAACCTCTGTAGCTTGCTTAGCCTTCAATGTTCACCACCTAACCAAGCATACTTTACTAGATTTACTGTTATAGTTTAGGTGTATCTAAGACTTGTGCAATAAAACTCAATAGATTTCAAAAGTAGGCCGTACTGATGACCGCTATATACCGCAGATATCGCTATTTTTCACAATTTACACCACTGCTTTTACCTGATTTGTGAGCTCAAAAACTAAAGTTGCAATTCTCCGCATTTTTTGCACTACAACTGAAATATGCAACTTCTTTAAGTACTCCTAACGATCGGTCGAAGCCAGAGAAAGACAAAGTTTGAAGTCAACGAGAACATGTTAGACTATTCGTGCCTCCCAACAAAGATGGGTTCAAAATTATGTAAAAGTGTCAATATAATACTCGAACGCACCTACTGTATAGAACATTTACTGACGTTTACCGTATATCGTGTGAACGTGTACACCCAGTGACCGTAAAGAAAGTGGCTGATCAAATAGTGTGGTACTTCAATTGATGTGGGCTACATTATTACAGGTACAAACACTTCTAGACAGGAAGAGAAATAATGTGACCAGAGCGAACATGATCTCTCGCCAAACCAAAATACTATATAACAGCTTTACAACTCATCACCACCGTCACCAATCGTAGTTTTTCCACTCTTCCTTTGCCAATTCCAGCATCATGGGCCCTCTGCTCACAGCCTCTCCCATACTGGCAGACTTTGAGCGCGACGCTCAACGCCGTCAAAGCGGAGCCCATTAATCCACAACGCTTCAAAACCAAACGCCATCCACCTCCCAACCTGCTTTTAATCCCCCTGCACATGGTTCCGTTGTAAGCCAAAAAGCCAAAAAGGCGCTTCACAATGTTATAAAAATCAATGATCGTATCAAAATAGCGTCATGGATTGTAGAAGAAGCCCTCGCAAACGGCTAAAAAGTATTAAATCTCGAGCAGTCAAACAGTTTCCCGATTTGTTCCGTAGTGCTCCGAATGCCAATTTGATGAAGGCAAGCAGGATCTAGCACCGCCGTTATGATTTTGTTGAACAGAATGGTGTATTACACTCACGGGGCTCCTGCACAACAATCAAAAAATCCACACATATAGGCCTCAAGAGAGTGAATCTCAAAGCTCGTCCAGGAAAACCAAAAAATAGGTGATGGGTTTGCATTTCAATATGCTGCAAGAATTTGATCGTTTGCGTAAGCTGGGGATGCATCTCAATTGTAAAACCCTCAGAGCGCTTGCAATCACCTTAATCAATAGTTCGCCCGACACATCGTTTCACCAAGACGCTTTTGACCCCACGACCAACCTATTGATTAAATCCTTTATAGATCGTCGTTGGATTCAAAGTTTTATCGACAGATACCGCATTGTTAGCCGCTCGCACACAGGAAAGTTGCTGGTATCTCCGGAACAATTGTCTTACATACACAAGGAGGTCGCATACCATCTGGGTAAAGTGTGGCGTGCATTTCGTATTGGTCAGTGGAAGGAAAAAGACGGGTTGAACGCGGATGAAACGCACTTTGTGATAAACGTAGACAATGGTAAAACGCTTGGCTTCTGTAGGGAGCAGGAAGTGAAATATTTCGATGTCGTCTCGAGAGGAGAGGAAATTACGATGGTGGTTCGCATCAGTGGCGGACTTCACGCGAGGATTGAGCCTGCATTCATGGTCTTCAAAAATCCAGCACGATATTATCCCATTCGCGGTGTCGCTGACAATATACCTGGCGTGAGCTACCGCACCGGACCAAAGCGGTGGATGGACACTACAGTTATGCCACAGTGGTTAGGAGAGCTGCGTGCAATTTAAGCACTCCCAAACAGTCGAACGAGAATTCTGTTTGTCGACAACTGCAGCGGTCACAACCACACATCAGCACTTCAAGCCGTCATGGATCGCATCAACACGGAGATTGTTCACTATCCCAAGAATGCTACGGATCTGGTCCAACCGGCAGACTCCTTTACCATACAGAAGATCAAAAGCGCTTGGAGTGTTCGTTGGGAAGCGCACAAACTAAAAATGATCAAGAAAAGAGTCTGGTCCTCTTTTTGGAGAAAACTGTTCAATCTCGGTAAGACTTTCTTTCTTAAGCTCGCCGAAAACGCTGTGCGCGATGTTAATACGCAAAGAAACGCAGACCGTATAACATTCGCTCGCAAGGCAATGATTCGAACCAGTCTTGCTTTGAATTTGAATGGATCATGGGAGGAGAGACAGTTATTTCCGCAACTGCAAGAAATAATCGCCAAGCACCGTAATCATTTTGACGGTGAGTTGGTTCTTTCGTAACTGCTGCATACGCAGGAGGCGGTGTTGTACCAGGAGCACATTGTGTGTGTGATTAGGACGGGGAGGCAGTTGATGTGGTTTTTTCAGTTGGCCGCATTGATGGGCAGGGCACGAGATGACTCAGTGTTGCGCAACGCGCTACGGTGGGTGGCCTTGCGGTGCTTGCTCCGGATTGAGTACATCTCCCAACCACACTATTTATCTCCAAAATAAATAATTTGGCCTACGTTATTTAATTCTGCACCTCAAACAGCGTGGTACCGCTTTTGTTGTGGGCCACAGTATTAGCGGTATCCCTGCCAGAATTAACCATACCACATTTAGTGTGGCCCACTTTATTTACGGTCACTGGGTGTAGTTCTGTTCGTCATATACAAATGACACGTGCAGTGGCATACACATTTTGTGAATGCGTGATTTCCCGCATTTCCTCGGAGTACCTCAGGGAGGTGCGGTAAATCACACAATTTCGAAATTTAATCACTACTGTAAGAGTAACCTCTACGTGACAAACTGCCTCAACTTTCTGCAAAATACACTGCAAACGTCAGAAGTGTTTGTGTAAAGTAGCGGCTTTCCTCCATTTCGTTGAAACTTACACTTGTCGACCATCTCATCTTCGTCATGAAGCACGGGAGATGCAACATGTTCCACGTTATCACGAAATTGGTCCGCCTGCTACCTCGAACAACAGCTAGTAGTCATAATAAAAGCTGCATATTTCAGAACAACGGCAAAGTAAGAAGCAGAGTATTCTACTTATGTTAGCTTTCGGGTTTGCAAATTAGGTATAGCAAGCCATGAAAGTTAAGAAAAGTAGCGATATCTGCGGTATATAGCGGTGTTTGGTACGGCGTACTTTTCAAAACTATTAGGTTTTATCTCTCAAATTTTAGATACACTTGTACTATATCTCTAACCCTAGTAAAGTATGCTTGGTTGGGTAATAAAGATTAAAAGCTCACCGAACTACGAAGGTTTTGCTTTTGGTTGAAAGCGGTACCGTCAACATCGCAAGATGTCGACATTATCGAGGAAGATGTTCCCCTATGTCTGACAGACAGTTATGGCAATACGTTGCGCAACGCACCAGCAATGTAAAGAAAAGTAATAAAATTACAGGGAGACGCGGGAAAATTGCCTTCTTTCTACTTTTCCGTGGAAAATAGGTGCCGAGAATGTTAGTTTCATTGGGTACATTATCCTACATTGCGTATAAAACTTTTTTTAAGGGATACAGGGAACCAGTATGAAGTTCGAAGAAGAAATAACTTTTTACTAGAAGAAATTTGTTCCTTATTTTTGCTATTCTTCAATGTAGTCATAACAAGTTTCATACTCTTTTCTTTTCTAAACAGTCGACTATCAAGTATTTATCCAAGCTATGTTAGATCTGATTTTTCTATTACGAGCGCAACTTTTGCCATTTCTTGTTAGAGGTCATAATGAAAAGTCTTGTGTACTTCAAATAACATTCAGCGTCAACCTAGACAATCCTCGAACAATTTCAAGTGTAAGAAATATTTAAAAGTCTCAAAGGTTTTATTATATGGGAAGCGGTTCTTTGAACTATATTTTCAACCCTCTGGGGCATCAAGAGAAAAAAGTTTTTCTCCATTAGCAACAGAAATCTGCGTCAGATTTAAGACTGCATGAAACAAGCTGAATGTAGAGATCGGTGATGCCGGAACCGTGACGAAAGGACCTTAAACTGTTTCATGCGCCGATTAGCAGTTTCGTGGCGAGCTCGTAGAATGGCAAAGTACTGATCTTCTTCTTCGTCACCTCCATTCCTAAAGCATCTTTCATCTTGATAACCTCCATCTGCTATTACTACTCCTCCTCCCACCAAAACGTTTTTCATCCCTTTCCTAAAAATTTTTACGTCCGAGAATGACCCGCACGGAAAGGGTCCGTGACCCCAAACCAAATGACCACTAGCAATACATATTCCCAATTAATATCGTATTCCTGCAGCGTTTAGTTTATGCGAGAACCAACGAGAACTGAAAGGAGATGGTTCATTGATTGAAAAATCAGAGCCGTCAACAGTCACAAAACAGTTCGTGTACTTTGATTTGTACTTCAACCTTGAGCTCCAAATTAACTGAGACGAGGAGAAGGTTAGTGAATATCAAGGCTGTTAAAAAAACAACTATAGACTTACAACCTTTAAATCCGCAATGCTAGAGATCAATTTCCACACCCAAGTCCGATAAGTCTTTTCGTCAACGCCAGCAAGTCGGCTGTTCACGGTCTCCACATTGTATGTTTTAAGAAACATTAACGCCCACAACAGATGCATCGGTCGTCCTACACTATGGTTGTTCTGATGAAGACGAATCCAAGTCACGGCACAAACGCGTACGGATACTCCGAAAAAGGCTCTGAAACGGCGTAACATAGTGCGTTGACAGCATTTCCGTGCCCCCTTCGTGAACGGTTTACTCAAGCTGCGAAAGAGAGTTTCGAACTTTTGTGTTTTTTTCGGCGGAACGTCTACCATGTTGGATGATTCGGCCTTGAGCGGCTCGTGATCGGTTCCGCTTGATCTGTACTTAATGTACCTATTGATAGGAATCCCTTTCACGTACACTGTTTGCTTACATCAATAGAATTTGCAGCCTTCTTGTACACGTTTAATAGATTATATATAATGATTACAGTACATGACCTCCAACGCGATTTATTCCGTTGTGGAGAACTCTGGTCACTTGGCACTACATTAGGATAATGTAAAGAGTCATCCAGAACATCTACACTTTCAACCATACGTCACTACCTTACAACAAATCCTACACCACGTTCTAGGCGTCGGGAGTGCCTCATGTTCACGGGAAAGTGAACATTTCCCGGACATCGTAAACTTAGATTGTCCGTAGCGCGTTGATTCTTTCTCCTTCGAAATATTTGCCGCAACAGTCAGCTACAAAAAGCCAGACTGAACTGGAGTAAAATATTCTACAAGAGGCTGAACAGGTATTAGAGAAATTAATGCCCCGTCTCCTAGTGAAATAAATCGCTTTTTCCTACTTTTTCACGTGTTTGGATTGCTCAGATGACTACGAATATGACAGTAAATTTCAACCGTATTCTCCTGCCAAAAGGAACTATGTCTCAGGAACTGGAGTACGCCACTGAGCAATGCTCACTCCAGCTGTGTGGCAAGAAACTTGGCCATGGTTTTCGCTGTTTTTGAAGAGCGCATGCACAAGAAAGAGTTCCTTTTCTGGCACTGAAGTAGTAGGGCTTGTAAGTAAAGTTCATTACAATGCTGGTGCCTCAATGGTAAGGAACACGTGCCGTGTTATAGATGTAGGCCAAAGCAATTCTTATCCGTCATCCTGCCAGTGCAGAACACATGCCCAATGACATTTTGATAGGAACACCATTACGGAAAGCATTCTATGTACATAAGTCAAACTTTCAGTTGGAGGTTTTATATCTTATTGAAACCCCAACTGTTTGTACTTCGTATATTCTTTACAGACCCCTGGTGTTCGGAGGTCAAACTATAATACAAGTCTTCCCGGACAACAATGCTCCTTGCAAAGTACTTGCAAGCCATTTGTACTCATCGTGTTCCTCCACTGGATTTTGTTCCGTTAGAACATTTGAATCTTGAACCAAAGAATCGAAGTTATCTATTGGTTGTTTAGGATTGCCTTTTCTCCCTCTAAGGCTCTTGATTGGTTAAAAGCAGTTGGAAGGGACAACGAGGGCTATGCTTCTTTCCAATCCACAGAAACCGTATATGAGCGCCCTGAGAAGTCTCCAATTTAGACAGATTGAGAACAACACGATCTCTTCAAGTTCCTGCAAAGGAGTTCCACACTGTATGCAACACTCTGTAACATCGAACGTACCTGCCGAGTTCGTTGTCAACTATGTCCCTTACTCTTCATAAGAACAGCCCAGCTGTCAAGCTTCTAATTAAGAAGATCAAAAGAGGAACGATCACTGAAGCTCAGACACCTGCCGAAGTTTGGAGAAGCGAAGCCCTCTTCCAGAAGCATAAGCTGCCTGCTTTTCGCAATCGATTGTATAAGCTCCGCCATCAGATACAAACTTCTAATGAACGTACGTTATTCTCATTCTATCCAAAAACTATTATTCTCTAACTACTTTATTTCAGTTCTTGACGAAGACGAAGATGATAAGTTGAATAGAAGATGTACAGAGCAACAGTTGCGCCCTCGCAAGGCAACCAAAGTCGACGATGAAGAACATGATGCGGTCGATATTGGAGAGGATGACTCCGTTTCATGCGCAGATGAATCATCCTTGCGCAACATGTTTGAACCACTGTTTTTAATTTCGGACTGGACTGAGGCCGGTACTATGGCAAAGCGACTGTCATTGGCAATTCTGTTGCCCAGCGGTGTGGGTGCTGGTGACTTTTCTGTTTCCGTTGGCCAAGGGGGATGCCATATAGAGCTTCTTGTCTGCTGGCCTTCTGCTCTACTTCATATGGCAACTCTTCATAAAAAGTGGCTTGTAGGCAATGAGAGTACTACGCGTTTGGAGAATTACCATCCAAAAATATTGGGCTTTGAGGCAGCCCTGAAAAAGAAGAGGAAGCAAGCAACGGATATTGTTGAGTCGAAGGCAAACATTCATCTTCCCTTTCAAGTTGAAACGCACATCGATTCGAAGCACAACTTAGGCTGGATTGATGGCAATGAACGAATTGTGTATGTAGATTTGAAAGCAGCTGTCGAAGACTATGCGGTTGCTTTGGATGCAACAGCTTTTGAGCTTGTCTAGACTGTGCAAATTTATACCGGCGAATCATTGGAGTGAACAATAAAACTGATTGTAATCTGATTGTTACAAGAACCCAAGAAATATACAGTTCTATTATAGAAATTCGGTGAGAGATAGTGAACGACCGTGATCGATATGTCTTCCTATTTGCGTTTTCCCGCGTGTCCCAGAGGATTTGAAAAAGTACATCCAGATTATTTTACAGTTTTAAGTGTTGCCAACAAGCGCCATATGTGCTATTTACCGCTTCTCCCAGTCCGTTCTTCATAGTTATGGGCCCAAATGAAGAGAACGAGTGGAATTGAACAAAATGTGCGCATAGTGTCATGACGCATGGACTACGTGGACACGCAGCGCTCACTTGACTATAAAACCGAAGCCGACGACGGCCATGCGGAGCCGTCCTCTCTACTATCGCTATTATCATCTCAGGTTATGGGACCGAGCACTACCGTGCCAGCGATCAACACCTTCTTCAACCTACCGGCCCGCGCCATACGCGCGCATTATTGCAGTACTCATTCTATCTGGAGTGAACTATAGAGACAAGCGCAATCTCACGACACACCTACAAACCTTCACGAAATAACTCAGTCCTTGACAGCCAACTCGTCATTCCCAACATGGCGCTTTATCGAAGAACGCGTAGAACTAACCATATCAAATCACCATCAGTGGATTCATAACCTGAAAGACACGGTAATAGAACATGACTACGAATCTTTGCTTGACCATCCATTTCAAGCTCAAACCTCTAAGCAACACAAAGCTGTCTCTAGTGTTCGTCGTAAGATCATAAAAAGCATCACTTCCGAAGTGGTCAATTTAATCGCTGACCCAGATATATTCATTAAATCACTAGCAAAAATTGTTCTGCAGAAAACCGAGGTCCTGGCAACTAAGAACCAAACAGACTCTTTCTCTCTCATGAACGAGGCACTCAATCTCAGAAGAACTGGAACCATTGCCAACTACGTCAACGAGCATCTACTCATCCCAAACAAGCAAATCATGGCCAACACACCTGACGTACAATCCGAACAATACACAGTGAACTTGAACTTAAACGGACTTTCAGCTGACCAACGATTTGGATCTCAAGCCACCAAAATACTCGTTAAGGCGCTCCGAAACACCATCAATGAGTGCCAGTTACGTCTGGACGAATTTGGAGTCCTAATGAAACGACAAATCGGAGATGCAGAGCAATCTAGCAGCACCAATTTCAGAGGCCGTGAAACGTACCGCGGCAGAAAACGCTATCGTAGGAGAGGTCGTGGCAGAGGGCATCTACAACAAAGCGACCATCACGTTCAGGATATGTTTACCCAGATCGTCTCAAACATTAATGAGCTTCACGCCGACACCAAACCCAAAAAGCCCCGTGCTACCCGCGGACGCCCAAATTTGTCTCTTCTGGAGGACACAGTAGAAAAGGAAGCACTGCGAGCCTACATTGCTAGTGCCTCAGATCCGTCTGCGCCACGTAAGTACATTTTGGACTCCGGTGCTCACCCATCCATTATTCAGCACCCTCTTCCATACATGTCTGACCTCCCACACCCCATAATCTCTACCACTGCAACAATCGTCCCTCTCCAGACCACGAAACAGGGGACACTACGGATTCCAACTAAATCCGGGCAGGTCATCAAACTGCGCGCACTGCAAAATCCACAGGTGCAAGCCAGTCTTCTCTCTGTCCATGCCATAGCAGTCAAGATCGGCCCCATACTCTTCACGCCGAAACGGGCAATACTATTCGACCGCAACAGACCATTTCGCTGCATCGCAACTGCCACTTGGCGCGAGAACGCCTACGTTATAGACTCGTTTACGATTAAACCGAAATCCAAGACAATACAAGCCATATCTGAAAGTTCTACCCACCCATTCACGAACCAACGGACCCCGGCAACTCCTCAACCGGACCCACCTCAAAGACGCGGTCAAAGACCAAAACCGAAACGACTCACACAACCACGGCATTCGCGCAATACCCCACTGTATCGACAACACCATCCACACCACGAAACACACCTGACGAACAACGACCGCACACTACAACAGTGGCACCTCATCCTCAACCATGTCACACCCACGACTATCCAGACAATAGCCAAGAAGCGCCTACTCGGCATACCGCAATCCATTATGGACAGCGACCCAAAATTATCTTCCAACCCGTGACTTCAAAGCAAACTGACGCCCACACCCCATCCCAAGCCCACACATACATACGTTAGAGGAGAATCGCTGTCATCGGACATATGCGGTCCATTACCCCAGCCATCTGTTCACAGGAACAAGTACATAATCACCTTCATCGACACGTACAGCAGATACCTGCACGTAGAATTCGGCAGATATCGCAAGAGTCTCCCCGCCCGCATTCGATTCGTCATCCAACACGTTCACAACAAAACAGGCAGGTTTCCTACAGTCTACGTGACAGATACCGCCAAAGAATACCTCAACAAGGACACCGCACAAATCAGTACCACCGATGGAATAGTTCACGTCACATCACTCCCCTACACCCCGCAACAAAATTCAATAGCAGAGCGAATTAATCGCACACTTCTTCAAGCTGCCAGAGCAACCCTCCTACACAGCAAGCACTCCCCCGAATATTGGGAGGACGCGGTAAAAGACGCCGCTTTCAAATACAACCTAATATACCACCATTCCATCAAGAAGACCCCATACGAAGAATAGCACGACCAGAAACCACCAAACCAATCACTCCACCCCTTCGCCCAGTTGGGATACGCATTCTTCCCAGTAGATTACACGCGACAACGTAAACTGGACGATCGAGGAACCCCATGCAGATGCATGTACGGAATAGACCACCATCGTCGGTGTTATCGGAATGCTAGTTTAGCGGTCAAAAATGACTGAATTAAAACGAACGAAAAACCGGTGAATTTATCCAAATTTGGAAGTGCTAATTTCCGAAAATATTTCCACCTTTCCACTTGTGCTAGCTTTTTTCGAAAGAACCATTCCAAATAATTTCCATCTTTGTTAGTTTCGATGGAAGGGAAATTAGCATATTTATTCCGTTCATGGTAGTTTCGAAGTACGATGTAACTGTGTAAGTGCAACCTGTTTACGAGTATCGGGCGAAGAATAGATATATAAATACTTACATAGGTGCTTATCGAATAGAGATAGAAATATACAAATACGAGGAATACCTTTTTAATTTGTGGAGATCCGTTTACTATTCATTCAACACATACATCATACATTTATAAAAGCAGTATATGGAACGCCTTCGCATCATGTGTAAACATCTCCACCATTATGTCCCAAAGTCCGTGCCCCATAATACGCTCCCCGCTACGTAACCCCTAATCCCCTGCAAGCTCTGCACCCTTTCCCAACATTCCAAACGGCTGCTTTAAAGGCTGGTCTTTCTTCGCCCAATCCATCCCCGCAATCAAAAGGCATCAGAGAAGATGCCCCAATCGCCTCACTGCAACCAAGCGTTTCCTCTCCCCCGGCAGAGGCACCCCTACTTACCCCCATGTACCAAGGGTCACAGTTCCACCCCTCAACTTTCTCTATATATCCCCTCCCACAAACTGCCCTTTCGACCACGTCCCCATCCTATACCACAACTCTTATCATCACCAGCAACTCTCCCTCTCAATCCACATTCAAGACGCCTACCATAATTCCAACACACCCATTGGTCCTTTTACCACCCAACTCCCCCCCTTCCCCAACCCCCACTCGCTTCCAACTCCTCGACAACCCTCAACTCCAACCAATGCTCCTATACATCTCTTTCATCACCTCCTCCCTCGGCCACCGCACGGCGCACAAAGTCATCTCCCTTCCCACACGACCGCGCCTTCTCCAAATTCGCATTCCAAAATGCCGTCTGCTCCGCTACCCAGCGTCTAAAGCTCCAGGAACAGCACCTCCTGCACCGATTCAGCACCATCTATTTCTCCCCCACCACCTTACAGACGCACAGCAGCTCTTCACCACCACTGTCTTTCACAGAGAAGCCACCCAGGTCCTGAAACAACCAATTGCCGTCGCACACTTTCACAACACCTTCTTCCACCCCGTCTCCAATACCATTACATCCGGTGACCCCGCTTTCCTCCACCCCATGGCCTCCGCTCTCGGCCAAGAAGCTTTCCTCTCCCTAAAAGCCGCACTCATTCAGTCCTCCTACAACTCATGCATCCGCCTATCTCCCGACACCACCGGTATTGACTCCTTTACGTGCTCTTCCAAATGTACATAGTCAAGTCCTCCACCTCCTCAAATTCTCTTCCCATGACCACCTACTCCCTTCACGTCACATATCTTCACCATGTCCTATTCCTTCCATCGCAATTGCGTTACTGGAAACTCCATCCTTCTCGGCTAATTGCCAACCTCCTTCCACCCAACCGCGCCTCCGAAAGCCACGAGGGCATCCCTCAAATCTCCTCTCCAATCCCCGGCCAGACCAAAATAGAACTCATTCAGCTGGCCATTTTTAACCTTCTCGACTCTCTCCTCACCACTCTCAACGGCCTCCCCTTCCGTGAACCCCATGGCGTTCTCCACCACTGGTACACTATCAATGCCAGCTACTCCGATGAAATCCCGGAAGCAGGAAACATCCTCGCCACCTCCCACGGAACTCTAAGTAAGACTCTCCTCACAGGTGCAGCGTCTCCCCCTCAGACCTCGCTCTACAGAATCCATACCCTTCCCTCCGAAACCAGGGGCAGACCCACGCCGCACGCAAATCACACTCCACTCTCCCGAACCTAGGACCAGACCAATGCCGCACGCAAATCCCAATCCACTCTCCTCCCAGAATCACGAAACATTCTCCCTGGCCGTAAGCCCTGAATATCCTGCAAGACAAAGGAAATATATCCTTTGAAGCCCTCCACTTCCTCTCCCTCGCAAAGTACTCCTCCATCTCCGAATCTTATTCTCTTCTCAACATCACGGCGCTCCTCTCTCCTTACAACATTTTCACCTTCAAACCACTCCACAACTTCCACCTCGGCGTTTCCGAATTCATCATGCTCGCCGCCATCAAGAAACTCCGAACACCAGCCCCCCAGTTCCTCTCTCTACTCAGTCCACCTGCGAGAAAGCACATCCTTGGTTTGGAATCATCCGATCATCTTCGATCCTCGGCTTCGGTCAAATTCTCCGTCACAACCACCGCGCTTCTTCCTTCACTTCTCGGTTACATCGGCGCTTTCACCGATTCTACCTGACGAGGTTCTATCGATACCAAATCGCCAAGCCCTACTTCCCATCCTGCCATATAGCCCCGGTTACCAATTAGCTTCAGTTTCACAAACCTTTCACTACCGTTCAATGAGTACTCACTAGCATCGAAATCACACAAAGTGCCCCAGTTAACATTCCTGGAAAAGAAAGACCAAGATCTTCGAACGTACCCCGTGTGTTAGTCCGTCCGGTCAACAGAACAAGTACGAATAGTCCACCTCACCCAAACGGTGCGCAGAGATATATTCATGTTCTGTCACGAGCAAGAGACCCACGCGCTTGTTGTGGCAGAAAAGGAACATATCCCTCGAAACCGTAACGGGGTGGTAAGGAGCGTTCCGCTTACCGTGGAATTCCGTGTAAGGGCAGGGGTGCTTAAGTACGCGCTACAAAACATTAGAGACGTGTACCACGTAACGTGGCCTGAGGCCCTCCATACACGTGGACATTTTTACAACGTACGGAAGTGAATGCTTTCTGTACGGCGGAGCGGGGTGCAGTGGCGATTCATCGGGGTCGCGATTAAGCTTCACCCCACCCTAGTCTGCTGTTCAGGCCAAAAAGGTAAATGTTTTTGGCTTGCCACGAGGAGCCGACAGTGGACCGGGGTGGACTGGCGCTTCATCTATATATATATCTCACGCTATCAATACCTGTACTATCTATAGCAAAGGGGTGCCAGAAATGACATTTTAGCTTAATTGCGTGACAATATTGTTACTCTATACACACTCCATTGCTACCCAGAAGAACAATCAGATACTATCTAATATCATGGGATGGTGTACAATAAGTAAAGAACAACCTGGGGTGTGTAATGAATACAAAGAGTGTTTTATGAAGTATGGGAACCCAAAGCTACAGACCAGGTTCTCGAATTTGCATGGGGTCTTACTTTGGTTCAGAGGCTTTCCATTGTTATCAAATTAAGCTGCAGGAACCTCAAAGTCCTTCCAATAGACCCGAAACACCTTAATCTCGTGGCTAGTCTTGCGTGTGATCGCTTCTTTCAATAGAGCGCAAAGCTGACCAGGTCCTCCAACCATAGAAGTAAGAAAGCCGACAGCAATGTTTGACAGCGAACCGAAGTGGAGTTGCGCTTCATAGGTACACCGATGAAGCGCCACACCACTCCGGTCCGCTCTTCATGTGGAAATAGAATTGGTAGTTTTTGGAGGTCTGCGCCGCTGGACAGCGGACCGAGGTAGAGCGGTGCTTCATCGTTGCACTGATGAAGAGGTACACAATTATGCTGCGCTTCACACACGCATTTGGTGTCGATTCTAAGCTGCACTGAGATTCGCGATCTACTGGCCTTGAATGCTAATTGTGAAATGTGAGGACATCTGCTCTACTTCGGCCTGTTTTCTATGGCGTACGTCCTTGCATATGGACTTCAAGTAGTGCCAATAAACGTTTCTGGGATGCCTGGAATCCCTCGAAACTCATCCACGACCGCGATCTACACAGTGGGCCGGACAGCGGTCCGGGGTGGAGTGGCGCTTCATCACGGCCGTGATGAAGCGCCACTGCACATCGGACCGCTGTCCAAAAAATTAGAATTTTTTTTGCCTTGCAGACCCATTCGGTCCTACAACACTGCATCCGGGACGCGCGTGGTACTGCTACTGTGCCCCGCATGTGCAGCACCTCTCGAGCGGCGCGCACGTACAACTGCTTTTCGTTGTCGTCTTTGCGAACCTGCGTGGCAGCCTTTACAGTTGTGGATGGGCCGCTGGAAAGGAACCAAGCTCGAGTGGCACTTCATCGATGCACTGTTGAAACCTCATTTCAGTCCAGTCCGTCATCTACGCCCCGTGGACAGCGGTCCAAGTGAAGTTGGGCCCCTTGGGTGCCTAGATGAAGCGCTGCTCGACCTCGGTCAGCTACCCAGACACCCTGTCCGAGATAATAATAAGTATTTCTATATTGCATAAAAATTGGTACGGGATTTTATGCTATACATGGTAGTACCATTGTGTGACCATGTAACTAGTCCGTTAGTACCTTGATAATTGAGATAGAAGACGACTAGAGATTAAACGGGGTAGTCCGTAGAACTACCGTATTTAGTTTTATGGGATGTCAAGTTTCTGATATAGAATTCATATTCCACCAGAACAATGGGAGTCCGTAGTGTCGTCCAGCTTCATCAACCAAGGCGCGTGGACAGCCGTCCGGGGTGTCGTCCAGCTTCATCACCCACGGCGTATTCATCACCCACGGCACGTGGACAGCCGTCCGGGGTGTCGACCATCTTCATCACCCACGGCGCATTCATCACCCACGGCGAGTGAACTGCCGTCCGGGGTGTCGTCCAGCTTCATCAGCCACGGCGCATGGACAGCGGTCAAGGTTGGAGTGGCGCTTCATCAGTGCCCTGATGAAGCGCCACTCCACTCCGGACCGCTGTCCGAAATAATGCATTTTTTTGGGACATACGCCGTGGACAGCGGACCGGGGTGGAGTTGCACTTCATCAGGGCACTAATGAAGCGCCACTTCACTCCAGACCGCTGTCCGAAATTTTGCAGTTGTTTGGGCCATGCGCCGTGGACAGCGGACTGGGGTGGAGTGGCGCTTCATCAGGGCACTGATGAAGCGCCACTTCACTCCGGACCGCTGTCCCGAAATTTTGCAACTTTTTGGGCCATGCGCCGTGGACAGCGGACCGGGGTGGAGTGGCGCTTCATCAGTGCCCGGATGAAGCGCCACTCCACTCCGGTCCGCTGTCTGAAAAATTGCAATTTTTTGGGGCCATGCGCCGTGGACAGCGGTCAAGGTTGGAGTGGCGCTTCATCATGGCGCTTCATCAGGGCACTGATGAAGCGCCACTCCACCCCGGTCCGCTTTCGGAAAATTGCAATTTTTTTGGGGCCATGCGCCCTGGATAGCGGACCGGAGTGGAATGGCGCTTCATCAGGGCACTGATGAAGCGCCACTCCAACCTTGACCGCTGTCCATGCGCCAACATAACGAACGCAATTCATTTTTTTTCCTTCAAAATTTGGTGCCTTCATTCTAAAGCTACACGTACGTAGTAGTTATGACGATCATGTAACTTTCTAACTAAAGCTCTAGTGAATTAGAAAACGTGAAATAAGGAACCACTTGAGTTCAAACCTATATTGAGGCCGTTGGGAGTAAGAGGGGTGGCGCCATGCTGTGGATGTGCACCAAGAGTGGGTACGGCGATGTAAAGAACTGCTCGTGTGGTGTGATGAAGACCATGTTCTGAAAGAATGGGAAGAATGTGGCCGTTCTGAATGAAGACCAAGTCTTGTCTGCGAGATGTAGGGCAGGAGCGAATTACTGTTTCCAACAAGTTGGTCCTGCCGCAGAAGAAAATGGGACCTTGCGGAATGCTGTGTACGGCTATGAAATCTTTGAGTGAAAGAATGGTATCTTGAGAGGTACCGTGGTCGTAAAGCATGGAGCCAATGCGGCCTCTGCATACAACAATAGCTGGGGTGTGGGAGGAACAGTGAGAAGAGTAAGGCGAGCTCATTATGTCGAATTTGTTGGATGCTGTGAGGAGATATTGTGCTACAGGAGAAGAAGGGAGAGAGGCTTAAGTAGAGAACGGCGTTGCCGATGTATACATCTACAAAGTGGTCTCAAAGGAAAAGATAGGTTTTATGACCAAAGTAATTGAAAGAATGAGGTAGGTGGGCATCAAGGGATTGCGACTGATGAATGTGTTTATGAAAAGAGATGTGTCGAAGTCAAGTATAAAGGGGAAAATTTTATGGTAAAGAGTTAAGGAATGGGCGCTGTGGGAGGCTTTAGTGCGATGGTACTGAAAGGAAATGGGAAAATATGGAAATATCTGGAAAAATTGGAGTTTTTGAGGAATGGCGGGAATTTGAGGTATAGAAAATTATGATACAAATAGGCCTGCGGGGTAGAGGGGTGTGTGGCCATGACTGTAACGGCTGTGATCAGGGGTGGGAAGGACGAGAGTTGTTGTGAGTCGCTCGTGTCTGTTCAAGTCGTTTGTCGCCGGACGCCGCCTTTTCTCGGGATGTCGAATGGATACGTTCGTGACGAGGAGCTAATGTCTCTGCTGCATAGGACCGAAGTGCCCGAGACGCCGCCGCGGAAGGAAAAAGGGGGTAGTGAGGGGATTTTTGTGAGGCAGAGGGTTTGTAATGGGGATGGAGGAGGCGGTGGAGGTGATGGGGATGGGGATGGAGGAGGAGGAACGGAGAGAAGGTTTATGGGGGAGATGGAGGAACGGGTGAGGAAGTTTGGGGGGATTTTGAAGGAGAGTTTGGACGACATGCTGTCGGAGATGTTGGCAGAGATGGGAGGGGTGGTGCTGAGTGTGTCGGAGGTTGGGGTGCCGATGGAATTGATTTCGACGATTCGGAAGAGGACGAAGTTGACTGGGGTGGCTCTCGAACATGTGAATGGGATGCTGGAGTGCGTGGGGAGGGAGCTGGGGAGGCTGTGGAGAGAGAACATGAGGCTGAAGGGTAGGGTTGAAGTGCTGGAGCAGCAAGTGGGACAGGTGGAGAAGGCGTGCAAATTGCTGTTGGAGTTGAAGGAAATGGTGAGGGGAGGGGAAGTAGGGGTGGGAGAGGGAGCAGATAAAGGTTCGCCGGTGACGCCTGGTTCTCGGGGTGGGCGGGGGAGTGTGAAAGAGAGGGGGGGAGAAGAGAAGGGAGGAGAAGGTGTGGGGAGTCGACTGAAGAAGAGAAGGAAGGGTGGGGTGATGGTGGACGCGGATGGGAAGGTGTTTGTGCCGCCGCAGCTGCCGGGTGGGGCACCGTTGGTGGGGTTCGGGAGTGCGGCGGCGGCTGCGAGGACGGCGGAGCGTATATTGGAGGAGCAGGATGACAAGAAGTTGGGAGGGGTTGGAAGCTACTTTGGGGCTATGAGGGTGTACCAAAATGGGGAGAGTTGTCCGTTGGACTTCTCTAACTTGACATTTAGGGAAACTGAGACCCAGGATCCGAATGCCGAGTTGGAATAAACCAGCGCTGGTGACCTCAGAATAAATTTTTAGAGTGATTTTGACGACTGCGATGAACTTCAGGTAGCAGGCAATGGCGCACGAACTGCAAACTAGCCTACAACTTCAACAAATGGAGATCAGACTGTGGCACGTGGAAATGCGATTTCCAAATATTTTTTTTGCCTTGCCAACTAGCGCAATCTGCGAAATTGCTAGTTTTTTCGGACTTTTATTTTCATAACTAGCGATCTAGCATACTAGACTAGCATTCCGAGAACACCGACGATAACATCATGGTTGTTACTCTCGGCACAGGTCAGTACCGTCGTGTCCGCGCCCACAACTTTCATCCATACGACCAATCCAAAGATCCGGCCCTCACGTATGCAAAAGTATTCAAAGCTTTCAAACGACAGAACACATCAACAGTCATAACTTCCACAACCCCCGCACCAGTATATCGCAAATAGGCGAGCCGATACCCGGACGCCGAACATTGGGCACGTGCTCACAACGAAGAACTCACGAAACTGGACTGCTTGAACACCATGAAATCGTTACCCCCGTCTCAGCTATCTCGCCAACTAGTACCACTGAGAATGACGTACAAGTACAAACGCAACTCATCAGGAAAACTTCTTGAGCACAAAGCCCGATGCACTGCGCAGCGACCTCATGAAACCTCACAAACACTTCAACCCTTCAAAAGCAGCGGCTCACTTGCCACACAAAGCCACAACCCGCCTCCTACTGGCGTTTTCAGTGCAACACAATCTTACCATTGAACATTTTGACATAACCTCCGCATTCCCACACGAACAATATAGCCACTCACAACCCGTGTACGTTAAACAACCATTTCAGTTCGACGGCACTCTGCGGCACCCCACGCCGGGAGGGCTACTACTCAAGAACTTATATGGATCCCCATCCACAGGCTATACGTTCCTCCACCAAGCATGGGCATACCTTAAGGCAATTAACTTCGCACAATCCGAAGACGACCCCGCCCTGTTCATCAAACATATCACATCAACTGAGTATATCGTACTGTGCCTAAACATAGACGATTTCCTAGTAGCATCCACGCACAAAACCCTCATCGATACAATGTTCAAGGATCTCAGTCTAAAATATAAGATCAAGCAGCTCTGGTTGCCTAAACGGTACACAGGATGGACAATACACAGAAGCAATGACGGTAGCATACACGTATCTCAGCCGGACACAATCCGCAGCATACTCAAGAAACTGAATCTGACAAAATGTAACGGCCGCAAATGCCCCTTCACCATCGGCCTCGGCATACACGCTCCAACGGACAATGATCACTGCTTAGACTCCAAGGCCGAGATGTTTAGGGAATTAGTACGTGAACTCCGCTGGTTGGTACAACCTCGTCAAAAGCAACAGTGTCCGGAGAAGATAGCATGGGCGGCACGTTTGAGGTAGAGAAGAAATTAATCTATTCCAGATCCAGGAACAAACCTCTGAAGTGGCCCCAAAAAGCGCTTAAAAACGCCGCATCTCGTACCACGCTGTTCAGTCCCAGACTACGGCTGAGCATAGATTCAGATGCATGGAAAATGTTGAAGAAGATGTTTTCATCGTCTTCCTTCGGATCCGAGCGTGTTGGTTTCGCTTGGAAGGAGAGCAGCTCAGAGGTGTACCGTCCGGGCTCGTTCTGTTTTCAAGTTATGACGACTACTTTTCGTGGTAACGAAAACGCTGACAACATTCTAGCGTCCCAGTACTCAAGTGTCTATTGTACCACAGGCTAAACGTCAGAGAAGCACTGAATTTATCACACAAAAATGATGCGATCCCAGGCCGTCTGGAGCAAGTATTTTGTAATAGTACAACCATACACCTTTTCGCTGGAGAAAGGCAGTACGCAAAACCTTGTACTCTATGGGATGCACGTCATCTTTTGTTGTGAGAAATAGATGAGAGTACTGCGATTCAGCACAGCGGCAACATGTGTTGCAGAAGAGACTAAAATAGTGAACGGTTTTTAATTTGTGCAGTTTTGCCACACATACCAACCCGGAGATGGTTTTCGACTTTTTTGATATTGGCAACTATGTATTTTTTTCTTTAAAACACATGCGACAAAAAGTGATGAAAGACTTTCGAACCATGGATCATATGTTGATCTGCCTACTCTGTACAAAGTTGCATCATGATTGAAAGCATTTATCAAAACATATATTAGAGCAAGAATGTCATCGTCATAAGTTTCTTCGCTTGACATCACAGATGGAGATCGGCAAAACAAGTTGATAGTACTGAACGAAAGGAATGGAACAGTATAAAAGCAAATGACAAAGCGTTTTTCTAAATTTCTAAATTCACCGTATAAAAATTGAAACCATCACGAACTGAGCTATAACTTGTGGGAAGTAAGCCTGATTATTTTCCTAATCTTTGGTCCAACTTCACTCAAACTTTATCTGCAGAAAGATCTTTATACCCTCTTCTTACTTTTGAAATTATTTCAAGACTGGGGCAGTTACGTTGCGGTATATTAAGACTCCAAATTGGGGTTCTTTACCACTAATGTGTTCAAACGTTTCTCAGCGTGGAAGCGCTTGTGAAATTTTTACAAACGTATACAATCGTGGATAATCACATATACATGTAAGAAATTATGTGTAAATAGTTATGTTCTCGAGGCACCTACTTACAATTGAAGTATACATAGAGCATATCTTTATTACAAAAAGGCACACATTGTTGCTCATCAGAAATAACGCCATTCAAATTTAACAAGATGTCTCGTCATGTTACTGAACTACGTGTATTCTTTTCGTTTCTGAAGCAAGCTTTCAGCAATGTGCATGACAACGAACCTACCATGCGACAGATAACATTGAATTATTAGTTAGTAAGAGTAGAAGATCGATAATTCATAGTGGGCTTAGTAGCTCTACTTATATATCGTTTAGAACCTCACGCAAGACACATACGTCAGAGTGTAATTAAGGTCATTAGCTATACGAAGTGCTCGAGGAAAGTACTTTAAGATGAGAACCTTTACACTGCATACACCTCTTCACCCTGAGTACGCAGCGACTGCCATTCTACGCAGCCTTTCATCCCACATTCTGCTCCCACATCATGCCTTCTCGCTTTACAAAAACATCGGCAGCGGTTAAACTCTTGTACTCCAATTTTTTGAATAAGATTTTTCTGGTGATGATAACATCAGGGCTGTATGGAAGTCTGAGACGCTCTTTCAGAAGCACAAACTCAAGAACTTTCGCAGTTGTTTTTACAATTTCCGTTTCCTTAAATGGTTGAGAGGGACGAGACGGTTCGTAGTGACGCAGTTTCTCCTTTAAGGAAAATGCAACTGATTCTCATGGATCCTCCGTACAACACTCGTGCTGATAATAACCGTACAAACAGCTGGTACGATGTACTGAGCTCGAAGGATATGAAGAAGGCTGCAAAGCTCCTAGTAAGGCTTCTATGTCCTGGGGGTCATTTTGTTATCTTCTGTACTCTGAAACGGGTGCAAGAGTGGAGAGATGTACTTTCTGCTATTGACGCAAAAGATGAAAACGGAGTACCGACGCGATCCTTTGTTGGGAACCTGCTCCCAACTCACTTCTTAAGGTCACAAGGTAAGCCAATGCGTAACCCTGGACGTAGATCGTGCTCCCTTTTCCCTGCCATGGAGTATGCCGTACATGATGTTCGAAACGGACTCCCGTACGACGAACAGCGTGCCATGGTGAACTATGAAAACCTCAACTATGTGCAGTCGAGGTATCCGGGGTATCATAGTCTCAATGACGAGGTACCGCCCATGTCGAATGGGTAGACTCTCCAATGGAAGAGAAAGAAGAAAGGAGTGGTCGCAAAATGTAAGGTCTGAACAGAAACCTCGGGCGTTGTTGAAAGAGCTAATCAGCCAGTTTTCCCAGGCTGGAGATGTTGTTGTCGATGTTCGCCGGGACGTTTTCGACAGCAATGGCATGCATGGAGTTACAAGAGCCTCGTAAGTTTATCGGCTGTGAGCCGGACCCTGATTGCTTTGCCGATGCTATACACGCAGCAATTGTTCAATTCGCAATGTGCATGCGGGGGAACGAGACGGATATTCAGGGAACGCAGGAGGTTAGGAAGGCAGCGAGTCATGTGATCGACTTCATCCCGAAGTTGAATTTCCGCCCGTCCAGATCCTGGAAGGCTCCATCTGGCTACCCCCAGTATCAAAAGTTCTCTACCTATATTGTGGATTTCCTTGCATCAATGTGGCGGGATGAGAGCTCGGCCATCCCTAGTAGGCAAAAAACACTTCATGAGTGACCATCAACTGTGCAAGGAAAGAGGGGGCTTCTGGATTGGAACGCCATGTTGGCACTAGAGGCGACTTGTGCGGTTGTCGTATTTGGAAGTCGACAAGACCTCACCCGGACGCAGGTGTGGGGATGTTTACCACACGCCGATTTATGGAAAAGGAAGAGATATGTTACTTCTACGGAACACTAGTATACCATGACCCAACGAAGAGAAAAGAAGTTCACAAGAAATATGGAGAAGGGTTGTTGGGAGCCACTGCGGAACGTTTCCCGAAGTATGGGATGGAGTTCAACGTCGGCGGCGAAATATTCTATAACCTCCCAGAAATAAGAGCAGGAGTGAGTTTAATCCCTGCATGGATTGTCCCTGCTCTATTTCCATTGGGTGGAACGATTAACGACCCCTGATGCATAGAAGTTGATAAGGACAGGGATGCATTGGAGGATTGTGTGAAGAAAAGATGGAGTGCGAATATGCGTGTCATTTGAACCCCAGGCACAGGGCGCACCCCGTTTCAACTACGAGAACCTCGATTGCTGGTCGTGCGAGAATTTTGAAAACTGGATATGGGAGAAGAATTGTTTGCGGATTATGGAGTGCAATGTAGCTGGGGTACATCGACAAATCCTATTACAGTAATCGATTAGAACGCGTACTAGGTTAGCTACATGTAGAACGTATATGTAAACTTCATGATTTGTTTTATTGTCATTTCGAATAGAATGCTACGTAAACGCCGTCAACTACAAGGATAAGGAAGTGCGGACTATTACAATACAACTTTGGCGTTGAGCACGACGTAGGAAGTAAAGTGCCTTGGCGTCCAATATGATACGGAATCTTGCAAGCTTTTCACAATATGAGAACGAACCAATACTGAATTAGATATTTCGGTGTCAATTTTCAAAACCTGAATCTAGAAATTAGAAACCCCATGGAATGTTTTCTACCACACCGGAATGGAGGTGTGCGTCCGATCAGAGACTTTCGATCACCGGGAGTGGCGAACACGTCGAGAGGTCAGCGTCGTTCTCGACGAAGCAGTGGTATTCGACATGGCGAAACGTAAGACTAGGAGTGTGAATGCAGGGGATATTAACGTAGGCGCGTCGAAGAGCCGAAGACGTGGCCAGACGGTAAGTCGCGAGAATGGCATCGTTCCTACTACGCGTGCCTCTCAAAGTGTTTTACCTGAAAAATGGAGAACGGGTGGGGAGAGCGGTGAACATGGCGGAGCGTCAGAGCGAACGAGGCAAACGGAAAGTATCTTGGTGGCGAAACGTCCTCCGTACGCACGAGAGAAAGAAGGTAGTCGGAAAAAGAGCATAGAAGGGAAGAGTGGTGTGCAGGAAAAAGTTGTGCGGAGGACTAAGGAAGGAGGTGGTAGAAGAAGAATCGTGAAGTGCGCGCAAGTTGTGGAGGAAGGAAATAGAGGGAAGGTGATAGTGAAGGACAAAAAGCGTCGTAGGAGACTGGACTGGAGAACGATAGCAAGGATTAGTACCGGAGTATTTAGTGGGGGTACTTGGGGAAGAAAGGGAACGAACAGAGATAGAGTATATGTGGCTCGTGTTCTCGAAAAGGCGATCAGCAAAAGAGAGAGAGAGGGTGGCGGTCGGTCGGCAAGAACCCGGGAAGTAGAAAGTGTGTTTTATGTTAAACGCGTACAGTGCAGGAGGAGGAGAGCCTTTGTTTTGTAGGACACACTGGGAACCGGGAGAGGAAGGAAGTGGAAGGTTTGGTGGAAATACGTCAGCATGAAAAGGGAGAGGATTGTGGAAGAAGAATGGGGCATGTTGTCGATGAAAGGGAGAGCGTTGGAGATGTGAAGAGAAGATTCCGGGGACGAAAAAATGCGCATGGGAAAGACTTAGGACGTAGGAGTGGTGGATCAGCCAACGAAATTGTTGGGGAGACGGTAGCAGTGGGTGGCATGGTTTTCGAAGGGGAAGAGGACGTCGTACGAACTGGAGGAGGTGTAAAGGGAATGTAGTAAAGAGCGTGCCACGAACGCCTCAAGGGATGCGTGTAAGGCGAAACACCGTTCTCTTTGCAAATGATGTGGAAAACGGAAGTGAAGGCGGCCGTATACAAATTGGAGACAGGATTGGAGCCGATGAAATGAGATGTGCACGGAAACAAAGAGACGATGAGGAGAACTTAAGCGTATCGCCACGGTCTGCTTTGGTTCAGATGATGAATTCGCTGAAGGGATGGTTAGGAATTATGAAGGGAGACCACTATACATTTATGGCCACTCAGAAGCTCACGCAAGAGGAGTTGGGACGACTGAAGGAGGAGAAAGAACAACAAAATGGGTCGTTAGAGTGTTTACGGAAAACTGTGAAGCGGAGGAAGCGCGGTGGTGATAGGAAGCAGGAGAGCGGGCGCCCAAACTATGGTATTGGGATGCAAAAATGTTTTTATGGATTCGCAAGGGCAGTATATGATAGGATTCTTCATTATAAGAAGTTGGAAACGTCTCAACTTTGTTTACACGCCGAAAACGTTGGTAGAAGCTGGAAGAACAGGAGTAAAACGGCGGGAGTTAGTACTGAGGGGAGCATGTTTGCAGTTGGAGAGAAAGAGATGGTGCCTAGGTGTCCAATTCAGGTTGCGTATGAGATGAGATCGTACACACCATCGACGGAGGGGGGACGTGATGTTTTGTTGAAGTATGTGGTTGAGACTGAAATAATGGGAGAGAGGTCGGAGACAATACGAGAAACGGGGAGGAAAAAAGAGTGGGTGAAAAATGTTAGTGCGGACAGGTGTTTGAGGCACAAGATGAAGCAGACTTTAAGCGATGTGATTGGGATGCGAAAGCGGGCTGCTCGGGACAAATAATTTTCTCTATTTGGATATGATTTGATTGCGAAGCGGGCGAAGCCTAGCGAGGGAACGGAGCTTGCAGAAGAGTTGAAAAACAGATGAGGGAGGCACGGAAGAAGCTGATGGGGGGCGACAAGGATGGGATGTCTAAGTTGTGTGCATGAAGAATGAGCCGTTTCACAGATGTTGCGTACTCTGGGTGAACTGCGATTGGTACACCGTGAAGCTGTGATGCAGAAGATAAGTATTTCAAGAATGGAATGGCGGTCGCAGTGTTGGAGGAGTACATGGGATACGCAGTGGAGACCAAATGTAATGGGGAAAAGGATTACGTGGATAGAACGGTGATGCACCTCGCAAGATTTGATGCGTGGATTGGGTATGTGTTGAGAACTATGAACGAGGGTGTGGAACGTAGAGGAAAAAGGCAGCTCTTGTTTTCTACATTGTATGGAAAGTATCTGCCAAGGGCAGTGGAGAGTATATTGAAGGTGGCATGAAAGTTGGTGAGGGACGAGCACGGCGAACAGTTTGAGAACGATGGGTTTCTAGAGGGGGATCCGAGGTGCGTGTCGGGGAATTCGGAGAGAACTGCGACTGTTGGGCTGTGGATTCCATCGAGGGAGGAGGTATATCTAGAGGTGAGGGAGGAATACTTTATGGCGAATTTAACGCAGAGACTTGGAGCGGTTCCTGATTGCTACATAGCAAGGTGTCGACCGGAGGAGCCCAGTTTCCGTCTTTAGGTTGGGCACTTGGGAGACGGCAGGGATGGCGCAGAAGGAGGAGAGCAGAGAGGGTAGGATGATTGAGATGGGGAGGAGTGGAGATAGGTGTGGGATGATAACGAGGTGATATATCTTCTTCATCCCATACCTATCTCCAATCCTTCCTGTGGAAGATGGTGGTAGAGATTGGTTTATAAAAATCATATGCAATGAGTGCTATGCGGGGGGTGGGAAGTAGGGCCTGGAGGTGAGGTCCCGGTATAATCTGTAAAGGTAAAATCTGTGGAAACGCCAGTGGAGGCGAGAAGTGGAGAGAGTGCGGGTTAGTTCTGGGGGAGAACATGAACGGAACCGAGGATGGAAGAGGAGGGGACGAGTCCAAACCAAGGAGAAACGTTATCGGAGGTGGAGAGGGTGGAAATAGGAACTAGGTGGACGTTGTGGTCGTATTCGTCATCTGTTGCTCATCGGAGGCATACGCAGTTGAGGGTGACATCGACTTCGTCGCTGGGTAGAACGAGCTCTATGAACTGTACGAAGGCGAACTCCTTGCAAGATGGAGTGGAAGAAAGAAGCGTGAAGCGAAGAAGGGAGATGCGTTTGCACACCCAGACGATCGAAGTGGAGTCGGAGGTGTTGGAGCCGGCGACGAGGACGTGAGAGAACTTTGGAAATATAGAAGGAGTAAAGGAGAGGGCGGTGAATATTAGTTGGATGATGGGGACTGGAAGATCCTCGAGCCCAAGTTCGGTCCTCTCTATGATGTAGTCATCGAGTGTTGGGATGTAACTGCCCGCGACGTAAGCGCGGTTGATGGGGATGAGTCGGGTCCGACGGAGAGCCGAAGAGTTCTCGGAGAGTTCTAGGACTTCGAGAGAAAAAGTAATGAATGAAGGGAGTGCGTGTTTTCCAATTTCTGCGAGGATGGAGAAAGTGTCAGTAGGGAAGAGGTCTTGAAGAGAGTTGGGATTGGATTGAAAATTGGAGTCAACGAATTTGTGGGCGGTGATGAGATCAGCGAATGAGATATGTTCTTCGTCATGGATGAAACCGGGTTTGCGGGAGTGGATGGAGGAGGCGAGGGCAAGGGAGGAGGAAGTGATGGAAGGGTTGGTGGGAAGGTGGTTCCAGTCCTTGGTGGCGTTGGAGCCGTGGATGGTGGGATTAGTTTCCTCATGTGCTGTGGACCTCCGTTTTGAGGTTCTGGAGTAGTTTGACTTGAAGAGTGTCTGGGCGTGTTCGAATTTGCTGGCATAGTTGAAATGAAAGCCTCCGAAGCGGCGAATATCCTCGACGATGTGGTCTAAGAGATGGAACTGGAGGTTGCCAATGCTAGATTTGTGGTGGGGGCCAAGGAAGGTGACTGCTGTGCGCCTGAAGCAGCGGATTTGGTCATGAAGGTTGGTGAGGCGGGAGTCGGTCTATATCGGTGAAAGAGTTGTTTCGCATGGATGGGAGGAGAAGGTCCGAGTACTTAGGGAAGACGGAATTGTTGGGAGCTGCATGAACTTCGTCACAGCAGCCGTCGAAGAATGCGCCGATGAAGGGGAAGACCATGTCAAGTGCGCGTTGGTCTTTTGCTTCGAGCATACCACGTAGGCCGTCGGAGGTGAAGAAACCGTTAAGGGTCTGACCGTTGTGGGAAGTGAAAAAGTCGATATGAAGTCCGGTGGCTCGTGAGGTCTGCTCGATGGCGTCTAGGATGATATTTGCATGTTTGAGGATGGAGGAACGGACAGAGTTGAAGGAACGACGCGATTTGTATGGACGGAGTGTGGTGAAGAGTGACTCTGACCTCAGTCTCTCAATGGCTGCGAGTTTGATAAGCTTCAAAATACCGAGGTGGAAGTTATGGAATGGTTGGAAGGTGAAGATGTTGTAAGGGAAGAGGAGAGGCGTGATGTTGAGAAGAGGGTAGGAATCAAAGGGGGAAGAGTATTTAGCAATGGAAAGGGAGTGGAGGGCTGCGATGGCCTCTTCCTTGGGGTTGCGGGCAATTCTGGGCTTTCTGGCAGGCATGATTAGGGCGGGTGCAGTGAGAGATGGCAAGGATGTCCTTTGCCTCGGGGATGTCAGTGCAGTAGCTGGTGATGATGGGGGTGACAGTGGCGGAGAATCCCATTATCGTCACGAAAGGGGAAGCCGTTGAGGCCGGAGGTGAGAAGAGGATCGAGAAGATCTGAGATAGCAGGCTGAACGAGTTGCATTTTCGTAGAGCGGGAACTGCTGGAGGAGGTCTGGGGGATGCTATCGTGGTCTGGAGAAAGGGTGGCCGGGTTGAAAGAGGTTTGCAAGTATCCGAGAAGGGTGAGGTTGTCGGTGATACAATTGCGATGGAAGGAATCGGAGAAGTTGACGAGGGTGATGTGAAGGGGGTTGGAGGTGATGGAAGAAGATTTGAGAGAGGTGGAGGAGTTGTCGAAGTATATTTGGACGAAGCCGATGAAGGAGTCTATACCGGTAGTGTTGGGGGAGTGCCAGATGCAGGATTCATTGGAGGACTGCATCGTTGCTTGCTTGAGGGCGGGGACAGCTTCTTTTCCGAGGTAGGAAGCCATGAGCTGAACGAAAGCGGAAGAGCCAGCAGTGGTTGTATGAGAGACGGGGTGAAGAAAAATGTTGTGGAAGTGTGCGAGCGCGAGCTGTTGTTTAAGAACATGGATTGCATCCTTTCTGAAGATGGTGGCTGTGAAGAGTTGCCGTGGATCACGGACGGTTGTGGGGGCGAAACCGATGTTGCTGACTCGGAGTTGGAAGAGGTTAGCGTGAAGGTCGAGACAATGTGTAGCGGAGGAGACGGCTTTGTGGAAAGCTGTTCTGGAGAAGGCGGGGTCGTGGAGGAGAGAGATGTGTTCGTCTGCTTTACTGTGGACGAGAGTGGAGAGGATAGAAGAGATGTAGAGAACCATTCGTTCGAGGTGGGGGTTGTTGAGGAGAGGGCAAGAAGGGGGACGCGAAGGAGATGGAGAGGGGGAGAGGGAGCAGACGGGAGTGCTGACGATATGGTCGGCGTCCTGGATGCGGAGGGAGATGGAGAGCTGTTGCTGGTGGTAGGAGTCATCTTCAGGGATGGGGACGTTGTCGGGAGGGCGATTGGTGGGAGGAGTTGGACATGGTGGGAAGAGTTGGGAATGAACTCGTGACGCTTTGTGCGTAGGGGGAAGTGGGGGATGCCACCGCCGGGGGAGAGGAAACGCTTGTTGGCAGTGAGGCGGTTGGGGCATCTCCTCTGGTGCCTGTGAACGGCAGGGATGGTGCGAGCGAATAACGGGCACCCTTCAAAGCAGCAAATAGGCATGGCCAGGGGCAGTGAGGGGCTCTTGGAAGAGAGGAGAGCTACGTAGTTGATGGCGTAATATGGCGAACGGATGGTGGCACGGAATGGCGCGGATGGTTGCACATGATGAGAAGGCGTTTCGATTGTGAGACAATAAATGGCTTATGTGAAACGTGTTCACTGCATGTGGTATATCCATATAGAGAGTTCTTATTCTTTGCTTTCGGTTTCTTCTAATCCTATTCCATAAGCAGCTAACTATGTATACCTATCCTTATTTGCCTTATTTTATTTCTAAATATGTTTCACTTACACACTTACATTGTGCTCGGAAACTAGCATGGACGGAAATAACATGCTAGTTTGTCTTCCATCTAAACTAGCAATAATGGAAATAAAGGGAAATAATTCTTTCGAAGAAAACTGGCACAGGGGGAAATGTGGAAATATTTTCGGAAATTTTGGCACTTCCAAATTTGGATAATTTCAGCGATTTTTCGTCCATTTTAATATGGTCATTTTTGACACCAAGAGTAGTCTTGCGATAACACCGACGTAGTGTCTTGTGCACCAACCGCGAGTCTACGGGCTTCCAAAAGTACCGCAAGTCTGCGTTCCTCGGTCCGTCTCAATGGTGAAGCTACAGAGAGCGGTCTGGGATTCTCTCGTTGCGCGGTGTACTCTTCTGTGACTTCCCCGTGCTTTCACGTGACTGCGACGACGTGTGGCCGTAGCTCGCCGTGCGGCGATCCGCCTCTCTGGACACGGTGTCTTTCGCGGCACGTGCCAAGTGGCAGCGCCGTGACGTTCCGTACCCAACGGTTACTTTCAGTGACTCCGGACTCGTGGTCAGGCTTCCAGCAAACCTGGGTTTAGCTTGTGCTGCGCCAATTACTTGGAGAATTTCCACCTCGAATGGCGTGTTCTCACCGTTCATGACGCGAAATTCACCCCGGGTGACCGGTTTCTCGCTGGCGACGATGCCACGGTCTATCGAGACACTCGGAGCTTGCGCGGCCGTGCGTGGCGTTGCGGTAGCTTCCTTCCTTCGTGCAAGGGTTCTCTTTCGGCTCCAGCGGTGAGTTTCCGCGTCGTCTGCGTCGATGCGGTGACCGCGGGCTACCGGTTGCTCGGAACGGTCCCAGGTAGGGTTGGTTCCTCATTGCCCAGCTCCGCTGGTACCATGATACGATCCCGGCTCAGCTCAGAGGATGTTAAGGTTATTTTCTCTGCTTCTGCGTGTGCATCCGCCGCTTGTGGCGTGGCTGTGCTTCCAGTGTTCGTGCCCGACAGTCCAGACGTGCTCGGTTCCGGCGACTGTAGCTGCGTCTTGTCCGACAAGGTTTCGGGCACGGCATCAGACTGACGTGTACCACGGATGTTCTCTTCTTGCTGCGACGGCGAATTATCTGCAACAGAAGCGTTCTCTCCCCCTGCTTAAACGGAATGGCGGGGAATAGGATTGAGGGTTCCGCTACGGGAATAGAGTTCCCACGTGCGAGTGAAACAGAAAAAAAGTCATCTTGGCCAACACTGTTTTCCGATTTCATCCGTGTATTCTATTGAATCGGGAGGTCTAACAGTGACTGGTTCGGATGCGGTAGAGTCAAAGGGCGACTCAGGACGATTGTCGCGAGGGTTGTTGATTACGCAGCTAAGTAGAGTGCAGGTGCCAGTACGACCTCGGACGATGGTGATGAGGCCAAGACTGCGCGATCGCGGGAGAGCCGCTCATGCGTGCCCTTGATTTCCAGTAATACTGTGTCGTCCGCAACGGAGATTACTTTGAACGGTTCATCCGTCACGGGCGAGAGCTTATGGCGTTTCTCCTTCTCAGATGTTTATGAACTACCTCAGCAAGGAATGGTCCGTGTCCACGGTAAAATACACAACCATTAGATAGGGGCAGAGAATAGATATCGGTCACACAATGGAGAGACACTCCTTCTCTGCAACGTAGTAATACGTTCACAAACGTTCAGGAACCGCGACCAGAACCCAATGGGCTTAGGCTCTCCTTCAGGAGTGGTCTGGCAAAGAACGCAATTGACTTGGTAGTCGCTCGAATCCGTGTCCATAGAGTACGGTAATTCTGGTTTGGGGGACGATAGAATCGGAGCAGATGTGGCAGCCTCCTTTAAGGATTTAAATGCCTCTGTCTCGACATGCGTGAAGGGGTCCAGTTTCGGTGGTTGGCCTTTCCGCAGAAGTGCGTTGACGCGCGCTGCGATATCCGAAAAGCTCGGGACGAACCCTCGATAGACGTTGACCAACCCCAAGAAGGAGCGCAATTCCGTTTGGGTACGAGGTTCCTTCGCCTTAGAAAGGAATTTTACTGGAGCCTCCTCGATTTACAACCATCCAGGACGGATGATGTGGCCCAGGTACTTGACAGTGTCTGTGAAGAACTCGCACTTTCTCAGCTTGAGGGATATTTCTGCATCACGTAGTGTGGTCATCACCTCGAGTACATGGGTCAGATGGTCGTCCATACTACTGGAGAGGACAATGATGTCATCTGGGTAAATTAGACACGTCCGCCGCTTAAAGCGATTCAACAAGATGTTGACAGCACGCTGGAAGGTAGTGGGAGCATTGGTGAGAGCAAACAGCATACGCTTAAATTGGAAGGAGCGACTGTGGCACACAAACGCGGTCTTGTCGCCGTCATTCTCCGTCACAGGGACTTTCCAATATCCTCAATTGGCGTCCAATGCGGTGTACGGTTGCGTTTCCAAGCCAATCGATGCACTCGTCCATACGAAGGATGGGATACGTGTCCCTGATCGTCACGGTATTGAGCCGGCGGTAGTGGACACAGAACCTCCAGATTTCGTCGGATTCGATTGCCAGTACCACTGGAGATGCCCAGGGCGACTTAGCGCGCTCAATCACGGCTGCGCGGAGCATTTTGTCTACTTGGAGCTGTTTATCTTCCTGAGGCTTCGGTCCTGATCTGTAAGGGGGTTGCGAAATCGGTCGAGTGTTCGGCAACAAGGGAATCCGGTGTTCCGCTGCAATAATCTGACCAAAAGATCCATCCGACATTGAAGGCCATTCCAGTAACATGTCTCTCAGACGTTCATAGTGCGACTCCAACACATGGCCGAGATCGAGCTCTACAAGAGCCTTAACGGGATCAATGCGGTCATAGCTCGTGGAGCCATGTTTTTCCGTGTCGGATGCAGGCGCTGTTTCCGAGTTATTCGACAATTTCTCGGTTGAAACGGCAGTATCCTCCCCCTCTAAAGGCGGAAAGTTGGGGTGTTTTGAATTGTCCCCCTCCTTAGAAAATTCCAATCCGAGAACATCGACAGCCGTCATGCGGGTCTGAAGCATCGCGAGTGGGTGCGGTGTGACCGATCCAATGATTTGGTTCTTCACCAGGTACCGTGGAGTGTTGCCAAGATTGGCAACAAGTATTCGATAGGGAGTATCTGGTGTCCCCTATGCTACACCGTTTGCGACGGCGAGATGATACTTCTCGTACAACAAGGTATTGGGTTGCGTAACTCGGAGACCGTGTTGATGAGAATTGACCTGCGCCATTACTTGGGACTCTGGCGGTGTAGTGCAATCCCCGGCGACGGAAAACCAACACGCAGACGTTCGGATCTACTTCTCACGAGGCAACCCAGCGAAAGAACTCTTCCAGCTGATGAGACGACTAAGTCGGGTGTAAGACCGAGGTCAGCCTTCCACGACCAGCGTAGGAAGATGTAGACGGACGCGATATTTCGAGGAAACGGTATGTGTGTCCTCTGACCATTCGACGAGCCCACAGTGTGGCGAATGCGACGCGATGTCAGCACAGGCCACGGGTAGTGGAGGTACCACCCAAAATAAGGGGAAAGGAAAGGGGAAAGTCACAAGTGTGACGCCAGAAAACAGCAAAGTCGGAATAATCCTTATAAAAGAGCGAACACGACAATTTTTGGTTATACTCCCAGTACTGGGTTCATTTAGGTGACGCAGGGGAGATACAAAGCCCGTGTGAAATGGCGTATTCCTCCAAGGAGGAGTTCAGTACGGACGAAGGCGAAGAAGTCTAGAGCCAACCATGCTTGGGGAGATTTACTGAGTGCCAGGGCCTTGGTGCTCTGGCACTATATAGTCCATAGTAGACATCCCGTAGTGTACGGCTGAAATATTATAATTATCTAAAATACCCAAAATATGGTAGATGGTACCAGCAATGCTGTGCTAACCTGCCTGACTCACCGTGTCCTACATGTCCAGTCCACTAGTGTGGCCATTGTATGTAGTCATATACTGCACCTGGACTCCACGATGAAGTTCGGCCATGCGCCTGTGTCTAACACAATGAGAATGCGCACCAGAAACTGGGTATTGAGGCCAAGGTCAGCGTAGACTTTATAGTTACGCTTGGCCATTACAAGGACTTTACCCGGGAACCTGTTTTACTTAACCCGTATCCATGGTCGACGGAGAACACCCGATTGTTACGAGTCCGCGTCACCGGTGTCTTCCTCGAAAGTATCTTCACCGGGGGCCAAGCGGCGACGCCTCGGACGTTAACAGTTTCTGCTCTGAGGACGTCCCTCCCAAATGGGAGACTCCCTATGTTAGTTTTTCTGGGCTCCCGCCTCGGGCGGCTGCTCAGGTTCGTCGACCACGAGTGCTCGGGAACATCGGCCTCTGGATTCCGTTACAACGGTGTTTGCATCGTTCGCCACGCGATGAACCGGTTTGACAGGATACACCGGCTGTGCCGGGATGCCTTGTTGTCGAGGCTCTGGCGGCACAACATGGGCGAAGTCCGTCTTGGCGCGGAGATACGACATCATTGGGACGGTACGCTTCTCCTCTGGAGTTAGGGCCTCATAGTTCACTGTCAATTGGGCCAGGTCCTCTAGAGAGAGAAGGCACTGGGGTGACGTGTGACCATGATTGTAGCAGAGATGGCATATCAGTGCTATCGATGCCTGCCTACCCTGACGAAGGGGTCTATTCCGGTTATCCGTGAAACGTCCAGGCTGGCGAATATCCTGCCATCCTAGCCGTTGAAAGCCGGCTTCTCCGTTCGAGTACGGGATATGTGGCCCGTGGACTCGGAAGGCACCGGCGTAAAGCACGGTGTGTTCCTCAGCGGTCTCGAGAGAGGCGTCCGTCGTCGACGGGAGGTCCTTAGTGGGAATGGAATTGATATCGCTGTGAGCGAGCTGGAAATTATCCTACTCCTGTGGAGGTGTATTATCTGCAACAAGCGAGATAGATGGAGACTTGGTCTCCATTGACGACGGCTTAGCGGACTTAGGCCCAGTAGTCGGAGCTCTAGCACGTACGGAGTCACCTGGGGCTCTCGCACACTGGATGAGCTTGAGGTAGGTGATCTTTTTCCTATCCTCGCGGTAGCGAGGGACCGAAGTCCGGATAGCCGGGTCCAATCCGTCCATTAACATAGAGCGACGCTCTGTAGAGGGATGGATTTTAACGTAGCGGTGGAAAGCCTTGCTCAGGCGTACCGAGATATTGGTTTCCGACTGGCCGCAACGTTGAAGTTTGTGTCGCAAAGCGAGGATCGCCGATTAAATTGCATCGTTCGTGGCGTATGACAGTAGCAGGTATTCCACTGCTTCGGGCCAGCAAGTAATCCCTCCTTCGGAGGCACGCGAAAAGCCTCTTTCAGAGTGATACTGGTTCTCGCCCATTCCACGTAAGAAATACGGTAGTGCAATGTAGATCTTCCATTCATTCATTCCGCGTATATCGGCTTCCGAGACGAAGCGTGCAAGAAAATCTAGCACTAAGATTAAGTCTTCTCCAGTAAACAACTGATTGCAAAGCGAGAGCTGCATTTGCTTGATGCAGTCTTTCACCTGTCCCACACCACGGGGCCTTCGATCCAATGAAAAGTCTTTTAAACGATAATACCCATATGACAACACCTTTTCGTAGAGAGGATTCGTGGGCTTCAGTACGTTCAAACCAGAATGCTTCCCTTCTTTACTACGGGCACGAACCGCATTCTGCGTGACTCCAGACCGCTTAGAGCGTGACCAACGTCTTACATGGCCATCATCAGACGAGGAGTCTGATGACTCAGCATTGTCCGAAACATTCGGGTGCGAGACCGAAAAAGTCGACGAGTCTAAATCCTGGTCATCCAGTTGTCATTCTGCCTACAGCGGTTCTTCTCGCGGGACGAGTGCTTTGCGCAGTTCGACACAAGGACCGGCTCCGTCGGAGTCGTAGCATCCATCAGAATCGTTTGCCTCAACGTCTTCAGACGGACTTGCGCAGTATCGAATCAGTCTTGAATTTCTTCGGCGAAGGTAGCGGGTTGACCAAAGCATTCCAACATTTTTTTGACGTAAGACCGTAACTTACGGAGATTCTCAGCGACATCCTTTATACGGGAATCTTCCGCCTGTTGGCGTAAAGTATTGACCACCCCTACAAGGGAGTTGTGAGCAGTGCGTAACTGAAGCAAATGCTCTTCCAGGGTAGAACGCTGGAGGTGGTTGTTCTTCTCCAGATGGGACCGAACCACCGTGACCGCGGGGGTAGCCGTAACAGTTAAAGTTGCGGCAACGACGGCCGGGGCCGGACCAGCACTATCAGTACAAGGGAGCAACGGGGCAAACGGGAGTGTCGGGTGTGCCGGTTGTTGACCCAACGTCTTACACGAATTATTCACAGCAAGGGTGGAGCCAGCACGCCGGCGGATGCATGAGATGAACCGATCACCCCCAGCGGCGCCACCACTGTGATAGCGGCTGGGGGTAACCGCAACTTCTCCCTCTGACGGTTCCCGAGATATCATTTCTCAACCAACAGTTCAAAGGGAAACTTCCAGAAGTAGAAATGAAATCTCAAAAAGCGAAAACAATACACGAATATGTAGTAGGCAAAAGATCCGATTCTAAGTCGGGAGACCACTTTGAAGTGCAACGCTAGAGGCTGAGAAACACCACGAAGACGTCCGAGATCTTCCTTCCAAGGAGGGCATCCAGCAGACAGAGCCTCTTTGGCAAGGCACGACCAAGTCGGGTGCAAGCCGAGGCCAGGCCGTCACAAAGGGCGTAGAGAAATGAGCAAAAAATCGGTTGGGCGACCACGTGTGTCGGTGAAGGTATCCTCGCAGGAGGCACGGCTCCATAGTAATGGGGAAAAGGAGAAAAGGGAACCCGCGAGAGCAGGCAATGGAGAGAACGAAAAGGGCAAAGAGGAACAAAGGGTACGGTACACACCGCGGTTATCCATGTACAAGGTCTAACACGAAAAAAGCAGAAAACACTCCAAGAGATGGGTTCCTTTTGGAGCACCACACTTCTTCGCAGCCTATATGAAGGACTTAGTTAATTTCCGCATGATGCGTTATTATAGTATATGAGCTACAGCGCTATTAGCGCGTTGCCTTGATGAGGTGATTTCCAGAGATGTACACGTGGGATGTACGGTTCGAGCGGCCGCTTAGCGGGTGTGACTAGCACATCTGTAGCACGGATATGCAGGAGGCAATGCTTCCAGCATTGCTGTATTTGCTTAGATATTTTTTAGATTATTTGGCACGACGCACCCACTGTCAGGGATGCACCAAGCCTAGTACTTAGAAGGTTGAGCACGGCTCCCCCAATTAAATCACCTCTTGCTTAGCAAGGGCTTTCTGGCGGTACATACCTAAGCATGAAAAAGTGTTCTCTCTCTCTCTGTTTATGAGTGCACTAGCTCAATTATGGCTTGGTGCAGAACGTTTCTGTTCAAAGAAACGCTCTCTCACCAGAAAGGCCAACACTCTAACGGGCCATTTTCTAACAATACTAGAAACGGATTTGTCCTGGCGTTCACGACTTGAAGGTAGACACAAGCGTCTTGACAAGTTTCTCTTAGGGCATCTGAGAAGGTAGTGGCCCACATCATTCAGAACACCAGGCCTACAGTTACAAACCATCTTCTTTCCAAATAAATGAGATCCAAGAGGGTGCAAACTTGGTGTATGTCCCACATCGTCTACTCGAAGCCGGCAATTTATTCTTCCGAATGCAATATATCTCAAGCGGTACCCCTTGGTATCGTTCACAGTATCTCCGAGGACAGAACGTCTGTATCAAAATGCATACTCTGTTTTCAGACACTCTCTCCGGCGTATCCCTGCCTCAATTGAAGAACTGGATGAATTCTTTGCAGACTATGTCCATGAGTCATTTTATGAAGACGCCTCGCCTGGTCACCGCCAAAACGTGTGCTACGCCTTGGCGTTTATGTGCTTATCTCGACCTTCGTTGCGAAACGGTCTAGGTTTGTCTCGCAGAGCTTTGGAAGGATGGACTAAAGCCGTTCCTCCTGTACCCGCACTTCCTTTGACGAGGTCTTTCATGTCTGCCTTCGCCGAATATTTTATTTCGCAGAACTGTACGTCGGCTTCTGTTGCCCTTTGCGTTCAATGGTGCACGTATATGAGGGCTTCAGAAGTATTATCCTTGCGGGTGCGCGATGTGGTGTTTCCGAACGATGTCCGAATAGCCCACACGAGAAAGAATGTTGCTGGAATCAACATTGAAAATTATAAGACCGGACCCATGCAATTTACAGCTTTGCGAGATAAACATATTCTTGGTATACTACAAAGCTACGTGGAGAATATTTCGCAGTCTCCGAATGCAAGGTTGTTCAATTTTTCTTACCCAAGGTATAACACACTTTTCAAAGAAGCTGCAACATACTTCGGGCTCGAAGCTGGACGGTTTACATCGCACTCGGCGCGAATAGGTGGTGCGCTGTCGGATCATCTGGATGGATCTTCAGCGGAAACGATTGCAATTATTGGTAGATGGAAATCGTTTTTCTCGTTACAGCGCTACCTTACCAATGGTCGAGCTGCCCTTGCTCGCATGCGAACATCAAGCGATACGCAGAGGCTCATTCGCGAATGTTCAAAGCGATTTGATGGGCTACTGGAGCAATGCGTACAGTATCGGCAAAGTGCGAACTGCAGAACCTAGGATGAGTAAAGTATACTCCTCATGTGGGATGGGAGGCGCAAACAGCAACTTTTGCAGGACCGCAGCTCGGTGCTGCGGTGCATCCCTGTCACGATGACTGGGTTGCTCTCCCTCAGCGAAAGAAACGCTTGGAAGCAAACCAAGCATTCCCAACATGAGTAAGGCAAGCTGGTTCTGGCCGCGTACAATGCGGAATAATAGTAATTTTATTTGTTGGCAGTGGAATGATCCAAACAAGTTATTTTGTCCAGAAAGGAAACAAAATGCGCCGTGTGACACGGCGCATTTGTAAAGGTGAAAATGCTGCTCAATGACCCTGTTTTTGAAACAGCTGTAAGCATTCTATGTATAAGCGGTAGATTTGGTAGCTACGCCAATTTTGAAAGAGATTACCAAAAATATGCAGATAACTAGTTTTCCTGCAGATTTTGACTGAGCAATCTAGACTTTAGCTCAAAACACGTAGCTTTGTCTTCCTAGTAGGAGCTTTGCGATAAGCGGTAGACTTTCCAGCTTCGGCAGTTTTGAAAGTTATTACCAAAAAGGCCCACCGCTAGTTTTCCTGCGGATTCTGATTGAGCATTATGTATTTTAGATCACCGCGAAGAGCATTGCCTTCGTAGTAAGGGCTTCGCGATCAAGAGTACAAAATGTATTGATATCGAATTCCCACAGCCCCCGAGACTACAGAAAAAAGGAGCGCCACATGTACACAATAGTAAGTTCAAAACCTACGAGCCATGAAAACATAACAAGCCAAATTACGCGGTAAGTAAATACTGAAATACTAAATATCGTAACGATCTCAAGAGCTAGCGTTACCCGCGTTCTCAAGGCTGATATGGTGCAATGCCGCCGGACAAGACGGTTATTGCTAATAAACAAGGGGACACCAGCCAATGAACCATTTCACTGCTGCGGGCGCGGCAGTCTCGTGAGCTGCAAAGCCAGCGTTATGTCATTCTTTGCTTCCTCTGCCTCCTGTCGTTTACACTACTCGAAAATCTACAGTCGTTCGCTACAACAATATGGACAACATCAGCAAGGAACTAATGATGTTGTGCTCACCGAGCCCTTCACCAGCTGTTCGGCCTCAAGAACGGTGCCCTCTATAAAAGAGTCCCATTCTCCTTCTGAGCCCCGTCTCTACCGCCATCTCAAGCACCAACGCACTCCGGACAACAACAACCACAACAGAAGTTCACAGCACTTTTCTGACTTTCAATTCCATACAAATATGATCTTCAACCTCACCGTACTCGTACTAGCTGCCGTGGCATCAATTCTACACGCTGCACCTCTGGCCACACAAACACCAACAGTTCGTCCATTCGTGGTGCCGGTTATTCCGCAATTCGGCGCTTTCCAGCCATTTCCCACATTTGACTTCTCCACATTTGTAGGTGGCGCTGGAGGAGCTGTTGGTGCCGCTTCCGCCGTTGGCGCCAATGTGCGAGGCGGTTTTGGCGCCCCTGGCGTGACCTCCTAGGGTCCTACGTTTAAGACGGGCGGTATCTTTGGTGGTAACAGTGTATTCGGCGGTGCCGCCGCAAACGGCGCTTCCGGAAATGTCAGCGGTGGTGGCTCCATCCAGGGGTCGTTCCAAAACGCGGCTATGGGTGGCGTTGGCGGTACTGGTGGCTCAGTGTTGTGAAATATCGTCAGCAATACTAGGTCTCATACGCATTTGCGTTGCTACATATGCAGATATGCTACAAGTTTTCTTCTGCTTGTAGTATAGCTGTATTCTAATATATAGTGATAGGCTTGCGTGAGAATGCTTGGCGTATGGTACTCGCACAAGTTTCTACCTCTAGTGAATCAATGCTCGTCGACTCAGCGGACAACTGGGTTGACCAGGGGCGGTATAAATGTCTCTCACCCTGTGAGAGACAACCCAGAGAAGATCAAGCATCGATCTCGTGGGTGTGCCCTCTCACCTTCCACGCCGTCGCAGAGGTATTTGCCGCTGAGGTTCCAACACTGGACAACACTCGGTCGGCACTTCGGCGCAATGAGACACGGGAAGATAAAAAGTCCGAGGGGTATCATTCTTGCTAAAGAAACCTTCCGAGCATGCCACTGGTTGGTCAAACACGGGTATACATTGGGAAGAACGGAAATGGAGTATAATAAAGTATTGCCATTACAACTGAAATGAAAGCAACAAAAGTGGAGGGTTTAAAAACAGCATTTGTTTCAATTATAACGTGAAAGGTGAAGGGTGTTGGCTGTAGCAGTACTCCTCTATTTGGAAATATTTGCGCGGAAATGGTCAGGGCTTAAAGCAAATTCGTTATTAGATCGCTAGCGTATTATTCTTCTTCGTTCTTGAAAAACAAGCTCTCAAGAATGAAATGTGACAAGAAAGTTGGTTTCAAAGTACAGCATACTGTATTGAAGCACAAGAGGGAGGGCCAGAGGAAGTGCAAAGTCAACGAATACAAGTAAACATCCATCTCTGTTTTATTCATAGACTACCAAAAAAGGTGGGCGAATCAAAGAGCTCTTCGCAGTTTGAACAGGCAGTTTGTGCTGCAACTTGGCGTTCAAAGTTTAAAGTTCAGTAGCGTGTATTCTTCTCATGTGGTTCCTCAGGTGACTTTTTTGTACAAAACGTCTCCCGCACAGCGGACAGCCAAACCGGCGTTGCTCTGGCGGTAAATGCGTTTCCAAATGTTTTGTGAAATCCCCCCGAGCGGAAGTGCTATACGTACAATGCGAACAGGTATACACGGCCGGTTTGCAGACCACGTAATGCGCAGAGAAGGTGCTACTGTACACCATATTTTGACAGACGGGACATTGAATCCTTGGCTGGTTCCCACGACGAGCGTTCGGTTGCTGGAGGAGCCCACTGCCGGATGCTTGTGTCTGCGTCTGAGAGCTGCCTATACCGCCACTGGCAGCAACCACGTGAGAAGTTCCCGTCATGTTGGACGGGCCCGGCGCTCCTCTCGGAGCTTTCGGCAGTGGGCGCCCAGAAGCTGACCTGCGATCTGGTGCTGAAAACGGACCTGCCTCATGGTGCCGACTGGAGGGAGCCGCTGCCGGAGGCGCTTGAACTCGCCACATCTGGTTGGGCTGCTCACGGCTAGTGGTCGGATTTGGTGTACGGTGCGCACCCAAGCTTCGTTGAAGCGAGCCTGTGTTGCTAGCACGGGCGCTTTGCAACAGATGTTGCAAGCTAGGAATTGCTGTAGAACGAGCAGGTGCGGGCATTTCTGTCGCATATCTTTGACTTTGCCTGCGTACATGGTGTACAGAGGGAAGTCGTTCAGAGTTGCGATTGGGATCCACGGATGGAAGGCACTCAGTGTTGCGATTTTGAGTTGCCGCTTGGACCAAGTTACCAATTGGGGGCATTGTATCAGCGGGCTGCGCAGATACACCACCATATCTTTGGCTACGCTGAAGCACTTGGTCCACGGAGGGCATATTGGAGGTGCCATTTGAGGCGGAGCCAGATGCCGAGGCGGCAGAGCTTTCACTTCGTGCCCTCTTGCGACCCGCAGAAGCTCTATGAGGCTTGTGTGTGTTGTCGCGATCCATGGAGAACGATAGTCTTTCTTACGTAAAAGAGGTTTGATACAGCGATAAGCAAGTCGATGGTACTTCTTTGTTCGCCTTGTGTGAACAGCTCGATTCTGGCTTTGTATCTGGGTGGAGTTCATCTCATTTGGGATGTTTACTTAAACTGTTTCTAATCTGCATCGGAAGCTAGTGAAAGTGTGGGTTTGTGAACTAGAAGCAATATGTCAAGAATCTAAGCTGCCGATAAGATTCTTTTGCTTCATATTCATACAAATGGATTGGTTGGCATACTCTATATATTTGTCATTATGACTGCAGATGAAGACGATGAAGACGATTGCAATCGTCTTTTTGCAAATGTCTTCTAGTAATTGTGGGCTGTGGAATAAAGGCTGCTTGCATTCCTAGTCACACCTCGTAAATAGTTTTCATTTAAAAATGTTTATATATGAATTTCGTGAAAGGTGATACCATTTTCGAAAGATGTTTGATTGATTTGGAGAGCATGAGTAGAACTGAAAAAGGGATTAAATAAGATTCCGCGTCCGTCCGCCGCCAGAACGAGTTTCAAGAGAGGAACCAATGGTCTCTTTAACTGAATGTGAAAATCAGGCCTGTATTTGTGACTGACTGACTAGCTCTCTTTTTATTACTTTTGACTGACTATGCACTTTAGAACAGGTCTTTTAGGCTAGTAAAGACCGAAAAACACTGCACTAAGTTCGGGAAACCTGCATTCATATCATTTACAACGCTTAAATACATATCGCGGAAATACCGAAATGTAGTATTTTTTTAGATTCAAATACAATGTGATTTCGGTAGTTTCAGCTAAAATTTAATGGGTTTTAAGGGCAAACATAAATTAGTGTGGGCCACACTAATTTTGTTTGCCACACTAATTTTGAACCCACACTAATAACATTGTTCACCTGTACCTCCGTGTTGGTTCACCCGCTCCACGGCACCAAAGCCGTCCAAGTCCTTGACGGTCATCTACAACGTTGGAAAATATTCAAGTTGGAGTTCTCTCTTCGGCTCGGGTCCGAACATTTCGGCTAGAAGCGGTTCAACGTACGTCGAAGAAAGATCGGCGACCTTGAATTTTGCGTTGTACGACGTGCGCAAAGCGTCGGCAAAATACTCGTCAGTGATGACCCCTCTGTCACGCGTTCTTTTCACCTCGGTTCTCAAGGGCAGGCTACAATCATCCTCACCGGCGTGGTACTCGTACGGAACATATGAACCGCTCTAGGTTCGCTCCAGGACGAAGCCGAAGAGCCCAGCACCGGAAGAATAATTCAAAGGGATTTTATGAAAGCGATACTGACCAAAGATGCCGACCCAGATGTACTCGCCAGCGTCGATGACTTCGTTCATTTTTTATCCCAAACAGCCGCGGGATGGGCACGCGAGACCCAGGCAGGCTGCGGAAATGTTCGGCGGTGACGCATTTGGCCAGCTGTTCGTAGAAGGTGTCCAGATGGACAGCGTCGGGGAGCGCGGACTCTGATGGCGGGAACGCGGCGTTGCGGCGGCCGGCGATGAGGCGGCGGAACAAGTTCATGGCGATACTGGGCAATGCGACATGCGCTGGAGGGCGAGGGCCCGCGGCAATGGGCGGTTGTGTGGCGGTCTGGCGACGTCGGCGCGGCGAGTGGGCACCAAGTGCAATGTCATGATGGACGACGACGGACATTTCCTTAGGTTACGTACCATCCAGGTGTACCAACTCTCTTCTGTAAGAATATGTAAAAATAAGAAAAGACCAATACATCAATGTTCAGGAGCAAGCATTCCCGTTGCTCTAAAATGTACGTTCGTCTGAACCATAAAGCAATGTGGATTACTCTGTTCCTGACTTTAGTACTTTCACTACTTCGTTGATTGTTTCTGGTCATATGCCATTAGTCAAGCAAAAAGTGGCAGCCAAGCACGGCTGTTTCATTGAGTGGACGGAGGCGAAATGATTGGGGTATGCATACTAGATGTCGATAGTCTAGAGAATCACAGTCGATAACTAGACTTGACAATAAACGGATGTGTCGTTCACGACCGTGTCCTGCGCGGTCGCTGCTTTTATGTAACAGCTTCGAGCTAGATTTTAGCTGAAGAACATGATTCCCTTGACCGATGATTTCCTTGAGATTCACAGTTTTATTCGTTCTGGGATTCTTGGCAAATGGCCCAAACCCCCGATATTACAAAACGGTGAGGTTAGCAGTAGAACTGCGTCCATTCAATGCGTCAAAACTGCATCCTTCTTCATCATCATTTCGCGTCCTAGCGTAAATGATGCTTGATAAATGTGCGGTCGGATTCGCTGCAGCTTTATTATTCTTATTTTCCGCTTGATACATATCATAAGTCCTAAATGGACGCATTCAGGCCGCATCTCTATTATGAATCTGTTTAGGCGTAGGTTTCAAACTCCTTAGCTTTTTAACAGTATGGATGAAGAGCAGAAGAAATCCTGCTCAACCTCACGCTTTGGTTTCCTATAAATGAAGCTCCCATAATAGTACTAGCTCTACTCTTTGATTCTCAATCTCATTGCAAGACAAACAAGTTTCCGTCCACAGTTAAGAAATCCAATCGAAAAAACAATGAACTTCACAGGAGATGTGATTGAAAACAGATGGGTAGTCGGAAATAAGCTAAATGCCGGCGCGTCTGGTGCCATTTATTCAGTGACAGACAACACGAATGAACATCTGAATACGGTAGTTAAGTTTGCAATGGTAGATGATGTGGATCCGGATATGGATGAGGAAGATAAGCTTGAACTCGAGGAAGAGGCCGAGGCGGAGCTCGAAAAAGAGGTCGAAACGTTGGAGGACCTAAACAGTAGATCTCCAACTCTGCGAGTCCCGAAATTGTTCCTCAGTGGCACGCATAAAGATGTAAGTTTCATGATTATAACAGAATTTGGAGATTCAGCGCTGACTCTCCATGAAAAGGCAGACTGGGACTTTTCCAACGGCGCTGTTCTTGTGATCACGAAACAAGTTTTCGAGATCATGAGGAAGCTCCATAGCTTGAATATTTCGCATGGGGACATTAAGGAGAGCAACGTCGTGCGTGGTTTAGGAGATGAAAACGATAAGTTCTTCCTTATCGACTTTGGTCAATCTGGAGGGCTCGTGGTGAGTCATCCAGCTAACGATATAGGCGACATATTGCACATGATGGTGCGTATGTTCAGAGACGATGGCGAGGGGCTCGTACCACAAGAGCATGTGGCCGACTACCTTTGGAATAACCTCACACCTGAACAGCATGCTGTAGTACTGCAAAACTTTGAAAAGGCCGTGGAGGTTCGAAACAACAGGGGTACGCCGATACCGGAGGTTCTGAAAGTGTTGGTGCATGAATCCATCGGACAGGCGCCGCCCGACTACGAGCGGATGAGCACCCTTCTCCAGCAGGCATGCACGCAGACGGTAGATCCGAACGAAGTTCTTTTCGACTGATTGGGTCACGCATATGCTGTATCATCCTTTGTATATAGACAGGAAATCCAAAGTAGAATGAGCCTTGTCATGTATGTCAACTGTAATGTTTGTAAGCTGTAAAAATGAAAATATGAATTTGCTTTCAAATTGTTTTAAGAATTCGCTTTCTTGAAGAATCCGCGCCGATTCTCTTGGTATTATCTACTCTCTTGTCTGCAAGTGCGACGCTTCGATTGCCAAAAGTATCTATCGTGCCCACAAATGGGCCACCCAAGGCGATGGAAACGGATGGAATGACATCGTGGACATGACATTGTGGACATGACGTTGTGGAGCCATCTGAGAATCTCCAGTAGTAAACAACTGGTACTGATTAAAACTATTACCACTTCTACAGTTCTAAACCTTAGCGAGTGATTTCAGTTAATCGCCTCCAAATTACACACAACAACCACCGCTGTCTCTCTGTGCATGGACAGAATGGTGTTCAGCAACCAAACTTCGTGCTGACCTCACTCAAGGTCAGCACCAACAACCATCAAAGGGATCCCGAGCGACCGAGCTATGATAACCTTGTGCCAAATAACCAACGGTACAGTATACAGTACGCAATTATCCACCGCTCTCATCAGCACGACAGGGCTGTAAGTGACGGAACGACAGCCACCCGGCTAACCCTTTAACGCTCACAAGGGCACCTGATCAATGGCGGATGGAGCTCGTTTGCTGTAGGCATACAGGCATCGCGCAAGTCAGAGATCTGCCTGTCCTGTAATATCTGCCCCCATTCGACTTCATTTCTTCGCCATGTATACCATAATTTCCTCAATAAGCACCACACGATCAGTGAAGTAGGTCTGGAGAGCTTGGGTAGACAAGCCGAAGCTAACTAGTCCCTTCATCAACATGTTTCCTCTCACCGCTTCAACACTCGGGCTGTTCATTCTCGTCTCCCTTTTCTCTTTCAAGGCGCGGGCCATTGATTCAGACCTCATGGTCACGCACGATGATGTAATTTCAATACTCTCCTACCTGCATCCTCTTTGGCCGCCCTATTCAATCCCACCACCTTCAAATATCTCCGGTCTCACAAATGACATTTGTCTTGACTCCACCGACTGCGTTGATCCCCGGGTATGCTTCGTCGGCCACTGCGCCTTATCTCTTGTGCATTCCAATTACAGCTGTCGTTCCACGGCGGACTGTGTGGAAGGAGAGTTCTGTGAATGGGACCCACCAGTTGGCATAACGGAAGGCATTTGCGTTTCTTCGAAATTTTCTGCTGGAGAAGAGCGACCGGTATTGAGCGAACCGCTTGAAGCAGTACCATCGATTCTCGGCATGGGACTCACTGGTGACCGATGCTTCTCACACAACGACTGCCGTGGTTCGCGAAGCTGTCGGGCTGAAAAGCTCTTCGGCACAGAGGTCCATAATACCACCGCATGCGAGTTCTCTATTTTTCCATGCGTCTGCGTCCCGACTGACTTCACCACGTGCTCCACCACATCTGATTGTCTGAACCAAGGTGAACTGTGTGCATACGTCGCGTGTTACATGGGAGACACGTTCACGTACATTACAGAAGATAATGACCATGCCGAGCTCGAACCAATTTGTCTTTCTTCCAATCTCACAGACAGAGAGTATTTCTTCCCGGTTTCGAACTCCAATACGACACAAATCTCTGATAGTCCGCTTGCCACACTTCAAGCGCCAAAATTTGAACCAAAGAGGCTCCCTCTACCTCAAGGTCGTATTTCCCCAGAGATAACGCCTTTCTCCGTGCCTGAACTGCCGTTCTTCAATGCCTTTTCGACCCACGATCTCACAAATGAATTCATAGGCGGAATTCTATCGCTTATTATCGTCTCACAAATTCACAAAATCATTCAAAGTCTGATCTACTCTATACCTGGGATCAATCAAAATGCTTACTTTTCATATATCATCTTCTCGCGCTTTACCTCGTCCCGTCACATTTGGCGACTCCTTACTTTGCACGAGCCTTATTCTCGGTTTCGAACGCCTAAATACTCTCCAACTCCGAAGGTTTTGAAGTTGAATTTCATTCAGCTTCTGGTCCCCGCTCTTGCACTTGTGGTGCTTTTTATCAGCGAGTTTGCAACCATCATCGCTGGTACCGAAAACCGCAGAGTACCGTGCTGCTCAAAACTTTGATCCCGTTATTGCCGCTGTGGATGGTATTCCTCGACCCCGGCTTCAGAACAGTCCGAACGAGTACTGTGATGATTTTTTTGTTCCCACACGAGGTCTATTCAAGGCCGGGAAAGTGCTCAAATGCGTGAAACCGACTACACATATCTCTACTTTGAAATTGACTGACATGATTGAAGTTGATGTTTTCTATGGCTCTGGAAAGAAAGTTTTCGGCATATATTCGCAGAATGGATCGTCCGCTGCTGTTGAGCTTTCTACGGCTGTGCGTTCCGAGAGTGGCGTTAACTTGAAATCAATGCCGTTTCGTCCAGATCTGATGGACCGAAATGAGCAGATTGCTTTTCTAAACAGCATATTCAATGCAATTAGAAGACGGCTTGGTTTCGAAGAGGAAGACATTAGCAGTAATTTATGGTCGGCGAACAGGGATACAAGCGAGTCCGGAAGGACGGAGGCCTTTAATTTCGCATATCGCCCGAACTGGAATGACTCGTTGGAAGCCATAACAAACGCGGTATCGCTTGGACTCCGAGACTTGGATCTTGTTCTTAATTCCACCGGCCAGCCTTGGATCTACACATCGTCGTACACATTTGAACGTCAAAATCCAGTAATAGCCGTTGTGAAGCCCTATCGGATTCCCCATGGCTGGCTCGCTGCGGCAGCGTTGATTGTGACGGCGGTGCACATCATAGTGAATTCATGCGTGACGCACTTTGACGACGTCGCGTACCTCGCTATGAGAGAACTAATTGGAGATGATTGCGTGTTGGGCCCGTTAGCCGAACGTGGTGCGGCAACAGTTGGATTCGCACAGAGCTGAGACAAATACTGAAACCGCATATGATTCGACTCCTTCCAGTTTCGCAATGTACACTATTGTGCCATTTGCATATAGACGCAATAAAATGATCGAAAAGCAAAAACCCTTTTGGTTCATGTACAAAAGAATTAAAATTTGAAGAATTTAATTCTCTCCAATGCGCGACAAAACGTATATTTTTTCGTTTGAAAATATATCGAATTTCCATTGGAAGAATAGTGTTCTGCTTCATAGGACTAGCTGCACTATGCAAATGCTGAAGGCATGCATATGACTTTTTGTCTCCTGTGGCCGCCGCAAGAACAGCCCACTGCGGTAATCATCAAACGCCAGTGTTTTCTGCGAGGGTACGGGCACCCACTTTTCCATAAATGTACTGCTCGCATAGCAGTCAATGTTGTGCTGCGCCACTCATCTTCGCGGAAGCCAGACACGCAAAAACGCCCGAACACGGCAGCAAGCAAACTTGAAAGAGCACTCCGAACTTGTAGCTATGTCACTTCTCGGCCTTCTCCTGATCCAAACTTTGGTCAACGTCTGCCTTGCTCATGAGATTGAAGAAGAGAAAAAATTGGAGGTGATCATGATGAGCCAATCTGACAAAAAGAAAGAAAAACAAGATTGAGTTTTGTGAAATGAGCTTGGCCTTTTTCCAAAACATGTAGTTGTAGTTCAAAGTTGACCTCATTAAACATTATTTTATGTACACCGCAATTGTTTTGAGCTCTCAAATCGGGCTCTCAAGTTTTCATCAAGCTCTGGATAGCTAAGGGTAATTTGGTGGTTCCTTCATATCATGTCTCCAAAATGCGCTGCTTAGAAAGCAGAGAGAGACCCAAAACGGCCTAGATATACGATACCAGCGAAGCGAACAGCAGCTGCGTGGCCACGTACGCTGCGTATCATACGACCTCGACCAGACCCCGACCCCGACACGGCGCACGCTCTCATGATCACCTTTTGATCATCGCATCGCTTTTCCGTACCGTCAAAGCCCATCGTCAGCGGAGCTCAGTGTGCCGCTGCCGGTCCCATCATCAGCAACAGTTTTGGTGTTGTGCAAAACATGTCGATACATTCCAAAAACTGATTGCTGTTAGATATATAGGATTCTCCAACTCTTTCACATATAAATGAACTTTCTAATCCAAATTGCTCTGTTTTGGTGCACGTTTGAACGATATCACAACCCAAAAACAACTATCGCATAAGTGAAATTTCAACCCAACAACCTGTCGGCCGCGTAAAAATTAAGAAAAGCTAAAATGTTTCTTCAAAAGAAAACTACAATTTATTGAAAATTCCCTGCATATCAAGGATTAGTAACAACTCTACAAACAGTTTTTGCCTTCCTTGTGTTACAAATCAAAATATTTAGCTTTGAAGTTTATATCTTCCAAAATGTCCGCACCATTTCTACTCAAATTATCATGTTAAAGCCTACCACGCGGCTGTGTCATGTATTCTTCTTTCCGGAGCAGCTCTTGGCATGCCTCTTGATATGACAATCAAGCAGTTTCTTTTCACACTTTGGACAAGAATGGCGCCGATTATGGAAATCTCTGTGATCTCTGTACATTTCTGAACTGGAGGTACTGAAGCTACACTGGTAGCAGTGTCGTCGTTCTTCGAAATCATGTTTCCTTCTCACGTGATTTCGAACCGATTTTTCGTCTTTGTAGTCTCCATCACAGTAAGGGCATTTCCATCGCGCGTGAGGAAGTACCCATGCCACATCGGCTAGCATCTTCAAGGTTCTCTGACCATCCTCAGAGTCGTTGTGCGTAGCAACGTTGGAACTACCAGCGCCACCGGCAATAGTTTTGTGAGAACTCATCCGTGTTTTACCTAAATTCTTTGTCTTTCAGTTCTCTCTTTGTGTTGTTTACTTTCTTGTTCTCTTGTATATTGCAAAACTACTATCGCCGTGAGCGGGCGTTCTTTATATGTGAAAATATTCTCAAAGTTGAATCTAATTTTGTAATCATAACTTCGAACTGCGAGCAAAGTGTCGCTGAAACACCGCACTGGGTCAACAAAACAATGGCTCTCCCTCCTTAATAGCAATTCAACCACAGCAACCTTGTTGCTTTCCTTTTATTCATGGATTTAGAGCGATACCTGTCCAACAAAAAGGAGCACAGAAAGACGAGCGCTTTGCTATTATCTACTGAACAAGTCAGTAAAACTCGCGGAGAGCTGCCAGATTAGCGCGAAGCATATTTTCTAGGCAATGTTGCAAACCGATTTGACGAGGTCCACGATGACCAGACCGAGATCCACATATTGAGTCACCCCCAAAACTGAGTTGGGATCTCCTCCGGCAATCGCCTGCAACACGCTTGTGTCCTGGAACGCCACGCCCACAGTTGTGACGCGACCGCCGGGGTTGGCCGCCCTGAATCGATCGGCATCACCAACGGGGTTACCTCCGATCGTGTTCCTGCCATCTCCGAGCACAACCAACTTGTTGGCCTCTCCGGGTCGCTGCCTCAACTGGAAGTCGCAGTAAGCGATTCCAGCTCCGATGAAGGTGGCAAAGTCATTCTGGAACTGCGCGCCAAGAACTCTGCGCTGGAAGAGCGCTCTGTCGGTTGTGAGCGGCGAAATGGGGTAGTTGATAAAACCGTACTGCACTGCTGCGTACTCAGCCGTCTCGTCAACGCCAATGATGTTGTTGAGTGAGATCACAAAACGTTGCATGGCGGTAAAGTCGCTGGAGTTGACAGAGCCACTGCCGTCAATGGCAAAGCACACGTTAGCATTGCATCCGTTGCTCCTGACTAGCTGTTCCGCAGTTTGAGCGGCCGCTCTGATACTGGCAGCAGCAGAAAGCGCTGTAGAAGAAGCAAGTGAGCATCCAAGAAGAAACACAAGTGCGGTAAAGATAAACTTCATCTTGTCGTGTATATGAGAGTGCTATGGAGGCGGGAGAGCTTGGAAAAGTGTTGAAGATGGGCTTTTAAGTGGTGAAGTGTTGAGGCGATCAAAAGCAGAGCGACCGAGTACCTCGTATTTATACAGATTCTATCCGATCTCTGATATGAGCGGGTGCTTGCAGAAATACGCTTGAGGCGGCCTCGCTTCCAGAGAAATCTGCTCATCTTGTTTCTGCCTTTCATGCTTCATGTTCAAGCAGTCACGAAATATTCAACAACCAAATGCGTGGGATTGGTTTGATTGAAGAGGAGTAGTCGGGTAGACAGAACTGGATTTTTCAAAGGCAGTCCGTCATTTCAAAGCATTGGGAGGATGATGAAAACGCAAGAAAAGTACTTCGTCCACCGAGCAAGCAACATTTGAGCGAAGCATCGTGGCGATTATGCGACTTCGCTGCGTCACGGATTCAAAGCATGGAACAGTTCTCTTCGATGTTTCGAATAACATGGAAGAGAACTCTTCCATGTGTGCGTTTTCTTAAGGAAACGCAATAGATTTCTAATACTACTACTACTACTACTACTGGCATTTCTTGACCACTAGCGTAGTTGCTTCCGGCGTGTACGAAGAGGACTATGACCATGCATATTCGAGAGACATTGTAGCTTTTTTTTCTTGTCATGTGTGACTAATCCGGTTATGCATGGGGGACATAGCAGTATTATGCTTCCTTTTCTAGTTGGAAGAGGACGAGAGAATGGGCCGCGCCCAACTTAATCGGCAGGAAAAACTGTTGGAAAGGGAGCCAAGTGCACATGATTTGTGCACATCTGATGGAGACAGGTAATCAACGAGCCTTTCCGAGACAAGCCATGCAAGCCCCACAACCTATCAAATGGAAATGACGCGGTTGTAATTATTGAAGGCACGAGCGGGAACACCGATGTTGTTATAATGGGCACTTTGTGCACAGTTTTCCCAGTAGGCAACAACCATAGCATCAGTGCTGGTGGTGCCACTCATTCAGGGGGGAGTTGATTCTGTGCGGCACGTCGGCGCAATATGGATCGGCATGTCAGAGCGCAATGACGATTAGATCGTGAACGCTTTGCATGCGAGAGAATGCGTGATCTCGGGAGGTAGTGCCGACCCTCGGGTATACGTGCGCCCGGGCGCACGTAGTTTTTTTACAGTTGCCCGGGCGACTGTAACTGTAACTTCTACCCGTGGCGACCCCGTAATTGACGAGTTCTCAATTCCAATGCATCGTTTTCAAATAGTGGAACGGTTTCGTGAAAACCCTGAAACGTGCAAAGCGGGTTCCGCCCTCCGCTCTGATTGGAGCAAGAACATGTACACGATGGCGCCAACAATTGAACACTTGGACGCAGTATTTGTCGTTCACGTTGGCCACCTAAACGATCGGCCAGATTCCGAAGTGGGGGAGAAACCGAGCAGGTCGAACCGAAGAGCCTCCTTTCGGACCTAAGCCCATCCCAAAGCCGTCCATATGTCCCCAGTGACATCACTGCACTTAGGGTGTTGGCGGTGAAGGACACTGTGCCGACAAGTGGAACGAGTCGATAAGAAATCGCTCCAGCACATAAAGCGAGCGCGAAGGACGTCGAGCGATGCCGCCGAATGCTGCAAATCATTCGTCCCGTTACCACAAATAGCCAAGTTAGACTCTGCTTACTTTCTTCGTTATTTTTAACGGCCCTTCATTTTTTCCAATCCTCAACCCTTCAATTTAAAATAGAACTTTATATTGCATATATATTTTATTATATATATAATACGTGTAGTGCTACCGCTGCGACAACGCCGCCTCGTCGAGCGCATCACCAATTATTCACGTCCGAACAACTTGTCTAGATCAATTACTTGTCAACTGCTCTGCCCTACTTCGTTTAGTCTACGTGTACCGAACCTTGCGCTACGAATCCTTTTCTTCTACCACGTGCTTCGTAACTTGAATGAACAGCAAATTCATTTGCGTACATTGGGTCTGCTTGATCACGTCTACACGCTCCCTCTGCACCTCTGTTGATGATCACTTCAAACAACGCTACTGCAACAAATCGAGAAGTTCTTTCTTCCCTGAAATCTTCGTCCCCGAACGTAGCCCTCATTCATCATGAAGGCCTCCATTTGGTTATTCTCTCTCGTCGCCCTTGCCATATCTATTCTTTCGCCTTTCGTACATACCTGCACAGTGAGGGGTATTTCTGATACACGCAACAAGCTTTTTAGGAAAAGAGGATGTGACGGCAGCATCTGCTTCGCATTACAAGGTAGCTCTTCTCTCAACTCCACGCAGACTCTGTCGCAAAAAGATCTTGTGGCAACCGTGGCCAGGGTATTGCAAGGACAAGGCAATGTTCAGCTTGCTGCAGTTCAGTATGGCTTCATAACGTCAGCTGTCAGTAACTTGACCAGTGACACTGACCTTTTCCTGCAGAGGTTGGACGAATCTGAGTTGGAAAACGATGCAACTACGTTCTTGGGCGGCGCAATCGCGTACTGCGACTTTGCGTTGGCCGGGGAAGCCGATAGAAACCTTGTTGTCATTGGCAATGGTAAGAGCACTCTATTTGATCCAGTTCAAGACGCAAAGAGTTTCACCGAGAGAGGAGGAAACGTATTTGCTGTAGCCGTGGGAAACCCTGATATGGAAGCGATTCGTGCAATTGCCGGTGAAAACTCGGCCCGTGTCTTTGATTTGACCAATGCAAAGGATATTAATGCCGTTGTAGTCGACATAGTTATGGGTCTTTGTAGGATTGATTCTTGCTAAAGAAAGATGAGCGAAGGATGGAAAATTGCGAGTGCACCGCATCAAATTCTAACCGTAAACGCTAAAGTCCTTTGTATTTCACAGTTTTTTTGAAGAACAACGAGAAGCATTTCGTTGCTGCAGAAAGAAGCTGAACAAATTGAATCGCTCTTGAGTACAATAAGTCTAAGATACACAAAAAAATGCAGTAAAGTAGTGCAGGCTATCTGCAGGTTGAAGAAATGCCAAAGCGTAGGAGTACAGCGCATTGATCTTCAAACTGTTGTTCAAGTTTCTCCGACCTCTCATCATGAACCGTATGCCCAGGGGGAACTGCAGGAGTTCATTCTAGGAAAATGTCATCCATCTTGTAGCATTAAATGAGGTCTTGACGTTGCTCTCAGTGCACCTGATTACGATCGAAGAAGCGAATCAGCTCTCTGAAGAGTTTTCTGGTTCAACCTTTTCACAGATTTTCCTAACTGGGATTGAAAAGAGTTCTTGAGATAGGTGGAAGAATGGAATCTATTTTTAAGTACGTAGCGAAGTTTGCCCGGAACACGCAAATGAAATGTAGAGTAGGATAGGTCTGTCTGACGACCTGTCCGATGGTTAGTTGGCCTAGCCAAGTTGGTTTCTCCTCATCCGGAAGGAAACAAAGATGTTGTGCGTGTGATGGGACCGGGTTGCCGCACCGATAACATCACACGTATCACATTATGGGCTGAAGAGCTGAAGGTAAGGAAGGGGATCACCATTAGATATTGATTCACGAAGAATATTCTAGACAGAGAAAGAGAGAGGCAATGAGGGAAAGCGCTTTGAACATTTCATGGATGTCTCCAGCAAACGAAACCGTTCCACCATTTGAAAACGATGCATTGGAATTGAGAACTCGTCAATCACGAACCTCCCGAGATCATGAATATGTCTCGCGAGCAAAGCAGTTTAAATCCCAATTGCACAAAAACATGGAAATCCACATTATCCACAGCACGCCCACATGAGGGAGAGGATAAACTCTCACAGAAGGAGTCGTACCACACGAACTGTGTTCTTTGTCCAAAGATGTGGTTGTTGCTTGCTGCTAAAGATGTGCATAAAGTGTGAATTACAACATAATTGTTGCCGCACGAGCCTTCGACTTCCTCTTTTTCACTATGGTCCTGTTCCCTGTTCCAAAACTCAGGGAGAACTACTCATCGAAGTATTTTTCTCTCTATAGCACGTGCCTTCAATCAAGGCAACACGTCATTTTTATTGACCAGAGCTGAAGTTCTTGTGTCCAGAGGAAGGCTGGTCAATGACATAAATCATGTGTATTTTGCTCCCTTTCCGCTTCTGTCGGTGTCAAACAGCTGGACTCGGCTCATTAGGCATTCCGCGGCGTATTATCTGCTGAATTTATCCAAGCAGAACAAAAACCTCAAGAGTTTCACATTAACCCCATATGAGTGAAATTAGTAAATAAATGCCATGTCTTGCGAATATTTATGCTCATCGTCCTTCGCACACGCGCGATGTAATTCTAGAAGCGCCAAGACGCAATGTTAGATATGCAACTGGTTTTTGAAAAAAAAAGCCCGCATGAAAGAGTTCTCTTTCATTTTCCGAATCCGTGATGCAGCAACGTCACACATTCGCCACGATGCTTCGCTCAAATGTTGCTTGCTCGGTGGACGAAGTACTTTTCTTGCGTTTTCATCATCCTCCCAATGCTTTGAAATGACGGACTGCCTTTGAAAAATCCAGTTCTGTCTACCCGACTACTCCTCTTCAATCAAACCAATCCCACGCATTTGGTTGTTGAATATTTCGTGACTGCTTGAACATGAAGCATGAAAGGCAGAAACAAGATGAGCAGATTTCTCTGGAAGCGAGGCCGCCTCAAGCGTATTTCTGCAAGCACCCGCTCATATCAGAGATCGGATAGAATCTGTATAAATACGAGGTACTCGGTCGCTCTGCTTTTGATCGCCTCAACACTTCACCACTTAAAAGCCCATCTTCAACACTTTTCCAAGCTCTCCCGCCTCCATAGCACTCTCATATACACGACAAGATGAAGTTTATCTTTACCGCACTTGTGTTTCTTCTTGGATGCTCACTTGCTTCTTCTACAGCGCTTTCTGCTGCTGCCAGTATCAGAGCGGCCGCTCAAACTGCAGAACAGCTAGTCAGGAGCAACGGATGCAATGCTAACGTGTGCTTTGCCATTGACGGCAGTGGCTCTGTCAACTCCAGCGACTTTACCGCCATGCAACGTTTTGTGATCTCACTCAACAACATCATTGGCGTTGACGAGACGGCTGAGTACGCAGCAGTGCAGTACGGTTTTATCAACTACCCCATTTCGCCGCTCACAACCGACAGAGCGCTCTTCCAGCGCAGAGTTCTTGGCGCGCAGTTCCAGAATGACTTTGCCACCTTCATCGGAGCTGGAATCGCTTACTGCGACTTCCAGTTGAGGCAGCGACCCGGAGAGGCCAACAAGTTGGTTGTGCTCGGAGATGGCAGGAACACGATCGGAGGTAACCCCGTTGGTGATGCCGATCGATTCAGGGCGGCCAACCCCGGCGGTCGCGTCACAACTGTGGGCGTGGCGTTCCAGGACACAAGCGTGTTGCAGGCGATTGCCGGAGGAGATCCCAACTCAGTTTTGGGGGTGACTCAATATGTGGATCTCGGTCTGGTCATCGTGGACCTCGTCAAATCGGTTTGCAACATTGCCTAGAAAATATGCTTCGCGCTAATCTGGCAGCTCTCCGCGAGTTTTACTGACTTGTTCAGTAGATAATAGCAAAGCGCTCATCTTTCTTTGCTCCTTTTGTTGGACAGGTATCGCTCTAAATCCATGAATAAAAGGAAAGCAACAAAGTTGCTGCGGTTGAATTGCTATTAAGGAGGGAGAGCCATTGTTTTGTTGACCCAGTGCGGTGTTTCAGCGACACTTTGCTCGCAGTTCGAAGTTATGATTACAAAATTAGATTCAAATTTGAGAGTACTTTCACACATACAACTGATATCCAATTTTAAAATTAGTTTAAAACTGTTTCGCGAGCAGCAAAATAGTTACAAAGTTTCATAGTTTGGAAAACAAAGTGGTCTCAACTTCAGGTTCATTTTTCCGGTCATTATTTCTAATAAACACAAAAAGTTTCTCATTTAAATTTTAGAAGTTCTTGCCATATCCAAAAAATGTTATGAACGAGTTCAAGACATACAGCCTGCCGATTGAAAGCGTGTTTTAGTTCGAAGTTTATTCCTGAACTGAGTAATGATATACGGTGTCTTGTAGAACGTATAAAGAACGCCCGCTCACGGCGATAGTAGTTTTGCAATATACAAGAGAACAAGAAAGTAAACAACACAAAGAGAGAACTGAAAGACAAAGAATTTAGGTAAAACACGGATGAGTTCTCACAAAACTATTGCCGGTGGCGCTGGTAGTTCCAACGTTGCTACGCACAACGACTCTGAGGATGGTCAGAGAACCTTGAAGATGCTAGCCGATGTGGCATGGGTACTTCCTCATGCGCGATGGAAATGCCCTTACTGTGATGGAGACTACAAAGACGAAAAATCGGTTCGAAATCACGTGAGAAGGAAACATGATTTCGAAGAACGACGACACAATGGAATGCAAGCATTGATTGTGCATTTGCAGTGCATTTGCATTTGCAATGCAAAGCGAAATACTTGCATTAATGTTTGCACGATGCATATCTAGTGCAATGGTCTAGGAGAGTTGCATTGGATACTTGCACTTTGCAGAATAATATCAGACGTACTAGGAGAGACGGAGAGGCATTACGTAGCAACGATTACGTGTGCGTTGCAAGACTACTTGCATTACGCCAGAGCGTGCGCAAAGGGTATTTAAGAAGACAACTCAGTACAGTTCTCTTGCATTCCTACTCAAGCAGACAGACAAGACCCCGGTACTCACAGCCCGGAAACAACGAACAATAAACTCTGTTTCAACCAATCCAACCTCTTGTACCCGACTTTACATTGTTATGGGCCCAGAAAGCTCGAACCATCTGCCGTCGAGGCCCCGTTTTTCATGGGATATCAAAACCGTTCCGTGGAATGATGGACGTGGAAACCAGGAAGAATATGTGGACGCCGTTTCGCTATGGCAAGCTTTTCACGACACGCTGGCGGACTCGAACAGTAACAAGATTCCAAAAGAAGCTCGTGGAATAATGCTGCAATCACAACTGTACGGACGTGCAAAGGACCTCTGCAAGGCAATTCCAGAGGAAACAGTCAAATCAGTGAAGGGTGTGGATGCAATTGTGGAAGCATTGTACAAAAGAGATCCACTCGCCGTAGTGTCGGATGTCTTTCAGGATTTCCTTTCAATGTTGAACACGAAGCGAAACCACAACGAAAGCTTTAAGAATTTTGAATCCAGGTTCCAAGCGCAAGTTTCAAGACTCAACGCCCATGGTCCCGAAGCAAAGCTGTCAGATGCGCTTGTGGCTTTCGCTTTACTCGCAAATTCAGATGTCGATAACAACCAAAGAGTGTCCGTTTTAGCAAATGGTGCTCCACGTGAAGCGAGTCTCACTCCGACATCTACTACAAATGACTATTTGAAGGCGGTGTCGTACTCATCGATCGCTTCCGTACTCAGGCAGTGCGACAAGATGAAGAATTCTGGAAGGGAACAGTCGTCGAACACTCTTTCAGCAAACTCGGCGCAGAACACGTATCGAAGCAGCAACAGTAGAGGTACTCGAGAGAGAACTATCGGAAATCAGAACCAGCACAAGACCCCTGAGCAGATCGCCGAATTGAAGGGAAGAACGCAGTGCAAGAAGTGTCGGAAGTATGGACATTGGTATCTGGATCACAACCGAGATGGTTCGCTGAAACCAGGATTCAAGGCATTAGATGCCCCGGTCAACGCAAGCAAAGAAAAGAACAACGTTTTAACTTTTAACATGGGACATCTACGTGCAATGAATTCAACGGTAGTTGAAGATTTCGTAGGACCGCTCCTCGACAACGCAGCACCATACAGTGGTATTGGACAAGTTGAGCTCAAGCTGATTGCAAAATTTGTTTGCCCTGATTGGAATGGAAGCCTCGATGAAATACCAGAGGCGGTTGCCGACAGACCGTATTGGCAATATGGAAAGGGCGAACACAAAAGCCCGGCAAGGAAGATCCTTGGTTCAGTGATGCTGAAGGCGAAGACGGACGAAGGAAGAACTGTGCATATTCGACACTTGGTAATCGACGGATCCTCCCAGTGGGTTGTTGGGCGAAACGTCACCAATTATTGTGACATTCTTCGCGTCAACCAGAATGTCCTGAAACTCCCTCCCGATGAAGATGACCAGGGACAAGGCCACATCACTTTGGTGGACAAAGATTTGCACACCTACATTCCATACGCAGTGTTCAGTTTCCACGAACCCGAACTTACAGCCGAACACGAGACTGCGTTGTTTTGCGCAACGGCTCATCTGGATGGTGATACTTCTGATAGACCATGGAAGGATCTAAAAAAGATCGTGGATAAGGTGCACAAACATGTCTGTGGTCACTCAAACTACTCGGATATCAAAATTCTTTTGGAAAGGAATGAAGTTTGGAACGCACAAGTGGACAAGTATTTGCAGACTGCTTTGGAAGACTGTACCGCCTGCAAAGCAACAGCGACACCCAAAGCCTCCAGAAAAGTATCGCTAAGCTCAATGACGAGATCGTTCAACGAGGTCGTGTGTGTCGATCATCTGTTCTTGCATCAACATGTGGTAATGCACATCATGGATTCCGTATCGCGATACTCAGTCGGAGCGGAGGTGGAAGATACGTCCATGCGAAACGCCATATTGATCTTCGACGCACATTGGTTAACACCATTTTGGGAACCTGATGTGGTTGCGTACGACCAAGCCTTCAACAATACCATATTTAACGACTATCTGAGTGAGCGGGGAATTGAAGTCAGACCCCTACCCGCCCGTAGACACAACAAGAACGTTCTCGAATCCAAGCATCGCATAATCAGAGACGTTTTCCTGCGTCTGAAGGAGGCTTCAAACGTAGAAGCCACTGATTGGAGAAGCTCTCTTTTTGTGCAACAGGCTATCAGGATAACCAACGATCTTTATGGAAACGACGTCCTATCCGCGCACGAGTTGGCAAAAGGATATGCGAGACCAATCGAGAATGGCGGCCTGCCAAGGCTGCTGCCCCAGGAACTCGTCGATGCACACCAAACTCTCTTGGCCAAGCGTAAGCTGACTTTAATCCTTAGGTCCAGGACGTTCGAAGAACCCCCAGTAACCGTAGGAGATTTGGTACAGATATACATCAAAAAGCAACACGAGAAGAGAGGAAAATGGTCCCAGAACAAGCCTATACTTACATTTCAACGTGAAAGTGGTACTGTTACCGTTCCTGGAGCAAATGGAAAGAAGATAAATGCAGCAATCGAAGATGTTCGACCCGCAATTCATGACAACGAGCTAGCAGCTGCTGTGCGAGATGCAATAGACGAACTTGACAGGAATTTGGATGATTCTCTTCACGGATTGGAAGATAAATCGGGCGAGAGTGATGAAGTAGTTCGACATCAACTAGTACAAACGACAACCACCAACCGCGAGGACACCGAAGATGACATGGGTCAAACGGGACCCATCATGCCGAAGGTTGGAGACCATATTGAAGTTTATTGGCCCATGGACAAAACGTTCTATGCAGGGACAGTCCATAAGTATGACGAAGACGCTGATAAGCATCATGTACATTACACTGATGGCGACAAAGAGAAGTTAAATCTGCGAGACGAAGTATGGAATTACGTCACCACGACAGCAACCGCGGACACCATCGACAACGCCACAGCACCTGAGCGAGTTCAGGATACGATTGAAGCAGCAGAGGTGCAGTTGTCACCTGGACAAGAACTCCGGAGCTCGGAGAAGGAACTAATCGGTGAGTACTTTCAGGCTTTCGGTTCAAATGAGTTCATGTTGCACCAAGCCCAAGGACTCCCCCCGTATGCAACCCAGAACGCGTATGAGAAGGAAGCGCTGTCATTTAAGAAGGTCGTGAGAGAGGTACCAGTTTCCAAAGTACCCAAAACTGCCAACGTAGTCACCAGCCATGTGCTGTACAAGGTGAAACGTTGTGATGACAACTCATTGACCCTGAAGGCCCGGATTGCAGTCCATGGTAACAAAGACCAACGCAAAGACAGTTTGAAGACCGATTCTGCAACATGCCCTCCCGTTGGAATCAGAATTTTGCTTTCGTTGGCGGCAGTCAATCGATGGACAGTGGCAAAAATTGATTTCAAGAGTGCTTTTCTGCAAACGGAAGCCTTACGAGATGTATATGTAATACCGCCGCGTGAATGCAATACGCGTAATCAACACTACTGGCTCCTTCTTTCAGCCGCGTATGGCCTTGTTAATGCCGGAGCAAAGTGGCAGCAGTTAAGTGATGATGTTTTAAGAAGAATCGGATACCAACAGCTCGTTTATGTGCCGCAACTGTTCTACCAGAAGTATGATAGCCAGATGAGCAGCGCCGCAGTCAAGGTTGTTGACGATATTCTCTTCGCCGGACCTCGCGAGAAATTGGCCCAGGTCATCGACAAGATACAGGAAGACTACCAACTTGGTACTATTGTGTATGGACCAGGCCAAATCAACTTTTACGGATTAATGATCACTCAGTATGAAGACATGACCATTCGTATCGATGGAGATGAGAAAATGCAGGGATACGAAGCTTACACAATCAGTCGAACGCGACGAAAGGAGCAAGACAGTCAACTTAACAGTATCGAATCATCTGCCTTTCGATCGCTCAACAGTTGCCTAGGATGGCTTGGAGTCGCTGCATCGCCATTTTGCGCCTTCGTGGCAAGCTACTTGCAACAAAAGGGTCCATCACCGACTGTAAAGGACTTGGTTACACAAATCAACCTTTTGAGAGCGTTGAAGAGAAAAGGGACCTCAGTGATGTTCAACAGACCTTGCGATGTCCAGAAATGTGAAGTTTCTGTCGTGATGTTCTCGGATGCCAGCCGATCAGAAGACTATGGACAACTTGGCTATGTTGTTGGACTTCTGTTTGGGAAGCTATCGCAGGATTCTATCATTCATATCATTGGATGGAGTTCACACAAATCTCGTAGACCGGTTAAGTCAATTGGTTCTGCCGAAACTTTGGCAGCAGGTGAAGCCATCGATGAAGGAAAGGTTCTTGCTAAGGCCTTTCAGATTTTACTTGGCATACCTGTACCTCTTTGGGTTGTAGTGGACTCGAAGGACTTGTATGGAACTCTATCGACTTGCAGGAACGCCACCGATCGATCGATTAGGGGAGATGTAAGTGTCATCAGATATGAGTATGAGACCAATAACGTCGACCGAATGATATGGTTTCCTGGAAAATTGAACTACGCAGACCCGTTGACAAAGACAGACAGTCCTTTGACACAACCGTTGGAATTGATGTTGTACGACGGAAAAATATCTCTAGATCTTCGAGGAGCACTCTCAAACAGTTCTAACAAGTCAACCGGTTAGAATGTTTTCGAGAAAGAATTAGAATGGAATGCAAGCATTGATTGTGCATTTGCAGTGCATTTGCATTTGCAATGCAAAGCAAAATACTTGCATTAATGTTTGCACGATGCATATCTAGTGCAATGGTCTAGGAGAGTTGCATTGGATACTTGCACTTTGCAGAATAATATCAGACGTACTAGGAGAGACGGAGAGGCATTACGTAGCAACGATTACGTGTGCGTTGCAAGACTACTTGCATTACGCCAGAGCGTGCGCAAAGGGTATTTAAGAAGACAACTCAGTACAGTTCTCTTGCATTCCTACTCAAGCAGACAGACAAGACCCCGGTACTCACAGCCCGGAAACAACGAACAATAAACTCTGTTTCAACCAATCCAACCTCTTGTACCCGACTTTACATTGACACTGCTACCAGTGTAGCTTCAGTACCTCCAGTTCAGAAATGTACAGAGATCACAGAGATTTCCATAATCGGCGCCATTCTTGTCCAAAGTGTGAAAAGAAACTGCTTGATTGTCATATCAAGAGGCATGCCAAGAGCTGCTCCGGAAAGAAGAATACATGACACAGCCGCGTGGTAGGCTTTAACATGATAATTTGAGTAGAAATGGTGCGGACATTTTGGAAGATATAAACTTCAAAGCTAAATATTTTGATTTGTAACACAAGGAAGGCAAAAACTGTTTGTAGAGTTGTTACTAATCCTTGATATGCAGGGCATTTTCAATAAATTGTAGTTTTCTTTTGAAGAAACATTTTAGTTTTTCTTAATTTTTACGCGGCCGACAGGTTGTTGGGTTGAAATTTCACTTATGCGATAGTTGTTTTTGGGTTGTGATATCGTTCAAACGTGCACCAAAACAGAGCAATTTGGATTAGAAAGTTCATTTATATGTGAAAGAGTTGGAGAATCCTATATATCTAACAGCAATCAGTTTTTGGAATGTATCGACATGTTTTGCACAACACCAAAACTGTTGCTGATGATGGGACCGGCAGCGGCACACTGAGCTCCGCTGACGATGGGCTTTGACGGTACGGAAAAGCGATGCGATGATCAAAAGGTGATCATGAGAGCGTGCGCCGTGTCGGGGTCGGGGTCTGGTCGAGGTCGTATGATACGCAGCGTACGTGGCCACGCAGCTGCTGTTCGCTTCGCTGGTATCGTATATCTAGGCCGTTTTGGGTCTCTCTCTGCTTTCTAAGCAGCGCATTTTGGAGACATGATATGAAGGAACCACCAAATTACCCTTAGCTATCCAGAGCTTGATGAAAACTTGAGAGCCCGATTTGAGAGCTCAAAAACAATTGCGGTGTACATAAAATAATGTTTAATGAGGTCAACTTTGAACTACAACTACATGTTTTGGAAAAAGGCCAAGCTCATTTCACAAAACTCAATCTTGTTTTTCTTTCTTTTTGTCAGATTGGCTCATCATGATCACCTCCAATTTTTTCTCTTCTTCAATCTCATGAGCAAGGCAGACGTTGACCAAAGTTTGGATCAGGAGAAGGCCGAGAAGTGACATAGCTACAAGTTCGGAGTGCTCTTTCAAGTTTGCTTGCTGCCGTGTTCGGGCGTTTTTGCGTGTCTGGCTTCCGCGAAGATGAGTGGCGCAGCACAACATTGACTGCTATGCGAGCAGTACATTTATGGAAAAGTGGGTGCCCGTACCCTCGCAGAAAACACTGGCGTTTGATGATTACCGCAGTGGGCTGTTCTTGCGGCGGCCACAGGAGACAAAAAGTCATATGCATGCCTTCAGCATTTGCATAGTGCAGCTAGTCCTATGAAGCAGAACACTATTCTTCCAATGGAAATTCGATATATTTTCAAACGAAAAAATATACGTTTTGTCGCGCATTGGAGAGAATTAAATTCTTCAAATTTTAATTCTTTTGTACATGAACCAAAAGGGTTTTTGCTTTTCGATCATTTTATTGCGTCTATATGCAAATGGCACAATAGTGTACATTGCGAAACTGGAAGGAGTCGAATCATATGCGGTTTCAGTATTTGTCTCAGCTCTGTGCGAATCCAACTGTTGCCGCACCACGTTCGGCTAACGGGCCCAACACGCAATCATCTCCAATTAGTTCTCTCATAGCGAGGTACGCGACGTCGTCAAAGTGCGTCACGCATGAATTCACTATGATGTGCACCGCCGTCACAATCAACGCTGCCGCAGCGAGCCAGCCATGGGGAATCCGATAGGGCTTCACAACGGCTATTACTGGATTTTGACGTTCAAATGTGTACGACGATGTGTAGATCCAAGGCTGGCCGGTGGAATTAAGAACAAGATCCAAGTCTCGGAGTCCAAGCGATACCGCGTTTGTTATGGCTTCCAACGAGTCATTCCAGTTCGGGCGATATGCGAAATTAAAGGCCTCCATCCTTCCGGACTCGCTTGTATCCCTGTTCGCCGACCATAAATTACTGCTAATGTCTTCCTCTTCGAAACCAAGCCGTCTTCTAATTGCATTGAATATGCTGTTTAGAAAAGCAATCTGCTCATTTCGGTCCATCAGATCTGGACGAAACGGCATTGTTTTCAAGTTAACGCCACTCTCGGAACGCACAGCCGTAGAAAGCTCAACAGCAGCGGACGATCCATTCTGCGAATATATGCCGAAAACTTTCTTTCCAGAGCCATAGAAAACATCAACTTCAATCATGTCAGTCAATTTCAAAGTAGAGATATGTGTAGTCGGTTTCACGCATTTGAGCACTTTCCCGGCCTTGAATAGACCTCGTGTGGGAACAAAAAAATCATCACAGTACTCGTTCGGACTGTTCTGAAGCCGGGGTCGAGGAATACCATCCACAGCGGCAATAACGGGATCAAAGTTTTGAGCAGCACGGTACTCTGCGGTTTTCGGTACCAGCGATGATGGTTGCAAACTCGCTGATAAAAAGCACCACAAGTGCAAGAGCGGGGACCAGAAGCTGAATGAAATTCAACTTCAAAACCTTCGGAGTTGGAGAGTATTTAGGCGTTCGAAACCGAGAATAAGGCTCGTGCAAAGTAAGGAGTCGCCAAATGTGACGGGACGAGGTAAAGCGCGAGAAGATGATATATGAAAAGTAAGCATTTTGATTGATCCCAGGTATAGAGTAGATCAGACTTTGAATGATTTTGTGAATTTGTGAGACGATAATAAGCGATAGAATTCCGCCTATGAATTCATTTGTGAGATCGTGGGTCGAAAAGGCATTGAAGAACGGCAGTTCAGGCACGGAGAAAGGCGTTATCTCTGGGGAAATACGACCTTGAGGTAGAGGGAGCCTCTTTGGTTCAAATTTTGGCGCTTGAAGTGTGGCAAGCGGACTATCAGAGATTTGTGTCGTATTGGAGTTCGAAACCGGGAAGAAATACTCTCTGTCTGTGAGATTGGAAGAAAGACAAATTGGTTCGAGCTCGGCATGGTCATTATCTTCTGTAATGTACGTGAACGTGTCTCCCATGTAACACGCGACGTATGCACACAGTTCACCTTGGTTCAGACAATCAGATGTGGTGGAGCACGTGGTGAAGTCAGTCGGGACGCAGACGCATGGAAAAATAGAGAACTCGCATGCGGTGGTATTATGGACCTCTGTGCCGAAGAGCTTTTCAGCCCGACAGCTTCGCGAACCACGGCAGTCGTTGTGTGAGAAGCATCGGTCACCAGTGAGTCCCATGCCGAGAATCGATGGTACTGCTTCAAGCGGTTCGCTCAATACCGGTCGCTCTTCTCCAGCAGAAAATTTCGAAGAAACGCAAATGCCTTCCGTTATGCCAACTGGTGGGTCCCATTCACAGAACTCTCCTTCCACACAGTCCGCCGTGGAACGACAGCTGTAATTGGAATGCACAAGAGATAAGGCGCAGTGGCCGACGAAGCATACCCGGGGATCAACGCAGTCGGTGGAGTCAAGACAAATGTCATTTGTGAGACCGGAGATATTTGAAGGTGGTGGGATTGAATAGGGCGGCCAAAGAGGATGCAGGTAGGAGAGTATTGAAATTACATCATCGTGCGTGACCATGAGGTCTGAATCAATGGCCCGCGCCTTGAAAGAGAAAAGGGAGACGAGAATGAACAGCCCGAGTGTTGAAGCGGTGAGAGGAAACATGTTGATGAAGGGACTAGTTAGCTTCGGCTTGTCTACCCAAGCTCTCCAGACCTACTTCACTGATCGTGTGGTGCTTATTGAGGAAATTATGGTATACATGGCGAAGAAATGAAGTCGAATGGGGGCAGATATTACAGGACAGACAGATCTCTGACTTGCGCGATGCCTGTATGCCTACAGCAAACGAGCTCCATCCGCCATTGATCAGGTGCCCTTGTGAGCGTTAAAGGGTTAGCCGGGTGGCTGTCGTTCCGTCACTTACAGCCCTGTCGTGCTGATGAGAGCGGTGGATAATTGCGTACTGTATACTGTACCGTTGGTTATTTGGCACAAGGTTATCATAGCTCGGTCGCTCGGGATCCCTTTGATGGTTGTTGGTGCTGACCTTGAGTGAGGTCAGCACGAAGTTTGGTTGCTGAACACCATTCTGTCCATGCACAGAGAGACAGCGGTGGTTGTTGTGTGTAATTTGGAGGCGATTAACTGAAATCACTCGCTAAGGTTTAGAACTGTAGAAGTGGTAATAGTTTTAATCAGTACCAGTTGTTTACTACTGGAGATTCTCAGATGGCTCCACAACGTCATGTCCACAATGTCATGTCCACGATGTCATTCCATCCGTTTCCATCGCCTTGGGTGGCCCATTTGTGGGCACGATAGATACTTTTGGCAATCGAAGCGTCGCACTTGCAGACAAGAGAGTAGATAATACCAAGAGAATCGGCGCGGATTCTTCAAGAAAGCGAATTCTTAAAACAATTTGAAAGCAAATTCATATTTTCATTTTTACAGCTTACAAACATTACAGTTGACATACATGACAAGGCTCATTCTACTTTGGATTTCCTGTCTATATACAAAGGATGATACAGCATATGCGTGACCCAATCAGTCGAAAAGAACTTCGTTCGGATCTACCGTCTGCGTGCATGCCTGCTGGAGAAGGGTGCTCATCCGCTCGTAGTCGGGCGGCGCCTGTCCGATGGATTCATGCACCAACACTTTCAGAACCTCCGGTATCGGCGTACCCCTGTTGTTTCGAACCTCCACGGCCTTTTCAAAGTTTTGCAGTACTACAGCATGCTGTTCAGGTGTGAGGTTATTCCAAAGGTAGTCGGCCACATGCTCTTGTGGTACGAGCCCCTCGCCATCGTCTCTGAACATACGCACCATCATGTGCAATATGTCGCCTATATCGTTAGCTGGATGACTCACCACGAGCCCTCCAGATTGACCAAAGTCGATAAGGAAGAACTTATCGTTTTCATCTCCTAAACCACGCACGACGTTGCTCTCCTTAATGTCCCCATGCGAAATATTCAAGCTATGGAGCTTCCTCATGATCTCGAAAACTTGTTTCGTGATCACAAGAACAGCGCCGTTGGAAAAGTTCCAGTCTGCCTTTTCATGGAGAGTCAGCGCTGAATCTCCAAATTCTGTTATAATCATGAAACTTACATCTTTATGCGTGCCACTGAGGAACAATTTCGGGACTCGCAGAGTTGGAGATCTACTGTTTAGGTCCTCCAACGTTTCGACCTCTTTTTCGAGCTCCGCCTCGGCCTCTTCCTCGAGTTCAAGCTTATCTTCCTCATCCATATCCGGATCCACATCATCTACCATTGCAAACTTAACTACCGTATTCAGATGTTCATTCGTGTTGTCTGTCACTGAATAAATGGCACCAGACGCGCCGGCATTTAGCTTATTTCCGACTACCCATCTGTTTTCAATCACATCTCCTGTGAAGTTCATTGTTTTTTCGATTGGATTTCTTAACTGTGGACGGAAACTTGTTTGTCTTGCAATGAGATTGAGAATCAAAGAGTAGAGCTAGTACTATTATGGGAGCTTCATTTATAGGAAACCAAAGCGTGAGGTTGAGCAGGATTTCTTCTGCTCTTCATCCATACTGTTAAAAAGCTAAGGAGTTTGAAACCTACGCCTAAACAGATTCATAATAGAGATGCGGCCTGAATGCGTCCATTTAGGACTTATGATATGTATCAAGCGGAAAATAAGAATAATAAAGCTGCAGCGAATCCGACCGCACATTTATCAAGCATCATTTACGCTAGGACGCGAAATGATGATGAAGAAGGATGCAGTTTTGACGCATTGAATGGACGCAGTTCTACTGCTAACCTCACCGTTTTGTAATATCGGGGGTTTGGGCCATTTGCCAAGAATCCCAGAACGAATAAAACTGTGAATCTCAAGGAAATCATCGGTCAAGGGAATCATGTTCTTCAGCTAAAATCTAGCTCGAAGCTGTTACATAAAAGCAGCGACCGCGCAGGACACGGTCGTGAACGACACATCCGTTTATTGTCAAGTCTAGTTATCGGCTGTGATTCTCTAGACTATCGACATCTAGTCAGTCAGTCACAAATACAGGCCTGATTTTCACATTCAGTTAAAGAGACCATTGGTTCCTCTCTTGAAACTCGTTCTGGCGGCGGACGGACGCCGAATATTTTTTAATCCCTTTTTGAGTTCAACTCATGCTCTCCAAAACAATCAAACATCTTTCGAAAATGGTATCACCTTTCACAAAATTCATATGTAATATGTAAACACATTTTGATTGAAAACTATTTACGAGGTGTGACTAGGAATGCAAGCAGCTTTTATTCCATAACCCACAATTACTAGAAGACATTTGCTAGAAGACGATTGCAATCGTCTTCATCGTCTTCATCTGCAGTCATAATGACAAATATATAGAGTATGCCAACCAATCCATTTGTATGAATATGTAACAAAAGAATCTTATCGGCAGCTTAGATTTCTTGACATATTGCTTCTAGTTCACAAATCCACACTTTGACTAGCTTCCGATGCTGATTAGAAACAGTTTAAGTAAACATCCCAAATGAAATGAGCTCTACCCAGATACAAAGCCAGAATCGAGCTGTTCACACAAGGCGAACAAAGAAGTACCATCGACTTGCTTATCGCTGTATCAAACCTCTTTTACGTAAGAAAGACTATCGTTCTCCATGGATCGCGACAACACACACAAGCCTCATAGAGCTTCTGCGGGTCGCAAGAGGGCACGAAGTGAAAGCTCTGCCGCCTCGGCATCTGGCTCCGCCTCAAATGGCACCTCCAATATGCCCTCCGTGGACCAAGTGCTTCAGCGTAGCCAAAGATATGGTGGTGTATCTGCGCAGCCCGCTGATACAATGCCCCCAATTGGTAACTTGGTCCAAGCGGCAACTCAAAATCGCAACACTGAGTGCCTTCCATCCGTGGATCCCAATCGCAACTCTGAACGACTTCCCTCTGTACACCATGTACGCAGGCAAAGTCAAAGATATGCGACAGAAATGCCCGCACCTGCTCGTTCTACAGCAATTCCTAGCTTGCAACATCTGTTGCAAAGCGCCCGTGCTAGCAACACAGGCTCGCTTCAACGAAGCTTGGGTGCGCACCGTACACCAAATCCGACCACTAGCCGTGAGCAGCCCAACCAGATGTGGCGAGTTCAAGCGCCTCCGGCAGCGGCTCCCTCCAGTCGGCACCATGAGGCAGGTCCGTTTTCAGCACCAGATCGCAGGTCAGCTTCTGGGCGCCCACTGCCGAAAGCTCCGAGAGGAGCGCCGGGCCCGTCCAACATGACGGGAACTTCTCACGTGGTTGCTGCCAGTGGCGGTATAGGCAGCTCTCAGACGCAGACACAAGCATCCGGCAGTGGGCTCCTCCAGCAACCGAACGCTCGTCGTGGGAACCAGCCAAGGATTCAATGTCCCGTCTGTCAAAATATGGTGTACAGTAGCACCTTCTCTGCGCATTACGTGGTCTGCAAACCGGCCGTGTATACCTGTTCGCATTGTACGTATAGCACTTCCGCTCGGGGGGATTTCACAAAACATTTGGAAACGCATTTACCGCCAGAGCAACGCCGGTTTGGCTGTCCGCTGTGCGGGAGACGTTTTGTACAAAAAAGTCACCTGAGGAACCACATGAGAAGAATACACGCTACTGAACTTTAAACTTTGAACGCCAAGTTGCAGCACAAACTGCCTGTTCAAACTGCGAAGAGCTCTTTGATTCGCCCACCTTTTTTGGTAGTCTATGAATAAAACAGAGATGGATGTTTACTTGTATTCGTTGACTTAGCACTTCCTCTGGCCCTCCCTCTTGTACTTCATTACAGTATGCTGTACTTTGAAACTAACTTTCTTGTCACATTTCATTCTTGAGAGCTTGTTTTTCAAGAACGAAGAAGAATAATACGCTAGCGATCTAATAACGAATTTGCTTTAAGCCCTGACCATTTCCGCGCAAATATTTCGAAATAGAGGAGTACTGCTACAGCCAACACCCTTCACCTTTCACGTTATAATTGAAACAAATGCTGTTTTTAAACCCTACACTTTTGTTGCTTTCATTTCAGTTGTATTGGCAATACTTTATTATTAACTTCTTACGCAGAGCTTTGTAGAACGATCTTGATGATCTTTTTTTGGATAGTGTAGGAGACACAGATCGGCAAGAGCCATATGCTCTGCTGCACCGTAGGGTAAACACCTTACGCGTTCAGAGTGTCCCAGAAGGACATCTCTGCTCCTAAAAAGGGAGGGTGGGTAGGGTAAAAAGACAACTTGAAAGAACAAAGGTAGGATAAGAGAACCTGAGACGACAACAGTCGGACAACGCGAGAAGAACTGCTAGATCGCGAGCAGAGCATTCGTTCGCTGCTGCCAAGGGCGAAGCCTTCCACTACAAGTGCCCAAAGGCGGTCCAACTGCCAAATCACTGGGCTCCGAACGACAGTGCAGATTATGTGCCACATCATTCAGATCTTATTGTCCTACCCGCCAGCTCCAGATCATCAATAAATCCACTTCTGCGTTCCTGGAAAAGCCATTATAATCCATTTCCGTTCTTCCCAATATATACCCGTGTTTGACCAACCAGTGGCATGCTCGGAGGGTTTCTTTAGCAAGAATGATACCCCTCGGACTTTTTATCTTCCCGTGTGTAGTGGATGAAGGCATCCACTTCGGCACTGAAGTAGATATAGACATCCACTTCAGCACCATAGCTCCACCAAGGATTGCTGCACCCACGCTCGGGTGGCATTACCTCCTACATAGTTAGTGTACCGTAGTAGTTTTCTGAAGCAGAAAACATTGGCAGTGGTGTACTTAAGACACCACATCTCTACCTCTTCAGTAAAATCAGAGGCATCGAACCTCAACACTCAGCACCCCTTTTGCGCATTGCAACCACACAAGCGCACAGTGATCACTGCCGATACTGGTTGTATCGCGTTTCGCTTGTTCGATCACCACAATGGCGTCCGCTTCGACGCCCACCGCTCAGTCTGGAGAAGAAATGGAATATCTTCTTCAGCAACCATCGTCCGTAGCCTTTTCCGTGGACCACCCAAGACTCTCTAACACCAATCCAAGGTCAATTCGGATATTTCTACGTCAGTACGACCAGTATTCGAAGGAAGTCATGGAACGAGCGCTACAGCTTTCGGTCATTGACTCGACCACCACCGAGCCTGTCCGTCCGGTCAGTATTTGCTTCTGTGTAGACTCTGAATGGCTTCAGTCCTGTATTGATTTGGAATACATTCCTACGGTCAAGATGCCCGAGGACCTTACGGATGCCAAACTTCGTAGGTATTTGGAAACCGAAGCCGAGGAAGAAAAAGACACTATGACGGTGACAGAAATTAATGCTATAATCAAACGTGAACTTTCGATGGACATGTCTGACAGCTCCTCCCGCTCGCGAATGAAGAGGCTTTTCACGTCGTATGTGTCTACGCTGCGTAGGAATGGGCTCATTTGGGTAATGAATGACCATCCTAAATTATCAGTCAAGCACATTGTAGCTACTATCCGTCCCAGAACATTGCAACAACGTCTCGAAACAGACCTGGAACTGGTGTATTCACCTCTGAAGAAGGACTTCAAAGGTTTTATGAAACACGCAATGTCTGTGTCCGAAGCATTTCAGATCGTAGACAATGGTCCACCCTCTAGAACGCGAGTTTCAAAACCCCGCAAAGGAAACTTTGTAAGTTTTGCCACGAGTAGCGAGTCACCAGCCCCCCCAAGCTCTTCAACAGAGCAGAAGCGCGCAAGCCAGAAATCCAAACGACTTCCCCCGTTCTGTCCGCACGAACCATGCCAGCGTGAAGGTGAACGGCATTGGATTGATGATTGTACGAAGGCCACCGCTGTCGAGAAGGAAGCTCTGAAAGCTCATCTTTCAGCCAAGAAGGCAGCGGATGGACCTGCCAAGAACACAAGGTCTCACAAAGTCAAAGCGAAGCCAGGTAGTGTGGGACGTGTGAAACCTGCCCAGTACTCTACAGACGCAAGCTGTTCTGTTACTGTTTCCGATGGCATGACTTCCGTCGAGACTTCCGGTCGCTGTGATGATGGCAGTGACGACAGCATTGTGTCACCTACACTCGCAGAGTCAGCTGCCTTGCAAGGTATCGGGAAGATTTCCGCTATCAAGAAGGTCACGTTGGCTGTGGCACTAAGGAAGGATAATCAGGCAGAAGCAGAGAGTTTCTCTTTTTCACGCACATGGACAGTACCGCGCACCATTCTACACCTGGCATCTGGAAACTTGGCACTCATGAAGATCTCATTTTTGGTTGCTGATAACGATCTGGCTTGTGAGAATCTACTCATCGGCAGACCCGTACTGCAGCATTTGCGTGTAGACACTCATACTCTGCTGGACAGAAACCGCTTCGCGTTGAATGGGGCAGACTGCTCACAAGTCGGCAACCCCACATCCACTTCGGCAGGTGGGTACGTCAGCCGTCTCATGATTGCACGCCTAAACTGCTCTAGTACAACATCCGAGTCAACTACAGTTGCGCCCGACCGTTTAAGGGTGAACTACTATGCCCAGCGACGGGTTGAAGACCCATTTCCAGACCCAGCTCTTCTTGACACAGTTGACAGTGAGCAGCATGAGAGCATCCACAAAGCAGTAGAAGACATGTTGCAAGTGGCAGTTGGAAATGGACTGGAGAAAACCAAGGCGAACCTTCTCAGCGAAATGGCACATGAACATATCAACATCTTCAGAACCTCGCTTTCCTCAGGACCACCAGCACAAGTCAAGCCACTGAAGATTGCCGTTACACCTGATGCCAAGCCAGTTCGCGTCCGTCTGCGTAAGTACTCGCAGGACCAGCGGGATTTTCTTGACAAGTTCGTTGGAAATCTTGTTCGAGCTGGTATGGTGTACCCCAATCCGTCGTCTCCATGGGCATCAGCACCACTTCTTGTCCCCAAACCTGGACCAGCTCGTTTCCGATTCACTGTAGACTTGCGGCCCATCAACAAGTTCACAGTCCAGCATCAGTTTCCAATGCCGAATATTGAACAGGAACTACTCAAGCTGGCTGGATCCAAGTTCTTCGCCACTTTTGATCTCTCTCATGGGTACTGGCAGTTCCCTTTGGATAAGGCCTCGCAGGAACTCCAGTCATTCATAACGCCTGATGGCGTCTACACACCAACCAGAGTTCTGCACGGGACAACAAACGCTACGACACATCTACAATCCATTCTGGCAGAAGTGTTCCCCAAGGAGCTCCTCCAGCAGATTCTCTATTGGCTGGATGACATACTGCTTCACAATCGAACTGTGGAGGGACTACTGAAAGGAATTCGAAAGCTGTTCGAAACCTGTGCACGTTATTCGATCCGACTACATCCAGGCAAGAGTATCCTGTTTGCTCAAACCATTAAATGGTGTGGACGAATTGTATCCGCAGATGGAGTACGCCATGACCCTCGACAGCTTGACGGCCTCCTTTCCATGGAACCTCCAACCACTGGAGCCCATTTGCAACAGTTTGTGTGCGCCATGCAGTGGGTCAAAACCGGCATACCGAACTTCACGAATCTCATTGAGCCCCTACACCAAATGTTGGAAAGGGTATATGCCGTAGCTGGTAAGCGCACCAAACGAGCTGTAGCGAACGTATCATTGCAGGATCTGGGATGGGATGAGAAAGAAAACATTGTTTTCGATCAGTGCAAGAAGGCGCTCGCTAATCTGGTTACTCTCGCTCATCGCGACGAGCGGCAGCGGCTATGCATTTACACAGACGCATCTGACACCTCTTGGTCTGGTATCGTTACGCAAGTACCGAAAGAGGACCTCCATCTCCCTCACGCCGAGCAAAGGCACAGCCCGCTTGCATTTTGTTCCGGAAGATTCAACACGACTCAATTGGCTTGGTCGACTCTGGAGAAAGAGGCTTTCGCAATAATGGCTACAGTCGAGAGAATGCATTGGCTTGCTGCCACCGCCGCAGGATTCGACCTCTTCACAGACCACAACAACCTCGTTTTCATATTCGACCCTCTCTCTCTCATCCCGGATCTCAGCCTATCCTCAACACGAAAGGTTCTTCGTTGGGCTGTGCGTCTCAGTGTATACTTGTACACATGCTTCCACATCAGTGGACTGGACAATGTGTGGGCTGACATGTTAACGCGTTGGTCTGCACCCAGAATTGTCCGAAGGTTACTCCAGATTCCAATTCTGCCAACCGCCAACACCGATGAATTCTGCTGGCCATCTGCAGAAGAAGTAGCACTGGAACAAGACCAACACTCCAACGTTCGCCCATTAGATCTACATTGTCTTAATGGAATCTGGAGAACCTCTTCAGAAGCCATTTGGATCCCGGAAAAGTCTGAGAACCTTCAGCTGAGACTCTGCATCATTGCCCACACTGGTCCCGCCGGCCATCGTGGTAGGCAAACTACATCAAATGCTCTGAGCAAGAACTATCATTGGACAACACTGTCGAAAGACATTCAGGATTTTGTAGATGCCTGCATCCACTGTATTTCGACCACTGGAGGTGAGAAAGTTCCAAGGCCCTTTGGTCCGGCACTCCATGGGTCAAACCCAAACGACCTTCTCCAGTTTGACTACATTGAAATTGGACCAAGTCATGTAGGGTCTAAATACATCCTGATGCTTCGAGATGATCATTCCGATTACAAGTGGTTCTTTCCTACCTCAGGAACGACATCGGACAACGCCGCGCTTTCTATCGTAGACTGGTGCGCTGCCTTTAATGTTCCGCAGGGCTTGATGTCCGATGGTCCAACGCACTTCAAGAACGAGACCATCAGGAAAATAACGAAGTATCTTCGCGTACCGCATCATTTCACACTCCCCTACACACCATGGAGCAATGGGGCAGTGGAAAGACTTGGCAAAGAACTCATCCGAACACTTCGGTCGTTGACATCCGAGTATCAAATGGATTTCAAAGAATGGCCCGATCTCATTCCAATCATCCAGAGCATCTTGAACAACACCCCGTCTCCTCACCGCAGCAACACTGCACCAATCACCGCCCTCATGGGTCTCAAACCTACTCCCCCTATCTCTACCTTCCTGCGCACATCTACCGCGAAGCCTGTTAACATTCGCGCAGCACGATTAGAGCGCTGTACCAACATGGGCGCTCTGCAAAAGTTGATGTCCGAGTTACAACCTTTAGTGCACAATGCGCTACAGAACAACAGACAGAAGTCGAGAGAAAGGGCTTCCAAGGGCACTCTAGCAAATTTTGAGAAAGGGGATTTTGTATTGGTGGCAAGAGATGATTTCACGGCCGGTGAGAAGCTTGCGTTACGTTGGAGAGAACCACGCCGAATTGTTAAGGCACTTTCGGACTACGTTTATCAAGTCGAAGATCTCAGGAACGGATCGCTCAAGGACATACATGGCTCTCGGTTGAAGTTTTACCATGACGAATCCTTGAACAAAGAGGCCATTTTGTCCCACGTTCTTTCATCTGAGACCGGTATGCCCGTAGGACGTTTACTTAAGTTGGTGGAAAGCGAGGAAGGCCTATTGGTTCATGTTCGCTGGAAAGGTCTTGATGAGGCAGAGGACACTTTGGAGCCTCTCAAACAGATCTACAAGGACGTTCCAGTTATGCTGCAAAAACTACTTCGTCGCAAAACCACATCCCCCGATCTGGCTAAGAAAGCAAAAGCTGCGCTTGGCCTTTAAAGGAGGGAAGTGTAGTGGATGAAGGCATCCACTTCGGCACTGAAGTAGATATAGACATCCACTTCAGCACCATAGCTCCACCAAGGATTGCTGCACCCACGCTCGGGTGGCATTACCTCCTACATAGTTAGTGTACCGTAGTAGTTTTCTGAAGCAGAAAACATTGGCAGTGGTGTACTTAAGACACCACATCTCTACCTCTTCAGTAAAATCAGAGGCATCGAACCTCAACACTCAGCACCCCTTTTGCGCATTGCAACCACACAAGCGCACACCGTGTCTCATTGCGCCGAAGTGCCGACCGAGCCACCAGTACCGCCAACGCCACCCATAGCCGCGTTTTGGAACGACCCCTGGATGGAGCCACCACCGCTGACATTTCCGGAAGCGCCGTTTGCGGCGGCACCGCCGAATACACTGTTACCACCAAAGATACCGCCCGTCTTAAACGTAGGACCCTAGGAGGTCACGCCAGGGGCGCCAAAACCGCCTCGCACATTGGCGCCAACGGCGGAAGCGGCACCAACAGCTCCTCCAGCGCCACCTACAAATGTGGAGAAGTCAAATGTGGGAAATGGCTGGAAAGCGCCGAATTGCGGAATAACCGGCACCACGAATGGACGAACTGTTGGTGTTTGTGTGGCCAGAGGTGCAGCGTGTAGAATTGATGCCACGGCAGCTAGTACGAGTACGGTGAGGTTGAAGATCATATTTGTATGGAATTGAAAGTCAGAAAAGTGCTGTGAACTTCTGTTGTGGTTGTTGTTGTCCGGAGTGCGTTGGTGCTTGAGATGGCGGTAGAGACGGGGCTCAGAAGGAGAATGGGACTCTTTTATAGAGGGCACCGTTCTTGAGGCCGAAGAGGTGGTGAAGGGCTCGGTGAGCACAACATCATTAGTTCCTTGCTGATGTTGTCCATATTGTTGTAGCGAACGACTGTAGATTTTCGAGTAGTGTAAACGACAGGAGGCAGAGGAAGCAAAGAATGACATAACGCTGGCTTTGCAGCTCACGAGACTGCCGCGCCCGCAGCAGTGAAATGGTTCATTGGCTGGTGTCCCCTTGTTTATTAGCAATAACCGTCTTGTCCGGCGGCATTGCACCATATCAGCCTTGAGAACGCGGGTAACGCTAGCTCTTGAGATCGTTACGATATTTAGTATTTCAGTATTTACTTACCGCGTAATTTGGCTTGTTATGTTTTCATGGCTCGTAGGTTTTGAACTTACTATTGTGTACATGTGGCGCTCCTTTTTTCTGTAGTCTCGGGGGCTGTGGGAATTCGATATCAATACATTTTGTACTCTTGATCGCGAAGCCCTTACTACGAAGGCAATGCTCTTCGCGGTGATCTAAAATACATAATGCTCAATCAGAATCCGCAGGAAAACTAGCGGTGGGCCTTTTTGGTAATAACTTTCAAAACTGCCGAAGCTGGAAAGTCTACCGCTTATCGCAAAGCTCCTACTAGGAAGACAAAGCTACGTGTTTTGAGCTAAAGTCTAGATTGCTCAGTCAAAATCTGCAGGAAAACTAGTTATCTGCATATTTTTGGTAATCTCTTTCAAAATTGGCGTAGCTACCAAATCTACCGCTTATACATAGAATGCTTACAGCTGTTTCAAAAACAGGGTCATTGAGCAGCATTTTCACCTTTACAAATGCGCCGTGTCACACGGCGCATTTTGTTTCCTTTCTGGACAAAATAACTTGTTTGGATCATTCCACTGCCAACAAATAAAATTACTATTATTCCGCATTGTACGCGGCCAGAACCAGCTTGCCTTACTCATGTTGGGAATGCTTGGTTTGCTTCCAAGCGTTTCTTTCGCTGAGGGAGAGCAACCCAGTCATCGTGACAGGGATGCACCGCAGCACCGAGCTGCGGTCTTGCAAAAGTTGCTGTTTGCGCCTCCCATCCCACATGAGGAGTATACTTTACTCATCCTAGGTTCTGCAGTTCGCACTTTGCCGATACTGTACGCATTGCTCCAGTAGCCCATCAAATCGCTTTGAACATTCGCGAATGAGCCTCTGCGAATCGCTTGATGTTCGCATGCGAGCAAGGGCAGCTCGACCATTGGTAAGGTAGCGCTGTAACGAGGAAAACGATTTCCATCTACCAATAATTGCAATCGTTTCCGCTGAAGATCCATCCAGATGATCCGACAGCGCACCACCTATTCGCGCCGAGTGCGATGTAAACCGTCCAGCTTCGAGCCCGAAGTATGTTGCAGCTTCTTTGAAAAGTGTGTTATACCTTGGGTAAGAAAAATTGAACAACCTTGCATTCGGAGACTGCGAAATATTCTCCACGTAGCTTTGTAGTATACCAAGAATATGTTTATCTCGCAAAGCTGTAAATTGCATGGGTCCGGTCTTATAATTTTCAATGTTGATTCCAGCAATATTCTTTCTCGTGTGGGCTATTCGGACATCGTTCGGAAACACCACATCGCGCACCCGCAAGGATAATACTTCTGAAGCCCTCATATACGTGCACCATTGAACGCAAAGGGCAACAGAAGCCGACGTACAGTTCTGCGAAATAAAATATTCGGCGAAGGCAGACATGAAAGACCTCGTCAAAGGAAGTGCGGGTACAGGAGGAACGGCTTTAGTCCATCCTTCCAAAGCTCTGCGAGACAAACCTAGACCGTTTCGCAACGAAGGTCGAGATAAGCACATAAACGCCAAGGCGTAGCACACGTTTTGGCGGTGACCAGGCGAGGCGTCTTCATAAAATGACTCATGGACATAGTCTGCAAAGAATTCATCCAGTTCTTCAATTGAGGCAGGGATACGCCGGAGAGAGTGTCTGAAAACAGAGTATGCATTTTGATACAGACGTTCTGTCCTCGGAGATACTGTGAACGATACCAAGGGGTACCGCTTGAGATATGTTGCATTCGGAAGAATAAATTGCCGGCTTCGAGTAGACGATGAAACCTCGACTCCAGTACGACGCTGGGTAGGAAATTGTTGCTGCTTTGCAACTCCCGAGCGCTTCAGCAAGGATCTCTTCCATTGCCTCTCAAAAGCGGCTTCCGATGCAGAGAGAACGGGAGACTGCGCATCGCATTGCATCCTGGCCGAGCGAAAGACAAACGCTCTCGGCCCGGATGAGGAAATTGGGCTACTCATGGCTGCCCCACTTCTGGCCATGTTCGTGTAGGGCCGTCAGCGGGGTTGAAGGCTGTAGAGATATGCAAAAACAGTGGTTCCAGATCATGCGCAACACAAAGCGCTGCAAAGCGGCGACATGGGAGACACATGGAAGGTGATGAAGATCTTCCTTTCCGAAAAGCACCAATGGACACCATGGAGTCGGAAAGAAGCAGAATGCGATGACCAGAAATACCAAAAGATGTGGCCCACTCCAATGCTAAAACACCCGTATGCGCTTCGAGCGCATTGATATGTTGGTATTGGTTCCATTTTTGCACAAACGCAGTGGTCCATTTATGGGCAGCGACGAATCTTGACATTTCTGTTTGAAGTCCTTCCGTCGCAGAAGAGGGTTTGAAGGCCATCTGAACTAGATGCTGTAGCCAAAAATAGTTGACATCTGCGTACACAACTGCTCCAGCTTTCTGTGACGCGTCAAAGGCAATAACACGGTTCCAGTAAACGCGATTCAAACGTATGGAAGAGAAAGGAATCAGCCTCGATAGCATTGCCAATTCACGAAACACGGCCTGCCTCAACGAGTGACTGACTCTCCAGGGCTGCTCAACAAATTGAAACGTGCGGTACAGGATTGAAAGCAAGGGGCGGCGTCCTAAAGCGATCCATACGAGTTTTCCAACAGTTGACCGAATTATGGTTTCGTCGAGAGGCATCGCTACGACTCGTGAGACACTTGACATTGCAGAACGTAGTTTTCCAAGATTGGGGCGCAACGTATTGCGGCGCAAGTTCGACGTCCATCCGAGAAATGACAGGCGTTCGTTTTCCAGCTTGCCTATTGGGGACGATTTGGACCTCTTAACAGGAAGCTGATTGTTCTCGAGAACAGTTTCGATGAGAAGCTGGAGCCTGATTGCACTTTCACTTGTCCATCCAACGAGCACAATGTTAAGGTCATCGATTATGTGCAACACTAGGGCAGTATTCATATCAAGCTTGACCAAGCCTGTTTCCCTGTGTAAGAGCGCCGGCTCTGAAAAACCTGGCATGGAGCCCATGGTCTTTGATGTCGCCTGAAAAATGGCAAATGCTTCGAGATAGCATGACTCGACGAATGTGTGCCCAATAAACACAGACCACTTGAATCCCATCGGGAGTGTGCGTTGACAAGGGCGCATCTTTTGTTCTTGCCGAGGCCTGAATCCAAGCAAACGCTCAATTTCTCTTTGCAGTTGTCCTGGGAGATTTCCAAATGCAATCGCAGTAAATGGAAACAATCTGGCAAACCGGGAGGGAAGTCTGATGTTGTGGAACATATTTGAAATATCCAAGAAGAAACTGGAGAGAGATAAGGTTGGCTCGGATGCATCAATTGCTACGAAATGACCGGGGTTGGGAAGCAGGACATGAGGTGGGTCTGGCATAAAGATATTCTGAATTCGCGGCCAACTGATAAGTCTGTCCTTGCGGTCGTCCTTACGAACGGCAAAGGAGGTCATAGTAAGCTTTTCGGCAAGCCGTTTGTAACAACGATCTTCATTATCAACTAGTGACCATTGTAACATTCCAGCATTCGAGAGGCGATGCAAGACGTGCGGATACTCACCTGAAATGCAATGCACTCGTGGTTCCGGGGTGGTACACGAAAAAGCAACGTCGCCCAATTCGTCGTAGAGCTTTGCAAGCCCTTCTCCTTCGAACATATCTTGAACGTGCTGCGGCATTCGGTTCGTCCATAAGGTCGGATCAGACGCCGTTTCTGTCGGTAGATCAAGGCGCGCAGATGTTAATAGAGTGAAGTCACCTCGCACTAGGCCTGCAGCTGTAAGACTTTCCAGAAATTCTGTGGTGTCTTCTCTTTGGCGACTATACCACGCTTGAGTTTCTGGAGTCGAATGTAATTTCCATTCCGGAAGTGGGAGGTTTCGAACTTCCAGTAGCCCATGCTCCTGGGTCAGTTCGAAATGTCTCTTAAGAACGGAGTGCACAGCCGCGCGGGCTTGACGTCTGAACGACAGCGAGCGGCAATAAAGCGCATTATAACCAAGATAGAGAAAATCTAGAGACTCCAGTGCCGCGTTTAGCAAAGGATTCTGGTTTGAGGAGTGGGGATTTCGTCGAAGAAAAGGTGCAATAGGAAAAGTCCTCATTCTTCTACTTGGAACTAGGGCTGTGGGCTGTGAACGCCTTTCCCGCCCTTGGTGAATCTCGTTGCCTTTGGCCTTTGGTACAAGAGAACCTCAACATATTCCGCACATCGCTTTCTTCTGGTCCAGCGGCTAAAGTCCCTCCACTGAAAATCGTCGTGACTCCTGAAGCACGTCCCCTTCGCGTCCGCCTCCGCAAGTATTCTCAGGAACAACGTATGTTCCTAGATGACTTCGTCTCGAAGATGATACAAGCTGGCATGGCCTATCCAAACCCGGCATCGCCATGGGCCTCCGCGCCACTTATTGTCCCTAAACCTGGCCCAGCCCTTTTCCGCTTCACTGTAGATCTCCCCCCAATCAACCGGTTCACAGTCCGGCATCAGTATCCGATGCCGAATATCGAGCAGGAGCTTCTCAAGTTAGGGAAATCTCGTTTCTTCGCATCGTTTGATCTGTCACATGGCTACTGGCAATTTCCGCTCGACAAAGAATCTCAGGAGTTACAATCCTTTATTACTCCTGACGGCGTGTTCTCTCCGACGAGGGTACTCCATGGCACCACCAACGCCACCACACACCTCCAATCAATCTTGGCTGAAGTATTCCCGAAGGAACTTTTGAAGCAGCTGCTGTACTGGCTTGACGACATCCTCATGCACAACGCTACTATTCCCGGTCTTCTGGAAGGAATTCGGTTTCTTTTCCGTACATGTGCTCAACATTACATCAGACTACATCCCAAGAAGTGCATTCTTTTTGCAGAGTCCGTTCGTTGGTGTGGTCGCATCGTTTCAGCAGATGGAATTCGTTACGACCCCCGACAGCTCGATGGCCTTGTACATATGGAGCCACCAACAACAGGAGCCCATTTGCAGCAGTTCATCTGTGCCATGCAATGGGTAAAGTCCGCCATTCCAGACTTCAGCGAACTCATATCGCCGCTGCATGAATTCATGGAACGAGTCTACGTCAAAGCCGGAAAAATGACCAAACGAGCAGTGGCCGCAGTGCAACTACAAACTCTGGACTGGGGTATGTCCGAAACCGAAGCGTTCGAGAAATGTAAGCGCACGCTTGCCGACTTGGTAACGCTGGCGCACAGGGATGAAAATCAGCGCCTTTGAATTTATACAGATGCCTCAGACACCACTTGGTCAGGGATTGTCACGCAAGTGCCACTTGAAGACCTTTCGAAGCCACACTCCGAACAGCGCCACACCCCGCTTGCTTTCTGCTCAGGGCGTTTCAACGCCACACAACTTGGCTGGTCAACCCTTGAGAAGGAAGGTTTCGCCATAATGGCCACTGTAGAACGCATGCACTGGCTGGCAGCAACTCCTGCAGGATTTGATCTGTTCACGGACCATAACAATCTCGTATTTCTGTTTGATCCATTATCCCTCGTGCCAGATTTGAGTCAATCTTCTACCCGCAAAGTACTCAGGTGGGCGGTCAAGCTTAGCGCTTACTGCTATACCTGTTTCCATATCAGTGGCCTAGACAATGTGTGGACTGACATACTCACACGCTGGTGTGCACCGCGTATCGTTCGCCGCCTCATCAAAATCCCAGCTCTCCCTTCATCCAACGCCGAAACGTTTTGCTGGCCATCACCAGAAGAAGTGGCCAGCAAGCAGGGTGAAAATAGCGCCGTCCGCCCACGGGATTTGAAACTGTGCGATGGTCTCTGGAAGACCGAAACAGGAGCCACCTGGATACCCAGCGAAGCCGAAGATCTCCAACTACGTTTGTGCATCATAGCACATACAGGACCATCTGGACATCGGGGCAGAGACACTACTGTCAAGGTTTTGAGGCAGCATTATCATTGGAATACTCTCGTCAGCGACGTGCACACCTTCGTTAAAGCTTGCATCCACTGCCTTTCTACTGTAGGTGGAGAAAAAGTACCACGGCCTTTCGGACCGGCTGTTCATGGCACAAAGCCGAACGATCTACTTGAATTCGACTACATCGAGATAGGACAAAGTTGCACAGGCCCGAAGTACATTCTCATGCTCCGCGATGACCATTCCGACTATAAGTGGTTCTTTGCCACTTCTGGCACGACTGCCGAAAACGCAGCATTCGCAATCGTGGATTGGTGCGCCGCTTTTAATGTCCCAATGTGTCTAATGTCTGACGGTCCCACCCACTTCAAGAACGAAATAGTGCGCATGGTCACAAAGGCACTCCGGGTGCCGCACCATTTCACTCTGCCGTACACTCCTTGGAGCAACGGCGCCGTTGAAAAACTTGGCAAGAAAGTAGTGCGCACATTTCGCGCTTTGGTGTCAGAGTACCAAATGGATTTTGGTGAATGGCCCGACTTACATCCAGTTATACAAAGCTCTCTCAACAACACTCCTTCCTCTCACCGTCACAACATCGCTCCAATAACATCCTTTCTTGGACTGGAACCCACTCCGCCCATTTCTACATTCCTCCGAACAACAACCACTACGCCCGTTACAGTAACCGAAGCGCAGTTGGAGAGGTGCGTCAATATCAAAGCACTTCAGAATAGAATGGTAGAACTGCACCCGCTTGTTCACGATATACTTCAGCGGAATCGCGAAGCATCACGAAGTCGAGCATCGAAGGGAAAGCTCCCGAATTTCACAGTCGGTGACTTTGTTCTAGTGGCCCGAGAAGAATTCTTCGCAGGAGAGAAATTGGCCCTGCGCTGGCGTGGACCTCGGAGAATTGTACAGGCTTTATCAGATCATGTTTATCAAGTAGCGGATCTCCGGAATGGCACACTGAATGAAGTTCATGGCTCTCGTCTACAGTTCTACCATGACGCATCTTTGGATCAGGAAGCAATCATGTCACACGTTCTCTCATCACAAACCGGAATGCCTGTAGCACGTCTACGAATCTAGTCGAGAGAAATGGAAGTTTACATGTCTTGGTACGCTGGAAAGGATTCAGCAAAAGCGAAGACACTCTGGAACCGCTTCACAAAATCTACAAAGACGTACCCGTTATGTTGAAAAGACTCCTCCACCTCAAGCGCACTTCTCGAAAGCTTGCGAACAAAGCAAGGGAGGAACTTCGTCTTTGAAGAAGGGGAGTGCAGCAGCCGATACGCGCCTTTTCCCCATCACGTACACTTAACGTGAACCTGGTTAGGTAGTTAGAGTAGTTACCACCACCCACGCACCACGCAGGCATGCACCCCGGAACGACATTCGTGGGATACATACTGCGTAGGTGGACTTTCCGATCGGGCGTACCCCAATCGGGAAACCTCCACTTCACACTTAAGGCACCAACGTCCGCCTTGCTCCAATAAACCGGCGCATCGGACTCGACACTTTCACCACCACAACCTTGCGCCAACAGCCGTTAATCGCACACAATGTGGTTTTAAAGAGACCAAGTTATTGTCCTAAACTACCAATACCTTGAATAAGACAGTACAAAAAGCTTCAGTAAACGTAATTCTTAGAAGTGACTATTGTTTGACTTCTTTGACTGATTTCTGCCAAAAACACTTGACTATATGACTTCCAACCATGTAAATAAGTAGTCCAAAAATACGACCCTGACTAAAACACAAAGATCTCTTTTATTTATATTTCAAAAGACTTCTGTCAATTACAAGTTTTAACCAAACACATTATACATTCCAAAACCTAAGAACTGAATAAAAATCTCATCTAGTTATCAAAGAGCTTTGCGACCATTTCTTACGAGAAGCCTGCTTCTCGAAGCTCTGATATACCTTGAAGGCAGAAGGTTCACAGATGTTTCAAAAACAGCACAAAAGCAATTAGAACTGGGCGTCAGAGGGACAGAACAAAGAAAAACAATGTTGGTTTACTACGCGGCGGTAGTGCTTCTGCAGTGAACTCTTTCGTTGCCCCCGATTGTTCGCCGTCTTCGGGGGGCGAGAGGGGTATTTATGCACTTTGTAGATAACTACCCCTTGCACATTGTGCGCCCACAAGGGTGAGCACATTGTTAGAATGGTGAGCACCTACAGCCCCACAGAGGTGAGCAGAATGCCAGGCGACCGGTGTAAATGCCACATATGTGCGCCAATCTTGACTGAAACGCGCATGATTCCACACAAGTACAAATGTACCTCTAACGCGAGGCAGACACCTCTCGAGAACAGTGCTCACCAAACTCTAACACAAATTTCTCTTCGAAATGTCACTAACCCGTCGATTTGTTCGAATGGTTGTAAAGAGCTGCCTCAAAGTCGATGGAAATTCGTCCAGAGTACAGCATAACTTGCAAAGCTTCGGCCATGGGACTGTCCGTCTTTGTCAATGGGTCTCCGTAATTACATTTTCCAGGAACCCACACCATGCGCTCGATCTTTTTGGTTTCAAAGTCATAACGAATTACGCTAACGTCAACGCGAATTGATCGATCAGTTGCATTTCTGCAAGTTGACAGCGTCCCGTACAAATCCTTAGAATCCACGACGATCCAAAGTCCAATCCGAATTCCCAGCAGTACTTCAAGAGCGTTCACTAACAACTTGCCTTCGTCGATGGCTTCGCCGGCAGCAAGGGTTTCGGCTGACCCAATTGACTTCACAGGTCTACGAGACTTATGGGAGCTCCAGCTAATTGTGTGAAACACTGTGTCCAGAGACAAGTCACCAAAGAGTAATCCAGCAACGTAGCCTAGCTGCCCATGGTCCGTAGTTCTGCTGGCATCGCAAAAGACAACAACTCGACATTCCTTTTGACCGATGGGGCGAACAAACTTGAGCACTGACCCACGCCTTTTCAACTCTCTGAGTAGATTAACTTGCGCAACCAGATCTTTGACAAGCGGATTTGGCCCTTTTTGCTGCAGTACACTAGCAGCCAGTGCACAGAAGGGGGAAGCTGCAATTCCAAGCCATCCAATGGAGCTGTTCAAAGAACGAAAAGCCGAGGCTTCAATTGCATTCAGAGAAAGATCAAGTTGCTTCCGACGCGGTCTGCTCAGAACATAACCTGCAAAGGCTTGCAATTTTTCCTCCCCATCAATAGAGATGGATGCATCTTCATGCTGCTGTAGTCTAAGCCCGTAGAAGTTGAACTGCCCCGGGCCGTACACGATAGTCCCTAGCTTGTACTGCTCTCCAATCAGTTTGATGAGTGCCGAAACCTTCTCTCTTTCTCCTGCAAAAAGGATATCATCCACGACTTTAACAGCGACGACACATGTTCCGCCATTTCTGCTGACATAGAAAAGCTGTGGCACGAATACCACCTGCAAGAACCCAAAGCTGCGGAGTACTTCATCGCTTAACTTCTGCCATTTTGCTCCCGCATTGACCAATCCATAAGCCGCCGACAGCAGCAACCAGTAGTTTCTGTTTCTTGTAGGACACTCTCTTGGCGGCACAACATAGACATCACGCTCAGCCTCTGTCTGAAGGTAAGCGCTCTTAAAGTCTATTTTAGCGAGAGTCCATTTGGAAATGACGGCCAATGACAGCAGGATGCGGATGCCTACGGGAGGACAAGTGGCTGAGTCTGATTTCAATGCATCCTTGTCCCGGTCCTTGTTGCCATGAACAGCGATACGAGCTTTGAGCGTGAAAGAATCATTATCACACTTTTTAACTTTGTACAGCACGTGGCTGGTTACAACATTGGCACGACGCGGGACCTTAGAAACAGGAACCACACGAACGGTTCGCATGAATGACTTTTCCTCCTTCTGGTACGCGTTCTGAGTAGCGTACATAGGCAGTCCTTGAGCATGGTGGAGCATGAACTCTTGACTTCCGAAGGCCTTGAAGTAGGTGGAGATGATTTCGCGCTCCTTACTCTGCAGCTCCTGACCAGGAGAAAGTTGAACTTCTGCTGCTTCCAACGGCTTGGTGGTAGTGTCTTCCATTTCCAAACTACCATCAGATCCATGTTTGATTCCATTTCCGTCTTCAGATGCGTAATTCCACTTCTCTTCCTGCAGCTTCAGTACTTCTTTGTCTCCGTCGGAGTAATCCACAGAGTACTTCTCAGTTCGTGGATTGTGTTTGGTAACAGTTCCTAGATAAAATTTCTTATCTTCAGGCCAATACACTTCGATTCGATCGCCTACACTGGGATACTGCATCCCGATACTTGCTTGCTCGGCCTCTGCGTCTCTATGATGTTCTCCTCTGCGTCCAGGGACATTGTCAGTTTGCGCTTCGTCTGCTTCGCCCGTGGAGTTACTGCTTTCCTCCAGAGCATCGTCTAGAGTTCTGTCCAGATCATCTATTGCTTCTTGCACAGCAGTAGCTAGCTCGTCGTTGCGAAGTGCTGGCCTAACATCCTCGATGGCGGCGGATACAGTTCGACCGGATTTTCCTGAGACTGTGACCGTTCTGCCGTCAATGTCAAATGCGAGTACCGCCTTTGGTTGTGACCAACGTCCTCTCTTCTCATGTTGAAGTTTGATGTAAACTTGCACGAGGTCACCAATAGCGATGGGGAATTCCTTCAGCGCTTTAGAGCGTAGAATCAGTGTCAGTTTTCGCTTCGCCAGGAGGGTTTGGTGAGCGTTCACGAGCTCTTGCGGCAATAAAGTAGGGAATTGACCGGCTTGTACCGGGCGGGCATATCCCTTCGCGAGTTCGTGCGCTGACATCACGTCATTACCGTAGAGATCGTTGGAGATACGGATTGCCTGACTGATCAGCAACGGATGGTTATGCTTAAGCACATCTGCCGAGTCTTCCTTGAGGCGGAGAAACACATCCCGAATCACCCGATGCTTGGACTCTAGTACGTTTTTGTTATGCCTCCGGGGTGGTAGAGGTCGCGAGTGTACACCATTGTGCTGCAGAAACTGCTGAAAGATGTTGTTGCGGAAAGCTGGGTCGAATGCAACAGTCTGTGGTACCCAGAACTGTGTAATCCAGTGTGTATCAAACACGTAGATGGCTCGCTTCATTGAAGTGTTCTCTACTATTGAGCCTGTTGAGTATCGAGTGCTTGAGTCCATGATGTGCATTACGCAATACTCATCGAGATACATGTGGTCAACGCAAACGACATCGTTAAAGTTTCTGCTCATGCTGCTCAGGGATACCTTGCGAGTGGTCTTCGGTTTTGCCGTTGTAAGGCATGCAGTACATTCCTCCAGGGTTTTCGCGAGGTAGTTTCCAACCTGCTCATTCCATAGACCATTCCGCTCTAGAAGCAGCTGGATGTCCGTGTACGTCGAATGACCACAAACGTGGCGATGAACTTTGTCGATTACCTTCTTGAGCTCGCGCCACGGCCTCTCGGAGATTCCTTCATCCAGCCTGGCAGTAGCACAGAACAAAACGGACTTGTTTTGACTGGTCATTTCTTCGTTACGAGATGTAAACACTGCATGAGGTATGTACGTATGCATGTCTACGTCGATCAGGGAAATGAACTGAGACTCCTCCCCTTCCCTGACTGGAGGTAGTTTCAGGACATTACCATCCATATGCATGATGTTGCAATGGTTCGTTACGTTCCGTCCTACGACCCACTGCGAGGAGCCTTCGAGAACGAGGTGTCGGATCTGGACCTCATTGCCTGCGTCTGTGCGGCCGGAAAGGAAAATGGAGCCAAGGATTTTCCTGGGCTCGCTTCGGTGTGATCCCGAGCCATATTGCCAGTGTGTCTTGTCCGCAATGGCGTCTGGAAGTGCAACAAGAGACCCGTCCCACTCAGGACACACGAAGGGCTTGATCATGTTGAGTTCGGCGATACCGATACCACTGTAGGGAGCGGCGTTGTCTAGCAACGGCCCATCGGATCCAACAATAGTATCATTGGGGTTGTCCACCTTCCGTAGATTGGCCATATTAAAGGTGAGGACGTTCTTCTGGTCTTTGTTGCTGCTTGCGGGTGTATCAGATGCCTTGAAACCTGCCTTCAGTGATCCATCGCGGCGATGGTCATTCGCCCAATGTCCGAATTTGCCACAGCGGTTACACTTCGTCTTCGACTTAAGGTCTGCAATCTGTTCTGGGGTCATGCGTTGCTTCGGAGCTGCCTTCCGACCACCAGAGCGCAAAGAAGACGCATATGATGCGTTTGAAGACAGGGTGTTAGACGTAGAGAGGCCGTTGTGGGTCTTTACCTTATCACATTGGCGAAGAACTGATGCGATTGACTCGTACGAGACTGCCTGTAGAAACTCGTTTGTGCTGGAACTGGAGGTGAGCGACGAATCCTTAGGCGCGCAACTGGCCAAGACAGACACGCGTTGGTTACTGTCGACGTCGGAATTCGCCAGAAGAGTAAATGCGACAAGAGCTTCAGACAGTTTTGCTTCGGTTCCATGTGCATTGACCCGAGAGACATGCGCCTGGAAGCGCGATTCGAAGTTCTTGAAACTCCCATTAGAATTTCGCTTGGTGTTCAAAAGAGTCAAGAAATCCTGATAGACATCAGAAACCACAGCGAGGGCATCTCGCTTGTAGAGTGCGTTAACTATGGCTTGAGCGCCGTCCTCGGACTGAATGGTGTCCGCTGGAATGGACTTGCATATATCTCGGGCTCGGCCAAACAATTGTGACAGAAGCATGATTCCTTGAACGGCGGGTCGGATTTTGTTGTCGTTCGAATCAGCCAAGGTCTGATGAAAAGCTTGCCAGAGCGAAACGGCGTTCGCGTACTCTTCTTGATTACCTTTTCCGTCCGTCCACGGAACATTTCTGATGTCCCACGAAAAGCGAGGGCGCGTCGGTAGGTCGCTTGATGAGCTTTCTGGGCCCATAACAATTAGAACTGGGCGTCAGAGGGACAGAACAAAGAAAAACAATGTTGGTTTACTACGCGGCGGTAGTGCTTCTGCAGTGAACTCTTTCGTTGCCCCCGATTGTTCGCCGTCTTCGGGGGGCGAGAGGGGTATTTATGCACTTTGTAGATAACTACCCCTTGCACATTGTGCGCCCACAAGGGTGAGCACATTGTTAGAATGGTGAGCACCTACAGCCCCACAGAGGTGAGCAGAATGCCAGGCGACCGGTGTAAATGCCACATATGTGCGCCAATCTTGACTGAAACGCGCATGATTCCACACAAGTACAAATGTACCTCTAACGCGAGGCAGACACCTCTCGAGAACAGTGCTCACCAAACTCTAACAAAAGCACCACGTCACTGTTGTACAATCATATGTGCAGCAATACTTGGTAGAGAATGCAACAGTAGGTCTTAAACACATGTATTGAGCATATGCATAAATACTGCATACTGCACAAATCTGAGGCAGTAACCCAGTGCTTGGAACTCGGTGCACATTGCAAAGAATGTTTAAGGACCAAGTAACAGAACAACAAGTGTATCATTACCAAAATACAGTGTACATTCCAAAACACGTAACGATTGTGCTAACGATCACAAACTGCGGGGATTAACGGTCTTTTCATCCGACTCTAGATCTCTATACTTGGCACCAAGGCGGCTGGTGTTTTGCTACATAACGTCAGAACGGCGCTTTTTAATTCTCTTCTCACCAATGGAAGACACCTTGTTCTTCACACAATTGTAGTGCCATCCATCAGTACCTCTAAGTAGATGCCATGTGATGTGCGCGTTTGTAAAAGCTAGCGAGAACATAAACATATTGTCATATAACTTTTCACCTCAACGATACATAGATTGCATTTAAAACCAAATTTGTGTCATTCTAGCAAAGAAATTCTCGACTATTATACGGTCTGAAGAAATTTTCCTATTTTTCTTTTCTTCACTGTGAGTTAATATTTCTTTCGGAGGCTTCTTTTTTGAAAAAACAGCACGCACATTTTCCTGAGCGCCTTAATATTTCTTGTCCATCAAATCACCCCCCTGATTATTGTATTCGTCAACTATTGTGCCAGTTTCCAAAATGTGATTGCGACCTTTCTTTTCTCTCTTGTCCAAAAACTTTTCATAAGTGTCAGCGTTTTGATGGAACAAATCAACATCTGCAGTAGCCCCAGACACATGAGCGTTTATCAGCACCGCACGTCCGTTTGGCAGTACAGATACTTCTGTCTTGAGACCGTACAATTTACGCTTGCCACTGTAGTACTTCTTTTCTTCTGCCAGACTTCCAGACGGACGATACGAATGGTGGAAAATAACAGCGGTAGCATATCTGCAGAATTTAAAATATATAAACCCAAGATTTTGACGCAGAATTTTCTTCATACCCCAAAAATCTCCTGGAGAGAGAACAAAATGATCGTCAAACCTTAAACTGAAAGTAGTGATGAACGCCGTGATCATCTTCTCGAATGTAGAAGCCGGAAAAAGAAAGGTATGGGCCAGCATATCCCATTTTCCACCAGATTTAAAGACAATCAAAGTCCTGAAAAATATATATTTTGGCGTTAATGTAATACGACGGCTCCTGCCCGTCTCTCATTCCTCAAGAATAAGCTCTGACACAGTGTTTCACATAATTCTGAACTCCTTTGAGGAGACGTTTGTCATCTTCATCACTGTTTGCGACCCATTTTGAGCATAAAAAGAGTCGTTTATTGGGCATGGGCTATCATTATCTTCATCAGAGTCGCAGGAAATGTGCTGATCAGAATATTGTTGAAGGTCAACTTTTTTGTCGTGCTGGATCCCCGTTAGAATATCAATGGCTTTGGGGGCATGACGTGGAGAAATGGGTTGCACTTTGGTGTATGTAGTGCTTGCAAAGTAGGGTGAAGAGAGAGGTAGAGCTGAGTACGGTAAGAGGGAAGGCTGAAAGATCAGATGCACTGGGAACGAAAAATTTGAATACTGAAGGAACAGGTGCGATGAACTTGAGAGGGTGCTTGTTTGCGCAGTGATTGTCTTTTATACTGTTTAATGTCCTTCAAACTATGTTTCTCATGATGACAGTATATATTGTTCGAAAGAATTGTTGCTCGACCTCCGGAGAAGGCTTTGAAATACATGCACAATTCAAATTACCCTCCCAATTCAATTTTAAATTGGTACACACTGTTGTGTACGGTATACAGAAATGTTGTTTCGGAAAATTCTGTCTTTGCACAGAACATGCCTATATTCTTTTACCTTCTAGAGGGCCGTGATCTCGTCGGACAGGGGAGATAATTGCGCTGTCATTTTGTGGATCAAACGGGCTAATACGTTGGTGAGAAGTCTCTTTAATCAAAATGGCTTCACTCAGGAGACAACCTCTTGGGCAAGAGCTGGAATTCATGGAGTACGCACAATTTGTTGCTCATGCACTTGTTCCAAGGTTCGTTCTGGCTCTACTATTCCATGTGACCACACTTACTCCCTTTACATGAGTACCGTCGAGTTCTGCTTAGTGGCAGGAAGTACAACTCTCTTTTAGAAGAGGTTGATATCATCGCCTTCGAACTCTTAAGTTGTTTGAAATTACACAGCTGTTACTGTGGGTGGCCGATGACAGTATGCATACAGTCCTGACTTCGGAAGTTTTTCTTTCATTGTCTCTGGTACATATCCATGAAATACGATGCAAATCTTGTCCTCTTCTACTGGTTGTCGAACTGCCGACTTCGACACCCGGCGACATATGAGAAAGGCGCAGTCTGAACGTACAGGAAACTTAAATGACTTCTGGGCAACAACATAGAAGCAATTTATCTTTCCTACATAACCGATGGACTCTTAGCTACGCATGGTTTGACAGTTCCTGTAGTGCAACGCCTTTGGCGGGAAAAGCAAAACAGGCACGAAGATGTTTGGGTTCTTCCTCTCGGGGAGGTAGCACAGCGAACGGAGCACACCGGGAATGAAACGATTAGCCGGGTGTAAACCGAGGTCAAACCGTCATGACGAGCGTCGGAGTGTACAGTGCGGACCGGGTACCGTGCAGGGACACGTACGAAGATGGTCTCAAGACTGAGTCTCGTAAGAGTGGAACGGCGACGACACGATGTCGGACGGCGAGCCACGTGAGAGTGAGCAGTAGAACAAACCCAAAAAGGGGCAAAAAGGTCCACAAGAGTGGGGATAGGTGCGCAACACACAAACGAAACCCAATACTAAGGCGAGTATACGACAGTAGTCGGTACGACACACACACGCAATGGTAATACTCTAAGCGCCACAAGGGTGGGTAACTATACGTGAACAACGCGGTCGGCACTCTACTTGGAGGTGAACAGTCCGCAAAGGCGTGATAGCTAGAGCCAGGAAGCCCTCGCTTGACAAGGGTTATTTAGTGAGGGAGCATAGCTCAACCTAATAACTAGTGGGCTCAGCGCGGCTCCTGACAGTGGGCGCGCCGGCCAAATAAAGTACCGAATATATCTAGTGAATACAGCAATGCTGGTGGCATCGCCTCCTGGGTATCCGTGCAACACCTCTCCCCGTCACGCCAGCTGGGCGGTAGCTCAGGCCGTGCATCCCACGTGTACAATCTCGGAAACCGTCTGAGCGCAACACCCCGCCAGCGGCGGTACAGCTCACATAACGACTCTACGCATCAATGCGGAAAATTCACTAAGTTCTCAAAACCTCCTCTTACGAGTGTTGTTCTTCTTATCCCCCTCCTTAAGAGCGAAAACAACCCTGAGATGGCGGGTCGAGCTCCGAACGTCGGGCGTAAAAGCGCAATCACGAGTACCTCGGATGCCCTCTTGTCTTACAAAGGCCAAGGCGCACCACCTTCTCAACACTGCACTCGCTCCTGCGACGACCTCTACTGTTCTTAACAGCTCTTCTCTCGCTCTCGAGCTCCAACGAATCAACCCCCTCCGACTCCTCGGGTTTCACGCTCAATAAGCGGTCAGCAACCTAACCAGGGATTCTTCACGGGTTTCCGGTCAGCTCCTCTTCCGCAGAGCGGCAACGCCTCGGGCGCATCTCAGTCGAACAACGCCGGCGGCGGACACATTCACCCTGTTGGACAGGTGACTCAGGGGCATGTCATGCGAGCGATGCCGTGGCAGATCTGCGACCAACTGGTCGGGGAGAATCCGCGTCTCAACGCGGCAGCCTTCCGTAGCGCTCCGTGGTTCCACCCAACAGCCGTTTTCAACGAAACACTCATCGCGTCATATGTCGACCTAAATGATCGCCTTCTCGGTAACCTACCGTGGGTTGTCAACACCTCGTGGGATTGGCGACGACGCATTGCCGTTCCGCCCAACGCGGTGCTGAGGCGCTCCGGCGAATCGCTGGCTTCCGCTCAGGCGGCATTGATACGTCTTGGATATGCGTGGCAAGGCCGGGCGAACTTCGAGTTCCCAGTCCCTGATAACATCAGCTTTGATCTCCAGTTGTACCGTACGCAAGGCGAGATTTCGTATTGCGACCGCCTGGCGGGAATCGAAAAATAATCTTGGCGAGGAAGACCTCCTGTACGCCAAGCGGCGGTGGGTTGAATCTATCCTCTCCTCCAAGCAGAGTTCCGATATCTTCGCCGGAAATCCCGTTCGAGGTGGTTGCAGAACTTCATCCACGATGAGAGGCGCGCACGTTCCCGATTCGGGTTCTCGTCCCGTGTCAGAATACGGAGATTAATCGCATCCGCCATTGCCACCGGCAGAGACGTTACGTTCCTATTCCGAAATGGTGGGCCGTGGTTGAAGTATGCCAGGGGTGCTACAATGAGCTCCCCCCTGTCATCTCCTACCTCAGCTCCTACCTTATCGAGGATCCGTATTTCGGACTGTGGTTTGTGGTGCTCACCAAATGGGCAGTCCGCACAGCGGCCTTTCTCCTATGGGAGGCTTACGACCGGTATCGACTGTGGTATATCCCGCCGCGCCTGCGCGCGCCCATCCGGGAACTTGACCAACGAATCCCTCTTGGAGGTGAAAACAACGCCGAAGAAGTTTGTGATTTGCTCGATATGATCGACCGTGTGGATTGAGCTAGTGTGCCCTTCGCTCAAAGCGGACGCGGCCATGAGGATGGGGGTTTCGACCGGTCTCCGGGACGACGCACTCCATTGGAGGGTGACTTCATCTTCTCCAACTCATGGGAGTTGCAATAGATAACCGCTACTGAGGCGGCTGCGCTCCTGATGGCTCCGCGATATTTCCCTAATGGGCCTCCAGGTTGCTTCGTCGACGCGGACGACTCTACAATGTCTACGGCGGTGACGACGACCAGATGATGGACGACGAGCCCTACATTGAGTCGAGTGACGAGGTCATGGGGATCCAGCCTTCCACTACGGAGGCGAACAACGGGTCGAACGACGCGGCGGCGCCGGTGTCGAAGAACACGGTGCGCCGAACCCTTCAGGGGTGGCTGCGGTTGTGTCAACTCTACCGGAGGAACCGGAGGTGATCTAGGAACCGGCGGCTCTTTCAGGTGGGAGTGCTAACGAAGCCGCGGTCATCGCGCAGTTCCTCCGCAGAGTGAGCTTGTCCGCGAATGTCGAGGGTGGCAACATCGACTCGATGCGAGACGCCCTTGCGGCACGGCTTGCTGGCGGATCCAATCCCAGTAATGGGGAAAGCGGCGACGGTGCTCCAGGTAGCTCCAACCAGGGAGCTGGGATCTACTCTTCTCTTCCTCATGATTTCAGCTAAGCGGTGGTGACGTAGGGACTAGCCTTGGTGGCCAATAAACCTACTTCCGTGTAAAACGTTTTGTTTCCTTTCAAAAGTGTTCCTTCCTCTTCTTGCTTCCAGTTCTCCTGCTCTGCTTCAACTTCCTCCCCTTCGGGCGCACTATCGCACTGGGTCTTGTCGATTGTAGCCGGGAGTCCCGTGAGAGTACGCCAATGGTGCTGCACCACTTTAGATTGTGGGAGATGCTCAATGAGCTCGTCCGAGTCAGCCTCGGGTGGAAAGCCGTACCAACGGACGAGATACTGTATGTACCTCATCGGGTGGTAAGAATGCTCCACGATGTGGTCAACTATAAACTGGTGCAAACACCATGCGGTCGCAGGAGATGCGTTCATGATTTTGATCCATCTCGACAACGACAGTGTCGGGTTCAACCACAATCGTCTTGAACGGTCCGTCCGCAACGGGTCAGGGTTTGTGGCGCTTCTCCTTGCCTGGGTTCCAGTACTCCTTACGGATGAAAACATAATCTCCTGCTTTAAGGGTCGGCTGCTTGCTTGGTGCTCGCGTGTCGAAATCACGCTTATAGACGGCTTGTGAGCGCGACATTGACCGTCGTGCGGCGGGGACCAGCTGTGAGAGCCAGGTCTTCCAGTCGTCACGATATCTCTTTTTAGAAGAAAACTGATCCAGCGTAGGCTGTGTTTCGAGTGCCACAGGTGGTGGAGTACGAGAAAGAACCAGTTCAAATGGAGTAAGCCCCGCTGTACGGTGTACCTGAGTACTATACACAAAAGTTGGCGCATCGGTGAACAAGTCCCATGTACTGGGGTGATCAGCTACGTATGAACGGAGAGCGGCCAACAGTGTCCGGGTAAAACTTTCAGCCTGCCCATTCCACTGGGGGTGGTAGGTGGTCGTTAAGAGATTCTTAACGTCCAGAATTCTGCTAACATGCCCAAAAATCGTGAGACGAGCTGTTCCCCGTTATCGAAGAGTAGGTCAACCGGCGGACCGTAGACAAATGCCTAGTGAGTTACAAAGGCTTGCGCCACCGCAAACGACGAGATTCTGCGTAACGGCACAGTACGGACAAGTTTCGAAAAACGGTCAGTTACTACGAGTGAGAACTTATTGCGCCGCTTAGTAGGGAGAAACGGGCCGAGGATGTCGATAGCTACGAACTCGAGCGGCGCCCTTGCAAAGAACAGCTTCAACTTCGTCATATGGCGGCAGAGCTTGACGCAATTCAGAGCGCACTCGGGACAGAACCGCACAGTTGCGTAACGGTCTACATCCATGGCTGGCCAATAAAACCTCCTGTGGAGTGTAAGGTAAAGCTTCCTTCCACTGACATGGCCACTCACCTTGGCGTAGTGCGATAATCGTAGTACTCTCGACTGTAAGGCGTGTGGTACCACTATCTGTGGAGATCCGGTCACCGTGCGAACGAGATATCCAACATCATTCTCCTGAAAAGGGAGGTTAGCTCCTCCATTGAGTTATGCCCGAATCTTCGTGCAATAAGGATCTCTGTACTGTTCTCCAATCATCTCTTCCGTCTTGACGGGCACAAAGTTCCCTAGTGAGGGTTTATCTGGTTGGCTGGTAGCGAGTAACTCATCCAGTTCCTGGTCCAACTCCGTATCATCGGGCCCGCCCTCTTCTACGTCCTTTTCTTCGCACAGCGAGGTTTATTTCACTGTAAAACAGGGAATCTCCTCGTCATCGACGCCTAGAGCCTCCCTTGTGGTGGATAACCGCAAAAGCCCGTCTGTCTGCTTGTTGTTGACGCCTTTCTTGTAGGTGACGCCAAATTCGAACTCAGCAAGGCGCAGCCTCCACCGCATTAAGCGGCCAGAAGGTTCCGATATGGATAGTAGCCATCGTAACGATGAGTGATCCGTTTAAACGGTGAAGTGCGCGCCCATTAGGTAGGGGTATAGCGTACATAGCGCCCACACCACGGCGAGGCATTCCATCTCCGAAACGGAGTAATTCTTCTCATGCACGTTCAACGAACGGGACCAGTATCCAATTGACTTGCGTTCCCCCTCTGAGGTGGTCTCAAACAAAGCACAACCAACCTGATAGTCACTCGAATCCGTATCAACGGTGTAGATAAGTCCCGGCTTCGGCAGCGATAGAATCGGTGCTGAAGTAATTGCCTCTATGAGAGAGTTGAAGGCTCCCGTCCGAACGGCTGTGAAGGGCTCCAGCCTCGGCAGTTGTCTTTTCCGCAATAGCGCGTTGAGGGGTGCCGCCATATCTGCGAAGTTGGGAATAAACCGTCTCTAGACGTTGACCAATCAGAGAAAGGATCTCAGTTCGGTTTGCGTCTGGGGTTCGGTTGCCTGCTTCGGCGACTTCACTCAAGCTTCTTCGATTATGACTCGTTCAGGAAGGATTATGTGACCCAGATACTTGACAGTATCCGTGAAGAATTCGAATTTCCTTAGCTTGAGCGTTATTTCGGCGTCCCGTAAGGTAGCCATTATATCCCTAACATGGGTGAGGTGATCAATAAGATTATCTGAGAAGACGATGATGTCGTCGAGGTAGACGAGATACGTACTCCATTTGAAGTGGGCCAGTATAATATCAATAGCACGCTGAAAAGTAGCGAAAGCGTTGGTCAAACCAAAGGGCATCCGTTTAAAACGGTAGAGACCAGAATGACGGACAAAGGCAGTCTTGTCACGGTCCTGTTCTCTGACCGGAACCTGTCAGTATCCCTAATTAGCATCTTATGCCGTGAATACGGTCTCGTTTCCGATTGAATGGATGTATTCTTCCATACATGGGATTGGGTATACGTCCCTGACGGTGACAGCGTTCAGCCGACGGTAGTCGATGGAAAAACGCCAGGAACCATCCGGTTTCGGTGCCAGCACAACTGGAGATGCCCAAGGCGAATGTGCCAGTTCAATGACCCCTGAGCGGAGCATTTTATCCACTTGGAACTGCTCTTCTTCTCTAGCTTTAGGCCCTGCCCTGTAGGGGTGTTGGGCTATCGGCCGAGAGTTCGTGAGCAAATCAATCCGGTGTTCTGTGGCATCTATCCCTCCGAGCGAACCGTCCCACATCGTAATGAAATCACGCAACATCTCACGCAGATTTTCGCGGTGTGACTCTGGAACATGTCCGAGATCAAGGTCCGTCAACTCCCTCACTGGGTCCAAACGATCACAATTCGTTGCGACGCGATTCTTCTCTGTGTTCACAGTAGCGTTTCTCAAGCGACTCGGTGCTTGAGTTTCGACCTCCTCCCCCTCCTTAGAGTGAGCGAGACAGAGGACATTGGCGGCTGTCATCTCCGTCGGTACCAACGCAGTTGGGTGAGTCATAACAGAGCCAATGACTTGGTTTCTCACCAGATACTGGGTTGTTTTGCCAAGATTGGCAATCAGAACATAAAACGGGTTATCCGGTTCCACTTGGACTACAACATTGGCAATGGCAAGAGCTTATTCATCATACAACGACGGCAGTGGTTGGACGATTCGTAATCCGTATTGATTAACCGGTACCCATACTTCAGACTCCGGGGGAATGCGAGTGGCGGACGCAACACGAAGCTTCGTGGATTCCCGAGAATTCGGCGGTGCATCCTGCGCTGCAAGGAGAGGTACGTGCTTCTTGGAGGCCCGCCTCAAAGAACAACGCACAATCGGTACCGACGACCCATCTTCCATTTCCACCCGCCTCTGGCGGGGCCTAACGGCCTCGACGAAGCGGTCGCAAAGTCACAACCCAAAATGATTGGGGCAGCCAAGGTCCTGCATACGACAAAGTCGAGCGTCACTAAGCATGAATCCAAGCGGATTACCAACTCAACTGTTCCAACCGTTGACACCTGGTTGATACTCGCGTCAGCGACTTCAGGTATCACGCTACCGCGAATCTGTGACCGCAGTGTCGGCGGTGAAGCCGTCTCCACGATGAAAATTAGGACCAGCAACTGTATCTAAGACCGTGAGAAATCGCACCATGAACTGGAGTGGAAAGCCAACGTCTGCATACACCTCGTTATTGCGTTTGGCCATCACCATAACTCTATCTAGGAACCGGTTATTTCTTGCCTGTATCCACAGACGACGCAGAACACAAAGGTGTTCCGAGTTCACGTCTTCGACGGCCTGCTTCCTCGAGAGGATTCGGACCGGGGAGCGACGCAGGGACGCCTCAGGCGCCTTCAGACTCAACTCTGAGGGCGCCTCTCCAAGAGAGGAGACTCCCAAAACTAGTTTTTCTGGGCGTGTTCCGCCGGAGGCGGCTGCTCAGAAATCTGAACAATCGGAGCCGGCACTGCCGTGGCCGAGGATTTCGCAGCTCGTTCCATAACGACACGAGGGTGTGAGGCCACCATGTTTTGGGCAATCGGAGCCGCAATGTTGCGTGGAATGTCCATCTTTACGCGGATGTACGATGCCATCGGGACCGAGGACTTCTCCTCAGACGAGAGGGCTTCATAATTCGCGACGACGTGAGCCCATTCACGCATGGTTAAAACGCACTGCGGTGAAGTATGCCCTCGAGAGTAACAGAGGTGACAAATTAATCCACAAGGAGCGTTGGCATTCCGAGCGTTCGGGAATCGTGCCGCCGAGCGCAAATACTGCCAGCCAGGCCGCGAGCGGAGAGTTCCGCCGTTCTCATACGAGATACGAGGTAGGCAAACACGCTGTGAGTCTGCATATAGCAGTGTATCATCTGCGGCCGTTTGGTACGACGCTTCTGAGGTGGATGGGAGCTCCGTGATTGGTATTGAAAACACGTCACTATAGGCGAACTGGACCTGATCATACTCCCGATTGGAGTGTTCATCAGCCATCATCGATGGAGACGGGGTTCCCGGTTTTAACATCAACGCTTTAGCGGACTTTGACTGGCTTTGCTGGGGCTCTTGCGTGCAACGCGTCGCCTTCGGCGTGTGCAAATTGCACGAGTTCCAAATACGTGATATTACGGATCTCTTCCCGACGGCGGATAACCAAGGTCCTTATAGCCGGTTCGAGCCCGTCGACAAACATTGTACAACGCTCTTGAGGGCAATAAACATTACCACTACGGTGGAACGCCTTATTCAAGCGCACCGAGTAATCGGTTTCTGTTTCGCCAGGGCGTTGTTTCGTATCTCGCAGAGCGACGATGGCCGACTGGATTGCAGAGCCAGTGACATAGGACCTCAAAAGGTACTGAAGTGCTTCGGGCCAGCAGGTAACCCCTCCTTCGGAGGCACGTGACGAGCCTCTTACAGAGTTGTATTGATCCTCTGCCAGTCCATGCAGGAAATAGGGCAACGCGATAAACGACTGTCTCTCATTCATCCCCAGGATGTCTGCTTCCGCTACAAAGCGTGCAAGGAAATCCGACACCAAAATGGGGTCCTCACCTGAGAACAGTTGGTTGCAAAGTGAGAGCTGCATTCGCTTGATGCAGTCCTTAACTTTTCCGGTTCCCTGAGGGGTTCAATACAAAGAGAAGTTCTCCAAACGGTAATACCGATACGACAACAGCTTCTTATAAAGAGAGTTAGTAGGCTTCAACTCTTTCAATCCAGAGTGCTTCCTCCCCTTCGTGCGGGCGCGGATCACATCTTGGGTGGCCAATGGCCGCTTTGAGCGAGATGAACACTGACGAGGGGCGTCTTCTACCGACGATTCGGACGTGTCCGTCCCGGAAGACCCGCGAGAAGACCGTGAAGAAACTGAAGAGTCAGAATCATATTCCTTTCGCTATTTGACTGCCTTGGAATTCCTGGCCTTCTCACCCCGATAAGAGACAGCGGCTGGCTCTGCCAAAGGGTTAGCTCTAACAAGAACAGTCTGTTTGATCGTCTCCAGACGGCTGCGGAGGCGAGTGAAATTCTCAGCCACGTCCTCACCGACGAGAGATTGTCCTCCAAAAGCCTCGAGAAGAGAGTTGACATCACCAAGCAATGCGCGGAGATCCTCAGAAACAGTCGGCAAAGCAGCATCCTCCGCCTTATTTCAAAGAGAAGAAAGCTCCTTAGCAATGGTAGCGTTGGCAGCCCGCAATGAACGGAACTGCTCTTCCACAGTTAAGTGGGGTGTTATTGGCAGTAGGTCTCAAAGGCGCCTCCGGAATGGGAGCTACGGAAGGCGCCGTACCCCCTACGATAGAGGCGGGACCAGCAACGGCAGGAGCCGGACCATCACCTCGACGAGGGTTAATCAACGACATGAGCGAAGGTTTAGAGATTGTCGGAGCGACATCGGCAACGGGTACCCTTTCATAACGGGACCGTGAACTGATCGGGATCCGCGAGGGAAGCGAAAGATCCGTTCGCCCATTCTGACTGCGCGTCCTCGGACGTTCCGATGACGACATAATCAAAACAACCGTTTACCGAGATAACCGACAGCCAATTGGCTGTGACTTCCAATAAACATCCTAAAGGAGACAAAAGATACGAGTGAGGTCTCGAGAATGAACCGAACTTCGGAATCAATCCAAAAGCACGACTTCTAAGTCGGAAGACCACTTTGTAGTGCAACGCCTTTGGCGGGAAAAGCGAAACAGCCACGAAGATGTTCGGAATCTTCCTCTCGGAGAGGGAGCACAGCGAGCGAAGCACTCCGGCAATGACATGACTAGCCGGGTGTAAACCGAGGTCAAACCGTCATGACGAGCGTCGGAGTGTACAGTGCGGACCGGGTACCATGTAGGGACACGTACGAAGAGTGGTCTCAAGACTGAGTCTCGTAAGAGTGGAACGGCGAAGACACGATGTCGGACGGCGAGCCACGTGAGAGTAAGCAGTAGAACAAACCCAAAAAGAAGCAAAAGGGTCCACAAGAGTGAGGATAAGTGTGCAACACACAAACGAAACCCAATACTAAGGCGAGTATACGACTGTAGTCGGTACGACACACACACGCAGTGGTAATACTCTGAGCGCCACAAGGGTGGGTAACTATACGTCAACAACGCGGTCGCCACTCCACTTGGAGGTGAACAGTTCGCGAAGGCGTGATAGTTAGAGCCAGGAAGCCCTTGCTTGACAAGGGTTATTTAGTGAGGGAGCATAGCTCAACCTACTAACTAGTGGGCTCGGCGTAACCCCTGAAAGTGGGCGCGTCGGCCAAATAAAGTACCAAATATATCTAGTGAATACAGCAATGCTGGTGGCATCGCCTCCTGGGTATCCATGCAACACCTCTTCCCGTCACGCCCGCTGGGCGGTAGCTCAGGCCGTGCATCCCACGCGTACAATCTCGGAAACCGTCTGAGCGCAACACCCCGCCAGCGGCGGTACAGCTCACATAACGACTCTACGCATCAATGCGGAAAACTCACTAAATCTTCAAAACCTCCTCTTTCGAGCGTTGTCCTTCAGTTCTCACTTGTTCAAATTTGTGTTGTACATTTGGTTTAGACTGTCGATCTTTCTCGCACTCGTTTCAACCTCCTACAGGAGATCATAGTCTTGATGCCGCTATTGCCGCCCCGTTGTAACTAACGGGAAAGAAGATATTGCATTGCAATAGAAGGTAATCTCGATCCCGGCGCTCGAACAGTGGCCACCGGCAACTTCAGTGTCGGAGGTGTTGCTGTGACCACAGAAGATACATCCGCAACTCAAACCCTCATCTCGACATGCAGTTTCTCGAACCTTTCTTCACAGCTTCGGCTCGCCGCCCAACTCCTTTGTGAATAATTCAATTTGAGATGCATTTGTTGCTCTCAACAGATTTCAGAAGACCCTGAATGGACTCCCAAACTGCATCACAGGTATGACCCAGCGAGCAGAATCCGCAAAGCTTCGTGGCATGCGACAGGAGCGTAAGTGTTGAGTGGGTCGAAGTCAATGAAAGGCTTCTGCATGTCACCCCGTGGACAATAGCGTGCCTTCTTTAAGAACTTCTCCCCGACTCCGTCCAACATCTTCTCCTTGAAAACCCAAGTGTAGCGAACCGACTTCATACCAGCTTCGCGTGGGATGAGTTTCCAGGTATTCCGTCTGATGAGTGCGGAAATTTCGCGATCAATGGCCTCACACCATCCCGGGTCCTTGCAGGGTTCTTTGAAGGAGTGAGGAACTGACGGATCATCCAAGGTCTTTTTGGACAACCATACTTGTGAGAAGTTTTGGGTTATAGTCGTGAATGCCCTTACCAGATATTTCTCCAAGTCCGGTGAGTCCGTGTCGGGTTGTTTCGTGGGCTCCGTTTCCTCCGTTTTGTGCTGCCTAGTGATTCCTTTAAGAAGGCTGGTGACGTTCGGCAGAGGAGAGGAGTTAATCGGCTTGAAGTACAAGTTTCTACACGTCACGACAGAGCGACTTTCCGGTACAAAAACTCGGAAGAGTGTTTTATCGCTCTGCATACCAACGAAGTGAGAAAAGACGGACCGCGGAAGGAACTTCTTGTTCGGAACAGTTTTGGAGCGGTAAACAAAAGCGTAGCCAGGCTGACCAAAGTTGGGAAAATGAGAGAAATCTATCTTGACAGTCGGATCCCATTCAAAAATCGGGATCCGTCTCTTGGTGAGCGAGGACAGCGCACGGTTGCGAAGCCATTTCGCGAGGTTCATGGCTTCAGCCCAGAATGAAATAGGGAGCTTTCTGGCAAAAAGAAGTATGCGGGTCCGAGTCCAATGTTCCTGGATCAGCCTCTCCGCAGCTCCATTCGATTCGGAGACGTAGGCCGGAGAGAAGTTCAAGTTGATACCATTTCTGTGGCAGAAGTTTTCCAACTCGTTGCTCTTATGCTCGCCTGCCCCGTCCAGGCGAACATTTTTGAGACGGAAAGAGTGGTTCAGCTCAAGCTCGGAGCGACGTTTGTACCATTTCAAGTGCTTGAGAATGTTGGAACCAGTTTTGTCCATAAGGAAGACGACATCCGACTTGGAAGTGTAGTCGTCGAGAATGGCCATAGCGTAGATAGCGCCAGAGAGAGAAGGCGAGATCTTCCCAGACACATCCATGTGGATTAGCTCCAACGGAATGGAGGTCGATACGGATCGCGGTCTGGCTGTGAGTAGGTTGCGTTTCATTTTGCCAGTAAAGCACGGGACGCATGTCCAGGACTCAAGGATGGACCGTTGGATGTAAGGAACGGATTCAAAGGCCTTCGAGAGATCCTGGTACCTGTTTGGGTGCAGATGTCTAGTACGTCCATGCTAGTCCAAGGCTAAAGTATGCTTGGTGTTTCCAGCGTTTACCACCATGACCTGCTTGTCCTTGTCGGTAAGGTCCATGATGAAAAGACCTTGCTTAATCTCCGTTTCCCATACGACTTCGGAGTTACGTTTGGGATCCATTATGAAGCAGCCATTGAATGGGCGCAAGGTTGATGTGAACACAACCATGAATTCCACGCTGAGGACACCTACTGATAATATGTTTGACTCGAAAGCGGAAGCTTGGTAAGCGTCAATGATAGTTCCCTTGCTCAAGGGCATCCAGATGTGACCCTTTCCAACAAGACGAGCGGTGCCTGAGACAGCTTGCACAAGCTCGATCTCGATGCGCTCGTAGCGAATGAACGATTTGCGCGAATGGAAGAAGTGGTGCGTAGCTCCAGAATCAATGTAGGCCGAGTCCAATTTCGTTTGAGAGAGAAGTGCAATATTGCTCTTGAACTTAGCCATGTTGCAGTTGAAACCCGGCGAGGGAGGTGGATCGTCACGCCTTTGCACCACAAAGGACCGAAGGTTGGAGGAACGACTACCATTTCCATCCCCCCTTGGTGTAAAGCGTGAGTTCCAGTTCAACTGCTGTCTTTTTTGGTAGTTCTGAGATGAACGATTATAACCACCATTATAGCCACTACTCGAACGATTGCGTCATTGTGGTTGAGCAAAGGATCTGCGGGAGTTGTCACTGTCGTTTTCCTCGCCTTTTCTTTTGTAGCAATCTCGTGCGTAGTGACCGCGACGACTGCAATAGTAACAGTTATTGTCATCGCGATCCTTCAGGATCGAGGATTTGTTACGCCGGTTGCGACGCTTCCGTCCATATCTGTTTGCGGTGTTGGCGTGCGGTTTCGCAGTGGTAGACGGAGCGGATGAGAAAGCGGGAGTTGTGGGATTGTTCGGGTTCTTCCTGCGAGCCACTTCAGCTTCAACCGCAGTTATGATGGAGTCAAAGCCGACGTCCGTGAGGTTGGACATCATGGCCAGACGGGCGAAAGAGTTGGAAAGGCTTCGAATGCGCTTAGATACCTTCTCTTTCTCCGAGAGTTCCTCGTCGAAGGTTGCCAGTTCACCAACAATTTCCAGAAACTTGGAGACTTGAGCGTTCCAGTTGTCGTTGTAGTTGTACATGAGTGTGTCCAAGCGATGACGGATATTTTGTACAGCTTGTGTGTTAGAAGTAGTATACACACGCTGAAGCTCGTCCCAGATATCTTTTCCGGTTTTGTCATCTTCATCCACGAAAGTACGGACAAGTGGGAGAGCCGAATCTCTAAGGCACAGGGTGACGGTGCTTTTCGCCTTCACAGACTTTTCGAACCAAGATCGCATTGTTCGATTCGTCGGATTGAAACCCTCGGGGCGGGGATTCAAGCCAGAAAGAAATGCGTCGTCTCGTAGGAGATACGCGAGGAGACGGCGACGCCACAAGATATAATCGCTGGGAACCTTGAGCCTTGGTAGCTTGCCAAGGAACCCATCTGGTGAGCCCAACATGTTGGCGATCGGGCATGCGGGATAGAATGTAGTAGATCAACCTTCTTGGAACGGGATGAAGATACCGCGACCTAGAGTAGGAACGTTTTGAACTTCAAGTTCGCCCGTCCCCTACGGGTGGAGAAATCCTTCTTAACTTCTTCTTCAACTTCTTGTTCAACTTCTGGTTTGTAGCTTTAAAGTGACCCTAGCCCAACCCAGGGAGCTAGGCGATCGATGCAGAACAGGTCCCCGCAATTAAGCAGCTAACCCCGTACCACAAAGATCCGACATTTTGAAGGATCTTCCGGCACCCGCGTAGCGGAGGGTACTTCACTTCAGTAGACAGTACTTAGCAATGAAGAGGAAGAGCGAAAGAGTGAGAGACAAAGAGAGAGAGCCGAGGCGTGATTCGAGCGCTGCGAAGACGGGTGAGGTGGTCCGCGAACCACCAAAGCGAAGGGACCAAAACGACAGGTGAAGAGCGGTTAGAAGATCGTGCTGATCTTGTTTGTGATCGGCAAGAAATCCTGGCAAACTCATGACGCTAGATGGGTATCGGTGGGGTGCGATGAAATCGGGAGTCGAAAGCCTGTTGCGTAATAGTGATGTTACGTGAGATATAAGAACAGAGGCTTGAATGACGGAGTCCTGAAATTCACGAGTGTATGAGGGAATAGTAATATCAGGCTGGCACTTCAACAATTCGCCAAGGTATGGACACCAAAGGTCCAAGTCTGTTTGCGAAAGAAGCATTAACAGAACATGCGGTTTTTAAGCAAAAGGAGAGAGAAAGAATAGTAGAGTGCGTCGCCAGAGGATTGCCTTCATGCAGCAAGAGAATTCTTATAACCATTTCAACAGTTGTACCATGTTTGCCAAGTAGTAGTGTACCCATTGAGTTCAGTAGGCCGGTTCCAAACCTTGCAAATGGGCGCTTAACATTGCCCTGTCGTCGGCTCGACTGTCCATCTAGCGGCAAGACAACGCAGGCCTGGCCACCAGGTACTGCAGTGCGACGAGCGAGCGGCAAGAACGCGGTTATTTTAGCGACAGTAGTTTTAAAGTGGAACGAGGACACGGCGGTAGCGATATCGGTATGCGTTCCCAACTGTAGTTTTCGGCGGAGCGCAAAATCCCACGTTCACGATTCCAAGACAACAAAGACTGACGCGCGGCGCAGCTACCACTGTGGGCAGGCTAGAGCAAGGGCTGGATCCAAGTCTCCCCACCGCTGCTGGTGGCGCACGCGCAGAAATCGTCGCGATTTTGTACATGGTAGTGCGGGATATCCATGAAAGAGAAGGGGCGAGAAATGCAGATTGATCGGTAGAGCGGCGCGCTTGTGCGGCGGAGAAGAAAACGGAGGTGCGCGTGATACACGAGCGCGGCGGTGGAAAGGGGTTATCGGAAAGAAACGCGGAAGGTGTATCGACAAGAGCGAATGCAGGCGGAAGCAAAAAGGGAGGCCAGGCGCCAGTCCCAAGCGAATGATACCATGAAGCGCGCAGTGGAAGGAGGCGAGAGGTACGTCGTAGTAAATTGCACTGCTTGACCACCGGCGAGTTGCGCACTCGCCGGAACGGTCGTGCATTTTATTTGTTGCAAGCTACCGTGTCGGGCTGCGCCACAGGGCGCCCCGAGAACGCCAACCGCAAACGTGTCGCGCGTTCACTGCGCTCGCCTCGCAAGAGGTCTACGGGCTTCAACAAAGAACATGTAAAATGCAGCGGTTCAACTTACACCACACTTTATCACGATAATGTACACATTTGTAAAATAAGCAAAAACTTAAACGGAAAATGTCTCCAACTGGTTTTCGGGAGGAATGTCCAAGGTTTGACGTGACCCAGCTGTACGCAGCAATGAATGGCGGTGTAGATGTACGTTGAAAACCAAATCAGCGAGATCACACACCCAATTGCAGATTGCAATTGATGTCTTGCGCACAGAACAATGTACAATTCGCAAGTGTCAATGTGCGTACTGGTTCAAACTTGTGCACCAAATCGAATGCGTCTCGCTACCATCCGCTCCAATAAAACATCATCATGATTAGAGCCTCTCCACTCGTGGCAGTAAAACGACAAACCAATAAGTTATGTCAGAGATTTTCGCGGTCATCGCGAAAATCATCTTCACCCGTGCGCCGACAACGATATCGGCAACAGTATACCGCTTCGGAACGATATAACTCTCGCTATAAATTGGTTTTTAGCGAGAGTTTCACCGGCGCCAGTATACATAACGGTCCAATCCGCTCCCGCCATGACAAAGGTCAATCACAATCAGTGATTAACTTTTTGTCGCCTCTCTCTTGCCTCCACCTCCCCTTCAACTTGAAACACTCGATATGACCTCATATCGTCTCGTTAACACAAATTCGTGGCCCCTCGCTCAAATCACGGTATCAAAGCAACTCTAGCGCCTCACTGCGTTACAAAGGAGCTCTCCCGCCCTCCCCGACGCAGACAGTAGCTCTTTCACTTCCTTTCGGTACGACAGCAGCTCATTCTTCCTCCACAGCATGCAAAAGAGCTCGCTTACATTTCTTGCAACAACCTCTCTTACCCTCCAACACGCCACCGTGCTCGTCATCCGCCCTCCAGCTGATTCACGTTCCCTTGTGTGAGCGCACGAGTTTAGCAGCTGACCTGCTGACTCAACCTTTCCCGGCTCCTCACTTAAGCTCCTCCCGTCTCGTCCTGCCTGCTCACCCACACTCCGTGCTGCCCCGCTCCACCCGCCCCGTCCTGCATGCTGACCCGGACTCCATGCTCCGCCACTCCAACCGCTCCGTCCTGCCTGCTCACCCGCACTCCGTGCTCCGCCACTCCAGGCGCCCCGTCCTGCCTGGTCACCCGCACTCCGTGCTCCGCCATTCCACCCGCTCCGTCCTGCCTGCTCACCCGCACTCCGTGCTCCGCCACTCGACCCGCCCCGTCCTGCCTGCTCACCCGCACTTCGTGGTCCGCCTTCTCACTCGCACTCTGTGATCCGCCTGCTTACTCGCATTCGCCACTCTGCTTGGAAACCGACACTCCTCATCTCTCCACACTGACCCCCGCTCTGCCTGTTGACTACCGCTTCTCCGGCGGCTTACGCACGCCCCTCTATGCCACCTCACTGATCCCATCTGCCCATTATGCTCACTCACCTTCTCCCCCCGGCAGGTCACGCAAACTCCCTCGTGCCATGTCAATAACCCTGCCGCGCACCAGATAATTCATTCTCTCGCGCTAGAGCGCACTCACCTTCTCGCACACCACCTTACACATACCGCCCTGCATAGCTCGCTCACACTCTCATTTCGTTTCGAGTAGCCATTGTCGGTGTGAGAAAGATTTCAATCCACAGTTCCAACAGTATGCAGCACAATGAAGCAATCAGTTGGGGTCGCTCTCCAATTCCAACTTCGAACAGTGCCTTCTGCACAGTGACACCACCCGTTCGGTCTCCAACACCAACAACAGGTCCGGAAGAACCGCTGGCACACAACGTCTCACCGTTGAACCCTTCCACAACTGCGCCCTGCAAAAATATTGTAGGGTCCCAAGGTTCTGCCGCGCAACCGACAACATCTGCATCGGGGTTGAAGCAGAAAGGCGAGACGTAGACCAGGACTCATCGCAGCAAGCAACCCAAATGGCAAGATTTGGACACAATGGCGTCTACAATGGCGACAGTAAACTTGCCAGATGCCTCGATAAATGGCTCGATACAGAAGAAAGTGTGTGGCACGCACAATTGAAGGTGAAGTTCGACAGGCTACTGAGAGTGCTCATTCCAGAGCATCCAAAGCTGAAAAACAGGGAGAAGATGGACGTATGTAATAGCAGATCAGGGCGAAGTGTTTCAGAGCAAGGACAAAAAGGCCTAGCAGCTTTTCGAAAGTTGGAGGGGTGTCTGCGTATTCTCGAAGCGCACAAGTTCACGGGCAATACTACAGATTCCGACAGGATGCGCTGTGCGATGCGCATGTTCAACGGCGCTATTAAAGTTTCGCATTTCTACGATGTCTTTCTGAACCCGAATTGCGTGATTGGGAAACCCTTCCCTTATCCTCTGACATTCAAGTGGCTCAATACTGCGACATCAGAGCTTGACCCTGTCCCTCTTGCACCCCGTGAAACAACGCTATATCTACCTGCATAGGAAGAAAAAGGGAGCGAAAATGGTCACGACGCGAAAGGTACCGACGACATTCAACCATCGGGAGGGCGGGGCGATGAAATTCATGTGACGGATGCAGACATGGCGGAGCAACGTAAGCGTCCGTTGGGGGTGAAGGTTGCCAAAGCGGCGAATAAAGCCAAGCAGGAGGCAGCGAAAGAAGATGTCGCTCTGCATTCTGCCCTCGAATCTTGGACAAAAGGGTTTGCTGACGCCAGCAGTGCGTCCATCGAAGCGGCAAACTCCCGGGCGGTGATGAACAAGGAGCAATCGGACCGCGAGTATGAACTTCGGAAAGAAGCGAATGAACTGGAGGCTGTCAAGGTTTTTTTTAATGATCAGGACGAAGACAGTAAAAAGTATAGGAGGGCTCTAGAAAGGAAAAGGCTCCGCAAACTGCTGCAAGAAGAAGAAGTAGAACTCGGAGACCAATAAAATGAAACAGATGATGTACGATAGATTTAAAGTCAACATGCACCATCCCCAGCTTCTTGATCATTCAAGTACTCATCGAGATTACCCTTCCCATACCTGTCCCAAATGGCGTTGGCCAGGGCGTTTGTAAGCATGTCGTGGTCGCGACTGTTCTCTACACTGTCCGCGTTTTTTCGGTTAAAATCTGCGTTGGTGTAGGCATCTGTCGGCATAGTGCATGATCGTAATGGAACCACGGCTGCATCTTGGTCAATGCTCACAATATTGACATTCTCCATTTGACCTTCTGTGTCTCGTGCTTCAATTCTCATGTTGTGCAATATTGCACAAGCTCTGAAAATATACTGCATGTCCTCCGTATACCAGAGGCGAGACAGATTGGCAAGAGTATGCCACCTACTAAAGAGGACAGCATAGACCCGTTCCACGCCTTTCTAAAACGCCTCCTGTGCCCTTGAGAAGGTCTTTTCGCGCTTGGTCTTTGGATTGGAAATGGTATTCACAAAGATGCGAAATGGTGGATATATTCCATCCACAACCCAATAGAACCAGTCTATAATACGCCCAGAGATAGTGAAATCTGGCTTGAATAAGGGCCCTGCCCCAGTCCTAACGTCCGTAAAAAGAGGAGAGCAGTCCAGTATATTGAGATCGTTCAATGCCCCAGAAAACCCGAACTTTAGGTGCCATATCCAAAGTCTGTCGTCGCATACGCTTTCATGACCTATTTCCGGCTGCCCGGACTTTCCTATATTACGTCTCTGTTCTGCGACCGCTCCACAATGTAGCTTCCACCCCGAATAGCCAAGCGAGCCAAGAGCTCCTGGAAACCCAATTTTGGCATGACGGTTTATCAGTAGCTTCATATCGTTGTAGAGCAAAACCCGAGGAGGGTGATGATCTACAGGATGTCCGAGTCCTGCTCTCTGTAAGGGCAGACTCAGCGGGAGAACCCTCTGTCCGTACTCGGAGCCGGGTGTAAGACCGGAGACGGTGACTGGATATACCTAAAGAGGTGGGAACAAAGAAAGGATCAAGACCAAATATGGGACACGGGTACAGACCAGATAGTGGGGCGATCGGGGAAAAAGGGAAACGTAACGACGATATAGCGCTCTAGAGAGAGACAACCCAGAGCGGAGCCGAGGTTCGTGCCAACCGGCGGCAACAGACCCAAACGGCGGAGCGACACACACCACAGTGCCCTATATAACCCTATACAGGGGCGGAAGCGACGCCTGAACCAAGGAACAGTCACAGAATAACACCAACCACTGGTGCAGTACACAAGACAAAAGTACACAATAAAACACAGATAAACCAAAGAAAATGGGCAAGATATAGCTTCCTTATTGACCCGGAGGGGTGGAAGTGCCGAAACCAAGCGTGCTTACTCTCCTAATGGTGTGGTAAACCTACGTAGGCCGCAACTACCATAGCCCGGTCCTTTGGAGAAGGACACGACTCAGTTGAGTTTTACTTGGTGGCTCCAGGGCGAGATCGCCCGAGTATATGTAGTATTCACCAACTGTTACACTATCTACAGTAAGTACCATGGTGCACACCTCTAGAGGTTCATACACGTGGCCCACCCACTGTCAGGGTGCCAGATACCAATTGCGGTTCACTGGCTTGATGAGTCGCACTGCGAGTCAGAACAATGACGAAACGCTTGTGGCCGTGTATATCGAGGGATTGGATCCTACTCTCCAGCATTTCATGCATGTCGCGCGTGCCGCCACATTGAATATGTGGAAAGGAACCAACCAAGGCACCATGACAGTCTCCATTGCAGACGAGATCGCAAGTGCGATCACTCTCGACTCTTCGCGTTCATCTAAACGCCGAGGAGACCGCAACACGTCAGCAAGAAAACCTGAACCGCAGAAGCAGTTCGATGCAAGGAAGAAGCGTGGAGCGCAAATGAATTCACGGTTTCGTAGTACACGTGAACACGAGAAGAAGGCAGAAATTCCACAGACGGATCCGGTCAAGAAAGCCGAAAAGGCTACCAGGTAGCAGCTCAGGGAAGACAACAAGTGCTTTCGGTGCAGGAAGCCGTGGCAGCCAGGGCACAAGTGTGTCAAAGAAGAGAAGAAAGAGCCGCTTGCTGCGACTCTACAGGTACAATCACTCGCCGCACCGCCCAGTGACTAAGCAGAACATGTCGATATCGCACTGGACGATGTAAACCTCCGCGCGCTGCTCGGCTATGATCAACATGATTGTTGTAACGATGAAGGACAGTCTACAAGCCACTGTCTCCTTGAATGTCACATCTACGTCGTTGTGTGACCTACAAGCTAGCATAGCGTTACATCTTTTCTTTATCACAGCTCTCAGCTTCGTCTTAGAATCAGTATGAATAAAGAGGTACGACTGGTCTGCCGCTCCTTTCGAAGGAGGAGCCAGACTCGACCACACAACTCCATTCATTTCTTCCGTCATACAGTGTATCGCGTTCTGTATTACATTTGGTAGCATCATCATTCCTCGCCACTGAAACTCAACTGTGCTTATCGATAAGCCACCGTTTGCGTCATGCCTCTAGCTTGCCAGTCCAAGTTAGGCCGCCGCGTCGCCACCCCGACGCCGCCTCCTCAGTCAAGCTCTCCCCGTCATTCTGGTTCTCAAGCATTTCCTGCCACCCAGCCCTCAGTTTTGGTTCCGGAAACAGCATCCCTCGCAGGCTCTTTGCACACAGCACAGCAAGCAGTAGCTGTACCTTCTAGTCACATCAGCCACTCTCAACCCTGGTCAGTTGCAAACATGCCTCCTGGAAACACTGCCGCCGTCAACACTGCAACCGAAAATACCTCCACCAACCTCGCACCCCCGGCGTTGTTGTCATTGATCCAGGAACAGCAGAAAACGATGACAATGGTAGTCAATCAGCTCCATGCCCTCCAGAATCGTCTTGAAGCCCCACCAAGACTTCCGTCACCGCCGTCTCTCCCACCACGAGTCCGTCAAAGCAATCCAACGCCACAAACCTCTCCCTCTCCCTGGTCCACGTCATCGCTTCTACAGGTTCTGAAGTCCTCTAACTTTTCCACATTCTATGGACGCGCCAGCGAGCGCACCTCGATTAAAGTCCGATCTTTCATATCGAACGTCCGCAAAGTCACGGGTCTCTGTCCGTCCATCACTGAAACTCAGGAAGTAAAAATCGCTTCTTTTCTTCTGCGCGACACCGCAGACCATTGGCACGCTCGTTCCTTGCGCGATGGCGGGACCTTCTCTACTCTCCACGAACTAGAGACCGCAATGCTTTCAGAATTTGTCCCAGCCAACGAAACTGCACTCGTACGCGTGCGGTTAATTAGTTTACGCTTTGCCGACGGCCCCTTGGAAAGCCACATCACGAAGTTTCGTGAGCTTGTAGACATCTGTAGTACCCCCGTAAGCGAAGCATTTACGTTCTTTCAACTCAGCCTTCCTGTTCTTTTCAAGAAGAAGCTCTCGGTTCGTTTTCCCGACGGTCAACCAGCGAACATGGCCGAGGTATACTTCGTTCGGACTGTCTACATATCAGAGAAGTGAAATGAAGGAAACAACTCGGCTTCTTCGTCTTCAAAGTCAAAGGGATCCAAGAGCAAGGATCGCTCGTCCAAACAGTCGTCGAGCAAGCCCACTGACCCCTCTCTGATCAACAAGGATCTCTCTTTTGACTGTTGGGCACCAGCTGACATTCGAAATCCTTCAGAGAATCGCATCTACCGCGCCCATGATCGTTGCATGAAGTGCGGAAAAGGTCCCTGGAGTGAAGAAGGACATCCGTGCCGACTCAACGTGGCCGGGGCCTCCGGTCAGAGAAACCGTTCGAAAAACTAGTCGTGCCGCACGCCGGTGCGGCAGATCTTGGCGCTCGTTCTGCACCTACACTCTCCGCTATCGACGCCGACCCCATTGGCGAAATGATGTACTCCGGGTCTCTCAACGGCTATCCAGTCGCATTTCACCTCGATCCTGGCGCCTCACATGCATTCATTTCGTTGAACACTGCATGATTGTGCAATCTTTCTCTGGAAACTTCTGACTTCTCCCTAACCGAACTCGGCAACTCAACAACCGTGCCTATATACTTCCAAGCGAAAACCATGATCGCTCTGCATGATGTTGAAGCTCCCGTTACTGACTACATCATTGATATGAAGGACAAGGACAACGGTCTTCCACTCATAACCGTTGGTCGTCAATGGCTTCGTGAGGTTCGACCCCATGTCGATTGGTCACCCTACAGCCTAACCATCAAGCGCGCTGATGGTTCTCTAATGAAAGTGCTGCCCTGAAACCAGTCTACCTCGAAGAAGCGCGTTGGAAAACCTACGGTCCCGACCATCACCCACAAGCGCATGCATCGACTTGTGAAGCAGCGAGGCTGGGAACTGTTTGCGCTCCGACTACAGCCTTCCACGTGCGTCGAATGCCACCCCGAGCTGGCATCGATCGTCGACGAATTCGACGACGTCTTCAAGGGAGAGCTACCGTACGAGCTGCCACCGCAGCGCGAACATGACTTTGAGATCAACCTCCGTGCGGGCGAACCACCTCCTGTTCGGCCCGTCATACGGCTCTCCCCAGAAGAGCTCAGTATTCTCCGCAACACACTGGATGAACTCCCTTAAAAAAGGGCTTATCCGACCATCTTCTTCTCCGTTTGGCGCTCCAGTTTTCTTTGTAAGAAATAAGTCCGGACAACTGCGAATGGTATGTGACTACCGCGCGCTGAATCGAATCAAGGTCCCAGACGCCACGCCTCTTCCGTTAATCGACGAGGCTCTGGACCAAGTTGCCGGAGCTACCGTTTTCTCTCAGATAGACCTTGTGGGGGCCTATCACCAAATAGGAATCAAGGATGAAGATTGCCACAAAACTGCGATCCGAACGCGCTTTGGCTCCTTTGAATGGCGTGTTCTATGCTTTGGACTCTGTAACGCGCCAGCAGCCTTCTCCCGACTGATCGCATCTGCACTTCGTCACCTGAATGGACAATGTCTCGTACTCTACATTGACGAAATCCCGATCTACAGCAAGTCAATCGAGGAGCACAAAGAACACCTTCGTCAGGTATTATCCGCACTACGAAAGCACAAACTTTATGCGAAGCTGAGCAAGTGCGCCTTTGGAGTGAAAGAAGTCCACTTTCTCGGATTTACCGTCTCAGAAGAAAGAGTATCTACCCAAGAAGGTCTTGTATCTTCTGTCCGCGACTTGCCAACACCAACCTCGTTGAAACACGTTCAGCAATTCGTGGGATTTGCTAACTTCTACCGTCGTTTCGTTAAGGGCTACGCTATGATTCTTCAACCGCTTACGGACCTTCTCCGCTCTCACAAATTTGAGTGGACGCATTCGCAACAGTCCGCGTTTGATTCCATCAAAGCTGCGCTCACCTCCGCGCCCGTGCTCGCCCACCCCGACCCTGACAAACCCTTTGTTGTTGCCACCGACGCTTCGAAACACGCTGTTGGTGCGACATTGTCCCAAGACGGCCATCCGATCGCGTACCTTTCACATCGCCTCTCACCCGCAGAAAGCAATTGGGACACTGGAGACCAAGAGCTACTGGCCGTCATGATCGCTTTGCGCGTTTGGGGTCCGTACCTGCGTGGACGTCGCTTCCTCCTCCAGACCGACCACGATCCCATCCGGTATCTTCAGTCAAAGTCCAAGCTCACCGGCCGACAGTGCCGCTGGTTGGACGAAATCCAGGAACATTCGTTCGATGTCCAGCATCTCCCGGGTAAGCGCAATGTGGTCCCCGACGCGCTCAGCCGCAGACCAGACCACCTTCCACTCCTCCCCTCGCTTACCATCCGTATCTCTGGCCTAACAGATCGCGTGAAAGCCCTCTACGCCACCGATGAACTTGCTCGTGACATCCTGTCAGCCCTTTTCACGCGCGGTAATACACCACCCACGTCACGACAACGCGCCACGACCAACTTCACTGTCTGCAATGGATTAATCTACTGGTCAGGCACGGATTCTCTTCGTTTGTATATTCTTGATGGAGATCTAAGAGAAGAACTTACGCGCTACTTCCACGGCACAGGTCACGTCGGCGCGGACAAGACCTACTTTTCTGCCAGCCGCAGCGTCTACTGGCCACAAATGTTTCGCTATAATCTGCGATACGCCCGAACCTGCCGCGATTGCCAGTCAAACAAATCGCTCAACAAATCACCTTAAGGACTCCTACAGCCGCTCCCTATCCCCCACTGCTGCTGGGAAATAGTCACTTTCTATTTTCTTACGGAGCTCCCGGTCTCAGAGAATGGTTTCGACGCGATCTTGGTCATCGTGGACAAACTTTCAGAGCAGTCTATCTTTATTCCAACGAAGAATACCGCGACCGCACAGGACACCGCGCACCTTTTCGAGACCCACCTATTCGCCAAGCATGGTGTTCCGCATACCCTTGTGTCCGACCGCGACCCCAAAGTCACCTCGCGCTTCTGCAAGACACTCACGCAGTTGCTGAACGTTCGCGGAAACACTTCTACCGCCGATCACCCCGAGACCGATGGACAATCCGAAAACCTTATCCGCACCCTCTCAAGTATGCTGCGTTCATGCATCCAATCCGCACCTTCCGCCTGGGACACTCTCCTTCCAACCTTGGAGTTTGAGTACATTTCTGCCAGACACAGCAGCACCCGACTATCGCCTTTTGAAGTTGCACTTGGCTACAACCCGCACACTACAGTCACTCGCAGCCTTACGCATTGTACCGATCGCTCTCAGACTACGTCGAGAAGCGCGAAGCGATGGTAGCCCTTGCCCGAGAACATCTTGCGAAGGCCCGATCCGATCAGAAGTTCTATGCCGACCGTTTTCGTCGCGATGTAACCTTTGAGCCGGGCAGTCTCGTTCTTCTGCGTGCTGACAACCTATCTCTAAATCGGCGCTTCTCACTTCCTAAGAAATGGCAGCCACGACACATTGGCCCTTTCCGCATCCGCGACCGTCTTGGGCCGGTTACATACCGTATCGAATTGCCTCCCACTATGCGTCGCGCTTACAACATCTTCCATATCTCTAAACTCCGCTTATTTCACGATAACAACAAGGGCCCGTTGGACATCGTCATTGAAAACGACGGAGCAGTGGAGCAGGAAGTTGCTGAGATCTTAGCACGTAAACTCTTCAACAGACGTGTTTACTATCTTGTGCAGTTCGTCGGGGAGTCCAAAGATGACGCCGCTTGGTTACCACGTACCGCTTTACGTAATTGTTCTGATTCTCTCAAAGAGTTTTTGGATACACATGCTTCTCCGAGGACGTCGCAGCCAAGAAAGGGGTGAGTGTAACGATGAAGGACAGTCCACAAGCCACTGTCTCCTTGAATGTCATATCTACGTCGTTGTGTGACCTACAAGCTAGCATAGCGTTACATCTCTTCTTTATCACAGCTCTCAGCTTCGTCTAATCAGTATAAATAAAGAGGTACGACTGGTCTGCCGCTCCTCTCGAAGAAGGAGCCAGACTAGACCACACAACTCCATTCATTTCTTCCGTTATACAGTGTATCGCCTTCTGTATTATAATTGTAGTATAGTGCGCCCGAGTTGGGGTGCAGTGTATGAAATTGGCCGTTCACGTACAAAGGGGTAGCGCACGGTTGGCCGGTGAAGTGGCACCACCACGTGTGCAAGTTGGTGATCGAGTGCCGGACGGGTTGGCCGAGCGTACAAGTTGGACACGTGTACAAGAGGTGTGGTGCTGGGTGGTGACAATGCGAATTAGACCGATCGTACAGTAGTTAGTAATGGGGCCCAGGCCCGATATTTAGTTGTAGCTCGGATCTCCCGAGGCCCCAATCGTAAATGACAAGCATCTTCTGCAGAACGTCTTCTTCGTTAGTCTGCACTCGCGATAGACCGCACGGCCACTTCTTTATTGGGTTTCTCAGACCGTTCGTACCCTTCCGCACGTTCCTGTACGTGCCTTGTGATACCGACCGTCTGTTCTCCTCTCGGCCGCCCGGTGCTTCCCCCCCTTCTCTCCGTTCAGATTCATTACAGTCCCAAGACTGTACGCTGCCGCCCCTCCCGTCTCAAGACCGCTTCGGACTCTCTCATTTTTGTGCATTATACCACATTGGTCTCCCGACCTAAAAGTGGAATTCGAGACCGTAGGGATCAGCAGAGCCGATCGTGGAACCGATACGTACAATATGAGTCATTGTCCGCACGGAGAAATGGGTGAAGGGTCTTTGGTCGAAAAAGACTCGGCAAAGTCCGAACCGGTCGCAATTCGCGCCGCTTCGGATGCCGCTTCGGTTGGCCGCCGGAGCACCCGAAGTAGCGCGACGGCCTACGTCACGCCTTCAGATGAGCCCGAACGGATTATCCGAGACGGTTCCGCACGTAATAGGTCCAAGTCCGAACGGAACGAGGACGAGGCAATTGCTCTCACCCCCTTTCCCGGAACGGAGAAGACGCCTCGGGACGAAGCTGGCCCCGCGCTGCCACTCCTTACCGAACGGACTACCGCACGGGAACTCTGGGCAGGGATCGCTCCCTACGCCCTGCAGAGTCTCCGAACGGAAATTGAGGTCCACGTCCCCATGGCAGTGGAGACGTACCTCAAGGACCGAATCCCGGCGCTTCTGCACCAGGATATTCCACCGATCGTACACGATATGGTCAGGAATATCCTGAAGACAGACCGTTCGGAACCTGCTACGTCAGCTCTGAACAGTACACTGGCCGCACTGGCAGCTCAGCTACCGACCCACACACCCAAATCTTTTATTGACCGTACGGACAATGCACCCGCTAGCGGCGAGAGGCAACACCGACCGAAACTGAAGAAGGGCTCAACGAGAGGTCCGACCGGAGTGTACCTCCCGCCAGTCAGCCCGCAAGATGATCCGAACGGAAGCTCAGGAGATTCCTCCGACGAGAGGAGCAATCGCCGCCGCAGAGGCGGTAGACCGAGCGGAAGTTCCGATTCGGATGACGCGCCCCGTAAACGGAAGGATCGTCGCCGCCAGAGAAGGCGACGATCAGCCAGAACGGACTCGGACTCTTCGGAGTCATCGTCGGATGACGACCGCACGGATTCGGAAGTCTACCGACACTCCCGCAGCCCTCGGCGGAGGGGGAAGTCCGATCGGTATCGTTCCCGTTCGGACAGGTGGATGCTGAAACGCATCAGGCCCTTGAACGAGAAGTTCGCCAAAGTGGTAGACTACCGTACGTACAGGTTGCTTCGAAGGAGCCAGACGTACAATTCGCGGGTGGCGCGCAATATTGCGTGCTACCAAAAGAAATTGAATGTCCAGATGAAGGGTCATTCCTTTTCTGGGACAGATCCGATATCAGTTCTCAATTTCTTACAGCGGTTTAAAACCGCTTGGAACCATAATGGACTCACTGAGGGGGCAGCTCTCTGGTGTTTCCAGTTTTACCTGACCGGACTGGCACACGCTCTGGTTCAGTCTCGGCTCGAAGGTGAGTCTGGCGCTGTCGACCGTACTCGGGATGAGTCTCTCCACACGTACGAAAAGGTAGTCAATTTCTTATTGACCACGTACGCAACGGATGAGGTCATTGCCCACGCGGCCGCAGAGGTCGTCCTCTGCCGCCAAGCGTCAGGCATGTCCGAAACGGAATTCGCCCAGAAGCTCTGGACGAAAGCCCTCCGTTGCGGAAATGTCTTTACCGATCGGAATTTGAAGGGAATCTTCGTCAAAGGTCTCCTTGCCGCCATATGGTCAATGGTGAGGAATCACCTCACCTCGCATCCCAATATCAGATACGATACACTTGCCCGCTACGCGGAATCGTATGGAGACACTCACCGTGCTTCACATCGACAGTCCGTTCGGGTCGATACACAAAAACCAACCGCTCGGAAAGAGTTCTCTCGTACCGCCCGGAAGGTTCACAGTATCGATACCCCGTCGGAATCGATCTATTCCGTATCGGTTGAAGACGAGAAACATGTCCTCGCGGTGTCCCACGCGTCTTCCATACCCTCGCCTCCCACTACGCCCTCGGCTTCAACGCCGGCTCAGTCCGTTCGGTCTTATCCCAGTCCTGCCAGCTCCAGGGTACAGCAACCCCAGGGGCAGGCACCAGTTGGACCGTGTCGGATTTGCCTTTCGCGGGAGCCCAACTGCTGTCAGCTGCTCCCGCCGGACCTAAACGAGAAGCTGCTGGCCATACGGGAGGCTAATTATCAGCAACGCCGCGAGGAAGTCTATTACAGTGCCTACCAGACCGGACGGAAAACTGATACCCCAAACGACAATGTAGGATATCGCCAGGGAGGACAGCCTCGCCAGACGTACTCACCAAGATCGACACAGGCCGTCATGCTGGTCGAGGAGCCTGCTTCTCACCAGGAAAACGACCAGGAGGAAGAGTAGAGGCATCGTCTCCTTCACAGAGGCCTAGCCTCGCCCCGTCAGCGACAGACAGAACGGACTCCATCCGAGTGGAGTCCCCTGTTTGACATGTGACCTGATCGATACGGATATCGAAGCCGAAACAGTCCTCTTCTCTAGCGCGAACTACAAGGTGCACGTGTCGGTTGGCCTCAACACGGCAGTTATGTATCCGTTAACGGGAGTTCTTGACACCGGAGCCGGGCCTTGTCTGGGTCACGAACGCCATCTCCCTCCGAAATGGCGCTCAAAACTCCGACCGGACGTAAGACCCCGAATTACGGACGCGTCGAAGAACCGCATGGATTTCGTGGGAGTTCTCCCCCTTATGATCCGAATCGGTGACCTCAACGTACGAGTACAGTTCCTGGTGGTTTCTAACCTCTCCACCAGCGTACTACTCGGTACTTCTTTTATTGACAAGTACGTCTTGGCAATTCTACCACCGAAACGGACAATACTCCTACGACACTCCAAACCGGTGTCTATACAGTCTTCCGCCTACGGACCAAATGCACCTTCCGCGCCGGAACCAGAACCCGAACGGGAAACCCTATCTAATAAGATACACGTTGCCCGTCCGGTTGTTCTACCCCCAAGTGTCGGAAACGAACGTCTTGGTAACCACCAAAACGTCCGGCTTGGTCTTTCTACAGTCTCATCACCGTACGGAATCGACGCTCGAACTAACACTCCTTGCGGGTGGAGTTATGGAGCTCCGACCGGACGTACCCTTTTTCGTTCGCGTAGCGAACTTTTCTGACCGCTCGGTCCCGTTACACAAGAGCACCGTTATCGGACCTGCCCTTCCATCTCTAGTAGCGCTCATTACTCCGCAACCATCGTCGCGGAGCGACGAGTCTAAAGAGAGGAACACACTCCGATTTCGGACAGTAATTCCGAACGGAAATACAAGGATACCCAAGAGAAGCAAGAAACCGTACGGAAAAATGAGAACGAATGGCCCAGCAAGGTACAGATCAGTCCTAAGTATGCTTCCAAACGGGACAAAGTCATTGAGCTACTTCGACCGTTTGCGGACATGTGGGACGGCCATCTCGGAACGATTGCGGCAGCGAAGCACCACATCCATCTGGAACCAGGCTCGAAGCCCATATTTCAGATGCCGTACCGTGCCGGACCCACTCGGAGAGAATTCGAACTCAAGGAGGTGACAAAGCAGCTTGCTGCTGGTGTCATAGAACCATCATCGGCAGAATGGGCCAGTCCGGTCGTATTCGCACTCAAGAAAGAAGGAAGCCTTCGCTTCTGCGTCGACTACCGCCGGTTGAACGCTACGACCGTACGGGACACATACCCACTACCCCGAATGGACGAGTGCATCGACTCTCTTGGAAATGCACAAATCTTCTCCACTTTGGACGCCAACAGTGGTTTTTGGCAGACCAAAATGGACGAAGCCGACCGGGACAAAACGACGTTCACCTCGCACATGGGACTCTACCATTATCGGAGAATGCCGTTCGGACTCAAGAACGCACCGGCTAGTTTCCAGCGTGCTCTCAATATCACCCTATCACGGGTGAAGTGGCAGTACGCACTGGTGTATCTTGATGACGTAATCATCTATTCCCGGACGGTTGCAGAGCATTATGACCATGTGCGGACCATACTGCAAATGCTCCGTTCGGCTGGTGTTTCTCTCCGACTGGACAAGTGCTACTTCTTTAGTGGCACGGTGGACTATCTAGGCCACGTAATCCGCCCGGGAAAGCTTCAAGTATCTCTCAAGACACAGAATGCTATCAAGCAGGCTAAACCGCCTACGACCCAGACGGAGCTCCGATCGTTCTTGGGGCTCTGTAACGTTTTCCGTCGGTTTTTCGCAAACTTCGCCCGAATTGCGGCTCCATTGAACCGCAAGTTGGAGAAGGGGCAACCAACGAAGTTTGAGACATTGACCGATACGGAATACGAAGCCTTTGACGAATTACGTCAGAGACTGATACGCCCGCCCATTTTGGCCATTCCCCGTCAAAGTTACCCATACGTTCTGGATACAGACGCATGCGACCCACAGGTAGGATGCATTCTGCTACAGAAGCAACCGGACGGAGGCTTACTACCGATCGGTTACTGGAGCCGCTCTCTATCCAAGACCGAACGGCAATACTCGACTACCGAACGGGAATGCCTTGCGGTCGTCTGGGCCATACTGCACCTCTGTCCGTACCTGGAAGGTCAGAGGTTCACTGTCCGAACGGACCACCACTCCTTGAGGTGGATACTGAACCTTGCGCACGCGTCAGGACGATTGGCCAGGTTGCGGCTGCGTCTAATGAAGTATGACTTCGATGTCTTTCACCGTCCGAGTATCAAGCACCAAGCGGCTGATACCCTTTCTCGGATCCGGACGGATGACGAAGAAGATGCCCCATTGGACGAAGAGGTCCCCTGCTTGCTAGTGAATGACCGTACGGACGATGGCTACCTCATCACCAACATTACCGTTGACGGTGATGAGTACAGTGACGTTTGCGTCTACTGGCCAACGCCCGAACGGAAATCTGCTGGCATCCCCGGGGTGCTTGCTGTCACCTCGGCGGAAATCAATATCGTTCCGGTCACGCTCGAGGAGCTGGTACGAGCTCAAGTGGATGACCCTTTCTGTCAGTCCGTATGAAAAGACATCGGCAACGGTGTCACTCTGTTCGACATTGACCGAAACGGACTTATCGTTCGCAAAGCCCCACTGGACGGGCCATCCAGAAGGTCGTACCTGCATCACTGCAGGCACGCGTTCTCTACTTATCACACCACCCCCGTCTGGTCGGCCATCCGGGCTCTACTCGGATGTATGAAAGTCTCCGTCGAGACTTCTATTGGCCACATATGGCCAATGATGTATTCCAGACCATACGGGACTGTCGCACCTGCCAGGAGAGGAAGGGAACACACTTCAAGTCGCAAAAGCTGTTGAAGCTGATCCCCGCCGCCGGTCCGCTGGAATTCGTCGCGATGGACATCGTCGGTCCATTCACGAAGTCCGTAACCGGTTACCAGTACATACTGGTTATAACCGATCGGTTTAGCAAGATAGCTCGCTCTATACCCATGTGGTCAACCACAGCTCCCAGTGTGGCAAAGACCTTCCTGGTGAACTGGGTTTATCCGTACGGAATACCAAACTACTTGCTAACCGATAACGGGACTCAATTTGTCTCTAAGTTCTTCGAGACTGTGTGCACCGCGTTGGGGACCAAACATGTACTGACAACCGCGTACCATCCGCAAACGAATGGTCAGGCCGGATGGTTTAACAAAACACTCGTGGAGAGGTCACGCCACTACGTAGCGGATCATCAGAACACTTGACACGCGTATGTGCAACCTCTTACGTACGGTTACAACCTACAGGTCCATCGATCTCTCGGTACCACACCGTTCGACGTTGCGCTAACGCGTAAGCCACCAAGTGTTCTGCTCGATGAGCCCAGTACGTCACTGGACCCAACGACGCCTACAAAGCCCACTGGCGCTCGGTTAAAACGCTACACGCTCAAGCTCCTATAGGCCACGCTGCAGACCGCTTGTACAAAGTTGACCCGCGCCCAACAGCGCTATAAAGAAAAAGTTGACAAGTTCGTACGGTACACGCCGAGATTTATCCCTAGGGAAGAGGTTTTCGTTGACCGACCAGACTATAAGAACGCAGAGAAGGAGCTTATGGATCAAGAACGTACGTATCGGAAGCTCTTACCGAGGACGGTTGGCCCGTTTAAGGTCGTATCCGCAACGGATGCTACTGTCACTCTGAACCAAAACGGTATTCACAACACCGTCAGTTTTGAAAGAGTGACAAAAGCCTCAACCGAACGGCCAACAACCACACCGGTCACTTCCGAGCGGAGACGCGGCACAGTAGCTGCTGACTCTGAGGGACCGTATGCGGACGAACCAGTCGACGATCAACCTACTCCACCGCCCGGAACAGTTTCGAGCGTGGTGGAACGCGTCGTCGACCATCGCGACACCCCGAACGGACAAGAATACCGCGTACGATTGCACGGTTACCGTGCGGATCAAGACACCTCCAAACCACCCGGACACATCCCCCAACACTTTATTGCCCGCTACTGGCGTCGCAGAAACCGTACGGTATCTGCAACACCTTCAGGAGGGGGAAAGAGAGTGCGCGGATCTCAAGGTTCGAACGTACTTGCTTGTAATGCATGAGCTTCGAGCTACAGCTCGAAGCGGAATGTATTGGCTTTATCGTACGATATTGGTTTGCCTGGACAAACACTGAACCGTTGACGTACGCTATGTGGCATCTACTTTTTTGACTTGAAACATATCGCGTTGTGTTTTCGAAAATAACGCGCCTACTCTACTGTCTAGTTGCTGAGAATTCCGAACGGACGTGGTACCAATCGCGAGCACGAACGAAGTATTGCTCTTCAGCTCTTCCCAAGGACGAATGTGGTATAGCCGAGAACCCGTACGGGACGACACGTCACCCCCGTGATGACAACACCTCTTCGTAATGCCGGACGTACACCGCCACGTCACCTGTGTGCTGTACCCGAACGGAACTGCATGCGCTCTTGCGCCGCATACGCGCAGCCAGGCGTGCGGCGCGGCGCGGTTACTTGCAAGGCGAATAACAAAATCCGTTGCGGAAATTGCCTGCCCGTACGGTATCAAAAACGGCGATTCAGTGTTTGGCCGCTAGCTCCAAAACGGTGGCGTTTCAGGCGCTCAAAATGCCCGATTTGGACTCGCCACACGGTCAAAATACTTAAGATTTTTTGGCCTGCACGCGCGCGCCTCTACACGCAATACTGTGTACCGAATCGGTTACCGACGCATGCGCGGAGCGCATGCACTCTTGACACGATTAATTCGTAATTTTTTGAACCCGACCGGTGCGCATAATTGCTGGAAGACTCATCTGGTTGGCGCGACCCCTTCCCCTCGGACCGTGCGCCGTATCACACTGTGACTAACACCACGTGATCTCCGTCACCGCATCGCGTCCAATTCTTACGGTCGCAACTTACTCCTATGAACGTCCCTCGCCCGTATGGTCATGATGAGCACTGACGGTCCTACGCCCGTCAGTCCATTCACGAACTTGGATTACCGATACGGAGACGACGTAATTGCACTATCCAGGCAAACGCCCGACCGGTAAGGAACCGCCCACTGGACGTTCTCCTTCGAGACGTACCGTGCGAGCCGACTCGGACACCCGTCGGTCGTTCTCCTTCGAGACGGAACGTTCACGCCGATTCGGACACCCGTCGGACGTTCTGCTTTGAGACGAAGCGTTCGCGCCGACTTGGACACCGTTCGGACGTCCTCCTTCCAGACGAACCGTACGTGCCGATTCGGATACCCGCAGGCCTGCGCTGCGGTCAGCATCTGTCGTTATGTCCGCTCGTACGTAACACGCTGGGCGCTCCGAGACGAGTCCAATCATACAGTATCTTCTACAGTCAACTTCGGAAAATTGGGCATGGCTTCGCCCCGCCCTTTCCGGGCAAACTTTCCGAAAGCGGATATGGCGGCGTCCCGTTCACGGTGCGGACTCAGCACGAATTTGGCGCGTTCTCTCGAACGGTTAGCGCCACACGCACACCTCGCAGCCGGCGGAGCTGACATCTTGTGAGCTCTGTCCAGTGCGCCCCGTATGATGACCGCCATGGACACCCCATGGGATGACTGACATGCTTCCGATCAGACTCATCCGTTCGGCCCGAACTGTACCACTCGTGCTCAAGCTCTTTCCGTCGCTACATTCAGGAAATTTTGCCATGGCTTCGCCCCGCCCCTTCCGGGCAGATTTTCCGAAAGTGGACGCTGTGGCTTCCCATAACCCGTACGGACTCCACGCACACCTGATGCGTGTTACCGAACGGATGACGCCAAGCGCACACCTCGCGGTCGTCAGAGCTAACAACTTCGAAGCCCCGTCGGGCACACTCCGTGTAGTGACCGTCGTGGACGCCCTACGAGACGAGATGCATAATTTCGATCGGACTTGGACGTATGTGGTGCCGAGCACGTTGACAGTACTCCAACGAGTGCATATAGTCTGCACAGTTATACGCCGTTACGCACACCCCGGATCGCGCCTCGTGCGCCTCCGATCCGCCATTCGCGTACCAACGCGTATCGTTCCGCTCGGTTCGAACTCCTCCACACGTACGCAGTCTCCTTCCGTTGCACCCGTTCAGAAAATTTCGGCATGGCTTCGCCCCGCCCTTACCGCGCAAAATTTCCGAACGCACACTATGGCGCCCTCTGAATCATACGGACAGACGCGTAATGACTTTGCGACACTACGCGGCGCTCCGAGGGTGGAGCGCAAGTGTAGGAAGGGGATCTGTAGTATAGTGGGCCCGAGTTGGGGTGCAGTGTATGCAATTGGCCGTTCACGTACAAAGGGGCAGTGCACGGTTGGCCGGTGCAGTGGCACCGCCACGTGTACAAGTTGGTGATCGAGTGCCGGACGGGTTGGCCGAGCGTACAAGTTGGACACGTGTACAAGATGTGTGGTGCTGGGTGGTGACAATGCGAATTAGACCGATCGTACAGTAGTTAGTAATGGGGCCCAAACCCGATATTTAGTTGTAGCTCGGATCTCCCGAGGCCCCAATCGTAAATGACAAGCATCTTCTGCCGAACGTCTTCTTCATTAGTCTGCACTCGCGATAGACCGCACGCCCACTTCTTTATAGGGTTTCTCAGACCGTTCGTACCCTTCCGCACGTTCCTGTACGTGCCTGGTGATACCGACCGTCAATTCTCCCCTCGACCGCCCGGTGCTTCCGCCCTTTCTCTCCGTTCAGATTCATTACAGTTCCAAGACTGTGCCCTACCGCCCCTTCCATCTCAAGACCGCTTCGGACTCTCTCATTTTGGTGCATTACACCACAATGATTCAGAAGTGCAGCTGGCTTTGGAACTAGAAGTGGCCGAGGAGATCAGCGACTCTATTGTAAGCGCCCTCTCTGCGGCCCCCAACGACGCGTCCGAGCTTCTGTAAACTCCTGTACAAATCAACGGATCTGATGCTTGGGCTATGGTGGACTCGGGTGCCACATCTACGTTCATATCAATGGACTTCGCTCAAAAGCACAGGATCTCTGTCCAGGACGTCTCTGGCCGTATCCACGACGGCCGGGGTCAGGTGATGGCGGAACGCAAGGGAATGGCCACGATCACTGTGAAGAATGGAGAACGCTCAGCTGCAGTCACAGCTGAATTAATGGATATGCTAGCTAGGCGAAACATGATCATTGGGCTCCCGCACTTCCCGGTATTTGGCTACTCCATTGAAGGAGTCCCACAAGCCACCTGCTCCTCTTTCGAAGAGCGCCAACACACGCCGGACCCCACTCATGCAGACGGAAAGAACGACGAGCAAGAAGCGCGCACAGCGGAAGAGTTTTCTCATGACGTAGCGCAAGCTATGGTTCGGAACCAGGGGATACCCTTGTCGGCGCTGTGCTCACAACCTTTGGCTGTACTACGCGTTCAACCCACAGTGACCTCACCGATGTGGACTCGCGTTAACTTCGTGTCCAAGAAGGACGAGGCGCGCGTTGCCGCCGAAATCTCTAGCTGGTTGTCCGCGAAAGTCATCGAGCCAGCGCCTGCTGAACGTGCTAACTCCTTCCCAATCCTGAGTGTACCCAAGAAGAATGGCAATGGAAACCTGGTAGATGTCCGCCTGTTTATTGACCTTCGACGCCTGAATTCCTGCCTACCTGATTTGGACTATCACCCTACCACGCGTCCAAGACATCTTGGATGCCGTCGGTTCTGTGACAGGCCCCGACGCTGTATTCACCACGTTGGACATCAGGGACGGTTACTTTCGATTCCCTATACCCCAACAGGATAGGAACTACGTCGCCTTCCGTTGGAAGGGGGTTCACTACGGAATGTGTGCTGCCCCATTCGGGATAAAAACGATGTCGGCGAAGTTCCAACAGTTGATGGACAAGATCTTTAGCGATGTTCCCTTTGTCGCGGTGTATATCGACGACATCATTATCTTCTCCCGCTGTTTAGCGAACCATGTGGAACACGTGAAGTTCGTCATAGACCGGCTCACAAGCTGTGAAATCCCAATCAGAGCCGACAAATGCAGGTTTGGACAAAACCAGGTACACGTACTGGGCTTCGTGGTGACTGGGGATGGCATCCGGATGGACCCCGCAAAAGTCAAGGCCATCACAGAATGGGAGCGACTGCAAAGGACCAAACAGTTGCTCAGCTTCCTTGGGGCAGCGAATTATTACCGCCAGTTTATCCGTCGCTTTTCTCACATCTCGAAACCCCTCGACACCGTGCGCAAGAAGAGAGGGCCCCTCCAATGGCACCAGAGATGATTGAGGCCTTCGAGACCATCAGAAGCCAGATGGCAGAGGAGGTGACCCTGTCGTACCCCGTCGACAACAGAGAATTTTTTGTCTGTACCGACGCCTCAGACAATGGAATTGGGGCGTGGCTGGCGCAGAAAGACGAACAAGGAGAAATGCGATTCATCGCATTTGCATCGCGGTCACTTTCGAAGTCCGAGAAGAATTACAGTGCTACGAAGAAGGAACTTCTTGCTTTCGTTTGTACTTTGAAGAAATTTCGCTGCTATCTACTCGGGAGGTTTTTAACGCTCTAAAACAGACCATCGTGCATTAACATTCCTTCACACTCAACGCACTATCAACCCAATGATAGCCAGATGGTTCGACCAGATTGTTGAATTTTCCTTCCGCATCGTGCATCTACCTGGCCCGCACAACGATCTGGCGGACGCACTCAGTCGCAAGATGCCAAGTGTCACACTGGTGAGCTTGACCGTCTCACAGCTTGTTCGGGACAAGACGGCGCCAGACACTGAAGCACGGCGACGCTCCCTCGTCGAGCATGCGCACTCATTTTGGACATTTTGGTGAAACAGAGGTCTTCAGCAAATTATGGAACGATGGCTACTGGTGGGACGGCATCGGTCAAGATATCAAGAACTTCACAGGTACTTGTACTCCTTGTCTGCGCTACAATATCCAGAAGAGGGGATTCCATCCACTCAAATCTGTAGTAGCAGACTTGCCATGGGACCATATCGCTGTACACCTGGTGACGTCCTTGCCCGTCTCTGAAAGCGGACACACGACACTCTTGACCATCGTCTGTGTCATGACCAAGTTTTCCATTTTGCGTCCATTGCACAGCAAGAAAATGGAGAAAGTGGCATGCGCTCTATGGGAAGTGATGGGTATTTTTGGCGTACCAAAGATCATCCAATCTGATAATGGGTCAGAATTTGTGAATGAACTTCTTACCCAGTTGACCACCTTGAATGAAACCAATCACCGCACGATCTCTCCGTGCAATCCCCGTGCGAATGGAGCGGTTGAAGACTGTTTTCCCCGCAGTCAAGGACAGGGTCCTTAAGGTTAAGGAGAAGGATTCTCGCTATTTCGCCAAGAATCGCCGCATGATTTCGGAGGATGCCATCCCACGTGGTGCACTGGTCATGATGCGTAAGGTGACGAAGAAATGGAAGTGGGACGCAAAGTATGAAGGGCCGTTTACCGTTGTGCGAAAGAACCGCGGAGGTGCTTATGTTTTGAGAGATGAGCTTGGTCACCTCAAGGGGACGGTGCCTGCGGATCACTTTAAGTTAGTGAGCCGCAACGGCAATGATTCAGCGTCCTTCGAAACCGTCACGCTTGAGGTCAAGGAAATTAAAGATCATATAAAAAGAAAAGAACAAATGAATGAGATACTATGTGACTCGGAAAGATTCTACCGTTGCGACTGGATAGGAACCTGTCAAAAATTTCAATGATATCGATGTCATCCGCCGCTATTGGAAATCGGTCCATCCTACGCGAAGCAGTAAAAGCTGAAAGAAGGACTGACCTGGGGGGGTGATGTCGTGCTGTGGACTCTGTTTAGTAGAGTGTGGCGTATAAAATTTAGATCAGGCAGTAAGTTCCCTGATCTTAGTGCAGACGCGGGCAAGTGATGGCTGCCTACAGTATATGTGTGCTTCTGGCGACTTGCGTCGATGGCAGCTAGTTCGTGTATAAAAGATGAGTGACACGTGCAGGAAACCAGCGCAGAGAGCGCTGGAGTTACTCAGCTGTTTTTATCGCAAAGCTCCTACTAGGAAGACAATGCTATGTGTTTTGAGCTAAAGTATAGATTGCTCGGTCAAATCTGCAAGAAAACTAACAATCTGCTTATTTTTGGTTTTCTCTTTCAAAATTGGCGTAGCTGCCAAATCTACCGCTTATACATAGAATGCTTACAGCTGTTTCAAAAACAGGGTCATTGAGCAGCATATTTACCGCCACAAATGCGCCGTGTCACACGGCGCATTTTGTTGCCATTCTGGACAGATCACTTGTTTGGATCATTCCACTGCCAACAAATAAAATTACTAAGAAAAAAATCATCCAGAGTTGCCCCATTCTGGATTTGCGATCATGTTTGTGGAGCAACGCCTTTGGCGGGAAAAGCGCAGGCTCACGAAGACGTTCGGAATCTTCCCCTCGACAGGGCAGCACAGCGAACAGCACTCCGGGAATGACACAGCTAAGCCGGGTGTAAATCCGAGGTCAAAACGTCACGACAAGCGTCGGAGCGTTAGGCTGATTAGTACTCGGTAGAGATTCACGTGTTCACACGGTCCCGAGATGAGTTCTCGAAAGAGAGTAGCACGGCAACGACAAGGTGTCGAAAACGGGCCACTGTGAACACGGCAAAAAGGCAAACCCAAAAAGAGAAGAACGCAGACCAACACAGTGGAGAAAAGAGAGAGAATAAAGCAAACCCAGTACAGGGGCGATTATATAACAATAAGTCGGAACGAGACACCCAAATAGTGGTTATGTTATGAGCGCCACAACGGTGGGTAACTATACGTAGACAACGAAGTCGTCACTCCACTTGGAGGTGAACAATCCGCGAAGGCGTGATAGTTAATGCCAAAGCCCTTGCTTGGCAAGGCGCAGTTTACTTGGGGAAGCGGTGCTCAATCTTCTAAATACTGAGCTCGAAGCACGACTGACAGTGGGGCGCCGGCAAAATAATCTATAAAATATCTTAAACAATAAAAAAATGCTAAGTGCACTGCTTTTGGCATATCTGTGCTACACTTGTGCTATTCACACCCGCTAAACGGCGCTTCGAGCCGTGCAATCTACGTGTACATGTGTGAAAATTACCTTAGCAAAACGACACGCTAATAGCGGTAAAGCTCATATATATCTACTAACGCATGATGCGGAAATTTATTAAGTGCCTCAAATCGCCTCCAAGAAGTGTTGTCTTTCAATATTGACTCCTAAAACTACTTTTCTTCATAACAACCACCTACAATGCTTTTCAATTTTTTGTACTAATTATTTGGTACCATCAGTTATAGGTTATCTGTAGCACAAATATAAAGACGTTTTTTACTAACAATATGTAGCCCTTGGTTTAGTGCTAATGTGGGTTTAAACATTCCCAGTTACTGTCCTAAACTACAAATACCTTGTATAAGACAGTACAGAACGCTCAAATAAACGTAAATACTTAAAAGTGACTATTTTTGACTTCTTTGACTGATTGCTGCCAAAAACCCTTGACTATATGACTTTCAACTATGTAAATAAGTTGTCAAAAATACGACCCTGACTAAGCCACAAAGATCTGTTTTATCTATATTTCAAAAAACTTTTCTCAACTACAAATTTTAACCAAACATATTTCTAATAACATTCCGAAACCTAAGAACTGAATAGAAATCTCATCTAATTGTCAAAGAGCTTTGCGACCATTTTTTACGAGAAGCCTGCTTCTCGAAGCTCTGATGGTTATGGGCCCAGACACAGGGGTCGTGGGTTCAAGTCCCGTTTGGTTCTTGAAAACACTCCTGTACGCTACAGCTGTAAGCGTGATGCACTGTAAGAGATGCTCCACCCAAGCTATTTCAGAAAGCTAGAGATGGGTCGTCGTCCTCAAAGAAAGAAGAGGAGTAAAAAAAATGAGTGACACGTGCAGGGAACCAGCGCAGAGAGCGCCGGAGTTGCTCAGCTGTTTTTATGGCGTGGGTGACGATCGCAACAGCCCGACCCCAACAAGCGTTTGAGGAGAGTCTGGGGCATCTCTACTTAACGAGCCAAGAATGGCAAAGTAAATGAAGATGAACTCTTTGGGCCCTCCCCTTCCTCGTTCCTCCACAATTGGGTCATATGTATCGAACGAATCTGCTTTCACTGTACAAACGCACACATTAGTGTACAGCCAATGTGTGTATCTAAGCGTTTTTACATCGGTTGCTTGCTTCATTCTCAGCGCAGCTGAGGCTGTTGCGCATATTCCTATTTCGGTGAAAGAGAGCGGAGCCACTTTCTGGTTCCTCAAATTCATACTTGAAGCGGTCCTCAGTGTCTTTTACGCTGTTGTTGCGGATGCCTTCATCACATTTTCTGCATACGTTGTTCTTTTATTAGACGTGATTCCTGCGTTGGGAACATGTTTGTGGGTTACAGCAAGTTCTGCATTAAGTGTGGCTGTACTACGGGACAACACTGCTTTGTTTGCAGATTTTTCGCCTTTCTGCTTCAAGTTCGTAGCATTCGGAAGCCTTATCATCGCAAATGTCGCAGGAATGGTCTTGCCCAACCTGTTACATTTCGGGTTAAATGATGGATCAAATGTTCGGGAATACACATTTCCTATTTCTGCAAATTCCTTCGAAGCGGGTCAATGTGCGCATGAAGTGCACTCTCCGTGGTTAACATCCCTCACGCGCAAGCTGCAATCATTATCCGTGCCAAGAGATGTGCAAACTGTTTACGAATCCATCGTAGAAAATTCTGAACGTTTTCTCGGTGGGGAAGATTCCAGTTCCTTTCCACATGTATTCCGTTCCTGGCAGTCTGGGTCAGCAAGAGTTTCTTCTGTCTTGGTGCGAAGAAGATTGTTCTGTTTGGTCGGATATTTGATTGAAACATTTGCTATATTTGCAGTTATTGCCATTGTCACTTCAAGTGATCCAACGAAGGTTGGCCATGAGCATGTGGGGGTGTATTTTCTTGATTGGCTTCCAATTTGGGTGATCTGGTTACTGTGCATTTTGTGCTTATCGGCGTTTTCGAAATATCGGCACGCCTTCTTGAACATCAACGCCACGTTTACTACTATTCTTGAACACGATAGCTGGATGCTGCAAGAGCTTTCAAGGAGCTTGCGCTCGGCAATCTTCAGTGTACCCGTGTGGGACCGGAAAAGGTTTGTATCGAGCTAGATTCCGAACGTAGACCAGGTGAAGTCGAAGCACATTCATTTCAGCAGAATTGCACGGAGCCAGTCGTGCTATGCGGTATGGACTCTGTGATTTGGAATTAGCTTATACTATGCCCCCTCCAAGCATCTTAGAACAGCCTTGGACACCGCGTGAAGAAAATGAACATAACTTTGGCACAGGGTCTTTTGCATTGGAAGGATGGTTGCTTGGAACTCTGATATCTCAGAATACTTTAGCGTTAGATATTTCCTGTCATTTGATGTTATTGTGGTACTCTCTCCCGGGAACAGCGGGAAAACCGCCTTTTTGAGCTAAAGGGTATATTCAGGGTGTTTAAATTAGATAGTGCCTAAGAACCAGAGGGACACGTTCACACCCATAATATGGGAAACCCCTCAGTTTTGTAACCCTTACGGGAACATACCAGACAATTTCTGAAAGTAGGCACTAACTAATTGCACGGGAAAAGCGCATAGTTTGGGCTAAACTTACGCTCAAAGTGTGCACTTACAAATTATTGTCTAATATATAATTCCTACATAGAAAGACTTCAGGAGATATGAGGTATAGTTCTACTCTACTCATCGTAACCCATATGCGTATGTCATACTTGAGACTACACCTCAACGCCGGGCGGAGTTATAAGCTTTGTAAAAATGAAACTTTATGTTATTCTGAGCTATTTTGCACATTTTCGAAGGGCTATAAAAAGCAATGCAGAGAGGCTATGTCAATTGCTTTTAGATCTTTCTGTAGTTCAACGTGAGTGCATTGAAGGAGCCTGTCTTTCAACAAATGAAACTGCGGTGGCGCTCAATGAGCGTCAAGTTAACAACTGAACAACGAACATTTTACAAATGTTCCCGTGCACACTTTCGTGTTCACTTTCAATTTTCTTTCAAAGATCACACCTAAAAAAATTACATATATTTCAAACTTCACCCCCTTTTTCTAGTTTTCGTGTCTCCTGAAATTTGGCAGGAGTGCCTATTTTTCCTACATATAACACAAAGGGCATGTTTTATGGAACATACCCTCTGCATACCACAACAAGGCGTTTTTCCCGCTGTTCCCCGTAGGGAGCAATAAATATCGTGTACAGCGTGCACGCTGTACACGATATTTATACTGGGCCCATAACTATGAAAAACAACTGAGCAACTCCGGCGCTCTGCCTGGTTGCTCCGCACACTGTACACGATATTTATAGCTACATAGTACTATAAAAGGAAGGAGCGACGCTTCGAGCGAAAAAAAAGTAGGCTTAACATAAGGTGAACTACAAGGGTATGTGTGCACACATGCATTTCCTTTATTGATAAGAATCGATTGCTTCTCACCAGAATCTCAATTGAACTGTCAAGGCAACAAGGCGTTGCAGCGCTTTTGCTGGCTGTGTACCAGACCTTCATTCTAATGACTGATTCTCGGTCAGGGACTTCTTCTTTGCCTTTAACTCGTGCTTCAAACAGATCAGCTTGCGGTCAATGTCGTCCAGAATTTCTTGAATCTCCGTCATTTCCGTCTCGCAGCGCGAAACAGCACGCATGTAATTAGTACGGTCACTGTCGTAAGCATGTTCTTCATCTTGTTCGTTGGAGCCCGGCTTCTCATTTTCTTCCTCTACCTTTTCGGCCTCCGTGTATTGATGATCGCTCAAAGTTTCTAGACGTCTTCGATGCAAACCCCTCTTTCTCGAAAGCAACTCGATTTTTCTTTCAACTTGGAGAATTTTGTACAGCCGTTCGCTTGTTCTTTTCGCAATCATGTTGTTCTTTTCCAAGTTCGCAATGCGTTTCACCGAGACATTATCCAATAAAGGGATTTCAACATCCTTTGTTACCTTCTCAACTACTACCAGGCTACATCGCTCTTTAGAACTTGCTCGACCTTGAAAAAGAGCCATAGTTCTATTTGCACTATCAGTGCCAGGATATGGCTGTATAACAACTGGTTTGCTTTCTTGTTCAGCACCTCCCACCACTTTCAGGTTTTTGCACCATTTTGCGTCGCTCTCAACTTCTGCACGAGAGCTTTGTCTGGTCCGGTGAAGAACCAAAATGTCCACATCTCGACCTGTTAAATTGTGAAGTACGTATTGCACAGTCCTGCGGAACATGACTGTGGCAAGCAACTTGTTGCCAACCTTTGAGTATGCAATAACTTTCTCCATGACAGATTCCGATGTGGACTTTCCACGGATACCAGTAGACTTTCTAAACACGGACAGGTATGATTCCCCCGTCCTGAGGAAGCTTAAGAAGATCCAACACGTTGATTCAATTTCATGGGAGCAAAACTGTCCATGACCCTGGTCCAGATGTCTCCCAGATGTATTGCGAATAAAAAAACCCAACCCACATCGTTCACTTCTCGAGCTATAGAAGTGAACCAGGCCACCTTCGCAATGCGTTTCGAACAAAGGAACTCTTGCACATTCGCCCTCTTTCAACGACAACAAAGTTTTAGCGAACTCTGTTCGGGAAGAGTCATTGTTTCCTTCGATTGACGCTTGAGAAGTGTAGGTGCTGGAAGTTTCAAAGATTTTGTCGACGTCAGACTCAGCTGTTCTCGTCAGCTCTTCCCTTTCACTTGAGCTTTCGCTCTTGCCCGAGACAAAATCTTCCTCTGCCGCATCTTTGTACATGTCTTGGTTTGGATTGCTCGGGTAAATTTTCCTTTGAAGCGTTACTTCCACATCCTCCAAGTCACAAGACAGAGGGTTAGAAATTGTTGCAAAGCACTTGAGGAGCATCTTGGGAAAGATTCCATAGGCCGAAACTCCTTCCGGCATAGAGGCCGAGTACGAGATACTGAACGGAGTCCCGCTCACATTTTGCGAATACGAAACGCTAACAATGCCGGGCCCAGAGCCATTGGTAGCAACTGTAATACGGTAGCATTCCTTCGTATCCATATCAAACTCTTTCGATGTGGTATACTTTTTCAGCTGTGCAGACGCGGAACTGTTCCTAAAGCTAATGGAGGTAACGGTTTCGATGTCGTAAGCAGAGACCTGCGAGTCACGAAGCAAAAGTACGCTGGACTTGGCGCCCTTTTGTGCGGTGTGATTCCTAAGTCCGATCAGGTGACCCTCGGCGCAGTCATTTGCCATGAAAAGCTGAACGTAAGCCCCCTGCTGCTCGTGGACCAGATCTCTCCAAGCGTCTTCTGCTCGAATGTTAAGTTTGTTTGGAGAGAATGAAGAGGACGGAAAAGTGATGCGTGGAGTGGTTCCTCGACTATCCGAAACTTGCAGTGTGTCGATTACACGCTCCATCTGTCCACGGGGCACGAGGAAGAAGAGCTGTTCAGAATCAACGATAGAAGCTTGCAGCCGTACTCGAATGAACCCATCGAGGCAGATGATGAGAGACTTGGGCGGAATGCGCCTCGGAAGGGACGGAGAGCCGTTTTGCTGAGACTTGTTCATAATATGGTGCTAAGTGCTTTCCGAAAAGAGTAGAAGGAATTTGATAAGAGCACAGTTGTGGCGGGTGTGATGTGGAGGGTTGATCAGTCTGGGTTGATGGGTTTGTGAAGGGCAGCAGCTTGTGAATGGCTCTTATGTAGCTTCACTGGCGATTGTGGCATTGTTGCTACCTATTGCCGATAAAGACGCAGCAGGGAAGCAACAGCTCAATTTGTATCCTTAGAGGATGGTTTATATTGACATCCGTAGACCTAACGCAAGGCGAGAGCGCCACGCACACAGTATTTGTGCGCAGAGCAACACCGGATGCACAGCAATGCACCGGTTGTGTGCACTGGCCAAATAAAATAGCGCGACCGTTTAGCACGGCGCTCTGCCCGCCGACGGTCAACTATGCGCGCACTTCGCTCCACCTCTTTCGCCCCCGCTCGCGCGCTACAGTTTACGCAGCAATACGCGATTTGCTCGTGGAGAGCTTATGTCCAGTACACGCAATGTTGTATCAACACTAACAGCAAGGCAATGACGGTGAACTCATGGCGTTGCAACACGAGCATAACAGCAAGACTCAAGGTGTTCCACTTTTTCCCAGACCTTTATCGGAAATGCATCCATACTTTGGAACTACACAATTTTTTGAGAATAGACTTGCAAAAATAGCATTGTACACGATATACTCGGAAATAGCTGTCACATTTCATGCAGATTTACATTTTGCGTAAAAGCTGGATGGCCGCAAAACGGATTTAACAACAATTCAAAAACAAGGTAGATAAGGAAAAGGAATCGTAAATATTAAACAATAAATTAGATACGCAAAGAATGAGTAGTTGCGGAAAACCGTGATCTTCTCTTATGTTCTTTGCAAAAAACCAGCTAAAAGGGCCCCTTCTTACCTTTTCCTTTAGTTCAATTGCAAAGAAAACAGTTCGCCATACAGACTGTGCTAAAGTCAAAGAATTTTATATTTTGCGAGTGACGTCAAAGAATAGAGGCAGTTTTGACGAAATGTTCTGAGAGAAAAATTGCCTCTTCTTACGCATTTCCTCATTAGTTGTCAAAAAGGTCAATCTTTCTTTATAATCGAGTATACTGTTCTTTTCAACCAGTTTTCCTATATATTTGTCAAAATGCTTTATTATAATGACTATTGTAAATATCTTTAACAATATGAGATAGCGCATATTTGCCCAAATACAGACTTTCTGTCGAACTACTTGCTATTTGTTCGAAAGATCTATTGGTCTTTTCTTATTTTTACATATTCTTACAGAAGAGAGTTGGTACATCTGGATAGTACGTGACCTAAGGAAATGTCCGTCGTCGTCCATCATGACATTGCACTTGGTGCCCACTCGCCGCGCTGACGTCGCCAGACCGCCACACAACCGCCCATTGCCGCGGGCCCTCGCCCTCCAGCGCATGTCGCATTCTACGAACAGCTGGCCAAATGCGTCACCGCCGAACATTTCCGCAGCCTGCCTGGGTCTCGCGTGCCCATCCCGCTGCTGTTTGGGATAAAAATGAACGAAGTCATCGACGCTGGCGAGTACAACTGGGTCGGCATCTTTGGTCAGCATCGCTTTCATAAAATCCCTCCCAATTGTTCTTCCGGTGCTGGGCTATTTGGCATCGTCCTGGAGCGAACCTAGAGCGGTTCATATGTTCTGTACGAGTACCACGCCGGTGAGGATGATTTTAGCCTGCCCTTGAGAACCGAGGTGAAAAGAACGCGTGACAGAGAGGTCATCACTGACGAGTGTTTTGCCGACGCTGTGCGCAGGTTGTACAACGCAAAATTCAAGGTCGCCTGTCTTTCTTCGACGTACGTTGAACCGCTTCTAGCCGAAATGTTTGGACCCGAGCCGAAGAGAGAACTCCAGCTTGAGTATTTTTCAACATTGTACATGACCGTCAAGGATTTGGACGGCTTTGGCGCCATGAAGTGGGTGAACCCACACGGAGGTACCTATTTCCGAGTTTGAAACCCGATTCTTTCTATTGACGATCTTGGATGGTCCCGGAATTCGAACAGTCTACCAGGAGCAAGACGATATCGGATTTTCTTCTCGGAGTCTATCGTGTATGATGTTTGAATAGTGGGTGTCACAAAATTCAAATCCTGGGTTACCATAGTGCAAGTTACCGTCGCGTAACCCACAGCTGCGGGTTTAATCACCGCAATAATGGCTGGCAGCTGCATTTTACTTAGTGTCGTGCTGAAGCCCGACAGCAAAGAGCACGGCGGAAACAGAGCGTCAAGCTTCAAGCCGCACACAGCACTACAAGCCGTGCGACGTGCTACAAGCTGGACGCCAGGCTTCAAGCCACGCTTCGTGTCTGTGAGGGCTTACAGCCACCGTAACAGACACTGAAGAGAATACGCTGAGCTTGAAGTAGTCGTTTGTGTCACTGTAGAACATGACTCCCTAGCAACGTACGTTTTGTAGAACCGTCCGCGGGTCTCCATAAAAAGCCTGAAATCAAGATGTACTCCATTTTCTTGGCCTAGCACACTTTCTGGAAGGCATCTTTTTAGCTCTTTTGAGAAAATGACTACCATGAATGACTATTTTCTAAAGTGCATAGTCAGTCAAAAGTAAAAAAAAAAGAGCTAGTCAGTCAGTCACAAATACAGGCCTGATTTTCACATTCAGTTAAAGAGACCATTGGTTCCTATCTTAAAAACTATCTTGAAACTCGTTCTGGTGGCGGACGGACGCGGAATATTTTTTAATCCCTTTTTCAGTTCAACTCATGCTCTCCAAAACAATCAAACATCTTTCGAAAATGGTATCACCTTTCACAAAATTCGTATATAAACACATTTTAATTGAAAACTATTTACGAGGTGTGACTAGGAATGCAAGCAGCTTTTATTCCACAGCCCACAATTACTAAAAGACATTTGCTAAAAGACGAATGTAATCGTCTTCATCGTCTTCATCTGCAGTCATAATGACAAATATATAGAGTATGCCAACCAATCTATTTGTATGAATATGGAGCAAAAGAATCCTATCGGCAGCTTAGATTCTTGACATATTGCTTCTAGTTCACAAACCCACACTTTCACTAGCTTCCGATGCAGATTAGAAACAGTTTAAGTAAACATCCCAAATGAGATGAACTCCACCCAGATACAAAGCCAGAATCGAGCTCTTCACACAAGGCGAACAAAGAAGTACCATCGACTTGCTTATCACTCAATCAAACCTCTTTTACGTAAGAAAGACTATCGTTCTCCATGGATCGCGACAACACACACAAGCCTCATAGAGCTTCTGCGGGTCGCAAGAGGGCACGAAGTCAAAGCTCTGCCGTCTCGGCATCTGGCTCCGCTTCAAATGGCACCTCCAATATGCCCCCCGTGGACCAAGTGCTTCAGCGTAGCCAAAGAAATGGTGGTGTACATGCGCAGCCCGCTGATACAATGGCCCCAATTGGTAGCTTGGTCCAAGCGGCAACTCAAAATCGCAGCACTGAGTGCCTTCCATCCGTGGATCCCAATCGCAACTCTGAACGGCTTCCCTCTGTACACCATGTACGCAGGCAAAGTCAAAGATATGCGACTGAAATGCCCGCACCTGCTCGTTCTACAGCAATTCCTAGCTTGCAACATCTGTTGCGAAGCGCCCGTGGTAGCAACACAGGCTCGCTGCAACGAAGCTTGGGTGCGCACCGTACACCAAACCCGACCACTAGCCGTGAGCAGCCCAACCAGATGTGGCGAGTTCAAGCGCCTCCGGCAGCGGCTCCCTCCAGTCGGCACCATGAGGCAGGTCCGTTTTCAGCACCAGATCGCAGGTCAGCTTCTGGGCGCCCACTGCCGAAAGCTCCGAGAGGAGCGCCGGGTCCGTCCAACATGACGGGAACTTCTCACGTGGTTGCTGCCAGTGGCGGTATAGGCAGCTCTCAGACGCAGACACAAGCATCCGGCAGTGGGCTCCTCCAGCAACCAAACGCTCCTCATGGGAACCAGCCAAGGATTCAATGTCCCGTCTGTCAAAATATGGTGTACAGTAGCACCTTCTCTGCGCATTACGTGGTTTGCAAACCGGCCGTGCATACCTGTTCGCATTGTACGTATAGCACTTCCGTTCGGGGGCACTTCGCAACACATTTGGAAACGCATTTACCGCCAGAGCAACGCCGGTTTGGCTGTCCGCTGTGCGGGAGACGTTTTGTACGAAAAAGTCACCTGCAGAGCCACATGAGAAGAATACACGCTACTGAACTTTAAGCTTTGAACGCCAAGTTGCAGCACAAACTGGCTGTTCAAACTGCGAAGAGATGTTTGATTCGCCCACCTTGGTAGTCTATGAATAAAACAGAGATGGATGTATACTTGTATTCGTTGACTTTGCACTTCCTCTGGCCCTCCCTCTTGTACTTCATTATGCTGTACTTTGAAGCTAACCTTCTTGTCACATTTCATTCTTGAGAGCTTGTTTTTCAAGAACGAAGAAGAATAATACGCTAGCGATCTAATAACGAATTTGCTTTAACCCTGACCATTTCCGCGCAAATATTTCCAAGTAGAGGGGTACTGCTACAGCCAAAACCCTTCCCCTTTCACGTTATCATTGAAACAAATGCTGTTTTTAAACCCTCCACTTTTGTTGCTTTCATTTCAGTTGTAATGGCAATACTTCATTATACTCCATTTCCCGTTCTTCCCAATATATACCCGTGTTTGACCAACCAGCGGCATGCTCGGAAGGTTGCTTTAGCAAGAATGGTACCCCTCGGACTTTTTATCTTTATCTTCACATGTCTCACTGCGCCGAAGTGCCGACCGAGGCACCAGTACCGCCAACGCCGCCCATAGCCCCGTTTTGGAAGGACCCCTGGATGGAGCCACCACCACTGACATTTCCGGATGCACCGTTTGCAACGGCACCGCTGAATACACCGTTACCACCAAAGATACCGCCCGTGTTAAACGTAGGACCCGAGGAGGTCACGCCAGGGGCGCCAAAACCGCCTTGCACATTGGCGCCAACGGCGGACGCGGTACCACCAGCTCCTCCGGCGCCACCTACAAATGTAGAGAAGTCGAATGTTGGAAATGGCTGAAAAGCGCCGAATTGCGGAATAACCGGCACCACGAAAGGACGAACTGTTGGTGTTGGTGTGGCCAGAGGTGCAGCGTGTAGAATTGATGCCGCGGCAGCTAGTACGAGAACGGTGAGGTTGGAGATCATCTTTGTATGGAATTGAAAGTCAGAAAAGTGCTGTGAACTTCTGTTGAGGTTGTTGTTGTTGTCCGGAGTGCGTTGGTGCTTGAGATGACGGTAGAGACGGGGCTCAGAAGGAGAATGGGACTCTTTTATAGAGGGCACCGTTCTTGAGGCCGAACAGCTGGTGAAGGGCTCGGTGAGCACAACCTCATTAGTCCCTTGCTGATGTTGTCCATATTGTCGTAGCGAACGACTGTAGATTCTCGAGTGGTGTAAACGACAGGAGGCAGAGGAAGCAAAGAATGACATAACGCTGGCTTTGCAGCTCACGAGACTGCCGCGCCCGCGGCAGTGAAATGGTTCATTGGCTGGTGTCCCCATGTTTATTAGCAATGACCGTCTTGTCCGGCGGCATTGTACCATATCAGCCATAAGAACGCGGGTAACGCTGGTGTCCCCTTGTTTACTACCAACAACCTTCTTGTCCGGCGGCATTGCACCATATCAGCCATGAGAACGCGGGTAACGCTAGCTCTTGAGATCGTACAGTATTTACTTACCGCGTAATTTGGCTTGTTAGGTTGTCATGGCTCGTAGGTCTTAAACTTGCTATTGTGTACATGTGGCGCTCCTTTTTTTGTGGTCTCGGGGGTTGTGGGAATTCGATATCCATACATTTTGTACTCTTGATCGCGAAGCCCTTACTACGAAGGCAAAGCTTTCCGCGTTCATCTAAAGTACATAATACTCAGTCAGAATCCGCAAGAAAACCAGCGGTGTGCCATTTTCTGGTAATATCTTTCAAAACAGCGGAAGTTGCAAAATCCACCGCTTGTATACCTTGAAGGTAGAAGGCTCACAGATGTTTCAAAAACGGCACAAAATCGCCGCGTCACACAGGGTATTTTGCTGTTTTTCTAGATTGAAGCCGTTTTCTGTAGCCAATGGCTACTCTTTTAAATATTCATGGACGAATACCGAAAGGTTCTTGAACTCGATGTCATAAAACCCTGGTTAATGGTTGTTTTTAATGACATGCAAAAAACACCTTCAAGTCCCATGTGCATAATACATAAGAGCGCGTGATACAAAAAAATACAGGGAGATGCGGGAAATTCGCACTCATTGAAATTCTAAATAAAAACGGAAAGTTGAATGTCACATGTTTCTTGTAGCAGTTGCTGCACTACGCCACTGTAAGCGTTAGAAATTGTACATGTCAGTCTTGCAGCGTCAATAGCTGTAGTGCATGCAGAATGCACTTCTTCAGAAGACTTTCAAACAGTGCAACATGTTCCTTTTCCCGTTACACTAAAAATTGGAAAAAAAACGTTATCAAATCTTTCCAAGTTTAATATTCCCTTGCACAATTTAGTACCACAAATAATTTAATACTGGAGTACCCTTTTTTCCCATAAATTGAAAGCAGTGAATTCAAGAATTACGACGCATACATACGCAAAACAGGTAGCAAAAACCGCCTTTTTACGCGTTTTTTAGTGCTTATGTTTGGAATTGGGAACACTTTAAAGCTTAAACGATTACGTACTCTAGTTGTACCACTACTTATCTTACAAATTATGCAAAAATATCAAACATTTAGGAAAATTTGGAGGACAAAAAAAAGTTCTGTTTTGCGAGTAGCTCAGAAGAACACCCTTTTTTCGTGTGAAGATGTTAAAGAGCTGCGTAGAAGTGTGCAACTCTTGACGCGAAATCAAAAAAAGTACGCCACACGTGCTGACAATAATATTTTCAAAATATTTACACCACAGGATCAAACCATACAAAAAACTCATGACAATCACTCTATCGATAACAAGCTAAAATTGGCGAGTTTTCTGCAATTTCCAGAACAAAAACTGTAATTTGTACGTCATTGCAAATCGCAAAGACAATGCTATGTATTTCGAGCTAACGTGTACATTGCTTACTCAAAATCTGCGAGAAAACTAGCAATCTGCATATTTTGGGTAATCTCCTTCAACATTGAGATAACTCTCACACAGGCTTAATTTGGCACATACTTTGGGCGGTGGAAACAAAGGAATGCAGACAATAAAACATAGGTTCTAAGCAACCTTTTAATACCTTCGTCGGCAAGCCCTTCCTAGAGGGCTTAATTTGGCACGCCACCATCGCGCTTCACTATCAAAGCTAAGGGTAATGGACCATAAAAAGCAATGCTGATGCCGCTTCCTGTTTCATACTAGACCTATGGCGAGTGCTTCGTGGCCTTTCTGCAAATTATATCCATTTAGATATCGGTACGTCGTCCAAGTCCGAATGACAAAGCGACCTAGACACATTTCCGACATTTTCTTTCTCTCGCTGACCTCCATTCTCCTTCACATTATCATCATTTACTGCACAAGAATGCTCCGCCTCCAACCCATAGAGAGCCTGTGCTCCAGCAGGTAGTATTCCCTCTGTTAACCATAACGCCGGAGCGCCGCCTGGATTTGTCTCGGCCTTTCCTTTTGTCGGTGTAATGACTTGCTGTGAGCGCCATACAATACTGTTCGTTGACGCGTTTTGCTGCAAGATATTCTCAACTTCTCGTAGGAAGCTCGTTGAGTTAGTAATCTCGAAAGCCATTCTACGAACCTCCTTTGCAATGGAATCATCTGCGAGCCGGGGACTTCCCAGCTGTGGCACATTGACTCTCGTACTTTGCTCGGGTTCCAGATTGGGGGCTTTTGCAAAACCCATGATTTTGTCGGCATCGAATGGTAACAATCCACAGTTTAGAAAGCTTTTAACCGCCACACCTGCATCAAGAGACCTGTAAGCAGATGTTTCCAGCTTCATTTTCACCGAGATATTTCTGTTAAGGTAAGCTCTATTGTATAAGAACACATCCAATGCGTTTCTGACATTTTCTTGAAACACCTGTTTATTCGATCGTCACAAGGTTGTAGAAAATGGGACGTATTGGCAGGCAGCTGCACGACTTCAATTTTATTCGAAACGGTGGCCTCAACCCATTCGCTACCTTTTCTGGAACTGTGTCCGTCAACAAAAAGAAGGATCTTTTCGTCTTGTGGGACGAACTTACGCGCGAATGAATTGAAGTGCGTAATAACGTCCGGTAAGAGTTCCTTCGTGATTGAACCCTTCGCGCTGCATTCTAATTTTGTTCCCCTTGGAATGCAGTTTTCATCCGCAAGCCACTTGTAATCTTCAGGAAGTTTCTTCGTCACAGGATCGATTGTTGGTTTCATCCAGTTATTTACCGGTTTCTTCCCTTGCGCGATGAGAAACATTGGCGCAATATGTCCCGCTGCAGAAATTGTTATAATTGCAGTCAGATGCTTACCACTGTCTTTCATCTTCATTCGCAAACCTCCGTTCCGTCTGTTGGCAGCGTTGAAACCCCGGTAACGCCGCCCATATGAAGCATTAATTGCTGTTTCATCCAAATTTCATACTTTGAGGGGATTCGTGAACACTTCTGGCATCTTTGGTTTCAGCTTGTTTATGACGTCTACCAAGGTTTGAAGATGTTCTGGATTTTGTGCTGCAATGCGCTTCGTGACAATGTTTTCGGTTCTTCGCATTGTGAGAGCCCTAGTACGGGCGCGAAACGAACGCAAGGCATATGGTGTAGGCAGTCCGTGTTGGTATGATTTGCGACCATCGTTTGCTATATGTGCCATCATTGCCCGCATTTCCTGTTCACCCATTGTAAAACCGCGTTTAGAGACAAATATTGCTTTGTCGACCAACATCTTTTCTTCTGCGTGCGAGAGTACAGGCTTACGGCCTGGATAGTGTGCTGTTGGGGTGAGGAGCTTATTGAGTTGGTGGTTGTTTTCGTCATTGATGGCTTTCTTGATGCGATATATTGTTCGTTTGCTCATAACCGTTGTTGCGGCAACATTTGCGGCTGTTTCATGAGCTCTAATGAGGTCTGCAGCTTGTCTGCGGCGGTGCTGCAAGTCCTCACGTCTACGTTGGTCAGCCTTGAGTTTCGCTGTCTGGCGTCTCATGGACAACGGAATTGTAGGTGCTAGGGCATGTTCAACCGTGGCGAGCCCTCAAGAGGTAGAACCAAAGTGAGGCTGGGGATCTCGGAGCTCATTGAAAGAAAAGGAGTGAATATTAATGGTTGACCTGTTCGCAATTTGTCTGTGCCAAATTGAGCCCTTTGCCAAATTGAGCCTGTGTGAGGGTTAGCTACTGTGGACGTCATTTTTGTAGCGCAATAACGTGAGTGGTGACAAACCCAACAGAGCCGGCAAATTCCAGGCCGTACCAGCCAATAATGGCGATGTACAGCAATGCACAAGAAAAGAAAAGATTGAAAACGGCAAAAGCGTAGGTCAACTCCAGCCAAAGGCTCAAATAAATACGGCTTACGTCTTCGTCAACCTTATGACCAAAACTCGACCCCAACCTGCTATAGATTGCGTCGAACTCAAAACACAGACTGTGATAAAAACCGCTAAAACCTGACCCAAACTTTACGCACAATTTTGAAAAGCAACGGCAAAATCTTGTGCAAAACTTCAGACAAAGGCTTCTATATGACTAAAAAAATAACGGCAACCAATCTCAAAGTGTAATCAAAAAGAGTAAAAGAAAAGAAAAGAAAAAGAAAGTTCAGAACAACTAAATATCCAAAAAGATAGTAGAGAAAGAACGAAAAATTGTACCACCAGAAACAAAGAAAACAAAAGAGACAAAGGTTGCTAGCTGTTTTTGTTTATGTGATGGTGTGGTGGGTGGTGGGTGGTTGGAAACGACCAAACAATGGTCATCGCGATAATCATCCAGCCTATATAGACTTTCATACCTTCATTCTTAACTTTTGTTTGAAGGTAATATATCGGAGACACTATTTCTACTCTCTCGTATTTCTACATCCATCAAGAGGGATAAGACAACATTTCTTCGCCTAACCAGTACCGTACTAGCTTCTCGTCCAACGTTGGCAGCCATTAAAGTCTTCTTCACAAGTTTTCAGAGAGCTTTTAGAAGGTCTAGAGATCTCAATAATGCCTTCGAAAAATCTAGATTCATCTTAAGACTTTTGGAATGCTCTAGAACTTTTGTAATTAAAGCTCTGGTATCAAGATTCTTTTCTGGTCACAGGACCTGTTGCATGTGATACTTTGTCACTCTCAGTCGGCATCGTGGCTGCATTTTGGTCACACGGCCGATTGGTTGCGCATGACATTTTGTCACTCTCAGCCGCACTTCACTGAGTGTGCAAATCCGAGTGTATATTAGCATTCTATCGTTTCCCCATCTTCGACTGGTACACTCGTCAACCCTCCCTATGGATTCATCACGTACTCATCCAAATACTGCTTCTGTTCCGGCAGCCGATGTCAACGTCAAGCGCGATGATTCTGACAGCGACGACTCCATCGAGTTCGTGGCGGAATTCCGCTCGTAATCTGACCCTCCGCTCGCATCCGCCGGTTCTGTCCCATTTGGCGAGTCCGGTGTGACCTATTTCTTTCTAACCCGGGCCTATTTGGCTGGGTCGTAGGACGCTTCCTGGGCCCTGGAGGTGGTGATGAACCACCATCGCCCGTCGGCGGCGTCCTACGCGGCACTCTCCTGGGTCCTACGGGCCCTCCGCCGGTTCATTCTGGCCCTTGAGGCCGCCTTCTTCATGAAAATTTTCTCTCTTTTTCTGCTTCACAGCTACCAAATCTTCCGCTTATAAATGGAATGCTTACAGCTGTTTCAAAAACAAAGTCACTGAGCAGCATATACACCTCTACAAATGCGTCGTGTCACACGGCGCATTTTGTTGCCTTTCTGGACAGGCAGCACAAGTGAGGTGCAAGACAATTAAACTCAGATAAAATCCAACACTCATTTGTGAGTTCTATACCTAATCATGCTTGGTCCTGTTCATCCACCTTGTAGGCAAGGCGATCTCAGCAGTTAAAATTCAAACGGCTGGGTTGCCAAATGCAAACTGCACGCAAGCACCCCACGCAGATTGAAGTTTGAATCAGAAGCGCTGCCAACTACGAACCGTGGGTGGCAGATTGAGAAAGTCTACTTAATAAAGAATTCCAGACTCTCCACACGAGGTCTCGGGGCATCCGCATCTACTGCGGTACTTTCCTTTGGTGCCCAACCTTTTGCCTTCGCCTCCCTCATTTTTCCCCCAGCTCGTGCGCGCGGCGACTAGCGAACCTAGACGGACCAACAGTGCCTCCCAAATTGTGAACCAAACTAAATATCAAATAACGGATATCGTCAAGACCCTTGGTTTGCGAGTTTCCCGCATGCTCCTGTGTGGTACACATCTTTGCTGAATATGAACTGCCTAATACTGAAGGAAAACTGAAAAACACCAATGTTGGTCTACTGATGACGTTGGTATCCCTTATTGCTCACGTGAGCTACTTAGGATCCTGCACACAGTTAATATTTGCTACATACGTTATGAGAGCGTGAGAAGTGTTCGGACTATTTGCCTACATAAGTAAAGCGGCGATTGATGGTTCACTATTGTCGTTAGAGATTCTACCACCATCTTTTCAGTTTGGAAGTTTAACTGGCCAGTTCGGCTGCAATCTCATCGGACTGCGAGAAGAGGGAGCGTATCGATATGTACGCGTATGGTGACGGCTTGAAGATTCTCTCTACATAGCAGCCAAACGTGTAGGCAACGGTGCATTGATGAGACCTCGTAATATGGACAGTACTATTGTTCTTGATGACGACGCAGGTTGCTTACTTATTGAATGGGCAGCAAACAGAATTCCACTTCGGTATATGATCTAAATGTAATCAAAGAGTACATGGGAATTCGACGCTACTTGGGCCCGAGCAGTTTAGTGCAATGCCCGTGAGGGAAAAGCAGCCACGGAGAAGTTCGGGGTCTTTCTCCTTGGAGGGTAGCCAGCAAACAGAGCACTCTCTGGAAAGGCACGACGAAGTCGGGCGTAGGACCGAGGCCAGACCGTCACGACGGGGCGTAGAGAGCGGAGCAAAGAATCGGTAGACAACCACGTGTGTGGGTAACTGTATCCTCGCAAGAGGCACGAGTCCACAAAAGTGGGAAAATGGAAAAGGGGATCCGCAAGAGCGGGGAATGGAGAGAGGAAAGAGGGAAAAAGGAGCAAAAGCAACTGTATACACCGGGGTTATCCCTGTACGGGTCGAACGTGACAAACAGCGGTAAAACACTCCCACAGTTGGGTTCTTCATAGGACGCAGGAGGATAGACAACCCGTACGCTACGGGGACTCTCTCCTTGAGGGAGCGGAAGACTGCCGAAGGCGAAGAAGTCTAGAGTCGACCACGGTTTGGGAACTTTAGTGTGCACGGCGGCGGGGTCGCCCCCGAGCTAAGTAGTGAGCTCGCGCCAACACTAATTAAATAAACTAACTAAATTAGGCCCACGTCCAGAGGTAATTGCCCACACACCGTGGCGTCTGCTCCACGTGTATGTGGCCAACCTCCTGACTCACCCGTCATTCACGTGTCCTGCCCACCACAGTGGTTGTTACTATTCATATTCTCCTATTAGAAGCGATCAACTGACTCTTCGGAATATGACTAAGTCATTGAAAAGTTCAGCCTGAGGGCGTTTCACCACAAGTCTCCCTCCTTAGGCGGAAGCAACACCTCGAAGAAGGATGCGACTACGACACCCATGGGGGATAAAAGCACGCCCTCATCTGGCTTACCGGAGATCTCCCTTTGGCCATCAACGCACACTCCTGCTCCCGCAGTCTCCATCGCTCCGACGCCTTCTCCCGACACCTCGGTTACCAGTGACCTTCCTCCTCCGACTCCTGTCGTCGATATTACCATGACAGACAGCCATCAACTCTCCACCGGGGAATTCACCGCGTTCCGTTCCGTGCCCCTACCGCAAAGCGGGCAACAGTCCGATGCGAACCGTGAGCTTCCGTCCGGTGCGGTGGCGATTCCTTCCCAAGTGGGTCCGTCCACCGACTCCAGGGGGGTGGCACTTGGCCATCCTACGACTCTCTTGTGGGGCTCAACCCGAACAGTCGGCTGGGCGCGATGCGCCTCCGGCTGGCGCGGTGGTTTCACCCGACATCGGTGTTCGACGAAGAGCTGATTTCTCAGCATACCGACGGCAACGAGCAGCTCCCCGGGGACTTGCCAGCAATGGTTACCACTTCGTAGGATTGGCGTCGGCGTGTTGCCGTGCCTGCACACCAGGTTCTCCACTATGCGGGCGAGTCCCGAGCTCAGGCTCACGCAGCGCTTGTGCGGATTGGATACCAACAGCAAAACCGGGCTCCATTCGAGTTCCTCATTCCGCGAGAGATGAGATTCGATACCGAAAACTACCGCACTCGCCGGGGGATGAGCTATTGCGACCGGCTGTCACCATTAGAGACCGCTTAGCGGGGATTCCTGGCTGTTCGGCAAGAAGCCCTTTGTTGGCAGAAGCCGATCATTCGGGCCGAATTCCGCTATCTAGCGCGTCGTTACCGATCCTCCTTCCTTCAGGACTTCATCCGCTTTGAGCGTCGCTACCGCTCCCGGTTCGGGTACTTCATCCCGTACCAAAACGTGGAAGTGGAGCGCACTGCTCCCGCTCACCGACAAGGTCGGTTTATCCCTCTGCCGGCCTGATGGGTGCAGCTTGAGGCCTGCCGGGGGTGCTACATTGAATTGCCCCCGGTGTTCACCTATCTAGGGTCATACCTCCTCATGGATCTTCGTAGCGGGATTTGGTCGGTGGTCCTCACCGAATGGGCTGTCCGTGCTGCTGCATATACCCTCAACGAGGCCTATGACCAGTACCGACTGTGGTTCCTTCCTCCGCGCGTGCAGGGCGGCACCCGTCAACTGGATCTCACCACCCCCTTTGGGGGTCAGGCTAAGGCCGAAGAATTTCTCGAGCTTCTCGATTACATCGACAGTTTTGACTGGAAAACGGTCCCGATCGAGCAGAGCAGGGGGACACAGCCTAGGCATGGGGCGCAATACCACTTTGGCGTGAGACTTCATCTATTTCGATCAGTGGGAACAACGGGAGATTTTCGCTAGTGAAGCGACCGAACTCCGGAATGCTCCGAGGAAGATCCCAATAGGTCACCCAATTGGTTCGTCGATTCAGACGACTACTACCGCTCAAGCGGGGACAGCAAACCCATGCTGGACAATGAACCCGACGCGGCGGGTGGTGATGACGACGCGATGGTTGTCGGCACTCCTCCGGAGAATGACGAACCTGTACCACAAGAGTCTGAGCCCGCTGCTGAAGATTCAGCGCCAGTGTCGGCCTCGGCTTCGGCTTCGGCGGCCCCGACCTCCACGGCGGCTGCCGGAAGTACTCCCCAGACGGGTGCAAACCCAGGTGAGATCGAAGCACAGTTCCTCCGTGGAGTGGGTCTCGGCGCCGACACGGCGACCGGCGATATGGCCGCGATGCGGAATGCGCTTGCGCAACGCCTCGGCGAGGTCCAACCTTCCAACGAGGGGATTGACAACAACCAGTAAGACTGGGTCCGAATAGTACCAAATGAACCACCTGTTTATGAGACTCTTCCGTCTGAGACGTGTGTTTGTAGTTATCGGTAGTGAACCGGCTACTTACGCGGTGCGCGTGGAAATGCACACCCTTCCGAAAGTGAAAACCATGCTTTCCATGTGACCACCAGCAAGCTGGGTGAAAAAACCTTTTGGCGTTTGTTCGCAAAACAATAAGCACGACCGTGATTGGGATATCAACGCGCGAGCAGTGACATCTTTTCGTCCATGACGTGTTTTCTTCAACTCTTCCCGTTTCCACGGTTCCATCATCTCACTTGGGCGTTTTCCAGCGTCGCTGGAAGGGCGGTTCCCGTTCGACGGTGATATTAGAGCACCTTTGAACGTGGGAGATGCTCGATCGGCTCGGCAGTGTCCTGAGCCGGATCGTACCCGTACCAACGGACGTGGTAGCGAAGTGTACGCTCCGGATTCCAGGAATGCCAGACGATTCGGTAGACGATGTACTCTCGGATGTACACCTGCATGCCTTGCCGGGTTTTCGTTACCACTGAGCGTCCATCGCCCTGCGAAGGGGAACTTCCCGACTCGGGTGTTGCCTCACGCGCCACGGTTGACCAAGTGGTCCCCCTGAGAGGTGGGGGTTCCGGTCGGCGTACCGCAAGGCTGCATGCTTCAAACCGTTTCGACGGTGGTTTCGACGAACTCGTTTCGACTTTCCCACGTTGCGCTGCGAGTGGTGCAGCGTGGCGCTCCTTCTCCGTGCTTGCACGTGACTCCACCGGCGTGGGGCCGTGATCCGCCGTGGCACTTTCCGCCTCCCTTGACAGGGTTTCCTTCGCGGCACGTGCCAAGTGGCGGCGCCGTGAGGATCCGTTCTAAACGGTTACTTCCGGCGACTCCGGGTTCCTTGTGGGCCTTCCAGCCATGCTGGATTCAGCACGTGCTGCACCCGGCACTTGGGTAATTTTCGCCTCCAGTGGCGTTTCCTCACCGTCCAGGACGCGAACATCATCCCGGGTGACCGGTTTCTTTCTGGCGACGATGCCAGGATCTACCGAGACACTCGAGACTCGCACAGCCGTGCGTGGCTCGGCAATGTCGTCCCCCCTACGTACCAGGGTTACCGTACCACTTCCAGCGGTTTGTTTGAGCGTCGCGTTCGTCGTCGCGGTGGACGCGTGCCACCGATTGTTCGGATCCGTTCCCAACTGGGTTAGTTCCATGTCTCTCAGCTGAGCTGGTACCATAATCCGGTCGCGGCTCGCCTTGGGCGAGAGTGCGGTAGACTTGTCCGCTTCTTCTTGTACATCCGCCGCTTGTGGCGTGGCTATGATTCCCGTACTCGGGCCTGACAGACCAGACGCACTGGGTTCCCGCGACTGAAGCGGCTTCCCTGGCAAGATTTCCGGTGTGGCAGTAGCCTGCCGTGTACCACGGATGTCCTGTTCCCGTTGCGACGGCGATTTACTTTCAGCAGAAACGACCTCCTCCCCCTCATAAGATGGAGCGGCGGGGGATGGGATTGAGTGTTCCGCAGCGCAAGTGGCGGCCCTACGAGCGGGTTGAGTCGTAGACTGGTCCTTCGGGCCGGTAGTGTGTTCCGATGTTTTCGGGTAATCCGATCCCATCGGGAGGTCTGACAGTCCCCGGTTCGGGTGCGGTAGAAACAAGGAGCGATTCAGCACGATTTTCTCGGGGGTTGTTGATTCCGTAGACACGGGGCTGGAAGGTGCCAGTACGACCTCAGACGAGTGTGGCGGAGCCAAGACTACGAGGTCGCGGGAGATCCGCTCGTACGTGTCCTTTATCTCTAGTACCACTGTGTTTTTCGTGACGGAGATTACCTTAAACGGCCCATCCGCCACGGGCGAGAGCTTATGGCGTTTCTCCTTTTCAGGATTATAGTGTTCTCTCCGTACGAAGACGTAGTTGCCCATTTTAATTTGCGGCTTTGTCTTTCCTCGCAAGCGGGCATCGAAATCACGCTTATAAGCGGCTTGAGCCCTCGCCATGGACTGGTGAGCGGCGGGAACCAACTTGGTTAGCCAAAGTTTCTATTTCTGGCGGTAGTCACCCACAGAGGGGAAATTACCCAGCGTCGGCTGTGATTCCAACGCCACAGGCGGAGGCGTACGAGAGAGTTCTCAAACGGTGAAACACCGGTAGTTATATGTACCTACGTGTTGTACGAGAACCTCAGCGCGTCAGTGTATAAGTCCCATGTCTTTGGGTGATCAGTAACGTAAGAACGGAGAGCAGCTAGTATTGTCCGGTTGAACCGTTTGACGTGCCCATTACACTGGGGGTCATAGGTCGTAGTGAACAGATTCTTAGCATCCAGGATGCGACAGACATCCTGGAAGAATCGCGATGCGAACTATTTCCCGTGATCGGAAATTACTTCAACCGGCGGACCGTAGACGAAACCCCAGTGCCTCACGAAGGCCTGGGCGACCGTGAATGCGGTGATCCTTTTCAGAGGTACAGTCCGAACCATTTTCGAGAAACGATCCGTAATAACGAGTCAAAACTTGTGGCCTCTCCTGGTCCTCAGGAGTGGTCCGAGTATATCGAATGCGAGAAACTCGAGGGGCGCCCTTGCGGGAAATAAACTCATCTTCTTTCAGTTCTTTTGGAGCTTCACCCGGTTTTACGCGCACTCAGTGCAGAACCACACTGTTGCGTAGCAATCGATCGCCATGGCGGGCCAGTAGAAGTCCCTTCTCAGAGCTAGGTATAACTCTCTTTCACCTGCATGGCCACCCAGCTTCGTTTAATGCGACAGTTGAAGTACTCGCGTTTGCAGCGTGTGAGGGACCACCACTTATGGGTTAGACTCGACCGTTCTTACAAGATAGCCGATGTCGTTGACCCCAAATGGGAAGACCGCACCACCGTTTAAACGGGCACGAATGTTCACGCAGAACGGGTCGCCATGCTGTTCTCGGATCATATCCTCCGGTGTTACCAGGACAAAATTCCCCGGTACGGGCTGGTCAGCCTCCTTCTCGTTTGCAACCAGTAGTTCGTCCAATTCATCGTTGAATTCTCTGTCTTCGGGCCATAGGTCGAGTTTGCCTTCCGGATCTTCCGCGTCCACCTCGTCAGCGACGAAACAGGAATCTCATCATCTCACGAGGAAATTGCTTCCCCATTCGTGGGTAACCTCGACAGTGCGTCGGCTTGCTTGTTCAGCTTCCCCTTCTTATATACGACTTGAAAGTCGAATTTCGCTAGGCGGAGCCTCCATCGCATGAGGCGTCCCGACGGGTCGGAGATGTTCATCCACCACCGCAGCGAGGAATGATCCGTTTACACGGTAAAGTGCACACCAATAAGGTAAGGGCGAAGAGTTCCCAGAGCCCACACGACGGCGAGGCACTCCTTCTCCGAAACGGAGTAATTCCGTTCATGAACGTTGAGCCAGCGCGACCAGTAACCAATGCGCTGTGGTTCCCCCTCCGGGGTGGTTTGCAAGAGAGCACAACACACTTGGTAATCGCTTGAATCCGTATCCACGGAAAACGGTATTCCGGGTTTAGGCAACGATAAATTCGGAGCAGTTGTGACAGCCTCCTTCAAGGATTTGAACGCCTCTGTCTCGACAGGCGTGAAGGGTTCCAGTTTCGGTGGCTGGCCTTTCCGCAGTAGTGCGTTAAGGGGTGCCGCGATAGCCGAAAAGTTCGGGACAAACCGTCGGTCGACGTTGACAATCCCAAGAAGGAGCGCAATTCCGTTTGGGTTCGCGGTTCTTTCGCCTCGCCGAGGGACTTCACTCGGGCTTCCTCAATCGACAACCGCCCTGAACGGATAAAGTGGCCCAGATACTTGACAGTGTCTGTGAAGAACTCACATTTCCTCATCTTGAGGGTTATTCCTGCGTCATGCAGTGTGGTCATTACCTGCCTGACGTGGGTGAGATGATCTTCCAGATTACTGGAGAAGACAATAATGTCAACTAGGTAAACTAGACACGTCCACCACTTAAATCAGTTCAACAAGATGTCGGCAGCACGCTGAAATGTAGCGGGGGCATTGGTGAGACCAAAGGGCATACGTTTTAAGCGGTAGGAGCCAGAGTGGCATACAAACGCGGTCTTATTGCGGTCTTCTTCCCTAACGGGGACTTGCCAGTAGCTCTAATTGGCGTCCAATGCCGTAATCACGGTTGCATTTCCGCGCGAATCGATGCACTCGTCCATACGAGGGATGGAATACGTGTCCCTGATCTTCATGGCATTGAGCCGGCGATATTTGACACAGAACCTCCAGGTTTCGTAGTCCTTGAGTGCCAGTACCACTGGGAATGCCCAGGGCGACTGAGCAGGTTCAATCACGCCTGCGCGGAGCATCTTATCCACTTGGAACTGTTCTTCTTCCCGAGCCTTTGGCCCTGCCCTGTAAGAGGGTTGCGAAACGGGCCGCGTGTTCGGAAACAAATCCATCCGGTGTTCCGTTGCATTTATCTCGCCAAGAGATCCATCCCACATTGCGGTGAGTTCCCGTAGCATTTCTTTCAGATTTTCACGGTGTGATTCCGGCACAGGTGTAGAGCAAACCCCAAAGAGGGTACGTGTCCACCAGGGTGTCCGAGTCCTGCTCCCACAAAAGGGCGAACTCAGAAGTAGAGCCCTCTGCCCGTGCGCGTGCCGCGTGGCAGCCGGGTGTAAACCGGAGACGGTACTGGAATAACCTGCAGAGGTAAAGAAGAGGGTGGGACTAGAGAGGAATAACCGACGACGGGTCACGAGAGAACGAGTTTAGAAGTGGAGCGAAGGGTGCCGTAAGACGGTGTAGTGCTCCTACGGAGAACCACACGAGCGAAGCTACGGCCCGTGCCAACGGCGGGGACAGGGCCGATAGCGGAACGAGACACACACACACGTGTGTCCAAATATAACTCTATACAGAGGCGGAAGCGAAACCTGCACCAGGAAAACGATGAACTAAACAAAGATCCGGTACCTCGGTGAACGACAGCAAATACGACCTGATACTGGGGCAATTAGCGAAACGAGCCAGAAACTGGTAGTAAAGAACTTCCTTAGGGACCCTGAGGGGTGATTGTACCGAGACCAGTCGTGGTTACTCTCCTTAGAGGAGTCGTGAACCTACGTAGGCAGTAACAACCATGGCCCAGCCTTCGGGATGAAGACCACGTACTTCAAGAAGAAGATACGACTCAGGTGAGTTTTACTTAGTGGCTCCAGGGCGAGATCGCCCGAGCATATATACTATCTACTGTATCTAGGGCTGCGCACTCCCACGAGGGCTCTACACGTGGACAACCCAGTGTCAGGGTGCCAAAGTATCGACCCAGCGGGTGTGACGCCAAATATTTGGACAAATATGCCACAAAGCCCTACTGTACACATATTTCATAGGTTCTATCCCAGATTCACCTAACAAGGTACGTTCTAATAATATTTCCAAATCCACCCGAAACGGGGTCCATATTCATAGTCTGACATGTCAGTGCCCAATGGGTAGAGCTCCGTTATGAGAAACTTCATCGTGCCGACATCGGATTGCCATTGCTCCACATCTCCCCCTCCTTAGCCAAGGGTTCGCGCTTTGGTCTGCGGGAAGGCGCCGGCGACCGGTACGTAAATACTGATCCTCAGAATGGCGGACTCGGAAATTTCGGCAACACGTTCACAGCTTCCTGAACCAACGCGTGGTACACAACATCCCTCTCCTCCGAATTTGCGGCAACAACCGTCATCTCCAACCTTCTCTCCTATAGCAGGCATGAACCCGTTCGCTACTAACCCGTTTCCGGGGAACGCTTCCTCAAGTGCCTCGCAGGCGGCTTCGCCGGGTGCTGCTCCCTTCGAGCACTTTTACTACTTAGGCTTTCAACAACTTCCTCCGCAGGCGTCATCTCAGTACCATCCGTCCCAAGCTATGGTGCCATCCCATCAACCCTCGGTGTATCAACAGTCTCCTTACGCAATGGCAGGATCTTCCGGATACTTCGGCGGGTTTAACTCGATGCCTCTCCCCCAAGGGGGCTCTCACGCACAGCCGCAGTACCATCCATCTGGTTACCAGCCTCCTGGCTACTTCTCCCAACAGGGCGCTCAACCTGGACAATCCTCGCAAGGCTACGATCCCGCAGCGCCTCCTCAGGCTCCCGATATCGATGCAGCGGCGTGGAACTCCGAGCAAGCGATGCCGTTAACGGTCAATGCCAGGGGCTGGATCAGCTTGGAAAGTCTCCGTTTCAGACGGCCCCGGCAACATGGCGATGTGTATTGCCGTGCACCGTGGTTCCATCCGACGGCCGTAGCCGAGGAGGCTCTTATTGACTCGTATGCTGAGAACGGTTACCTCCCAGGTGGGCTCCATCGCGAAATAGTTCGGTCCAGAAGCTGGCGTCTCCGTGTGGCGATCGATCCCCTGCACCTGTTCTGTACGGGCAGTGATTCCTTTAGTCGTACTAGGGCACTGTGGGCTCGTGCTGCCTATGAAGGAGCTAGCCGTGTTCGATCGGAGCACTTGGTACCGTTGCGGTTCGACTTTGACGTGTCACATTTCCGAACTTTCGGCGAGAGGTCCTACGGGTACGCGTTAGCGGAGTTCAACGAATCTCCCCATAGAGCTGAAGTACCGAACGTGGTCGAGGGTTTGCTTCTCTGGAGTCGTCCCCTTCTTCGGGCAGAATTCCGATACCTTCGGCGATCATCCAACGACTTCTTGTGGAGCTTTGAGCGCCGTGTTCGGCTTGAGCGAAGCTTGCGGTCCCGTCGAGGGTTCCTGATTCCATATCCACACTTGGAGGCTGAGCGATTGCGCTATAACTCCCTGCAGGGGCGATACGCTGCTCTTCCCAGCTGGTTGTCGAATGTCGAGGTCCCGCGTGGGTGCTACGCCGAACTTCCTCCGTGCCTCTACTATGTAGGATGTAGAATGTTGAACGATCCCCGCTCTGGGTACTGGACGCTCTTTGCGGCGGAGTGGGCTGCCCGCGTGGCGGTACATCTCCTCTGGGATACGTACGATCATTACCGTCTCTGGTATCTCCCTCCGATGCTCCGATGGATGATCCGGCGACAGGATCTGTCTATACCCTTGGGGTCCGAATCCAACCAAGAAGAGGTTCATCTGCTCCTACGCTTCATCGAGGCCGTCGATTGGGACCGGATTCCGGTGCACTGGCAGCCAGAAGGTGGCCCTCGCGGCAACGACCGATCACCGGGTAGAATATCCACCCGCTCGGGGACCTTCGCGTACTACGATCCGTGGACACAGCAAATGATCTCCGAGGCTCATGCTAGAGCGATGGTGCGGGCCCCTAGGGCTATGCCGATTGGACACCCGACTGGGTTCGTGTTTCCCGACGACTATGGGCCTCCAGCGGATTGGGTCGATCCCTCCTTGGACCATGGTGATGGCGAGGGGGTGGACGACGACATTCCCCTTGTGGGTGTTTCGAGTACGGGCGCTGACGCGGCACAGGTTCCTGCGGAGGGCACTCAGGCTCCCGCGGGTTGGGGTCTTGCGACGCCGGCTCCCGGAACCAACACTGGTCACCAGTAGTCTGGGCCGGGTGCCTGAGGGCGTGTAGTTCTGTCACTCAGATACGATAAACCCAATTAGGCCACAGCTTGGCATTACTTCTCTCCTCCTGTAGGATCTTTCTCGTGTTCGAGCTTCTTTCATACTTCCTTCCTTTTCCTTCTTCATTTCCTAACCAGGATGTACTTCATTCCCATTCGTGGCAACATCTTCCTAGATACTTCATTACTTCTTACTTCTTAGTTCCGTTAAACGGCGATGAACCGACAATTCGGTGCGTTCTTTCTTTGTTCATACTGTACATAAGACCAACCTTGTGGGTGTCTTCTTCTTCTCTTCTTAGAGCTCCTCGCAACCTACCGCGTAGCGGCACACCATATTTACCACATGTTGGTGACAGTTCTATCCCACTTGGGCATTATCCAGAGTTGGGGGTAATGCGGACCGGGTTCTTCGCTGATAAGCGATGGTCTTGGACCTCGGAAGGTGCTCAATTGGCTCCCAAGTGTCCTGCTCTGGGGGATAGCCGTACCAACCGGCGCGATAGATTACTTTCCCGTCCTGGGCAACATCGTGCTTCACGATACGATCGATCACGAATTCCTGTGGGTATACCCCGACGTCTTCGGTTCCTTTGGTTGTTCCCGACATTGGGCTTTGCTTCCCTACGTAACCCGAACGGGTACACGCTAGTTACGACGGGTTTCCGGCTTCGGCGAGGTGGCAGTGTCTCGTTGACGAGAGCGCTAACCGTCACGAAGGGGAATGGCTAACTTCCGTTTTCGGCTGCCAATCTCCACGAAAGTGGCTTCTGGTGGAAGCTCTTCACTTCCGGAGTCCGGTGAACTAACCTCTTTTCCCAGCGAGCATCAACTTTGACTAACGACGACGGTCCTGATCCAGGCGAAGTTGCTTCTCGACGCGGGAGAGCCGTTTCGACGGAGATACTGCGTTTGAACACTCCCTGTGCAGGGCGGCGGATTGGCCGGGCCACGGTGCTGTATTGCGTCGCGTGCGCGCTCACTGGACGAGTGCCGACCAATCGGAACAGTTTGCACTACTCCATGTGGCAGAGTGCCAGCCAACCCGGCGGCGTTGCACCCTGGGTGGGTATCTCCCGTGCACGGCGCCGTCCTACTGAGGGCTTCTGCGCCACACGGTGCTCCTGAGAAGGCTTCTCCGATGCTTTCCATCAACTTCCCTTCCTGAACCAGGCTCCACGACCTTATCCACAAGGTTTCTCCGCTTCACAACACCTACTGTAGGTTCTTCCCATGGGGCTCATCGCCGCGCTGACCCATTGACGGGTCGGCGGAGACCGTCTTTTCGGTGCGTCTTGCCTTCTGCGCCTCTTGCGAGCGAGGCGTAGGAGTAGCCATGGACTTAGACGCTTGCCCACGAGGGTTCTCATCACTAACAGTGGTCTTCCCCACAGGGGTAACTTCGTCTTCATTACTGACATTCGCCTCGACCGAGGATCCCACACGCGTGTGCGTTAGCGGCGATATTCCCGATCCGGGCTCCTGTCTCTTTGAGAGCTCAAGCACGTCAGCCAATCCAGCAGATGCCGGAGCAGCCTGAGCGCGATTACGTGAGTCCTCCCCCTCCTTAGGGTGCGATACGGCAGCTGATATTACCGTAGCCGGGGGTCGAACTCGAGTCGAGTGCGTAGGCGTAGCTCGAGAGGGTGGGCTATCCTTGACTAGCTCTGATACCTCAGGTAGGTCCGATAAACCCTTTTCCTGGTGCGGGAGAATCGACGGGCGGTTCGCGCTGTCCCTGTTTGATTCTGTTCCTTTCTGTGTGGCAGGTACTCCAGTTCCGGTTTCCGGTAGCGTTACCAATTCTTGGAGTAGGCTCGGTGCCCTGTAGACGCGATCGCGTGATATCCGTTCGTGTTGGTTATTAATTTCCAGCACGACGGTGTCTCCAGACATGGAAATAACCTTATAGGGTCCATCCGCAATCGGCGATAACTTGTGGTGGCGTTCGTTCCCCGGGTTGTAATACTCCTTACGGAGGAACACATAATCTCCTACCTGTAAGTTAGGTAACGGTCTCCGAATTCGGCTATCAAAGTTGCGCTTGTAGGCGAGCTGAGCCCTGTCTATAGACGCACGTGCTGCCGGTACCAGCTTGGTGAGCCATTTCTTCCACGCATCGCGGTACGAGCCCGGTGATGGGAACATATTTAGAGTTGGCTGCGCCTCGATGGCTAGAGGAGGTGGTCTCCTCGACAGTACCAGCTCAAATGGTGAAAGTCCCGTTACCCGATGAACCTGGGTGTTGTACGCATACGTGATAGCGTCCGTGAACTGATCCCACGTCTTGGGATGGTCTGCCACATAGGACCTCAAAGCACCAAGGATGGTTCGATTAAATCTCTCTACTTGCCCGTTCGCTTGGGGATGATAGGTAGTAGTGAATAAATTCCTAATATCCAGGATCCTACACACGTCTTGAAAGAACTTCGAGGTGAATTGAGAGCCGTTATCGGAAAGTACCTGTACCGGTGGGCCATACACAAAGACCCAGTGGGTAACAAACGCTTGAGCCACAGCGGCTGCTGTGATCCGTTTGAGCGGCACTGTTCTAACCAATTTAGAGAACCTGTTGGTGATGACCAGTAGGTACTGATTCCCTCGAGAGGTCTTAATCAATTCTCCAAGAATGTCAATGGCCACGAACTCCAGCGGTGCCCGTGCGGGAAACAACGTTAACTCTTTCGAGTACTTTCTTAATTTAACGTCATTCTTGGCACAAGCCTGACAGGAGCGGCGGACTGCATAACAATCGAACGCCATTGCGGGCCAATAGAAGTCCCTTCTTAAGGTGAGATAAAGCTTCCTTCCTTCCGGGTGGGCTCCCAACTTCACATAGTGAGACAAGTGCAGTACGCGACTCTGTAAGGAGTGAGGTACCACCATTTGTGGGTTGGTTTCAACAGTTCGCACCAAGTAGCCTTGGTCATTCACCTGGAAAGGTATCCTATACCCACCGTTCAGACGGGCCCTAACCTGTATACAAAAGGGATCCATCTGCTGTTCCCGTATCATCTCCTCGGGCGAAATCGGTACAAATGTCCCGGTATCCGGTTTTACAGTCTGTGTGGCGAGGATATCGTCACACACATCATCCGATAAGATTTCTGTCTTCCCCTCATCGAGGTCACCAACCATAAAACATGGTATCTCTTCCGTGTCCTCGGTGGGTTCAGCTTCTGCTGCAGTGCCCAAACGGGATAGAGCGTCTGCCTGCAAGCTCAAGGAGCCTTTCTTGTACACTACTTCAAAGTCAAATTCCGAGAGTCGGAGTCTCCATCTCATCAGTCGTCCCGACGGTTCGGTAATTTCCATGAGCCAGCGTAGGCAAGAATGGTCCGTGTGTACCCGAAAGTGGGTTCCCATCAAGTATGGTCTCAACGTTGCGAGAGCCCATACAACGGCAAGGCATTCCTTCTCCGAAACGGAGTGATTCCGTTCGTGCACATTCAGTGATCTCGACCAATACCCGATAGGGTGACGTTTGCCAGACTCTTCCACCTGGAACAACGCACAACCAACTTGGTTCGTACTCGCATCAGTGTCCACCTCGTAGGGTAAGCCGGGTTTCGGCAGGGCCAAGACTGGTGGCGACGTTACAGCTTCAATTAGTGCTGCAAATGCGGAGGCTTCCGCATCACCAAAGGGTTCCAATTCCACTGGGTTTCCTTTCATCAGGAGTTTGTTCAACGGCGAAGCGATATCCGAAAAGTCCGGCACGAAACGACGGTAAACGTTACAAAGGCCTAAGAAGGATCGAAGCTCAGTTTGAGTTCTTGGGTGTTTCGCCTCTTTCAAGGATTTTACCCGCACCTCGTCAATTGAGAGCTTACCTGGGCGAATAATATGCCCAAGGTACTTAACCGATTCGGTGAAAAACTCGCACTTCTTAAGCTTCAGGGTGATCCCTGCGTCCCGTAAAACGGTCATAACTTCCCGTACATGGGTGAGATGGTCCGCCATGTTATTGGAAAAGACGACGACGTCGTCCAAGTATACCAAAAAGGTGGTCCACTTGAACCTGGCCAGGAGGATATCAACCGCTCGCTGAAACGTTGCGGGGGCACTCGTTAACCCAAAGGGCATTCTCCGAAAACGATACAGGCCTTGATGGCACACGAAGGCCGTCTTATCCTTATCTTCTTCCCTTATGGGCACTTGCCAGTATCCCCAATTGGCATCTAAAGTGGTAAACACTTTCGTGCTCCCTAGAGAATCGATATATTCGTCCATCCGGGGAATCGGGTATACGTCTTTCACTGTAACCGCATTTAACTTTCGGTAATCGATACAAAATCTCCAGGATCCATCTGGCTTCGGCACCAAAACAACTGGTGACGCCCAAGGAGATTGAGCGGGCTCAATAACGCCGGTTCGGAGCATCTTCTCGACTTGAGCTTTTTCCTCTTCTCGGGCCTTCGGTCCTGCCCTGTAAGGGTGTTGCGCAATGGGCCGAGTGTTCGGAAGTAGATCTATGCAATGTTCTGTGACTCCAATTGTTCCGAGAGTACCATCCCACATGGGCGTAAACTCGCGAAGCATATTGCGTAGCTTCTCCCGATGGGACTCCGGTACGTGCTCCAAATTGAGCTTCATTAACTCCTCAACAGGGTTCGTCTGTTCAGTGCCAGGTGGCAACGGCTTAACCTCAAAAGGTGCTGGGGAGTCTGAACCCGAGTTCTTCTGGGTATCATCCGTATCGGCTTCAAGTGACTCATTCCGTAATTCGGCGAATTCGGCGGCCTCCTCCCCCTCCTTAGGGTCAGGCACACCGAGCACGGTTCCAATCGAAATCTTCGTGGGTATCACTGCAGCGGGGTGCGGTAGTACCGTGCCAATTACTTGGTTCTTTGTTAACCACTGTTTGGTTTTGCCAAGATTGGCAACGAGGACCTTAAAGGCTTCATCCGGTTGAATCGTTACAACTCCATTAGCCAAAGCAATCTGGCGCTCTTCATATAGTGCCGGTAACGGCTGCACTGTGTGTAGACCAAACTGCTTGGTGACGACTTCGACCCACACCTGGGACTGCGGCGGAAGTTGCACCGATTTGAGCACGTGCAACTTCGTTGATGCCATTGTGCCTTTGGTAGGCTGATGTGCAACCGGGAGCGGTACGTGTTTCCGCGTAGCGGCTCGCAGAGGTCTCCGGACAATCGGAATTATTGAACCGTCTTCCATTTCCACGGTACGCTTCCGAGGACGGATATTTTCCACAAACCTGTCACAGAAATCACAACCCAGTATAACTGGTGCGGCTAGCGAATCGCAAACGACGAAATCTACCTTCACGAGGTGCCTTCCTAATCTCACCAGGAGCGAAACGTAACCAGCCGTACTAATCGGATTGTTGTTGGCATCCGAAATATCCATTGATGGACCGTAACGAACACGTTCCTGAAGAGCAGGCGATATCATTTTCCTGTGAATAAGGTTAGGAGCAGCGCCTGTATCTAGGACCGACAACTGACGAACCATAAAATGTTCTGAAAGGCCGAGATCGGCGTAAACTTTATAGTTCCGCTTGGCCATAACAAGGATTCTATCCGGGAGACGGGGATTACGGGCCCGTATCCACGGTCGACAAAGAACACAACAGTGTTCCGAATCCACGTCGGTGGCTTCCATTTTCCTTGATAGGATCGTAACAGTCGGGGAGCGAAGCGGAGGCGCCTCGGGCGTCTTCTGCTTCGACTTGGAAGACGCCCCTCCCGTCGGGGAGACTCCCATATTTAGTTTTTCGGAACCGGAACCGCCTGATGCGGTCGATTTTCCTCCGCGGGACCTACCTGATTCCCGTATACCAGTTCGCGACGCTGAGCCTGAAGGTTAGTCTGCGCGAAGGCAGGGTTACCATGCATGGTTCCAGCAGCTCCCTGGAGGGCCAACGAATGCTTAGCGCCTTCATAGGATGTTCTGGGGACCCGTGCATGTTCCTCGGGCGTCAGAGACTTGAACTGAGTGACGATTTTCAACCTATCCCGTGCCGGGACCGTGCACTGCGGTGAAATATGACCAAAGTCATAACATTCGTAGCAGATCACTGCGATTGAACCATCGGTGGGACGTGCTATAACACGACCCTGCTGGGTGCTATCCCTCCATCCTGGGCGAGTTGTCCTCATCATGCAACCTCCATAGGGTATCGATGCTGCCGGAACTCGGCGGTCCTGACCATACAGGGCCGGATCGCACTCCGTAGACGGAACCGTGGTTGACGGCAATTCCGAGGTGGCAATTGAAGTGCCAACAGAACTCGGATTACTACCTATGAGGTGCACATTATCCATGTCCATACTGGCTTCATTCCCATATGAAAGGGCCAGAGAAGAGTCAGAATTGTTGGCAAACAGTACCTTACGAGGCTTCGACTTGGAGGGACGCCGAGCTCGGAGCGTATCCCCTTCAGTCTGGGCGTACTGTACCAATTCCAAATAGGTTATCTTCCGATTCTCCTCCCGATAACGGGCTACAAGTGCCCGAATCGCGGGATTTAACCCATCGACAAACATCGCACATCTCTCCTGTGAAGGATGAACATTACCACAGCGGTGGAAAGCCTTATTCAGGCGCGTTGAATAAGCCGTTTCCGTTTCTTCCGGACGTTGCTTCAGTTCCCTCAGGGCCGACGTAGCCTGCTGAAGGGCATGACCAGTAGCGTATGACCTTAAGAGGTAATGAACCGCTTCGGGCCAACAAGTAACGCCGCCTTCCGAGGCTCTTGAAGATCCAAGGATGGAATTAAACTGGTCTTCAGCCTGACCTTTCAGGTAATAGGGGAGGGCAACGTACGCCTGTCCCTCCGTCATTCCGAGAATATCGGCTTCATGAACGAACCTAGAGAAAAAATCCAGCACCCGGATGGGGTCTTCTCCTGTAAACTCGCGATTCTTGAGTGTCACGCTGAGCTTACGGATGTGCGCCCTCACCTTTTCGGTACTTTTAGAGGTTCTCTTCCCTTCGGACTTTTGTAACCGATAGTAACGGTACGATAACAACTTCCGATAAAGCGGATTCGTAGGCTTCAACTCCTTAAGACCAGGACACTTAGTTCCCTTCTCCCGGGTACGAATTGCACCTTGAGAGGTTACCGTGGCCCTTGAACGGGACGATTGAGAATGTCGACGACGTCGTTGACGACTACCTTCCGAGGCAGCGGACGATGACGACGATGACGAGCTGTCCGAGCTGTCAGAGTCAGAGTCAGAGTCAGACGAATCCACGTGGTGGCGAAACTCTTTTGAGGACTTGCGATGGCTCTTCTTGTCAGAGTGATGAACGAAATCTTTCGGAACAGACTTCTCCCGTAGGGGGGCTTCTGCTTCTTCATCCATCCTAATAATGGCTTCGAGGGTACCCAGACGGGCTTGAATTCGATCCGTTGTGGCACGGAACTCTTCCACTGTCCGATGATAGCCATCCACGAAACCCTGTGGGGAACCAAAGCACTCCATAATTGAGTTCATTTCCTGTCTCAGGAGCTGAATTTCTCCCGACACATCTCTCATTTGAACGTCTTTCACTTCTTCGCGAAGCGATTCGACCTCCTTTTTGAGTGCAGCTTGAGAGCTAGCTCTCACCGCGCTCTGGGCCTCAAGCAGGCGAACTTGAGTATCCAATTCGGATAATACTGCGTCACTTGCCGCAGCAGCGGATAAGGGTCCTTCCAGAGGAACGGAAGCGGGCCCGGCCACTGGGGCATCAGAAGTCTTCGACGGTTGTTTCCGGCTCCCGGAGTTCTTCTCTTTCACCGGTAGCGGTTCGGGAACTGACCGCTCTTGCGGGGGTAAACCAGAACCGACCGATCGGGCCTTGGACGGACTTGGCCGTTTTCCGGATCCCATTTCAGTGACAGAAACAAACCCAAGCGGGGAAACAACTTCAAGCTTCTAGTTTCGAACTCTTATGAGTACTACTTCAATTAAACTTCCTTTTTAGGCTCTAGTCCACTAGACTCTTCTAAGTCGGGAGACCAGAATGTAGAGCAAACCCCAAAGAGGGTACGTGTCCACCAGGGTGTCCGAGTCCTGCTCCCACAAAAGGGCGAACTCAGAAGTAGAGCCCTCTGCCCGTGCGCGTGCCGCGTGGCAGCCGGGTGTAAACCGGAGACGGTACTGGAATAACCTGCAGAGGTAAAGAAGAGGGTGGGACTAGAGAGGAATAACCGACGACGGGTCACGAGAGAACGAGTCCAGAAGTGGAGCGAAGGGTGCCGTAAGACGGTGTAGTGCTCCTACGGAGAACCACACGAGCGAAGCTACGGCCCGTGCCAACGGCGGGGACAGGGCCGATAGCGGAACGAGACACACACACACGTGTGTGCAAATATAACTCTATACAGAGGCGGAAGCGAAACCTGCACCAGGAAAACGATGAACTAAACAAAGATCCGGTACCTCGGTGAACGACAGCAAATACGACCTGATACTGGGGCAATTAGCGAAACGAGCCAGAAACTGGTAGTAAAGAACTTCCTTAGGGACCCTGAGGGGTGATTGTACCGAGACCAGTCGTGGTTACTCTCCTTAGAGGAGTCGTGAACCTACGTAGGCAGTAACAACCATGGCCCAGCCTTCGGGATGAAGACCACGTACTTCAAGAAGAAGATACGACTCAGGTGAGTTTTACTTAGTGGCTCCAGGGCGAGATCGCCCGAGCATATATACTATCTACTGTATCTAGGGCTGCGCACTCCCACGAGGGCTCTACACGTGGACAACCCAGTGTCAGGGTGCCAAAGTATCGACCCAGCGGGTGTGACGCCAAATATTTGGACAAATATGCCACAAAGCCCTACTGTACACCTATTTCATAGGTTCTATCCCAGATTCACCTAACAAGGTACGTTCCAATAATATTTCCAAATCCACCCGAAACGGGGTCCATATTCATAGTCTGACACGTCAGTGCCCAATGGGTAGAGCTCCGTTATGAGAAACTTCATCGTGCCGACATCGGATTGCCATTGCTCCACAACAGGGCCGAGATCGAGCGCCTCAATGGCCTTCAAGGGGTGAACCCGGTCATAGCTCGTGGGGCCATGTTTCTCCGCATTGGATGCGGGTGCGGTTTCCGAGTCATTCCGTAATTTCTCCGTTGAAACGGCAGTATCCTCTCCCTCCTTACACGGAACGTCGGGGTGTCCTGAATCGATTCCCTCCTTAGAGGATACCAATCCGAGCACATCGGCGGTCGTCATCCGGGTTGGGAGCATCGCGAGTGGGTGCGGTGTGTGCTATCCAATGACTTGGTTCTTTACCAGGTACTGGGGGCTGTTGCCAAGGTTGGCCACAAGTATCCGAAATGGAGTATCCAGTGTCACGCGCACAACCCCATTCGCAACAGCGAGTTGATACTTCTCGTGCAACGAGGGTAAGGGTTGAATAAATCGAAGACCGTGGTCACGGGAATTGACCTGCACCATTACTTGGGATTCTGGCGGGATAAAAACAAACGCGGCAACGCGGAGTTTGATGGAGTCGTGAGTCGCGGGTGGTGGTTCTTGAGCAGCAGGCAGCGGAACTTGCTTCCTCGAAGCAAGCTTCAGGGGACGGCGAACAATCGAAACCGAGGAACCCTCCTCGAGTTCCACACGCCTGAGGCGGGGCCTGATTGCATCGACGAACCTGTCGCAGTAATCACACCCCAAAATAACTGGGGCAGGCAATGACCGACATACCACAAAGTCGAGCTTGACCACGGAGGTCCCCAAACTCACGACTAAGTCGATTGTCCCCACCGTCGTTAACGGGTTGTTGTTCGCGTCAGCGACCTCGGGTGTCGCTTTTCGTTGAATACACGTCCGCACAAGCGGTGGCAGGAGGGACTCCACGATGAAGTTCGGACCTGCACCGGTATCCAATACCACGAGAGTGCGCACTATAAACTTGGTATTGAGGCCAAGGTCGGCGTAAACTTCATAGTTACGCTTGGCCATCACGAGGACTCTATCCGGGAACCGGTTTTTCTTTACCCGTACCCACGGTGGACGGAGAACACCCAAGTGTTCCAAGTCCACATCTGCGGTGTCTTTCCTCGAAAGGATCTTCAGCGGGGAGCGAGGCGGCGACGCCTCGGAACTCGACAGCCTCTGCTCTGAGGACATCTTTCCCGAACTGGAGACTCCCTCGTTTAGTTTCTCTGGGCTTCCGCCTGTGGCGGCTGCTCAGGTTCCTCGACCACGAGTGCTTGGGCACGTCGACCTCGGGGTTCCGCAACAGCGCTGCTTGGATCGTCCACGACGCGGTGTACCGGTTTTACCGGCTACCGAAGGAATCTGCCGTGCCGGAGCACGCTGATATCTCAGCTCTGTCGGCATGACGTTGGCGAAATCCGTTTTGGCACGGAGATACGACTTCATCGGGACGGAACGCTTATCCTCTGGAGTGAGGGCCTCAGAGGTCACCGTCACCTTGGCCACATCACTAAGGGAGAGAAGGCACTGAGGTGACGTGTGGCCATAGGTGTAGCAGAGATGCATATCAATGCTCGCCTACCCTGAAGAGTGGGTGCATTCCGGTTATCCGTGAAGCGCCCCACCTGGCGGTATCCTGCCATCCTGGCCGCTGAAAGCGGATTCCTCTGTTCGAGGACGGGATTTGGGGCCTGCGAACTTGGAGGGCATCGGCATTAAGCACGGTGCCTTCCAGAGCGGTCTCAAAGAAGGCCTCCGTCGTCGACGGGAGGTCCGTTATCGGAATGGCGTCGGTATCGCCATAGGCAAGATGGACGTTATTGTACTCTTTCGGAGGTGCTTTATCCGCGACGAGCGAGAGAGATGGGGTTTGGCCTCCATCAACATCGCCTTGGCGGACTTAGACCGAGTACTCGGGGTCCTGGCACGGAGGGAGTCACCTTGGACTCGCGCGTACTGGATGAACTCCAAATAAGTGATCTTCCTCCTATCCTCGCGATACCGGGTGACCAACGTCCAGATAGCCAGGTCGAGTCCATTGAGAAACATTTTACAACGCTCAGAAGCGGGATAAATATTACCACATCGGTGGAAAGCCTTGTCCAGGGGTACCGAATAATCGGTTTCCGTCTCGCCCGAGCGTTGACGTGTATCTCACAGAGCGAGTATCGGCGACTAAATAGCACCATTCGTGGCGTACGACCGTAGCAGGTACTGCATTGCTTCGGGCCAGGAAGTAACCTCTCCTTCGGAGGCACGCGAAGAGCCTCTTACAGTGTGAAACTGGTCCTCGGCCACACCACGTAAGAAATACGGTAAGGCAATGTAGGCCTGTCCTTCATTCATTCCGAAGATATCGGCTTCCGCGACGAAGCGGGGAAGAAAATCTAAAACCAGTATTGGGTCATCTTCAGTAAGCAGTTGGTTCCGAAGTGAGATCTGCATCTGCTTGATGCAGTCCTTCACCTTTCCTATACCACGGGGTGTTCGATCCAAAGAAGAGTCCTCCAAACGGTAGTACCGCTATGATAGCAGTTTCTCATGCAGAGGGTCCGTGGGCATCAGCAGTTTGAAGCCGGAGTGCTTCTGTCCCTTGGTACAAGCAGGAACCGCACCATGCGTGACCTCAGACCGCTTTGAGCGTAACGCTCGTTTTTCAAGGTCATCGTCAGACGATGATTCTGACGAGTCAGCACTGTCCAAGTTGTTCGGGCCCGAAACCGACGAAGTCGACGAGTCAAAATCCTGTTTATCCTAGTGAGCCCTCCGCCCATGGCGGTTCTTTTCGCGCTAAGAGTTCTTGGCCCTGTGCGACAAAGCGACTGGCTCCGCCGGCGTAGTAGCATCCATGATAATGGTTTGCTCTAACGTCTCCAGACGGGCTCTCACACGATCGAGTTCGGATTCCTTCAACGAAGGCAGCGTTTCCACCAAAGCATTCCAGCATGGTGTTGACATCACCCCGTAACGTACGGAGATCCTCAGCAACGTTCTTTGCAGGGGACTCACCCGCCTGTTGGGGTAGAGAACTGACCACCATTACAAGGGAGTTGTGGGCAGCACGCAACTTGTGCATTTGGTCTTCCAGAATGGGACTCTGGAAGGTTTTGTCCTTCTCCCGAGGGAACTGAACCACCGCAACAGCGGGCGTAGCCGTAGCAGTAGGGGCTGCCCACGGCCGGGGCCGCGCCAACACCTTCAGTAGATGCGAGCAACGCGGAAAATGGAAGTTTCTGGTGCGCCGGTGGTTGGCCTGACGTCTTAGACGGGTCATTCACACCATGTGTGGCGCCAGCACTTCTGAGAACACGCGAAATGAAGCGATCATTCCCAGCGGCACCACCACTGTGGGAACGACTGCGAGTAACCGCAGCTTCCGCCTCAGACGGCTTCCGAGACATTGTTCCCCCACCAACCGTTCAACGGGAAGTTCCGGAAGTGGAAACGAAACCTCAAAGAGGAAAAAACCATACGAATACGTGGTATGTCAAAGATCCGATTCAAGTGGGGAGACCACTTTGTAGTGCAATGTCCGTGAGGGAAAAGCAGCCACGAAGAAGTTCGGGGTCTTTCTCCTTGTAGGGTAGCCTGCGAACAGAGCACTCTCTGAAAAGGCACGACGAAGTCGGGTGTAAGACCGGGGCCAGACAGTCACGACGAGGCGTAGAGAGCGGAGCAAAGGATCGGTAGACAACCACGTGTGTGGGTAACTGTATCCTCCCGAGAGGCACGAGTCCACAAAAGTGGGAAAATGGAAAAGGGGATCCGCAAGAGCGGGGAATGGAGAGAGGAAGAAAGGGAAAAGAAGCAAAAGCAACTGTATACACCGGGGTTATCCCTGTACGGGTCGAACGCGACAAACAGCGGTAAAGCACTCCCACAGTTGGGTTCTTTAGAGTACGCAGGGGGATAGACATCCCGTACGCTACGGAGACTCTCTCCTTGAAGGACCCAAAGACCGCCGAAGGCGAAGAAGTCTAGAGTCGACCCCGGTTTGGGAACTTTAGTGTGCACGGTGGCGGGGTCGCCCCCGAGCTAAGTAGCGAGCTCGTGCCAACACTAATTAAATAAACTAACTAAATTAGGCCCACATCCAGAGGTAATTGCCCACGCGCCGTGGCGCCTGCTCCACTTGTATGTAGCCAACCTCCTGACTCACCCGTCATTCACGTGTCCTACCCACCACAGTGGTTGTTACTAGTCATATTCTTCTATTAGGAGCGATCAATCGACTCGTCGGAATATGACTAAGTCATTCACCACCTCATCCTGAGGGCTTTGCACCACAAGCAGGGGCCATTTTCCAAGTTTGAAAGCGAGAGAAGCTTTCTCTGTTTATCACGTACACTGAAATATCCATCCATTGCTTTTTCCCGAGCTTGGACCTGTCATTATTGTGAATTGCAGCGGACACTATTGCAGCGGACACTATTGCACTTCCAGGTACAGTAGTCGCGGCGCTAATAATCCGGCTTGGCATTGCAACTGTGCCAGCAATTGTTGCACGGTCGGTGTGGTCTCCTACCCGAAGATGCACGGTAGCATTGATGACCGAAACGAATCCACTTTCGAGGGTTCGTAGGCCATTTCTCGGAAGTTTCCAAGTGCTCTGGTATCTTCGTATCAGAAACTGCAGCGTTTTCACTGTGAATGAACGATGACATGAACAGAGGGAACACGAAAAAAAAACTTTGAAGAGGGACATTTTGAATGGAAGAAAAGTTGTTTTGAGAGGAAATGTCAGAATAAGAGGATCGTCAATGGGAAAGTGTGACTCTTGCTAGAGCTCAAGTGTTCTTGAAATCTTTGCCTTGGGGGTGCACCGCTGAGTGTAAATGCTCATAGCTGCCCTTTTCTACCCTTTCTACACAGGTCTATTTGGAAAGTATTATTGTCAGCAGCTCGCGGTAAGGACTGAGGTTTGTGGACCGCCTGACTGACAGAAATTAGTGTTCTACAGTATTACTCACTTATTGGCCAAAATAATAGCAGTTTGCCAAATTGTAAGCATTCTTGTGGATGACTCACACACTTCTGTTTTAATTAACTTTTACAATAGCACGACAAAACCCGAGATTAGTCTTCATTTTCGGAAGCGTCTTGTCATAGAGCAATTTGTTGGTATTCGCGGAAAATCCGATAAGTCATGACGGGGTTCTACTGTTATCTGTGACCAAAATTTGGTGAATAAGGTACGCGGGTCATAGATTTAAGTATGGGGGCAGGAAACATAACTGAGGGATCGGAGTTTTAGGGGGGCAAGGTAAGGGGGGTACGGTTGCAGTATCCCGGGCGCAAGTAACGCTTACATGCGCCCAGTTCGTCTATTAGCTAGGTACGCCCGGGCACACATAGACGCTACATGCGCCCGGGCGTAGGTAGCGCATAAGTGTTGGTCCGTCTAGGTTTGTGCACTGGCTCAGCGTTTTACTCCACTGCCAGACGTTTTGCGCGGACTGCAGCGTCTTTCCGGATGCTTGCCGTTCTGCACTGACTCAGCGTCTTACCCAACTGCTATCCGTTTTGCGCTGGCTACGGCGTCTTTGTGCCTTCAAGCCGTTTTGCGCTGACTCAGCGACTTTATGGCTACTAGCCATTATGCGATGACTCAGTGACGTTCCCGGCTGCGAAGAAGTTATGCGAAAGTAGAAACTGCTCTTTCATCCAATTTGGTATCTTCGAGTTCAATCTCTGCAGCGTGGGCAAAGTACAGTTTCCAATCCAGTTGCTTGAGAGATCAGCGTGGGCAAACTGGTTCTTCCAATCGGACGGATACTGCTCTAGGCTCGTCGATATGGTGATAATTTCCCGTTTCAGACCCTTGTAGTCTGTTCCTGATGCGGGATTATCGCTCAAATTGGCGAATGATGCCATTTGGAAGAGAATTGTAAGCCATTAAGGCATCCCATTACAGATGCTCGTCCATCACCCAATAATACGACATTGCAGTCGTGGGCGGTGCGAATAGGGGGTGCCTTTCATCAGTTAGTCACAACTACCTCGCGTGGTTCATTCAACGTTGAAAAGTGAGAAATTGCTCGGTACTACCAGCCGCTGGTGGTGTAGTTCATTGGGTTCCGTAGCCTTTTGCTGCTGCATGCAGCTCATAATGTTTTGACCAAGAATCTCTCATAGCTCTCCCTGCTGCAGTGTTCTTCGACGCTAGGCCGTCCGAATCCAAAAGATTGCGGAACATCGAGGCACAGCGCGACAGACGGCCTCCCGTAGATTTCACTGCTGCTAAATGCTCTTTCACACCAATCGACTTCAAAGTGCCATACATCATTTTATGAAAGTTCCTTGGCAGCCTGCCACAGATTTTTTGGCAGTGAAGCTTTGGAGCCGTGAGAAGGAGATTACGAAGCCTGACAACTGTATTTTTCCATAAACCGTCGCCTTGGCGATCATTGTCGACCATAGTCCCTGTCGTTTGGTCTTTCTGTCTTTCGTTACAATCTAAGTCTTAGTTCTCAACAAAGAGAACGTAGCAAAACAAAAAATAGACGGTATGCTCTTTAGAAAAAGCCAAAGCGCTTTGTTGGTCCGCCTAGGTTCGTAGTCGATTTCGCTCGCGCTGCGGAAAAAAATGAAGGACGCGAAGGCATGAGATTGGACAGAAAGGAAGTTCCGCGGTAGATGCAGATGCCCCCAGACCTCGTGTGGAGAGTCTGGAATTCTTTGTTAAGTAGACGTTCTCAATTTGCCACCTACGACTCGTAGGTGGCAGTGCTTCTGATTCAAACTAGAATCTCCGTGGGTTGCTTGCGTGCAGTTTGCAATTGGAAACCTTGCCTTTTGAGTTGTAACTGCTGTTCGATATCGCCTTGCCTGCAAGGTGGATCAACAATAGTGTTGTTCGATACTGGGTATTGTTCGATAATGCGTATCGATCTTAGGCACAGAACGGAGGCCCGAAAAGGAAAAATGGAGGTCTGGAAATAGCTTGCGGGATTGTAGTGGATGAAGGCATCCACTTCGGCACAGAAGTAGATATAGGCATCCACTTCAGCACCCATAGCTCCACCAAGGATTGCTGCACCCACGCTCGGGTGGCAATATTTCCTACCTAGCTAGTGTACTGTAGTAGTTTTCTGAAGCAGAAAACATCAGCAGTGGTGTACTTAAGACACCACATCTCTGCCTCTTCAGTAAAATCAGAGACATCGAACCTCAACACTCACAACTCCTCTCGCGCATTGCAACCACACAAGCGCACAGTGATCACTGCCGATACTGGTTGTATCGCGTTTCGCTTGTTCGATCACCACAATGGCGTCCGCTTCGCCGCCCACCGCTCAGTCTGGAGAAGAAATGGAATATCCTCTTCAGCCACCATCGTCCGTAGCCTTTTCCGTGGACCACCCAAGACTCTCTAACACCAATCCGAGGTGAATTCGGATATTTCTACGTCAGTACGACCAGTATTCGAAGGCAGTCATGGAACGAGCGCTACAGCTTTCGGTCATTGACTCGACCATCACCGAGCCTGTCCGCCCGGTCAGTATTTGCTTCTGTGTAGACTCTGCATGGCTTCAGTCCTGTATTGATTTGGAATACATTCCTACGGTCAAGATGTCCGAGGACCTTACGGATGCCAAACTCGTAGGTATTTGGAAACCGAAGCCGAGGAAGAAAAAGACAATATGACGGTGACAGAAATTAATGCTATAATCAAACGTGAACTTTCGATGGACATGTCTGACAGCTCCTCCCGCTCGCGAATGAAGGGGCTGTTTACGACGTATGTGTCTACGTTGCGTAGAAATGGGCTCATTTGGGTAATGGATGACCACCCAAAATTATCAGTCAAGCACATTGTAGCTGCTATCCGTCCCAGAACATTGCAAGAACGTCTCGAAACGGACCTGGAACTGGTTTACTCACCTCTGAAGAAGGACTTCAAAGGTTTTATGAAACGCGCAATGTCTGTGTCCGAAGCATTTCAGATCGTAGACAATGGTCCACTTTCTAGAACGCGAGTTTCAAAACCCCGCAAAGGAAACTTTGTACGTATTGCCACGAGTAGCGAGTTCCCAGCCCCCCCAAGCTCTTCAACAGAGCAGAAGCGCGCAAGCCAGAAATCCAAACGACTTCCCCCGTTCTTTCCGCACGAACCATGCCAGCGTGAAGGTGACCGGCATTGGATTGATGATTGTACGAAGGCCACCGCTGTCGAGAAGGAAGCTCTGAAAGCTCATCTTTCAGCCAAGAAGGCAGCGGATGGACCTGCGAAGAAGACAAGGTCTCACAAAGCCAAATCAAAGCCAGGCAGCGTGGGACGTGTGAAACCTGCTCAGTACTCTACAGAGGCAAGCTGTTCTGTTACTCTATCCGATGGCATGACTTCCGTCGAGACATCTGGTCGCTGTGATGATGGCAGCGTCGACAGCATTGTGTCACCTACACTCGCAGAGTCAGCTGCTTTGCAAGGTATCGGGAAGATTTCCGCAATCAAGAAGGGCACTTTGGCTGTGGCACTCAGGAAGGATAATCAGGCAGAAGCAGAGAGTTTTTCTTTCTCACGCACATGCACAATACCACGCACCATTCTACACCTGGCATCTGGAAACTTGGCACTCATGAAGATATCCTTTTTGGTCGCTGATAATGACCTGGCTTGTGAGAATCTACTAATCGGCAGACCCGTACTGCAACATCTGCGTGTTGACACTCACACCCTGTTGGACAGGAACCGCTTCGCCTTGAATGGGGCGGACTGCTCCCAAGTGGGCAACCCCACATCCTCTTCAACGGGTGGGTACGTCAGTCTTCTCATGATCGCACGCCTCAACTGCTCTAGTACAGTATCCGAGTCAACTATTGTTGTGCCTGACCGTCCAAGGGTGAACTACTATGCCCAACGACGTGTTGAAGACCCATTCCCGGACCCAGCTCTTCTTGACCCAGTTGACAGTAAGCAGCATGAGAGCATCCACAAAGCAGTAGAGGACATGTTGCAAGTGGCCGTTGGAAATGGACTGGAGAAAACCAAGGCGAATCTTCTTAGCGAAATGGCACATGAACACATCAACATCTTCAGAACCTCGCTTTCCTCAGGACTACCAGCACAAGTCAAACCACTGAAAATTGCCGTCACACTTGATGCCAAGCCAGTTCGAGTCCGCCTGCGTAAGTACTCGCAGGACTAGCGGGATTTTCTTGACAAGTTCGTTGGGAATCTTGTTAGAGCTGGTATGGTGTACGCCAATCCATCGTCTCCATGGGCATCAGCACCACTTCTGGTTCCAAAACCTGGACCATCTCGTTTCCGATTCACTGTAGACTTGCGGCCCATCAACAAGTACACAGTCCAGCATCAGTTCCCGATGCCGAATATTGAACAGGAACTACTCAAGCTGGCTGGATCCAAGTTCTTCGCCACCTTTGACCTCTCTCATGGCTACTGGCAGTTTTCTTTGGATAAGGCCTCGCAGGAACTCTAGTCATTCATCACGCTTGATGGCGTCTACACACCAACCAGAGTCCTGCACGGGACAACCAACGCTACGACACATCTGCAATCCATTTTGGCAGAAGTGTTCCCTAAGGAGCTCCTCCTGCAGATTCTCTATTGGCTGGATGACATACTGCTTCACAACCCAACTGTGGAGGGACTACTGAAAGGAATTCGAAAGCTGTTCGAAACCTGTGCACGTTACTCCATCCGACTACATCCAGGCAAGAGTATCCTGTTTGCTCAAACCATTAAATGGTGTGGACGAATTGTATCCGCAGATGGAGTACGCCATGACCCTCGACAGCTTGACGGCCTCCTTTCCATGGAACCTCCAAGCACTGGAGCCCATCTGCAACAGTTTGTTTGCGCCGTGCAGTGGGTCAAAACCGGCATACCGAACTTCACGAATCTCATTGAGCCCTTACACCAAATGTTAGTACGGGTGTATGCGGTAGCTGGTAAGCGCACCAAACGAGCTGTTGGGAATGTATCATTGCAGGATCTGGGATGGGATCAGAAAGAAGACATTGTTTTCGACCGGTGCAAGAAGGCGCTCGCTAATCTGGTTACTCTTTCTCATCGAGACGAGCGGCAGCGTCTGTGCATTTACACAGACGCATCTGATACTTCTTGGTCTGGTATCGTTACGCAAGTACCGAAAGAAGACCTACATCTCCCTCACGCCCAGCAAAGGCACAGCTCGCTTGCCTTTTGTTCCGGAAGATTCAACACGACTCAATTGGCTTGGTCGACTCTGGAGAAAGAGGCTTTCGCAATAATGGCTACAGTCGAGAGAATGCACTGGCTTGCGGCAACTGCCGCAGGATTCGACCTCTTCACAGACCATAACAACCTCGTTTTCATTTTCGACCCTCTCTCTCTTACCCCGGATCTCAGCCTATCTTCAACAAGGAAGGTGCTCCGTTGGGCTGTGCGGCTCAGTGTATACTTGTACACATGCTTCCACATCAGTGGACTGGACAATGTGTGGGCTGACATATTAACGCGTTGGTCAGCACCCAGAATAGTCCGAAGGTTATTCAAAATTCCGATCCTTTCAACCGCCAACGCAGATGAATTCTGCTGGCCTTCTGCAGAAGAAGTAGCACTGGAACAAGACCAACACTCTAACATTCGACCATTAGATCTACAGTGTCTTGATGGAATCTGGAAAACCTCTTCAGGAGCCATTTGGATCCCGGAAAACTCTGAGGACCTTCAGCTCAGACTCTGCATCATTGCCCACACTGGCCCCCCCGGTCATCGTGGTAGGCAGACTACATTAAGTGCGCTGAGGCAGAACTATCATTGGGTAACACTGTCGAAAGACATCCACGATTTCGTAGATGCCTGAATTCACTGCATTTCAACCACTGGAGGTGAGAAAGTTCCAAGGCCATTCGGTCCGGCGCTGCATGGGTCAAAGCCAAACGACCTTCTCCAGTTTGACTACATTGAAATTGGACCAAGTCATTTAGGGTCTAAATACATCCTGATGCTCCGGGATGACCACTCCGACTACAAATGGTTCTTTCCTACGTCAGGAACGACATCGGAAAATGCAGCAATTTCCATCGTAGACTGGTGTGCTGCCTTTAATGTTCCGCAAGGTTTGATGTCGGATGGACCAACGCACTTCAAGAACGAGACCATCAGGAAAATTACGAAGTATCTTCGCGTCCCGCATCTTTTTACGCTACCCTACACACCATGTAGCAACGGTGCAGTAGAAAGACTTGGCAAAGAACTGATCTGAACACTTCGGGCGTTGACATCCGAGTATCAAATGGATTTCAAAGAATGGCCCGATCTCATTCCCATCATCCAGAGCATCTTGAACAACTCGCCGTCGCCTCATCGCAGTAACACTGCCCCAATCACCGCATTCATGGGTCTCAAACCTACTCCACCCATCTCTACCTTCCTTCGCACATCTACCGCAAAGCCTGTTACCATTCATGCAGCACGATTAGAGCGCTGTACCAACATGGACGCTCTGCAGAAGTTGATGTCCGAGTTGCAACCTTTAGTGCACAACGCGCTACAGAACAACAGACAGAAGTCGAGAGAAAGGGCTTCGAAGGGCAAGCTAGCCAATTTTTAAAAGGGAGATTTCGTATTGGTGGCAAGGGATGACTTTGCGGCCGGCGAGAAGCTCGCGTTACGTTGAAAAGCACCACGCCGAGTTGTAAAGGCACTTTCGGACTACGTGTATCAAGTGGAGGATCTCAGGAATGGAGCGATCAAGGACATACATGGCTCTCGATTGAAGTTCTATCATGACGCATTCTTGAGCAGTGAGACCATTTTGTCTCACGTCCTCTCCTCTGAGACTGGTATGCCTGTAGGGCGTTTATTTAAGTTGGTAGAAAGCGAGGAAGGATTACTGGTACATGTGCGATGGAAAGGTCTTGATCAGGCAGAGGACACTTTGGAACCTCTCCAACAGATCTACAACGACGTTCCAGTTTTGCTGCAGAAATTGCTTCATCGCAAAACAACATCCCCCGATGTGGCTAAAAATGCAAAAGCTGCGCTTGGCCTTTGAAGGAGGGAAGTGTAGTGGATGAAGGCATCCACTTCGGCACTGAAGTAGATATATACATCCACTTCAGCACCCATAGCTCCACCAAGGATTGCTGCACCCACGCTCGGGTGGCAATATTTCCTACCTTGCTAGTGTACTGTAGTAGTTTTCTGAAGCAGAAAACATCAGCAGTGGTGTACTTAAGACACCACATCTCTTCCTTTTCAGTAAAATCAGAAACATCGAACCTCAACACTTACAACTCCTCTTCCGCATTGCAACCACACAAGCGCACAGGGATGCTGAAAAGGACAAATCGAAAGGGCTTGAGAAAAACGAAAGGGCACACTCACACCAAGTTGGCCTTGTCTGTGAGTCACCATCCAGGAGAAAGGACGGCCGTTTATGTGTATACCAGCCAAGTCAGTTGACTGCTGACTTGAAAGACGTGATTGCACTTGTACATCAGGCTAGTACCCAAACGTTCCGAAAAACCAAGATGTTAGGCGTCCAGAAACCTATCTGACGTAAACCTGACTACTCAATTTCCGGTACTGCCCATATTATGACGTATTGCAGGCTCATCTCAGTTTACGTGCATATTCGTACGCTGCTTAGGCTGTTTCCACACTTGGACCTTTCACGTCGCTTTTTGTCCATGTCACCAAAAAGAAGCCAAAATCCTTCCCAATTTGACACGGTGCTCTTGTCCGCTTTTGCCACAACATGACTGAAATTCTGGGGTCGCCTCTTGAGCGACCCCATACTGCGGACCCACCGCTGATCAGGACATGAATGAACAGAAAAAGAAGCTCCTTCTCCTGAGCTTACTACATTGTCTGCAAGACGCTTCAGATGACATCGAAGCCCGCGTTGCCGCTCATTGCGCAGACAATGCTACCGTTGTGCTTCAGGTAGCAGACTTCATGAATCAGCGATCGGATTCTCAGCGCTGCTGGGCGTACGTGCGCAACGACCCAGACTGGTTCGAGAACTACGCTTTGACACCAGCTTTCTTGCAAGTGGCTCATGGAGATCTCTCTTCCGCGTCCCAATCTCAGTATTCGAGAGCACACTATCGTGCCTGCGCGCCCAACTAACGAAAGCAACCACGAACTGTAGGGAGCCCGTAAAACCAGAACTGCAACTCGCCGCCTTTTCTGATGTACACAAGCAACGCATCATGTGAAGCTGTGGCAACGCAACTGGGAATGGGAAAGAGCACAGTTAATCGGGACGTCAAGAACGTCAGCAGGGCAATAGTGCAGAGGTTGGGTAGCGCAATACGCTTGCCAAGAACTGAAACAGAACTCGCTGTAGTTATGAGAGGTTTTGAAGATATTCAAGGTCTTCCGTACTGCGTGGGCGCGATTGACGGCACCCACATCCCGTGGCCACTTTGTCCTGAGGAACAGTACTATGAGTACCGTTGCTACAAGGGGTACCCAAGTATCGTTTTATTTGCAGTGTGCACAGCGAATCGAAAGTTCATCTACATCGATGTCGGACGGCCGGGAGTGTTTGGCGACTCAACGATCTTCTCCAAATGCTCGCTAAAGAGAATGATTGACCAAGAGGAATGGCTAGGAAACGAAGTACCCGATTTGGTGATTGCAGACGTTCATATCCGGCCGTACGTAATGGGTGATTGTGCGTTTACTCTGGACCGTAACATGATGAAGAGCTCATCCAAGACAGAAATTAGCGCTAACCCAGTCCTCAAAAGTTGGGACAGTATGGCGTCACAGACTAGGAAGCCGATTGAGTGCAGCTTCGGCATGCTCAAGAAACGGTTTCCAATTCTGAAGGAAGGACTACGGTTACATCACGAGGACGATCTCATTCACGTCTCAAGCGCGTGCGCTATTTTGCACAATATGTGCATAGAGAGTGGAGAGAATGAGAGTGTCTTTCTACCGCAGGACGAGGAAGTAGATGACCCTGCTGAGGTCTCCGTGGAGACTACTGCAGGGAAGCGACAAAGAGATGCTCTTATTTATTATGTCCTCGAAGGTTTAGGCGACGATTCTTAGAACTCCGCGAGCGGCTTCTTAATAACTAGTTTTATCTTCTTCTTCTCGGCATTGCTCTCTTTAATCTCCGCTAGTACTTCTTTCTGAAACTCCGCTTGCTGAGCCATAAACGTAGTTATCGACTCTAACTGCGCGCTGCGCTGGCGCTTGCGAGAACTAGTTTGTGATGGAGCTGCATTCGTAACTCCTGTTTCGCTGGATAAAACTGCTGGTGGATCATGTCTGGCTTTTGTGTGCTCTAATTCGTGCATCTCAGTGAAGAAGTCTGGCTTTTCGTACAAGGACTCATCATCACCATCTCGTCCAGATTTACTAATCTTATAAATGTACGCGGAGTATTCTTGTTTCATTCTCGTAAACTTCTTCTGCCAGGCCTTGGCAGATCTTTCTATCCCATGCTGTTTCCTTGCCATGTCGGTTGCTTTGGCAAACACCTCCTTGAGAGATTTTTTCTGCTTCTTTCGGTCACCGTACCCAGCATGCTTCATCATGCCAAGTAGAACAAGAATGGTCTCATGGTTGTAGTGCTGATTGTCATTTGTGGTGTTATCGGCGGTTTTCTTGGGCACGGGTGTAGCAATTGGTGTGCTGACCGGCTGTGGTTGAGCGGGATTCGGCACGGGGGAAGGGGTTTGGGGGTCTACAGAGAATGCCATTGTGTGGCTTGCTTAGAATTGCTGAACCTGCACTAGCATTGAGACTAGAGGCTATCGTGATGTGTTCTGATCTGACCTTTATCATCTTGGGTACAGAGACGTTTCGGTTTGATGGAAACTCCCGCGAAATTGGGTTTCGGGTTTTGGGATGAGTCTACATTGCGCCAAGACATGTCAACCTGAGTTGGGACGAATATACGTACCATGGACAACGCTTCGTGTCACACAGAGCGTTGTCTCTGTCCAGGTGTGGAAACAGCCTTAGTCCTGACGTCGGCCAGTACACATGTGCTCCATTGGTGTATGTCCAACGAGCCAATGGTGGGTACTGTATTCTATAAATAGGCCTGCCCGTGCGCACGTAGCGAGTAGGTACGCCCGCAACATATACATTCTCGACTCGCAGTAAAGGACTTATTCCAACCTCTACGCTATATATTTGCTCAGAAGATGCCTAGCAGTACATTGGGAACACTTCTTGTTTTAATAAACTCTCGAAGAGCGTGGAAAACTTAGTAGTATTCTTCTTGTGCAGCTCTTTTACAATACCAAACTGACTTTTATATACAATAAATACAACAGCAGCCCGTGCAATCTTTTGGTCAAAGCTACGAACGAAATGGGAATAATAATAATCATCGTCTGACTCCCGGGATAGGTGTGCCAATTTATAAAAGGCTACTATGCGACCATTAAAATTGAACAAGAGTATTTTGCGCTTGGATGCAAGTGGGCTAAAGGTCGTGGTGAAAGTGCTGAAGTTCAATGCCTTCGTTTACTAGAGAGGCAGTGGTTGTGGTGTCTTAAGAAAGCACCACAGCTGTTCCCAATCAGAAACACAGCTACTCTAGGCAACTACCTTAACTGGATGTGCCACCTAAAAGTGGATGGTACCATTCTGGGTGGCTGTGCTATTCTAAGTGGATGGATGTATCCACTACAATCATATATAGTTTGTTAAAGATAGTTATTCATTGTGCAGTAGTATTTGTCTCATAACTTACACTAGAAATCTTATCGTATTCAAATACGTCTGCTAGTCTGCTAAGAAACCGCCAATGAACATTCTTGCATTCGCCATGATCGCTGAAAAATCTGACTTAGATGTTTCTGCTATTTTAGGAATTGGGCGCCCAACCAAGATTGACCAAGCGTAGAAGCAAACCAAAACCGCGTAGTCACTGCCATTTTCAGGTGACTATCTCGGTAGAGTCAATGGTTTGGAGTCGAAACTGGGTGCAAACTCATTCCATATTACGTTTGCCCCGTATTTTGACGCCAAATATTGCGACAGAGTTGCAAGGGTTTTCTTCATAGATTTTGAGTGCTTACATTTGCGAGAACGGTTCTGCCCAGGGTTGAAAGTATCTAAAATGACAAAGGTGCGATTATTTGTGTCCACACAGCAAAGCATCCAATGATTTTCATTGACAGGCGAAGGCCAAATTATGCCATGGATTTCATATCGTTCATAGCCATGCATCATCTTCGTCAGTGCTTTTCTGTCCCCACGTGCTGCAAGAGGTATCATAAAAGTTGAAAAGTAAAGAAAGTGCTTGTCGCCCTCATGAACAATTTTTTTCAACATTCGAAGTATAAAAGCTTCAACGATAACATCCGACAACCAGTTGCCAATTCGTAAAGAAGAGAAATCGACAAGGACAATTTTAACCCGGCCATTTGTAACACATATGTCCCGGGGTTTCTCTCGTTTTTTCCATTACCAAATTGTATTTCTTTTTTGAGATTATCGCTCGTGGTGAGTGATGGAAAGGGTGATACACTGCTTTTTAGAATAGTACGCCATCTATTGTTTTGAACAACGTCGGATGAGTCAACTTTTCCATCTTCGTAGACTATTTTTAAAATCCCCATGCCCTGCTTCCCCAAATTTTCAGTCCTTCCACGATACCAACATAGATCCAAGTTCCAAAACACATCCACTATACTTCCCTTCGTCATAATATCTCTTCTGAATGTGTTCAATGTTGCTTACATTTGGTTTCGCTTTTCTTCAATGCAAAACAAGGGAATCTTTTCTCTCTGCGTTACACATTTCTCGGATATGCCATGTAAATTACCATTCCCTTCCGCATCAATATCACTATCGATTTCAATAATGGACATTTGGTAAGAATCCGATGAAGAACGTGATATCGGTTTGCTCTTGGAGTGTGCCACTCCCGCCTCGATCATGTCTTTGAGGGTTGGAAAAGATCTATTTTCTTTTAAGTGATGGTGTATAAAATGCTGCTTCACATTTTGCACGTTCTGTTGAACGCCAGTATCCCATCAACAAGGACAAGAGTATTCTACAACATCCGCTTCTTTGAGAACTCGATATCCGGTACTTGCTTCACCGAATACAGGAGGCAGCCTTTGCGATTTTGATTTTTGTACTCGTCTCAAAGTTCTCATGTTTCCTAAGAGAAGGCTGTTGTTATTCTTACCCACTATACAGCGTCGCTTTCTTGGATTTTGAATAATAAAAACCTTTCCAGATTCATCACTGAAGCGTTTGCGCTTTTTTATGTCCAAAGAACTGGTTTCTTTTTCTTCTGTCGCCGATAAACCCGTTCGAAGTTGAGAAGTATCATCAGAGGATCTAATTCAGCTATAGTAATTGCTCGAAGTTGAAGATGTTCCAGCGCTAACATTGTAATCAAAAATGGTTGCAAGTTGCGACAATGTCGGCAGATCTGCGACAGTACTCTGAGTGGCACCTGGAGGAGAAAATTTTCGAGTCTCTATTTCAATCTTCACCCCAAGGATATACAGGTGTGCTCCTGATTCTATTCCTTCATTCGACGAAGAAATATTTTCCAATACTCTTGTGAAAGCTGATCGTGTAAGCGAAAAAGCTTTGCTGCGACCATTGTCTTTGATAGAGAGAGGAAATTCGGCATTGAAAAAGGTTTTCTCACTGCGAAGAACTCCGCATTCAATAATGCAGTTTTCCAATTCTTCATTCTTGTCCATGTCTGTATTTCTCGTAGCAAATTTTGTTCGCATTTTTAGCCTATCCTCTATTTCAGAATCAGGCATTGAGTGCGGGGCGATCCAACGTTTTGCAGTCAAATAGAGGCATAGAAGATCAATAAATGATTTATATCCGACCGACTGAGGCTGTGTTGTAAGTGTTCTTTTCTGATCAAGAAAGATAGAAACACAGAGTAGATGACGACACGGAATGCCCATTCGGTTCAAAAACAAACACTCGCATGTAGCATTCACTTGCGGTATGATCTCTGAAAGGGATCCAAACTTGAGCGTAACCGCTGTCATTGAGGAGGGATTCTGAGCTCCACTCCGGTCAACAGGCTCGTAGGTTCTGTACGCATTTCCTCGGATTTTGACCGTGTCAGGGCGTGTTGTCTCTTCGTCATCAGTGTCAAATGCAGTGGTGTCCTCGAAAGATAGGTAGGTTGCTATATTCATCTGTTCGCATATAATTTTACAGGCATAACTTGAATATTCGAATTTCCCAAGAAATGAAATGGAGTGGTTTTTAAGAGGTATAGGAAGCTCATTCACAGGGCCGACCATCCACTAGGGGCTCTTACTATTCAGTTCTGTTCTGGACGGTCCTTCAATTAGTTTCTCGACTGAAACGACATAGTTCACAAGACTTGTGCTGTCTGAAAAACTCTGTATCATACTGTTCCAACTCTCTAATCTTTGTGTAGTTGAGGCCCCGAGAGTGAAATCAATTTTGAAATAAGCAACTGCCCATTGGCGCCGCTTTTCCCATAAAGGTTCTTGAAGGTACTCGTGGACCATTCTCGTCCTCAATCCAACTGGGAACCAGTTGCTAATCAGACTATTCCAAATACGACAAATTGACAGCGATTCCTTGAACAGTGGCCATGAAGAAGCCCCTGCTGCACTCCTTTGCAATGCGTTTACTCGGTTTTTCACTCCAAGATCGAACAAGTGAAACGTGCACAATAGATGCTTTAGATCTTCTGAGTACGGAACGGTGGAAATTGACGTATCCATTTCTTGGTCACCATCCGTAAATATTACGGAGGGAAGTTGAATACCAAAAGCTTCATGCCATGACCCTAAAAGACTCTGGCAATACTCAATACTTTAACGAGGGGTAAGGTTGACCATCGCAGCCCTTGACTTAGCCTCAGAATCAACTGAGGTTAGAGCCACAAAACGGTAGTTGTACTTGGTGACGTTATGGGTGGTTTTTCAAAATAGAATATCTCCACACCGGCGTACAATATCCTTGGCTCCTTTCGGAGCCCACGTTATCGACGAAAGAACACCGCTTTTGCTTCCAGTTCATAATCCAAGTACTCAAGCCTATCATTATCCTTAGAAGTTTTCAGATGATGCAGTAGGCTTTCTGAATCCTTTTCATTCTTGGACACACTTTTCACTACATTCTGAAGAGCTTCGTACTTAATGAAACAGGCAGGAAATCTTTCGTTCACGAAGGCTTCAAATTTCATTACGGATCCTTTTCCACCAGGACAGGCTTTTCCAAATGAAATGAAAGTAGACATGATCTCCTTGTTGGTGAGAATATCATTTGCACGTGAAAGAAAAGTCTTTTTCTCAGCTACGTAGTCCGGTATTTGGTTTGTATGTGTTGTATTCACATTTTGGATTCCCAGCAGACTCTGGGATCGATTTCAATAACTGATCACATGACTTTTTCTCAAATGAATTATGAAGGGAAATGGTTGTAACGAAAGCATTGCAATCGGCTTTCTTAGAAGGCTTGAACCGTTTTCCCGTGCTTCCGGACTTTTTACGACATCCTGCGGTCTGGATAGAAGCATTTAGTCTTCCACCTTCCCTCATCTGACAGTTTCAAAGAGCACTATTCCCCTGGAAATTGTCATGCAGCTCACAAAGTGGTTTCAGCATGGATGTGTCCGTTCTTATTATGGTTCGGGGCTCAATAAAGGCTTGAGTAGACAGTTTTCGGGGTCTTACATAGAATAAATTGTTTTCATCACCCTCTGAAAACTAAACATTTGGTAAACCAATGCACTCCAAATCCGTAAGCAATTTACCACGGTGTTCAATCGTAGTCACCACGCATGTTTTTCGGATCTCTCAAGGATTTCAGGTGGCTCACTATTCGAGTTAAAACTAGCCAATGATGTTTCTTTCGCCACAGCTGAAGACTCTTCAGAGATTGGTCGGACGGCATCTTCTTTTTCATCAGTCATCTCACAAAAACGAAAAGAAGATATTTGAACCGTTTGAAAATAGGAGACTAAAGTGTTCGAAAAGGAAGCGATAATGTACCCAATTGTTTTCAGGCGCCAAGAGAAGACTCTTGGGCTCACATACTATGTAATCCAATACTGTGACTGTCAATATTGATTGTGATGTACTTTGTGTTTTTTTAAAACAGATATCTCAAGTCTGAGCTCCTCGAAGAAAGGGATAGGTGCGGCGCGGCAAACGTCGGTGCACATCTCTTTCTTTAAAACATATCAACGGTATATAAAAAAAAGTTCCGTTAGCTGTTCTAAAGAGAGAGAATTTGGTGCTCTGATGAGTAAAATACGCTGTTAGCGCATTATCGGAGAACTGAAATCGAGTACAATGCCGTACCCTTTTTCCATGGAACTGATCTACTGAATTGACAGCTCCCTAACATATGGGTGGCATTTTGAGGCCTTCCATTTTTTAACACCTAATGTTACTTGCATATGCTCTTGAATTTTGATTGAAGTATTGGTTTTTTTCTTTACATTAACGTGTGGCTTTTTAATAGTGTCCGAAGCGCTATTTGCATCTTCTTCTGTGTTTTTGAGATATCATTGTCTAAGCGCGTATCAAACACCTATCAATTCATTTTCATCAACCTACCTTCCTCGGGCAGGTATTTTGGTGCAGTCTTTACTTCAATACGAAATAACGTGCAGCACAGAGCTTTATTTTGAAAAGCAATCTAGCCCAATAGGAGCCCTCCAGATGTCTCAGATTTCAATGAAGTTGCGGGACCGTAAGAACAGAACTCACGACGAGATCGGTGGTGTGAAAATACTCTCCTTAACACCCACCATTTTGCCGAAAACGATTTCAATGTGGTGAACTGCCGCTTTTTGGCAACAGTCTCTATCGCCGCCGCTTTTGCTACTTCAAACGTGTTTGGCCGCAGCCATGACCACTATCTATAATATGTGGAGCTGCGTGCATCTCTGTGCTGTTGCTAAAAAGCTCAAGCACACTGTCAGTGGCGTTGGTATCCTCTTCACTACGTTCATTCCTTCTAAATCAACCCCGGCATCTGCAATACTCGTCATCTCTTCGCATTCTTTTGCGATTCGTTGAAAATAAGTTGCTGATACTGGACACTCGTTTTCCTTTCCGCCATCGTTCACGCAACTTCCTTCTCCAATGTCTCCATCAAACAGAGTCACTATCATGTTGCATGCCTGTGCGTTGCGTGGGGCCAACGGAGTCAATACGTCGGTCTTGGTTGTCTTGGAGTTTGCGGAATAGCTATTTACATGCACAGAAGCTCGCAGCTCTTTCTTCTTGGTCCTATCCTCCTGTTGTTTCTGCTTTTTGAGCGTACGTGCCTCCTTCTGGCGCGTCTTCTCTTCGGCCACATTTCGTTTCTTAGCAGGAAGCTCATCCTTTCTTCGTCCTTTTTCTTCAGCTTGCTTTTCTTTCTAAAGTGCTGCTGCTTTCTTTTCCTAGGCCTTGCACCCTTTTTCTGCAGCAGCCGCCTCCTGGGACTCCTTTCGCTTCTGAATCAGCTGACCATGAGTCAGTTACACTGCCGGAACACCCCAGCATATGGTCGTGCGGTCATAGATGCCATCTGGTTGTTTCGAAACTTTCATTTTCGTGGGCATGCGGTGCTCAAGAAGATAGTGTACTCTGCCATATCCAGCTGTGATTATGTTCTCCAAGCGATCAATCTTGAAGGTGATATCTCTAGTCGTTCACGTACGACCCTCAGCATCTCCTTCCATTGGTTTTTAATCTCAATACGGACGGAGCGTCGTCCGGACTCGGTTCTAGGACTACGGACACCAGTCCATTTCTCTTCCGTCCATCGCAGAAACCAAAAATTCATAGACCAGAGTCCTACAGCTTCGAACGCGTTGCTTAAAACATCCTCTGTCAAAGACTGAAAGCCAGCGACGCTAAGTTTGAGCTTTGTGCCTGTATCACCGAAGTCCAGAAATGAAAACTTTCCCAATGAATTGAATTTATTGCGTATGGCAGCTTTCAATTGTTTTTTTATTGACTGGCCTCATGATTTTTGGAGGTGTGACGTATTTGCCGGACTTCCGATCACCTCTATATTGGCTGCCTTTGCCTTTGACAACCAAACGCGGCCGTTACTGAGTTTGTGCCCGTCTAAGAGGAGCAGCAATTTCCTGTCTTTCGTATAATTGCCAGCATGTGTCTCGATATGATCAATCACGAACGATATGAGTTCCTTGGTCATTAAACGGCTTGGGCTACATGTGACAAATGCGTAATGCGGGAACCAGTTCTTCCCTGCCAGCCAATGTGGAACACCAGCGTCGTCTTTGAAGTCTTTGGCCGACAGCGGGCTATACCATCGGTTCAAGTTGTTGGCGCCAGCAAAAATGAAAAACGGAGGCAGAACTTCGCTTGCTGCATATGCAATCACCACAGCCGTTAGATGCCTGCCTTGCGAATCACAGCTCATTTTCTGCCCCTCATGATGATTGTTAGAAGAAACGAAGCCCTTCTGCGTCTCTGTCATATTGATGGTCACCTTAGTCTCATCCATATCCCAGAAGTTGCGTGGATCGTCAAGAATACCAGGGTTCTGGTTCTCGCATTACTTGAGCGCCTCGAGAATTGTCTTAATGTGGTCAGGGTTTCCGGCAGCTATCTTGCTCCTGCGGGAGATTCCATCTTGCGGAATGTTATATCCCGATGGAGAGACCGAAACGAGCGAACCTATTCTTTAGATGGATATGTGTTGGTAAACCCTTCCCCGCCGTAGTTTGCCACATCCGCTGCAATCCAATTCAGTGATTTTTTGGACACTGGAAACCCACGCCTTCCGAATTCTTTCAGTCGTTCTAAAATGGATCTTTTTTCCACAAATGACAGCACTGGTTTGCTACCGCGTTTAAGGGCGTATGATGAGTCGTCATATTTTTCATTCTCTTTCTCTGTCAAAGTGAGACTCGATTAAAGCCTACCGATGGTTCCCATCGACAGTCCAGTAGCCCCATGAATGGTGCGGTAAGACCTCTTCTTTTTGAGTAGAAAAATGGTTTGATGTCGTTGTTCTCGTATATTGTTTTGGTTTTGTTCTCTCGATTTACGTTTTATAGTCTGACGACGCATTGACGTCGTTGTCATGATGCTGTGTTGGTTTGGGAGGCATTGTAACGATTGTGACTGTCAGGTTGATGACTTTAGTGTTCTCAGGGTGCAATAGAACGTGTGGTAGGACAGCGTGCCCTCTGTAAAAAGAATTTTATAGACGGAATGGTATAAAGATGATAACGTAATTTGTCTGCTCGTTCACTTAAATTGAAGAGGGTAATGAATGAAGTGCTAATCTTAATTGTGCCGGAGGTGTGCGGGAAGTTCAAGCGAAGAAAGCCAGGTGCTTCTCAAGGGGATTAAAAGCTATCAAGGTATACTCGGAGTGTAATTACCCAACTCGGGTGAGTGCACCACATTAGCACCATGCACCATATTACCCTCCCGGGGAAGGTATACGTTAATCTGAGTTGTTTATGGCTATTGGATTGCGCCAGGAACTTAATATAGGTTGAGAGTTTTGTAGGAAAGTCTTTGGAATCTACAATCTGACAAGAGAAAGATATCAAAACTGTCGTTGCGTAAACCTTTGAAGTCTTCTTTGCACATTTTTTTAAGGTGAAGAAGCATTGTTAAGGCCAGGTTTTATTTGTCCTGGTATAGAAGAATTTTTGAGACACATTTTACTTGTCCAAATGCCGCAAACCTGTTCAAAACTGGATTGATGTTGGCAGTCGATGTAGTGCTCGATTTAAAATCTGGATAGTACACACTGAAAGAGTACACTCAAAGTTAAACAGCTGGTCAGTACATACTGAAAGGGGACATTCAAAGGTAAGCACACTAGGGCATACAAAAGATTTACGTGCTTCCGGAGGCACGTAAGCGATATGTGCGCCCGGAGGCATGTACCAGATACGTGCGTTCTGGCGCATGTAGTAGATACGTGCGCCCGGGCGCCCGTAGGCATTCAAAGCATCGGGAGCGTGAAGGAAAACATGAAAGAAGTTTTATATTGCAAAGCAATTCAGAATTATTGTACAAAGTACTGCAAGAGTGTCGGTAAAACTAAAAAACAACAGTAAACATGTTTCGAAAGCAAAAAATTCACAATGCACAATTATCTCCTGTGACGTCAATTTCTGTAGCCGAATTCCAATGGGAGTGCATCTAGCATGTAGGCGGAAAGCTTACTTTGGTTGAGAACCTGTTGCCATAACTTATGATTTGACGAAAAATATAAAATTATAAGATAAGCTCTCAAGTTAGGGATACTGAAAACGTCTTTTGCGCTAAATATTTTTTTTTTATGTATGTATCTCTGAACTAAAATAACTTTATAGAGTTAGCATCGTTCTTGGAACTTATGAAACTCAATTTATCTCAAAATGTTCAGTTTCAAAACTTATACCGTTTCAATTTCCTCAAAAACGCCGTTGTTATAAAACTTACACGTTTTAAAACATAAAATGTAAACTACTTTTTGTACTTACATCAAAAGATTTTGTACTTATGAATAGGAATAAGAAGAAAGAAAAAACTTATATGAGGTTGCTCCGCCGACAGTGGTTAACTTGAAATTTTATAAGGCTGATATTCAAGTTTAAATAGTTATTTAAAAAGTTGTGTTTTAACAAAATGGTGACATTAAACTTTTGTCTTGTCAGCGCGTAGAACAAATGTGCAACTTTCAGTTTACACCATAGTCAAGTTTTTGCTTTGAATTTTTGCATTGTTGGTTGTGCAATAGCAAGCTTTGTTTGAGTTTATTTTAGAAATACACCAATGACAGTCGTGTCCTGAAGAGTAGTTTTATTATTATACTGCAGGGAGCTGCGGGAAATTAACGATTAACAGAGTGTTGACACATTATAATTGTTTTGTTCACTACAGTAATTAATAAGATTCAAGTTGATACGCTGGAATTAGGCATGGCGAGAAATCCAAAGCGTGACGCTGTTTGCAAAACGCTGTTTTATCGTTGATGTTCCATTTCAGCCTTGTAGTTTCACTGTAAGCAGGCAATGCAGGCAGTGCAAATCTGGTAATACCCTGACAACATCATCGCCATCTTCGACACTTAGCGCTAATTGTTGCAAGTGTCGCACTTACCGCATTGTCAAATATCAGAACTCTACTAGATTTACAATCTTTTCTAACGACCCAAACATAATGGCGTGCTTCCATAGCTCTGTAGAAGGCACATCGAAGTACGCCAAAAAAATACAAACTACATCCCAAAAACGAAATCTACATGCGTACTTAGACGCGTTATATAGCGCAAATATCGCTATTTGGCGCTCCTTAGTACGCATATTTTTCTGTTGAACAGCACTGGTAAACTACCTTAAAAGCATACTTTGATGTGCCTTGAGCGTTTGCATCGAAGTATGCCAACCTTTTTCCCATACTTCTTCACTGAGATATTGTACCGGCGTTCCAATCCTCGATATCACCGCCAAGTAGCGCTATTTAGCGCTATCTAGTAGTTTGCGATAAGGTGGAATGAACAATGCTTCACTCACGTGCAGATTCACATATACTTACAGCGCAGGAAGTTGGTCAGTGTAATGTTGAATACAGTTTTTAATCGAGTAATTGGTAGGGCGTCGCAGTGCGTTAAGTCACAAAACTGACTGTAAACCGAGCAAAGTAATATACTGTACTATATAATGTAACACGAATAGTACCACTTATTCTTTAGCTCCAATTTTGCCAAATGTAGAATTTACCGCAGCTCCCAGGGAGATGCGGTAAATTCAGTAAGAACGTTCTGACACACCTTGTCGGAAGCAATGTCTACATTACTTGAAGAGAAGTATTTAGTTTGGGTCAAACCTCTTAAAAGACTGCAAAGTGATAAAAGTGTTTGGTGGGTCAAAAATTTAAAGAACAAATATAGAAAACAAGAAATATTTACTGCTCAGCTGACACTCAACTCTTTTACAGCTTCTTGTCTCACTTTCTTGTCGTCTGCTGACTTGAGAACAACATAGAATATCTTAGTTGAGTCTGAGAAGCATAGAAGCCTTTGGTTCCGTATAAACCTTTCAACTGTAAAAGGTAGTTCAGTATGACAGAAAGATTTGATTTTCGCAGTAGCCTTCGCCCTTAATTCTTTCAAAGACTTTTGAAAGGCTAAAAATTTAGGGTGATCTGCTTTCATTGGATCGAACTACTTTTCAAGCCACACTTTGTGGAGCAGTTTTGCATTTGAAAGAGCCTCCGGCCATTCAATAACAATCTCGAAAACTGTTCCTGCCTGATGACTTGGCACTCCAAGTGTTCTTTCTTCACCCCAGAATGAAGAAGAATTGCCAAGCTCACATAACATAACATAGTCTCATTACCTTCCCAGATGGAAGAGAGAAGCAGAGCAGAAAACTCTTTTCTCTGTGGATTGGCTTTAGATAATTTTGGTATCTCTTCGCCTCCGTCCTCAACGTCAGCACTTGGAATATCTTCGACTTAGATCACTGAACTACCAATTCTCGACGGTTCTCCAGCGGAGCACCGAGTATTCAAATACTCTCTCACATTTTCTTGTACGTAGGTTAAAAAGAAAAAAAGTGAAAGTACCAAAAATAAATTTGATTCGTACCTGGATTGTCAAACGTTTCTCCCTTCAGTTTGTTATAATTTGCTCGAAATGTTGAGAGCTTGAAAGGTTGAAAGAGTGGATCACGTTTCTGTACTTCGGCCGCATTGTCACTGCCATTAAGCTCTCCATCTTGAAACATTTGACGAAGCCTTTTTACTGCTGGGGAGTCATCGGTTAACCAAGGTCGTCGGGTAGGAGCCATTTTGTGAAATGTCGTATTCAGGCGTGAACGGACGAGTGCAGTTTGGTTTTTGCTAGACAGAGGGCACTGAAGATTGATACCTTATACTCATTCCTATTTTGTAGTGTACTACATGTGCAGAAGTTGCTGCTTTCTGTGATTGAAGAAGGATGGATGCATGAATTTGTTAGGGTTTTTATTCTAGATTTATCGGAATGCATCTGGCTTGGCCCACAACATACCTAACATACTACCTAAAGAATAGTGTCTTTCCCAATCAGAATAATCTTTGCACGCTTGTAGAATGGAACATTGTCTACTTCGTTTCCTGGATGCAGTAGAGGTTTGGGCATAATTTCTAGGACATGTCCAGATCTTGAATAGTTTGTGCATATGTATGCTTTGTTGTACACGTCAATAAGACCTTGAAAGGTTTGTTTGAGTGATTTCAACATCTTAAATACTTGAAATTGTACATATTTTACCGCGGAAAAGGAAGCAGACGCTTTCTCAAACTCTACCAAGAGCAGTACATCAATCTCCAAAAATATTCGTAAATGATAATAGTAAGAAAATTGAAATCTCATTCTATTTATGCACTTTTTAGTACTGAATATAACGTATTTTTGCGGCTATAAACCTCTCAAAATGCGTACTTTATGCGAAAACAGGCCATTTTAGATATATTGAACAAGCTTTTGTAAGTTAGCGATGTGCACAGTAATTTAATTTTTGTATCCTTAATAATGGCATTTTCACGTCCTTCAAATTTGCATTAGTGAAGTCGTGATGCGGAGCCTCGTGAGGAACTCAAGTAAAAATGATACACACTACAACAACATTGCTTTTCCATCTCCACTCCACTTTAAGAACGATATAAAAATATGCTTTCCTAAAGATATAAAACTAATGGGGTATTGCATAACCTCCGTAAGAAGTATTGGGGATGCTTCTCTCTCCCAAATTAAAGAGAAAAGTGACTCGATTGTTACGTCGGAGAAAGAAAACTGAACCACTATATCTTAGAATCCAATATGGTACTGGTAATATTGAAGTTTTCCTTATAAAGCCATATTCAATCTTGACATGGCACATTTCCTTTTAAGAGAAGACCCGTAAAAATGAACGTAGTCAATACTTTGATGCGAACAAGCAGGTGAGAAAACCATTTATATGCTCGTCCCTCACGCACAAGAATCGAAAACCTCTTTGCCATGCCGTTTGAATAGGCAAGTGCAATGGCAGGAAAACTTCGTAGAGCAACGGTTGCAACCTTCCGAGGCGCAAGTATTGGAATCTTATATAGAATTCGTAGTATAAAGGGAAACGTTTTCTACAGAAGATTTCGTTCGTTGTTTGGAATTAACTACTCAACCTGTGCCATTGCATGGAATCTATTGATCGAAAAACTTCCTGTTGGTGCCACACCACAGCATTTCCTTTGGTCTCTATTGTTATTGAGGCGGTATGCCTCTGAACATGTGCACCGCGCATTGACTGGTGCTAGCTAAAGAAACTTTTGTAAGTGGTCTTTAAAATTTGTCGAATTACTTTCCAACTTAAACAAGGTATATCCTGATGTTTTTAAAATTTATTATGCTTTTCTAACATTTATAAAAAATAAATTGGAGTTCACGACTGGAAGACGAATCATTTTATGGATGTTATGCCTGTCTAGATGGTACAGATTGCTCTATCAACCAGACTACTCTATTTTAATCGCGGTGGAACTCTAACAAAATCAAGGCTTCTGGACTTCGATACAAAGTGGGAGTGTAGATCGAACAGCGTAAAATTGTGCGGGTATACGGTCGTTTCCCGTGTGGATTGTTCCCTGATTTATAGATTTTTAGAGAGGCCATGAAGAATTCACTGGAATTAAACGAAAAAGTTGTGGCCGATAAGGGGTACAGTGATCCTAAATTTCTTACTCAAGTTATGGTGAATCCTCAATACAAACTATTGGATGGATTGGTCAGAGCATGTCATGAAAACCTGAACATGCTTGAAACAGTTTCTGGTTTTAGAGAAGCGGTTTCGTCACGATCTACCTATGCATACTGGCTTTTCAAGGAACACCGAAGTGTATTTATTGATGATCTGGAGCTGGCGGGTAGGACAATTGGATCTTGGTGATGTGGCACATTGTCTGCACTGTTTGTCTGTCTGAGTGATTTGGCAGTTTGACCGCCTCTCGACAACTGTACTCGAAGGCCTCGCCCTCTGCAACGGCGGAAGAATGCTTTGCTCTCGATCTAGTTGTCCTCGTCGCGTTTTCTGACTGTTGCCGTCTCAGGTTCTCTTATTTTACTATTGTTCTTTCCGGTTGTCTATTCATCTTCTTTTCCGTGTCGGGCCTATGTTCGGTGTTTCTACTACAACAAAGGCACTAACATTCTCTTATTCTACTATTTTCCTGTCAGGTTGTCTCTTGTTGCTATTAACGGATCGTACATCTATTTTCTCTGTTGCCGCCTAGGATTATGTGTGGTTATCTCGTACTTTACTGAAGGCAGAATCCGCTGACAAGGAGGCCTTACCTTCTCTTTGGCTCACAATTTTTTTCCCAAGAGGTTTTGGTTGCGGTGTGTGAAGTGCAACGCCCTCCTTGAGGAATTACCGCGACTTCGTTATTTTCCGACATGTCGGCTGGGTTAATTATGACTACATACGATGGCCACGTTGGTGGATCGGACACGTGGGACACGGCAGAGTCCAGGAGGTTGGCACAACATTGCTTGTAATTCTCTACCCTTTATGGGAGTAGTCTAGATTATTATAAAATTTGCCGTACAGTACGGGAGGTTAGCTACACACTATATAGTGTCGGGGCAACTGGGCCCTGCCGCTAAGTAAATCTCTCCAACCAGGGTTGGTCCAACCAGGGTTGGCTCTAGACTCTTCGCCTTTGGCGGTATTCAACTCCTCCTCGGAGGGATACCCCGTAGCATTCGGACCGTCTATCCGCCCTGCGTCAACCCAACGAAAACAATTGTGGGAGTATTACATCGCTATTTGTCGCGTTGGCCTTGTATAAGGATTTGCCCGGCTTTTCCGTCTCTCTCCGTCACTCTTGTGACTTCCCCTTTCTCTTTTCCCTTTTTCGGGTTGTTCTCCGCGAACCGCGGCTCGTGCTGACACCTGTCTACACTGGCCACCCTTGTAGAACACCGCCTCATTGAAGGATACGCACGCACCGTTTACACGGATTCCAGCTTCTGGTTTACCTTCCTACGCCTGGCGTCAAGGGTGGCCTCGGCCTTACAAACCGACTCTGTCGTGTCATCCCTGGAAGGGCTTTGATAATGTGCTGCCTCGCCTGAGAAAGATCCCGAACGTCTTACTGGTTCTTTCCCCATTGGGGCATTGCACTACAGTGTGTGAAGATTTTTAATGGTGGATCCTGTGTCTACGGTATCCTTACGTTCGCTCCTCATACCTTGGACAAGATATATTCATCAGAGCAGACCGCACTTGGGTAGCACGGTCATCCGGGGTGGGAGCAGAGATTTTCTTCTGGGAAACTCTGAACGCGTAAGGTGTTTACCTTACGGTGCAGCAGAGCACATGGCTTTTGCCGATCTGTGTCTCCTACACTTCCGAAATAAAGGACATCAAAATCCTTCTACAAAGCTCTGCACAAGAAGCCAATATGATGTGGTTCTATGCCATCCAGAATATTGTTCAACTTTCCATCGAAAACGGCGATGTAATACGACGCTAAACTGTAAATGATGAATTCAAATTTATTTGAATACCAAATGTTATTACGGAGAATTTTGTTAACTACTTGTAAGCATAAAACATTTGATATGTTTCTTAAACTGCTTTCAATTCTGGATTCTTTCAAACATGGGAATAAAATATGACAAAACTCTTTTAAATATGTCTCAGAAACCCATATTTCCACATAAATATTGATTCATGGTCGCTTTTACCGCCTCCCACAGCAGTTTTCAACGAAAATATATTGAAATCGCACCATCCATCCCGAATTTAAGGGTTTTCCGCACGCTCCGGGGCGCACGTAATTTTTTTACAGTTACCCGGGCGACTTTATCTGTAGCGTTACCCTTGTCTACACCGAACCGGTATTTGCAGAAGGTTCGAGGTACGAGGCCGTTTCCGGTAGTCGCCAGCGGTGTTCCTGCAAACTCGTACTACTTTACGTTCTCACAAATCACAAGAGCGCTTATTGGGCTAGAATTTTTTTCAAATTACGCCTTTTCCAGGAACGCAGAAGTACATTTATTGATGATCTGAAGCTGGTAGGTAAGGCGATTTGATATTGGTGATGTGGAACATGGTCTGCACTGTCGGTCTGAACCCAATGATGCGGAAATGATCCCGCTTTGTAGCACTTTTTCTGGAAGACCTTTCCGTCAACAACGGCACACGAACGCACTACGTGCGATATAGCTGTCTTCGTCGGGTTTTAACTTGTCTTCGCTGCGTTTTCTAACTAGTGTCGTCTCAGGTTCTTTTACTTCTGTTTTCAGAGGTTTTGTTTTCACTCTACTCGCCCCTCCCTTTTAAAAGCAGAGATGTTTTCCTGGGACACTCTGAACGCGTAAGGTGTTTACCTCACGGATTAGCAGAGCAAATGGCTTTTGTCGCTCTGTGTCTCCTACAATTCCCGAAAATAAAGGTCATAAAGATCGTTCTATATAGCTTTGCACAGGAAGTCAATAAAGGTTTTTGCTTCATATTTCTGGCTGTCAAAGAAAAGAGCGCACCACAATGCCCGCCCTCGGAAGGTAGATTTCGAAAGAAACTAGAGAAGTACAGTCCTTGTAACACAATGATCAATTGAAAGTAAAAACATATCTTTATTCAGCCTTTGAAATACTCTGAAGTAGCTTTGGTTGGTTTCAGAACCGAAAATGCATGGCACTCTCAGCTTTTAGTTAACGATGAAAAACTGCAATGAAAAGAAAGCGCTGTGCTAACGAGATGGCTTATTTTTTGTGCTGGATGTTCAATTGAGCATTTGCTCCTTCAGGGGTCAATATTGGTCATTTTCAATCTTCAGAAGACCATGTATAGTTTCTTTGTGTCTCATCAGGTTGTACTTCCTGCCGAACAACCTAGAGCACAAATCGCATGCAAATTGGGCATCGCCGTGCACCTCCTCAATATGCTTCCTCAGTTGGTATTCATAAGCCAACATAAGCTCGAATGGATTGCATTGGAACTTGGGGTCGTGTCGTGCTGAAGCCAGACAGCAAAGAGCACGGCGGAAACAGAGCGTCAAGCTTCAAACCGCACACAGCACTACAAGCCGTGCGACGTGCTACAAGCTGTACGCCGGGCTTCAAGCCACGCTTCGTGTCTGTGAGGGCTAACAACAACCGTAACAGACACTGAAGAGAATGCGCTGAGCTTGAAGTAGTCGTTTGTGTCACTGTGGGACATGACTCTCTAGCAACGTACGTTTTGTAAAACCGTCCACGGGTCTCTATAAAAAGCCCGCGGACAGATTCGTAAACTAGAGATACGCTGGCAGGCGTCTGATTGAACTTCCTCTTCCCCCCTCCTCTTGTCCTGAACACTACACTTTTTTCAATCGACCACCTAACTTTTTTCTCGGTGTCACAACCCAATGGAGAACGACGCTTCGACAGTCATGAGCGCACTGCTCAAGCGCCAGGAAACCGAGATGAAGAGCATTTATGCCTCGTTCTTAAAGGCAGAGGAAGAGTTCTACGAGCTGGCATCAGTTAATTACGAAAAATCGGATGCCGAGAGGAAGAAGGACTTTGACGAGCGTCTCAAGGCTGTAGAACTCAAACGGGAAAGCATCATGCGACACATTGAGATGGCGAAAAAGAGAATACAAACAACTTTGTCGATCCTGTCAACAACTTCTGCCGGCATAAGTGCAAACCACTTGACTGGAAGCAGCCGCCCGTCGAGGTATCGCAGACCTCTTTTGCCGTCGTTTCGAGGAAGCAGTCTACGGCAATTAAGGATCCCTTTGAATTCCTTGGGAAGGTAAAGGCCCTGCTCACGGCATATGAGGTGCCAGAAGACCGATGGCTCCCCGCATTGCTGACCTTGTTGAATGGGTTTGACAGACAATGAGCGGAAAGGAGTCTATGAGGATCAGATTGGCGCCAGGTGCATGATACCGTTCTGCACCATTTTGAGTCAGCTGCAATCAAAGATAAGTTCATACGAGATCTGATGACAATCTCGCAGAAACCCTTTGAGACAGTACAGGAGTACAGCGATAGGTTCGCCAGCCTCATAGTACGCACTGGTCGCCGTTATGACGATGAGACGCTGGTCGCAGGGTAACTCCACAAATTGGATGTAAATCTACAGGACCCCTTGCAGGTAGCTCGCGCAGCCACACTCAACACGCGGAAGCGCACTAATCCTGGTAGACCTTCTGTTTCAATTTCAGAGCAGATATCGAGTGCGATCACATTGGATTCCTCTCGCTCCTCGCGCCTAAGAGGAAACCATTATCCTCTGTCTGGCACGTTTGAGCAAGAGAAATCGCAAGGTGGGAAGAGGCGCCATGGTGGGCGCCACTCCTCCAAAAGCCAAGAACGATACCGTGCGCAATGGAAGGGCGAAGAGCCGTCGCAGAGAAAGGAAAGACCTGACGTGGCGACAAGAGAACAACTCCGACAGGAAAAGAAATGTTACCCCTGCCGGAATCCGTGGCAACGAGGGCACAAATGTGCGGATCATGTCAAGAAGGAGCCGCAAGCTGCCAAGTTGCATATTGAAGCAGCCTTGGACTCCACCATTAAAGTAGAACCACAGCCTAGTCCCGATTGTACCGATGCCGGGCTGCGAGCGCTCTTAGGATACGACGATCATGACTCGGAGACACAGCTTTTGAGGAGCATTGTGGAGAGTGACAAGCTGAAGGAACCGTCCCTCAGTGCACTGACGCCAGCCTCTCAAGACGCCGCGGTGCTCCTGTACACCCCTGTTCGAATCAATACAATCGATGGATGGGCCATGGTAGATTCTGGGGTGACATCCACATTCCTCTCCAGCGTTTTTGCTGAGAAGCATCGCATTGCGGTACAGAGAGTGACTGGAAACATCCTAGATGGGCGTGGACAGGCCATGGCTGAACGCAAGGGTGTGACAGAGATTAAGGTTACAAATGGGGCTCGCACAGCTCATATTACCGCAGAGGTCATGCAAATGGCGCCTCACCGGGATATGATAATTGGTTCACCGCACTTCCCAGCATTCGGGTACTCTATCGAAGGCATACCGCAAGCAGTTAGCTTGTCAGCTGACGCCAAACAGCTCACACCCGAACCCGTTCCCAAGAAGCCCGACGAAGCTCCCGAAAGATCACGAAGTGCTGCGGATATATCTCAAGATGTGGATGAAGCTTTGCAGCGCAATCAAGATATTCCGTTATCAGCTAGGTGCACCCATCCGTTGGCTGTACTGAGAGTCAGGCCTTCAAACACTGCTTTTATCTGGAGCCGTGTCAACTTCGTCTCACGCCGAGACGAAGATCGTGTCTACGCTGAGATAAGTCGATGGCTTTCAGCCAAAGTCATCGAACCCGTTCCTGCAGACTGCGCAAACTCGTTTCCAATTCTGAGCGTACCGAAGAAAGATGGAGAAGGCAACCTTGTTGATGTGCGCCCATGCGTGGATTTACGTCGCCTCAATTCGCTCCTGCCGGACTCAGACTATCCTCTGCCTCGCGTGCAAGACATACTGGAAGCCGTCGGCTCTGTATCCGGACCCAACGCGGTGTTCACTACACTACAAATCAGAGATGGGTATTTCAGATTTCCCATTCTTGAATAAGACAGGAACCGGATCGCTTCCCGCTGGAAGGGCACACACTATCGCATGCGCGCCGCACCGTTTGGAATTAAGACTATGTCTGCTAAGTTCCAACAGTTGATGGATAGAATTCTTGGCGACGTCCCGTACGTTGCAATCTACATCGATGATATTATCATTTTCTCAGACAACATGACCGAGCACACAGAGCATGTGCGAGACGTCTTAGAGAGGCTGACCAAGTGGAAGATGCCCATCAGAGTTGACAAGTGTCGTTTTGGCCGAAAAGAAGTGAATCTGCTCCGCTTCGTCGTGACTGGAGAGGGCATTTGCAAGGATCCATCGAAAGTGGACGCAATCGCAAACTGGGAAAGACCTCAAACTACTAAGCAGCTGTTGAGCTTCTTAGGAGCCGCTAATTACTACTGAAGTACACTCATGCGAGTGAGTATCAACAATGCCCAAGAAATAGGGATACTATGCGCAGCACCCAAGCGGGGACAAAGGAGCGTGCAGCGACGATAACAACGGGGCACGAGAGAGGCGTACAGCACCGGTAGCTGCGGCAGAACGACCCTATGGGAAACTAGACGATGAAGAATCGGCTACGTGGTACTTGGTGTTTACTACGGTGAGCTCTGCCCAGCGGGAAGTGCTCAAGTAGACCCCCCGGGGCAGCAGCCACGTGTCGAAAAATAATGAACAATCTACCTACAAAGGGGGTCTCTAAGGGCTGGGACACCATGGTTCGCAAGCCCTACACGTGGACACCCTAAGGGGCACCTTGTGCATACTAACTACTACATCTACTTACTATGCATGCCCAATATGGGCCAGTGCCATTGCACTACAGACTCCCCTTCTTAAATCCGACCTCGTCCTGAGGTCGCGTTAACCCGAGTTAGGGTATCCCGACGTGGATTCTGGCTCCTTGCCTGTGCAGGCTTCGAACGGTCACAACCTGTTTGGGTGGTATTGAGGGCCGTCTTCTTTGCAGCTTTTTGCAAACGCGGGAGCCAAGATACCTGTGGTTTTCTGTTAATACGACCCTTCCGGGAACGACAGCCGCCGGGTCCTTTGCTCGTCGCGATTGATTGCGCTATGCAGCCCGATTGGATGTTCGATCCCGAAGGGAGAATTCCTGGCTTCCTGATACCTCCGGCTTTAGCCGCGAACGTTACTCCGGCAGCAGCTGTTCCGTACACCAGTATGACGCCCCAAGCGGGAGGACAGTGGGTGAATCCCACTCCAAACTTTGATCACATCCCTGACCCGGGTAGGGTAAATGTCGGCGCTCGTCATATTCCGACTCCATATCCAGTACAGGAGTACCTACTCATGGGGACACTGTACTTTGACGCGAAGCGGTTCGGTTCGGTACCGACCTATCAAGGTTTTTCGCAGAAGAACCGCCGCAACTGCGTGGAGCCTTGGCGGGCCCGGTGGGGAAACTTGCCCATCAATCCTTCGAAGGAAATTCGCACGACCAAAAATGGTGAAATCCCCCCGGACATGCCGTTTGCCCGTTACTGGGACGAGATTGAATATCAGAAAAGAATGGCCGATATAATTGGCCGACTAGGAGCCGACTACGCTTAGTTTGGGGAGAATATGAAGATACCTCCGGTGGGTCATTTTCTTCTTGGTGCCATCGCGTTCGAGCCCCCTTTCGACGAAATATATTGGGTCCGGGACCGGGAGTACTGGGGGGAGTTTGTCGCCGACGATGCCCGTATAAGGGATACGCACAACTACCTGTTTGGATGGCACAACCCGGAGTATTTCGATACGCTCCCGTCCGATTGTGCAAAGCACTCTGTCCCAATTGGGACTTCCATGGCGGAAATAATGTCTGTGTCCCGTCATTTGGGTATACCGACGCCTTTCTTCACAGCATACTACACCAACCTGATGTGACGACCACCAGATGTGTTCACAAATGCCATCTGGCAGGTCTTTTTCGCCGAATGGGTACTGTTCTACTTCATGGGATGGTTAAATGCAGCCTGCTATGGGGTACCGACTCGCACAAAGTGCCGCGATTGGTCTTTGTACCATGACGATAACCTGCCGTCTCCAATTGGTCGGTTGTTTCCGTTACCGGCTGCTGTGATTAGCTATGCCCGTCGTTTGGGTATTCAGAACATCCTTCGTGGTTGTAACTACGGTTTTGCTGACGTTCGGTCACTCCTGTTACATGTAACTGGCATTGACTGGTCCCAAACACCTGGGTTCTTGTGGTACGATTACGAGACAGACACGTACTACGACATTCTGAGACACCCTGCGGGGCGCGACGATGGAAACACTTACGAGTGTATGCCGCCTTTCTTATCCGTCGGTGAGAGAATGCCAAACTCGGAGGCTCCTGAGTTCAAGGATTATTGGCCCCGTGGTGTCAGTTTCGTCGCTGCTTGCTTGGAAGAACCCAGAGACCCGCCACCTGGCCCATCACTGCCAGATAACCCTGGACCCTTGCTCGGAATGGGCTTGGTAGACAACGACGACGACAAAGATGAGAGTCCTTCCCTGCCTGATGCCGCGAACGTACCTTGAGCGCCTACCGCCTCCGTCTCTGTGGGAAACCGGGGTACTTCTGTTGCTCCCAGTAGGGCTTCCGGACGTGTTTCGTCCTTACCAAATGCAATGGTTGGCATTCCGGTTGTTCCCAGTCTGGGTCGGGTTTCTAGCGGCGTTGTGGTTGGCCCGGGTACGGCCATTGCTCCAGGCGCGTTGCCCGCTTCTGCTCCCATGCAGGTCGGGTTCGTTGCGGGAGTCAGCATTGCTCCTGGTGGGGTTTACAGTCCCGAGGTTGAAGCTTCATTAACCGCTATAGGGTCAGAATGCCAGAGGATGGGCGTCTATGCCCCGACTTCTGTCCTGGATGCACTCATCGCAGCCCGATCCTTGGTCCGGGACGTCTCGTTAATGCCAGTTATTTCCTATAGGGTCGCTTGCTTGCGTCAGGCTTTGACAGCCATCGTGGCCAGACACAGTGGTATTCTGGTATCGGAAATCCTAGCTAATGTGAGAGCCCGATTTGGGATTGACGACTTCCAAGAGGGTCGAGTGTCTGCTGTTGCTCGTGAACAACCCGTGCGGGGTACCAGCATGCGGACTCAGACGTCCGTAGTGCTTCACCGTGCGGATGAGGCCGTCGCTTCGCTCTCGTTCATGCGTGTGCCTTCCGAGGATCCTTCGACCGAGGGCGGCGAGCCTTCAGCTCCACAGAGTCGCATTGAAATTGCCGAGAAGGGCAGGAACGACAGGCGCTGCTAGAGCAGCGGCGCCGGGTGCGTCTGTTCCCAATCCAGATAGTAGTCCTAGTGGAGATCCCAAAGGGTCTGATGACCAGCTTCTGATCGGTGGATGTCCCGGTCTCCTGAATCCCGAATCATCAATGGGTGAAGAGGTTGTTACGGGTGGACCAGGTTCCGCTGTTCAGCGCCGACGTCTTGCCCGCACTGGGGACAAAGAGTAGAGCAGACACAGTGAAGTCTTGAATGCTGTTTCATCCTACAGAGGGGCGGGTTACCTGCGCGTCGTGAGGAGGAGCGTCCAAATTGGCAAGTGTGCGGCGGCGGATCGTGCTTGGTGGCGCGCGTCGCCCACCAGTGATGCAGATGAATGCCCTCTGGGGTTGAATGTTGGCACGGGCGCGGCGCGGTGCCAGGGGCGACTTGCAAGGCGAATCAAATAAAGTTGCTCGAAAATTACGCGTTCAGGAGGTACCAAAAAGTTCGATTTCTTGTTTGGCCTGTAACTCGGAAACGCGGGCGTTTCAGCCGCTCGTATGCTACATTTTGGGGTGCCCGCAACGCCAAAATCCTTAGAATTTTTTGACGTTGTCGTGCGTCCCCCTACGGGCATTACTGGCAACTGAAATCGGTTACCAAGCGGCCGCGCGCCAAGTGGCGATGCACGGTACTACTGTACTGCATGGCCTGAAGATGTGGTACGTGCCGCGCGTGTGTCCTGGCGGGTCATTTCAGTTCCGCTCGATGCGCTTTGCGCGCCGTACGCACCACGCCGGTGAGCGGCACGGCAAGCTCCAAAGAGAGACGCGCGGTCCCACGTGGGTAATACGCAACGATAGAAGACGGTCGCACTTCTTCCTCCCCTTCTTAGGCCGAGCTTTGTCCTCAATGATCTGCGTAATATGGATGCATCTGGCCGCGGAGAACTGGCCCGGTAATCAACGAAAATTGTCCTGGTAAGGGTTGTGCTCAACTGCGATCTTTAGAGCGCTGGTGGTCGCGGTGAGTTCGTGAACGATATCGGGCCACAAAGTTGTACGGGACGGATTCCATTGGCTCCCATGTGTTCTGTGAGGGTGGGTATTTGTACCAACGGACCTTCACGATAGGCGTGCCGTCGTCTGCGATTCCCTCGCTGACGACTTTGTCGACGACCCATTCACGGGACTCGGAGGCCTCCTCCATAAGCTCCGGGAGATGGGTTTCGTCCGAGGCCTCATCCGGAACCGGTTGGGCATCAGGGTCGACAGAGACCTGCTTAGGCGCCGCTCTGATGCAAGGCGGCTCTTGAGGGGCTTATGCGTCTCGTACGGGTTCAGGAGTTGGCGGTTCACTCGGAGGGTGGCCGACACCGTCCCGAAGGGTTTGTGCATCTGTATCCCGAGGGGCTTTGGTGACACGGTCGATGGAGACCGTGTCGTGAAGGGTGCCGTCCAATACGGTCACAGTGATTTCTGTAGCTTTGACAACCCCCAAGGGACCGGTGGTGCGCGGTAAAAGCTTTCGGGTAATGCCTTCATATTCTGCCGTTTCGGTCGATTTCCGTGGTGGCTTGTCAAGGAAGACGTAGTCCTCAGGGAAAGTAGAGACGGTAGCCCTTACACGGGAGTCAAAGTCAGCCTTGTACCGTTGTTGGGCTGCCTCAATCTTGCTCCTACCCTTAGAAAGGAGGAACCGAATACGGGAACGTGTTAGACGTTTCACTGATACCGAATCCAGGCTCACAGGCACAGCAAGGGACAAGGCCGATGTTGGCGCGTTGACGACTATGCCGGGAGGGTGACGCGCCAGAACCAATTCAAAGGGCGTGGTTCCCGTTGTGCGATGGACTTTGGTATTGTATGCAAAGAACAACGGTTAGACCAGCTCGTCCCAGTCGTGGTGGTTCTCAGACACGTAGTGTTTGAGACGAGCCACGAGGGTCCTGTTAAACCTTTCCGCCTGCCCGTTGGTTTGGAGGCGATACGCTGTCGTTAGTAAATGGCGTATACCAAGGTCCCCACAAAGAGCTTCGAAGAACTTGGCAACAAACTGCGGACCATTATCCGTCAGTAGGAATTTCGGTGCCCCATACGGTAATATCCAGTTCTCTAAGAAGGCCAGCGAGATGTTGGTCGTCTGAGTGGCTCTCAGGGGTATTGCTCGTGCCAATTTGGAGAAGCGGTCTGTAATAACCAGGATGAACCTGTTTCCATGTTTGGTCTTGGAAAGTGGGCCCAGAATGTCCATGGCCACAAATTCCAGTGGACCCGCTGCGGGAAACAACTTGAGGAATTTTTGGTGCTTGTGCAGTGTCCCTCTGGTGGCTGCACAGGAGCGGCAGTCTTTGACGGTCTGGTAGGCATCATGGGCTATAAATGGCCAATAGAAGTCCCGACGTAGAGTCGCGTACATTCCTCTCCCACCAGGATGTCCCGCTAAGCGAGGGTAGTTGGATAAATAGAGGACGCGGTATCTTAGGGTAGACGGTACCAATCGCTTTATTGCTCCGTCCAGTGGCGAAGTCCTAGCGAGAAAACCATGGTGGTCGTACCCAAATCGGGACTGTGGTTTCCCCACATCCTCGGGTACTTTCCTGCACCAGGAGTCTTGCAACTGCTGCTCCAGAAATTCATCGACCGCAATCGGCATAGCTTCCTTCTATTCGGGTTCGACAGCCATCACTACTTCCCGTTCTGGGCTTTTCTCTGGTTCTTCCCAATCTAGAAGTACGTTCTCATACATGATATCCCCTTCCCTCACGGTGTCCACCAGGCAATCATAGTCCCCAGAGGGGTTCTATGGCGAAGCATGGAATGTCGTCCTCGAGAGATGTCTCGTTCAAATCATCAGTATCCATACGGGACAGTGCATCTGCCGCTTGGTGTTTGACGCCAACACGATGCACAACGTCGTACTCAAAATCTGAGAGATGAAGTCTCCACCTAGCTAGTCTCCCGCTACAATCGGCCAAATTGCGGATCCATATAAGTGAGTGATGATCGGTCCTAACCGTAAATCGGTCACCTTCTAGATATGGCCTCAAGAAGAGCATCGCCGACACAACTGCGAGGCACTCCTTTTCTGTTGTGGTGTACTTGCGCTAAGCCCGTGAAAGAGAAGGACTCCAATACCCTGCAGCCTTGTATTCTTTTCCATCGGGCTGTTATTGGAGTAAAGTACAGCCAACCTATACATCCCACGCGCCCGTGTCCAGTATGTATGGACGTCTCGGGACGAGTAGAGCCAAAATGGGTGGAGAGATTAGTCTATCTCTCAACTCCTGAAAGGCCTCGTACTCTTCGTCGCTCAGTATCCCAAAATTATCGGGTTTTACCTTTCCGAGTTTCCTATTCAAGGTACAGCACGCGAGCGAAGTTAGGGACAAATCTTCGAAACAAAATTGCATAGCCCTACAAAGGAGTGGATTTCCGTCTGGGTCGTGAGCGGTTTAGCTTGCCTAATGGCTTTGTACGTCTTCTGGGAAACCTGTAGTTCTCCAAGCCTGACTACGTGTCCAAGGTAGTCCACAGAGGCCTGAAAAAAGAAGCATTTCTTGAGCTTCAAAGTGACTCCAGCGTCCCGTAAAACGGTTAGCACGTGACGAACGTGCGGGAAGTGCTCCTCCACCGAGCGGGAGTACATGATGACATCATCCAGATACACCAGAGTGTACTGCCACTTGACCTTATTCAGGATGATATCCAGCGCCATCTGGAAGGTAGCGGGCGCGTTCTTCAACCCGAAGGGCATTCGCGTCAAGTGGTACAAACCCATATGAGACGTGAAGGTCGTCTTGTTACGAACCTCTTCCGCAATCTCAACCTGCCAATACCTACTATTGGCGTCGACGGTGGAAAAGATGGTGGCTTCCCCAAGGGAATCAATACACTCATCCATGCGTGGGATGGTGTATGCGTCCCGAGTGGTCACGGCGTTAAGCCTGCGATAATCAATACAAAACCACCAGCTACCGTCCTTCTTCTGGACAAACACTGCAGGGCTTGCCCATTCGGCTTTTGAAGGTTCTACGACGCCCGATTCCAACATACGTCGTTTTTCGAGGCCTTCCCTTTCTCTGGCTTTGTGTCCAGCCCTGCAGGGGACTTGAAACACTGGTTTTGAACCCGTTTCAAATTGAATCCTGTGTAATGCCGCGTCAATGTGGCCTAGTTGCCCCTACCACATACCTTCAAAGTCCTGTAGAAGGTCGATAATTTGGTGCCAATGGGAAGAGAACTCTTCGCCAATCTGGGCCCAATTCGCGCCAGCCTTTCTTTCCCTCTGGGCTATTCTCCTGAACCAAATGCTCCGGTTCCTGTTCCTCGCTGGGTCTACCTTCCCTTTCTTTAAGAAGAGGACCCCCCTATGAACCGTGGTTCTGGGCGAGGAAGGTACTGTAAAAGGGCCATATGGGTACGACTAGTGGCTGCAGGTACCGAGAAATGGCCGGAAGATGGCCTTGTGGCACGGAGTGATTTTTTGGAGTTTTTTAATTGGCTCAGAATATGGCCGTTGGGATGGCAAGGGATTTCCATTGGTCCAAAAATGGCCTCTCTTGTACTCGAGAGTAATTTTTCGTCCATGTTTTGGTCCCCTGGAGACACTGGCCAGCTTTTCCCTTTCTGGGTTTACGTCTACCAACGGTACCAACGGTACCATTGTTACACGCTTGCGTGCAACGTAAGAGTGTTACTGTTACCCTGTTCACCTCCCATCCTTACTCCCACGCTAGCAATCACTCCGGTCTACGTACGCATCTTTTCTGTCCACCTACACAGACCGCGTTACCTCGCTCCCAATCACGTCCTTCGCTGTCTCATGACCGATACCACTTCGGATTTCTCATCATCAACGCCCCTTCGTCCCCTCAAAAAGATATCTCCAATGCCACGTCGCCTAGGTTTGCAGCAGCAGCAAGGTGTGCGCATGAAGTTGCGACCTTCTCTCCTCCAACTGATTGCGTTGTTACTTTGTATTGGATTTGCTTGAGTTCCACCATCGCACGCCTTACAGAACGCCCCACTACCTTTGTTTCCATCGCTGGCATTCCCTAACCCCACCGGCCCCAAACATAGAGCCAACGGAACAACAACCTCCAACTCCGGTTGTGTAAACGAAGTTGTCGTTTTCTTCGGCCAGTTCATTGACCATACGTTTGTGGCAAGCCTTTCGAGTGATGAGTTTATGAACATTCCCATTCCGAAGGACGACCCCATCTTAGCCAACTTCTCTGGCCGATTGTTTCAGTTTCGGCGAAGCGAACGTGCAAAAGTGGATGTCCTCAGTGTGTTTGGCTCCTCACAAACCACCGTTGCATTCAATATCCAACAACTTGTACAGCAAGATGCAAAGCTGCTATCGGACACCTGGTGCTTCGGTCCGGTCGATAATCAATGCTACCGTACAGAGCAGTAGTGCTGCAAAAGTTGCACCCGCATCTCTCTAACAGCTTCCGCGACAGGCCCAGGTTGCTGCTGAAATTGTAAGTGCGCCGCGTCCTGCAGCAGCGGCAATGACAGTGGGTGGGATTGTTTCTTGTACTCCGAATTCGAAAAAGCTCCCACCAAAGTTTGATGCCGAACGACCGATCAATTCATTGTCATCTTCGCTAGATTTTGCTTCAGTGTATGGCCCTGATGAAGCGCGTGCAAACGATTTGCGCTCGTTCAAGAACTTAAAGCTGAAGGTTTCAAGCGGAAACGTGCTACCGTTGAACACGCTGGGGCTCTCGAATGCTCCAACTGCAGGTGCCGAATACTTTCTTGCTGGTGATCATCGTGGAAACGAACATCTTGTGCTATCTGCTTTGCATACCATCTTCGTGAGAGAACACAATTCGATATGCGACGAATTGAAACGGTACTTCATAATTTCTGATGACGATCTGCTGTTCCAACTAGCGAGGATGATCAACATTGCACAATTTCAAACGGAACTATTCGTCGCGCTAACGCGGTTTCGAAAGCTTCTCATGCAAGGATCACTTCAGTATGTATGCTTAAAGACATGTGCTCGATGGTTCTTCCAACGCTGTCAGTGGATGTGAACAGATTGTCGTCATGGTGTGCTTGTTTTCCATTCCAGAATGAGCCAAGAACAGTTGAACTGCGCAATTTCTGTTGGGGAGCGGGTTTAGAAGGAGGTGGAAGAGCACTACAGTGCACAGGTTTGCTTTTTGCAGGTTATCGAGGCGTCACCACGTGGAATTTGCTTCTTCACCCGCCTCATGCGCTCAAGACCGCAATGTCCAGGAATCTATGCTATCTGCAGGAACCCGTTCACTGCAATAAAGCCTAATAGACAGACAAGCGTTGCACCAAACCTGGTTGCGTAATGAACGGCCTTTGAAAACAGTCGACCAAACTTTAAGAGCCGATATAATACGGATCGTTCTACTCCTGCCATCTTGCTCCTTCACAAAGACTATTTCCATTGCCTTGTGTACAGCCCCAACTTCGGCGGTGAATGAAGACACACCTACACCATTGGGCACAATTCCTCCTCCGGAGAAAACCACCGTCCCAAGGGAGTAAGCTCGACGGTAAACTTCAAGTTTATGGTGAACCATTGTTGATTATCGTAAATGATTCGTTTCTTGCACTACTTTCTCCGCAATTTTGCTCAAACCGGTTACCAACTTTAAAGATGGATTCGATGTATCATGGGTTGGTGCGCAAGAAAGAATTAAGAAGAAACACTAACAGAATAAGCAGGAAAGTACAGATCCAAGGCAGAGTAGGCCGACCATCTCTTATCCGCTTGCTGCCACAGAAGTTGAATACCTTCCTCACCTTTAAGATTCACTAATGCAGGAGATTATAGGGATGATTTCCGTCCGAATTTCAATGTGCAACAGAACGTCGAGCATTTGATCTCACACGGTAGCCGAGCGGAGTTACTTGGTATAAGCTGCATCACTTAGATTCCTCGTCAAGACTCTTTATGAAATCTAGGTACTCTCTTTGCTCATCTGTGAGACCGTCACCCCCCTCCCGCGGCATGATCGGCAATTGCTTGTTGCACTTCATCAGATTCAAGGACATTCTTTGCTGCATCTATCCAGAACTCCGTTTCTTTACGCGGATCGCGCCCAAACGCATCCTCATGTGAAAACCTATGTCAGCAGTCGGCGATGCAAGCAACAATAATTCAAGATGAACGTACCGTTTCCGATTCTGGGTCGAGTCTATGATTGAAGAGTCGCTCAGCTCTCTCTCTTCTTCTCCTTTGCCTCCGGAGTATTGATCTCCACGACTGGAGGTGTCTTCCATAGTTCAAATCACCTGTTGTCTCTGTTCCTTGCCACACCTAATGTGTGATTTCCTCGAAATGGTTCTATGTTTCATGATGAACACGAGTGGGTTGTTCTAGAAAAAAGGCTGACGAAGGCCTTCGTGGTCGGGCGTATTTTCAAGCAACTCAACTTCATATTGACTGAACCGCTACTTCACTGAAATGACGCCTCCTTAGCAATTGAGTAGCAATAACGGATGTTCAGGGAACGGAATGTGACTATTGACAGAGGTTTAATAAGCTGCCTGAAAACCTTGTGTACGCAGCCGAATAGAACTCGGTCGGTAGAGCATTGGCGTAACGTTACCCTCGCTCCAATACTTCTCCAGACGCAACGCGAAACTCTGGTCAACGAGATGCCTTGGAAACCGTCTCACGTTCGTTGTCGTTAACAGCATATACCTTCATGTTCCTGCCTGTCTCAACCTTGTTGGCAGAAACTGCTCCGCGATGGCGCGACGGCGCAGATACATGGAGATTTTGAGGTCAGGTTATTTGAAATGATAAGGTGCGCATGCTCCCAGATTTCAAAATAGATCTCTGTTGGGTACGAACTTTTTACTAGAGATAACTTACGAAGGTACAGTAGAATCTGATCCGTCAAGGAAGTTAACAGGCTAGCACTGCTCTGTCCCATTACTCATTTCCCAGCTGAGTTCTCAAGTACGAAGGTGCTTGTATCTGAAAGGGGGTCGAATCATCGAAACTAAGCTGTTCGAAGCTGATCAAGAGGATTTATTCTGATATGCAGAGCTTTGTGGCACCTACGTTCTGCATCAGGCGACCTCTTTTCATGGAATGCCGTGACAAACCAGTACCACGAGCTCGCCGCCTAAGTCTCCCAACGTTTCGGGAGAGTAGATACTTGCAGGAAATGCATATCGAACGAGCGAAAGGAAGACCCATTAGGGTTGCATACACGGAAACCTTTAATCTTATGATTTCGCCTTTGACAGTAACAAAGCCGCAACATGAGATATATGCGTTTTCGTTTGCTCAGTTTATGCAATGGATAAACGAAGAGCAGACTGCGATTTGGAAACATCAAGAATCTGAATTCGACGACGAGCACACTCTTCGTACCGCAATGAAGTAACAACTCAAACAGGAGAGCAAATACTTCGAAGACGAAGGTACGCTTGCAGAAGGACTCGATGGCCCAGAGTTTAGTCTCTACCCCATTCGCTTTGAGATCCCAAGATGGGCTTACATTGCCCGTATAAGGGCACCTAAAGGCGTTCTGGGGAAACGTGCGCTTCAACGAAATCGTGCGAAACGACGCAAACGGGCCGCTGCCGTGCAGATCATGCGCAACCATGCGAAGCGGGGATCTGATTACATATTTTCCGCCCTTCCAGAGAGTTTAACATTCCCATTCTCAGTACTTTTGGAAGATGTCTAACAGTCTTTGCGTAGTACGTTTTCATGGGCAAATCAGTTCGGAGAAGAGGAATTACGCAGGCAGATGTATTGCCAACGCTAGCGACTCCAAGGCAGCATTGGATGAGGCAACCGTATCAAAAACCTCGTCGTGCATCAGAAGAAAATAGTGGTGCACACGTAAGATGGTAACAGAACCGATTTTCACATTGTTTGAATGATTGGGTTCAGACTCATTCACGGAAAGAAAAGATGCTGACAATAAGAAAGAGTCTCCTCCGGAAGTTACTCTCGTTTCGTGAACATCGGCCTCTAGATTTGCTTTCATTTTCAAAACTCGAAGTTCTCCATAAGGTCAGAACATGGGTCTTCGAAGACAATTCATTTTCATCCAATCCAGATCTAAGACACTGAGCCCTCCCGGCCGCTTCTACGTCCACATCAATGTTGGTAATCTTTGTTCTAGCAAGCATTTCATGAGTTTAACGATAACCTGTGTGGCTGCTCAGCTGCTTTGCACTAATCAACGTGTGCAAATGGAAGGAGCGCAGTAACGGCCTTTTGTTTCCTCTTCGGGATGTGCAACTTCAAATGTGAATTCAGGTTGTGCTCTTCTTTCGTGTCAAAAGGGAGTATCCGTTCTTCATGTATAAACCTCTTAACCAACAATAGTCTTCAGCCAGCCACGTTCTAGAATGATGCTCAAGCATTCAGTATGACTGAGTCAGATTCTGAATACACCATCCACTCGTTGGTTGGGAACTTAACGGTGCTTGACAAGGGACTTCTCAGATGGAAACATGGGCAACGTACACCGATGACCGCTGCCCGATTTCTGCTTCATTGCTCCGACTCCCAGCGGTCTTAACCCAGAACGTACTCCTTGACATCCTCCACGTTCTGCGAGGCCAAGCCACCTAAGTATTGAAAACTATAGTTTCCTGTCCCACTGAGGGAGAAGCACCGCTTGAGACCATCATTAGAGCAGTTCACGGCTTGAGTGCCATGGGCACAGACGTGTTCAGAACACATTTCATGCCACATTTACCAACATTATTGGAAACCCCTCGTCAATGCCCGATAATGCAGAAGACGAGATTGTGAGAAAAGAGATTGAGGAGCGAGTTTTAAGGTTGAGTCAGGGTATATCACAGACAGTTGCAAAGGTTGACACCTTTATTGTAAGCGATGTGACGAGTGTTCAATGACAGTTGAGGGGATACTTGGGACTGTATAGAGTGGATTATGTGCGTCGGTCCCGCCAGAAACGTAACCATTTTGTGCACATTGTCCTCATCAGCGATCATATCTCTCTTGAAACGAGAAACGATTCATACTGGTCAGTGAGAAACCGCAGAGAAAATAGTCGTATGGGATGACATAAGAAACGAATGGAGAACATACCTAATATGCGATTGAAATTGGCCTCAATGGCGCGTCCACCCAGCTGTTCTGCAAGAAGTGCCATTGGGGCGGCTTCGCACATTAAGTGCAGGTTGTACCATATAACGATTCCTACAGAACAAAGAGTAGCGTAAAGGTCTGCGATAAAGCAACCGGAGTCAATCACTTTGCCTCGCAAGCTGGTGACCACCTTCCTTGTGTTGTGACAACACCTAACCTTGTGTCGGTTCTGATTTTGATGTATTCACAATACATGTCGTTACCGCTGGAAAACTTGAGTGGCTTGTTTGTTTGTTGGAAAGACTGCGTGGCAACTTGATGGAGACAGAACGAGAGCACACCATCTCCCAGGGTATATGTGAGAGTAGTGGCGGAAGAGTACAGAACGTAACCAGCTGCTATTTGATCAGCTCGCTTTTGTCGAAGATCCAGACGGGTGCCAGAAAGATTGGGCGGGGAAGCACGTTTGTACACGATGAAGGAAGCAACACATGGCAAGGGCTGTCCAAAGTGGTCCACGTCTAGGGAGGTAAGCATGACCACGTAAGGGCCGTGCACAGCAGAATCACAAAAGGTAAGAGGGGTCTCATTCTTGGCAAGAATAATGCATGCGGCATGCCATTTATATACGTTTTCTCCACTCTGGAAAACCAAACTCATGATTTGAAGTTGGTATGAATAAATTGTTGACTGTTCGAGCACGAAATGACGTAGTCCAAGCGGGATAGATCGTGCGATGCAGACATGATGATGAGGGACATGTGCGTGCAATCGCGGATATGTTCATGCCCATGGAAGGTCCAACAGTCCATCTGCTCCTACAGACTGTTTGTTTGATGCTGGTGAACTCGTGACCTGTGCTCATAAGACGGGTTCTTGCATGGCAACGCACACCCTTGTTGGACAAGAGCAACAGAGAAGATGGGGCTTGAACAGGTACCAGATCAGTTGTCAACATCGAAGGTACTCCAGCATCTGCTACTACTAACGCACAAATTTGACCGGTAACATGGGTTTGGAACAACGACATCTTCTCGTGCATTAATCATGTCCGTAAGCTTCGTCATGATAAGAATAGAGCAGTTCAGCTACGCAATGTTCATACTTTGCATTCTCTAGGTTCCAACTTGCAAGAAGAGCTGAGAATGATGAGGGCATGAAACAGTATACCAAACAGCACAGACATGTGTTAGATGGAACTGCTGGAAACCTTTGTCGACCTTTTTCAATGCTGCTGTGATCTAGATCCATGAAATCGGCATGCCGATGTAAATCTTACAGAACTGAGAGTGACGGTTAAAAGTATTCCGTTTTCATGGAAATGCTCACCACCAGAACCTCAGCCCCCAAACTCGTTCGGTGGAAGGATTGAAGATGTTGGCGTCAAGAGCAGAACTAGCCAAACGGAAGAACATTGCAAGGAGCACAACTTAGCAGATTGAGGAAAGCAGCGGCAAACGTAACCATCTGAATCGACCTACTGATGCAAGAGGCAAGCACTCGAATCATAAAAGCACACTGCTGAAGAAGTCGGCAGTTGGTGAAGCTTAATCTTCAATGGTAAAGAAATCAGATTAGAACCCTTTTGCCTGCCAGAAGAAATAGAAGAGATGAGTACAAAGTGTGCTAAAGAACGGGTCCAGAGCTCGCTTCCTCTTGGAAGGGCCTTTCCCACTTGTGCGACCGGGATCCGACCAACTAACGGAGATACCCGTTGTGTTGCTGCCTATGCCTTGTACCGTTGGTACCGTCGTACCGACGGTACGCGGTAAAGTGACCTGCATCGCGTGGGTGATGATGAGATCTCACCACTTGTCGGAGGCCTTAGTACCACCGGCAACGTCACTATGACTACTAAACGCCTCATCAAAGCGCAACAAGAAGGCCCGGCATGGCCAGCGTATATCCACGTGTCATGCGATTCTGCCCGAATAGAAGAGAATTTATTTCACCAACGATAGCGCTTCGCACGCCTTCTTTGACGCACCACTGCGGGCGCCAGCGACTTGCCCTTCACATCCGTAACCACGCCAAAGTTGCCACTTTGCGGGCCGGTTTAGCGCCGTTTCGTCCGAGTTCCCACACCCCCGCTGACGCCCGTGCAATGAACTCCGCCGTCCTGAAACAGGCTCAAGGTGCACCGCAGTTAGTGACGTCGACTGACATTCCCTCCAGTCTGACCGTGAATGACGGCGATATCCAAGCGCACAGGCTGTTGGAAAATGACTTACAATAGCTCTTATCCGAGATGCAATCAAGTTTCAAAGCGTTTTCCGACAACGCGTTCATTCAGATCGACCAGATGGAAGCCAAGAGAAGCGAGTAGGATGCGACCCTTGTCAGTACTTCGAAGAATGTAGAAGTTTGATCTGAACAACAAGCCAGTGCTGCTGCTCGCCCGCTGTATCCCCGAACAAGCAAGCTGCGGTTCGAACTAGTTGAAGGGATAGTGCGCCTGTTGATTGTGACGTGTATGTGTTGCGAGTCACGTTGAGAAGGTAACTGCGGCGAAAGCTGGACCAGATGAGGAAAGGCGAGCAAGAGCATTGCAGTTATATACTTTGTACAAATGGGACACGCTTTCAACTCTTGTAGCTCGTAGGGACTAGTTGCGAAAAAGCCAGGAACATAAAAGGTGGTATATGACAGCGAAAGAAACGCAGTCAGCGCTACGAGAAATGACGTTATGATAGAGCAACAAAGACAGCATGCAGGAACATGAATAATGAGGAAGTTATTGCACATAGAGGGGAGAGAATCTGTGTGTGAAACAACACTGCTGCTCCAAGTTAAGCCAAGGGTGAAGTAACGCGTCCGATAGTGGTACTTTGTACTCGAATGTACCAAATTCGGACAAGGAATTTTCGCTCCAGAAGTAACTCCGCCCCAAAGCGCTCCAGAAAAATCGGGTCTCGCCCTCGGGGACGCATTGGTGTTGGTGAGGTTGCCCAACCTTCACAGATTATCGTCAACTGGGGTACATCCATCCAGCTAGAGAGGCATAAGAATGATGAACGGCCAAACGTCTTGTTGATAATCGCCAACGTCACCTAGTCCAACCTCTGGAGCTATATGGGCCAGCTGCGATAACGATGGAGGTCCATTATTTGTACAGAACTGCGAAATACTTGTGGTGTTCTTTATCTCGGCGATCTACAGGGTGTATTCGTAGTTGTACAAAACCGGCACGGCGATGTTCTCATGATGTGGTAGCAACAATGTGTTTTGAGAGCAGATGTAATTGAGTCTGTGAACGAGTTGTGCGTGCTGTATATGCACCAATGCGCGAAGCAGACCGGATACAAGAGTAACTATAAGTAGCATATCTCGGTACTGGTCCACTTCCGTCAAGGCGTTGGCATCGGCGTAATCGATGAGGAGGTACAGAGTTCGCGCACTCTCGTACATATCTACAGTGGGAACAATATTGAAAGGGTCAGTCATACAAAGCGAGATGAAGGCCTCGTGCATGGCCTGCGCAACCTGTGAAGCGCTCTGTTTTGCCTTGGTAGTGTCCTTGACGACAGTGAAAGTGACAGGCTCTTCCAAAAGCAAACCAAGAGATCAAAGTGGGAACATCATATACCTCAATAATGATACAAGGACAAAGCAGGTTGATATTTCGAGCCTAGAGATGGTATTTTATTGTCTCTGCAAGTATCACTGCTGGTGCAGACACACAAATATCATTGTCTTCCGCTTCATATACTCCTGACATTAATGGGGTGCTGACGGTGGGGGAATGGATTTTCTTGGGCATTTCATGCCCCGTACTGGGTGCGTGGATCTTGATTTTGAATAGTAAGCGTTTCGAGGGGATTTGATTCGACGGTTTCGATGTTCCGATGTTTTTTCAATAGAGGCTTGATCAGAATCATGGGTGAGACGAACGAGAATGGCATCCGATGTTGGCAAACTATCCGCTGGAGTCAGGAAGTGACTATATACACGCACAAGCCTTTCCTCGACTTGCAATTCATACAGATATTCTTCGTGCTCTAAATTCGCACTTGATACCATGCTCTCGTTATAATTATTATCGTCATCATCATCGCATTGGCTGACCTCCTTGCTTGATACAATGTGAGAGGAGTTCAACAGTTCACCATCAACAGACATATTCTTGTCAGTACTGGGCACAAGAGACGGCGCATACTGAGATGAAATGTCTGTTCCCTTGCTCGGACTGCTCTGAGAATTACTTTCTGCAGCTAACACTCTCTTCTTCCTAGCGTATTCTGCATACCAAGCACGCCGCTTCTCGAGACGTTTCTTCTTTATCGTTTGTGACTCGGAGTCCCGTTGAGTTCTATACGTTTTGCGCTGGTTTTCATTTTCCTTAATCCGATTTTTTTTCACATTCTCGCCAGATCTTCTTTCTCAAGAATCCGCATGAGGCAGAAGACTTTGTCGGCGGCTTTGCCAGGTTTTTTTCTCTCTCTGTAACAAAGTGTATGTGTTCTGCATTTTGAGCAGTTTCAGAGATGCTTGTTTCTCTGATAGACACCCACTTTGCAGTGCATGGTACCAACAATTTTTTCAGAGAACAATTCGATTCCTCCGGAAGAGTAATCTCCCGATACCTACCACTCATGTCCGATCGAAAGATGGTTCTGTTCTGAACACTACGGAATGGATTTGGAATGATATGCACCTTCTGCCTCCGCGTTCTCGTGGAACATGCCACGGACCTGTGGCATGTTACAACTCACCTTACAGAAGCATCAATCCGTGCAAGGTTATCCTCCAGCTGTATACAGATACTTGTACTGTACACTGTAACCAACACCGCTGGTCGCACAAGTGAAAATCGCGCCTTCGGGGTTTCATGCGACTCTTGGTGTCGCCACCACCCCTGCAGTCCTTCCACGGGCTACCGCACCGAAGCAACCTCACCGACACGCCTTGACCGTGCGCCGTCGGTGCGGACCCAATTTGGGACCGGCAGACCTAGCTGGATGGCTTGCTTGCATCCGTTGTAGGACGCGTAATCGGAGCAATCAGCGCTGCTCACGTGCAGCCGTGCGGGCGCAAACCGAGTTCTCCCCTTCTACGATTGCGTGCTTTCAAGCCAAGCCGGAACAAATATCACCTCAACGCAGAAGCATCAAGCCGCCAAAAGACCATCAGCGACGAACGAGAACCTGAGACCTTTCCGCCATACGACAAACAGGAGAACGCTGGGCACCGCGTTCATTACCAATGGCAAGTTGCATGACGTCGGGGTCTGAGGCACTCTGCATTCAATTCAGAAAAACGTTGCTCTGCAGTGGCTCGAAATCCGGATTCCATAGCGCTCGTGGTACCGCATGGGCATGTGCATCCAACGAACGTGCGTGTATGCTAAGGTTGAACACTCACTTCTGTGGCGATGAAGAAATTTGTGTATTACGGAACATAGAAGGAAGCTCCCTAACTACCACAACCGTCTCATAGAAAGGCAACAGCAGGATACTGCCCGTATGATCACCTTGCCGGAACCCGGGGAGTTGGTGATAGGTACGGCATGGATTGGGTCAGACGCATAATCCTTTTCCTCACCAGGTTCCTTGTCTGGTCTTTCACGCAGATCTGCATTGCCTTTTCCTGCGTGCAGTTCACTTAGGCATCAGTCATTCTTGTTTATTCTGTCTGTCGTGATATGAGCATGTAATTGGAGTGATTCTTTGCGATTATTTCTCATGCTGCCTTACAACCTTGCAGAATGGATTTTCTCTCCCTCTTGTCTTTGAAGCGACACGGATCAAGGTAGTACCTGCGGCCTTCAATATCCAGGAAGCCAATTACTCTTTGGATACAGCTCGCATGCTCCGTCGTAATTTGACCATGCCCCTTCTTATCGGTGTATACCAAGTCGAGCATGTCATCTTCTACCATGTTACTCTGCCATTTGACATCTGTGAAGATAGCAGCTACTCGCATTTGGGGAAGGTCGAACACAACTTCCATAATGTTGTGAACGGAACCATAATATAGATGCCACAAACTTGCTCGAGCTGCCAGAATCTGATGTGGTATCTAATTGCGAACATGTTTCTGGAGGGAAAAGCGAGCAGCAATGCAGTACCTTTGTCGAGCATGTTCTTGTGAGGAAGTGCGATTGGATCGGACATGATGGCATTCGATGGTTTCGATTGCAAACTCATGCCCACCTTTACTCAGCGTTGCTCGTCTGAACTGCTTCACTGATATTATTTTGGCTACATCCTTATCACTCGGGAAATTGTCAACCAGAAAGTACCTCACAGCTCGATTTTGCCCCTTGCTAAGCTTGGTGCATATTGTTCCGGCTCCGTGACCTTTGGCACCGGTATGGTATTCTGACCCACTCCTAGTAGCAGTGCTACGACCTGATATTGTCATGGGATATGCATTTGAATCCTCAAAAAAGTCTGTTAGTGCCTTTCCCCCGTTGGCTACTTTTAGAGCAAACAACTTGAAGTTTTTGTGGAAGAGATGTGATGAAATATTAGAGGTTTGCTGAACTCGTCTCCCAATCTATCCTAACAGTCTTTCCACAAGGAACTGTGACGTTATTGGGAGAGGGCCACATTCGCTGAGAAGCTCTGGTAAATGCAGTATGGAATGAGTGGTGGGAGTAAGACAGTATGAGTCATGCTTGTGCTGGCAAAAAGAGTCGCACAAATCTTGCGTAACATTCTTCCACGACTGCTTCCAGATCCTTCACGCTCGTTTCATCACAATTGTATGCGAAGCTTAGGTTCACAAGATTCTTGGTCTGATTCCAGAGGTGGACGATCTGTCTGTTTACCTTGAATCGGTGAAAGAAGGGGAGAAGATACAGTTCCACATGACGCTTAAAATCTTCGGCCTTGAATCGAGACAGGTTTTGAAGAGAGAGTGGAGGCTCTTCCCCATGAGCTTGGTATACCATGAGCACAGTTATCAAGGGATTTGTTCATTCTCTCCATAATAACTACAGGTATGCAATAGCTCGGCAGTTGTTGTTGTTTGCTGTGTCTGGGATGATTACCGATAACAAGTCTGAGAACCTGCTTAGCCAATCCCAAGAGAACCAAGTGCATCACATCATACGAAAACGAGAACACAGCGTCAACGAACAATTTTGATATGCAGGAGGACCGTTTTATACCTGAACTGTTAGTTATTCGTCTTCTCGTGTTCTCTTCCGTGTTCTTGGAGCTCAATGTTTTCCAAATCGATCGAACGTCTGATGCCGATCTTTTTCGAGCACATTCTGTTCTAATGATTTCGCCGCTTTGGTACCAACTTCTCCTGTCTAGAGCCCTCTTCATTATGGAATTGCTTTCCGGTACGGCACATAAGCACCGTAGCTCTTTCATGTATGACCTTTCTTTCATGCAGAATCGACAAAATATTTTCCCGGTGTGGCCGACGTAACCAAGGACTTTGGACGCAGCAGGCCAGTCTGCGGTGAAGTACAGAACAAAGGCCTGCAGTTTTCGTAGTTTCCCATCATGACAAAGCGTTGAAATTCCCTTCTCCATCTGCTTCAAATCTGCAATAATGTCCACCATGAATGTATCGAAGTACTGGGGGTCATGTGTCGAAGGAATAACAGAGTGATCAACACTACAAAAAACAATTTAGATGCTCGGCTTCTTTCATGAGGATCATAGTTCAGAATGGTGGAAATGATAGGCCAGCAAGAGATGGCTTCTCCTTTGCGATTCTTGGAGCATTCAAATCCATCTGAGGACAATGTCAGGAAAATGATCAGTGCGTCGCTCTCCGGTGTACACTTTTCCAGACGTGCACTATGCTGCCGTAAGAACATTGAACCATGGTAGTAATCATGCTCTTCTACTAAGAAACCCGTTCATGATGGCATGAAACGAATCAGGAGCACGACATAACGCTTTTAGAGCCGACGAAGGCTTCATCAACCAATACTTTTGTGAGCTTTTTGCAAGAGGTTTATCGCAGCTAGGGCACTCGGAAAAGGTTTTCAATCGTCCGGACAAAGCGGCATGCCCACTACGGCACATTCGTACAAACCTTTTCTCAACATGAGCCTTACGAAAAGCATACGAAACAAGAGTTCTGTACGAGAACGGCGAGATAATCGGTGCCACTTTCATCAGTCTTTCCAGAGCTCTCTGGGACACATTGGAAACTTCTGAAATGTATATGAAGCGAGCCAAACGTTCATATTCTCTCTGGGTGGGAGATAGATTCTCCTCCACTGAGTTCGATGCCACCCCAAGAGAGGACTCAGCCCGATTTGTTAACGACGCACAAGATGAGTGAATGGCACAAATAGGAGAAAGTGATGGTACTTCGAAAGGCGAACCAACGCCGTCGTTCATTGTTCCATTGGCACACGCCCCAATGTCAATCCCCTTCGTATTAAGTTCATGCGATGTACTGGCTTTCGCTGGAGATTGACTCTCACTAGGATTCAAAGGGTAATCGTGTTGGATCTCTGGACTTTGGTCCTCATTCATTTCTTTAATAAATTTACATTCTTGCGATGAAGTTCTGTTTCCATAAAAAGGGTCTTGAAAACGTTGATCTTGGGAAACCCCTTCTGGAAGTACTACTTCCTCATTTCTACCGAGCGGAGTATCTCCATGAGTCTCCGAACTGCGAGCCCGCTTATGGGCAGTTGTATGTTCAGATGGGTATAAATCTTCATCGTCAAGATGATCTTGTTCGAAAAGCGATTGCTTACTGTGAAATGAGATTTCCCATCGGTATCGTTTTCTTCCTCGTCCCATATCAGAGTGCTGGCGGAGGATATTCTTATGTGATCTAGAAAGAAGGCAGAGAATAACTATACACCTATTGGATGAAGGAGATGCCATAAATTCGAGAAGACACAACAATTTCCAAAGTAGTTATTCTAAGATTGGACAACGAAAAAGTTTCAGGAATCATTTACTTTTCATTTCACCTACGGCTTTTCATTTCGCGTCCGTGTTACTTGAGCATTCTCCGCGCGCGCGTAATGATCACTCAGAAATTCTACCGCATCCCAGTCCATATCAACAGGGCTACTTCATCCCGTTCTCACCTCCTCTTCGTCATCTGTGACAAACATTCAGCCTCCAACTGAAGTACTCCATCGCACCTTTCGAGCCACGAGCAACGCTCTTTTGCGATACATTTGTAGCGTTCACCGCGAGTAAGTTTGTTCTCCATATTCTTTCGCAACCCATACGATCCTGGGTGACAGGATACTAACTATGAATCCATTCATGGTTCGATTTTGCATTCAGCATGACTACCAGGACCCTTCACCGTGTCACTGCAGACAGTGCTATGCAGACAGTTCCATCTGCAGCACCCGCGCTATCTTATCAAGCATCCAATCAGCAACGGAACCCGAGTGAGAGTGTCAATCGTGCAGACCGTGGTGTTGATCGTTCAGATTGTGGAGTTTCCCGTGAGCAAGAACAGCAACTTCCTCCGAATTCTGTTATGATTCCAACGGCCTCAATGAAGAGGCGATTGAAAGCTTCCGACAGACCTGGGGTGCCCACAGGTACTACACTTTCTGCGCGAGCACTCTTCAACCGTTTGTATCAGGAAAGGATGGGACGCGAACGCGACTCAGGCACGTGGCAGGCTGACTTCCCAATCTACACTGCAATGGCAAACGCCATGAAGGACGATATTCGCTCCTTCTTGTATCATCGATTGGGTGTGGAGCGCGGTACTCGAACGTACAGTTCCTTGAAGAGAGAGTTTCCCTCACAAATAATCCAGATGAAACGTAAGCTTGTCGAACTGTACCCAGTTCTGGCAGCGGCACAAAGCGGATGGGTCATGAATGAACTCATGAAGGAAGCAATTCAGAGGGATAAGAAGGCTGCTGCACAGGCGTAAAAGCGACGAGCAAAAGCTGCAAAAGCTGCAAGCAGTCAGCAGGGTGCCAACCATAATGCAAATGGTAGCGACGTGCCTCAATCTAGTGCGAAGCAGCCAGAACGGTCTGTTCCTTCAAACGGAGCAAGAAATGTTGCGGGAGGCGCCGGCAGTATCAGAGCGGAGCGCCACAGGGTGACATCGATGGCAGAAAATGAGGAACCGCGAAAGGAATTTGAAGCAAACGCTGGCAATCATGCAGCGGCTCCTTCTGACGCGGGGCAGTCCGATTGTATTGCTCGGGATGGAAACAGATTCAATCAGAGGGACGTTCAGAATGCTGCCCGGATCGAAGACGAAGATGTATGCGATTTAGATCACCCAGGTTCAGAAAACGACCAAGATAATACTTCTGGTTTTCACTCTCTACGCGACCAAGACAATGAACGCGGGACGAGATCTTCACGGAGAAACAAGGACAATCGCGATCAAGCAGAGGATTCAGAGCATGATGATGAATATGAGATAGTGTCACGTCGCGACTTGCGAGCCCCTGTTGCGGAGAAGCAGCCAAAGAAGAGGGGAAACATGGTCACTCCTAGCCTCATGGAGTTTACTCAATCGGAGGAAGAGTCAGAGGAGAAGTGGGGGCATGATGAAGACGAAATAATTCAGCGAAAGAATCGAGGCACAGCTGCCGCGAAGCCCTCAGCGAAGGGCTCCCCTAACTGCGGCGAAAGTGATGAACTGGAGGAAGAGTTAGAATATGAGGACGAAGATGAAGTACGTCCGCGTCCGCGTCCGAGTTCACAAGCTACTATTGCTAAGAAGCAACCCAAGAACACCGGAAAACGCCGATTTGTCACACACGTCGAGGAGCCTGTGAAGCGTAGGAAGAAGAAATCACTTGAAGCAACCAATCCTTCTCGTAGCACGTCGTTGAAGAAGAAACCCCGGAACAATCGAATTGGACGCAGTTGTACATCGCGTCCCCAGGAGAAGACCCAGAAAGTTCAGAACAATACCGCCAGAAGGATTTCTCAGAAACGTTCTAGAAAGCATCTTCTGCACAAAACAACGGACCTTGTCCGTCCAACTCCTGCGACTGATCGCGAATGAAGGAACTACCAACCTTTCAGCCGTCGTTACAGCACTAACGTTCGTCATGCTCTGTTAATTCATTCTTCCCAGAATGGGTAAGTTTTTCTCATATTGTTAGCGTCTGCTCGCACAGCACTGACTTTTGATAATGTCCCTGTCACATCCTTTAGTACCACAGATTAACGTCGACCTTTCTCCGATGATGGGATTGCTCTGAAAGAGGGCGGCGAAAGAGAGCGGCACTAAATCGCAGCCCAGTGCTAATCATGACAAATTCCATGCTATCTCTGATTTCATTTATTTCTTCTACGTTCTACTGTTATGGGGAAAATGATGCCATCGTACCGTACATTACGGGCAGACGTTGGACCAATATATGGCTCGCTGAGGCGCCTCTTCTGTTCTTGTTGAGGACTGAAGACGAGCACAACTGGCCATGATTCAGTCCAAACTCGACTACCATTAGGGTCCCAATTCGTAACCAAGACGTCCTCATTTTGTACGTGTCATGGCCACCAGGATAAACCTTCTTGAGTACCTGTCTAGTTTTTATTTAGGCCACAAAAAGGTCTCTCTTTAGATGCCCCATTTGTACTTCTCTTGTCCATACACGGGTCATGTAGTGGTCGATTTCTGAACTACTATCGCATATGACCGATGGAGGAGAGATGCTCGTGATGTGACCTGTATATGACCCATGCGTAGTAAAGTATGTAGGATTTGGGACATATTTCGAATGCTTTCGGATCTGATCTTGGTCCATTACTTTCGTAGTTGCGGTATATATTGGGACATATCTTTGGGCCACATCGTGTACCCTTAGGGACCTTTCCTCGGCATGCTGAATGGGGCCATTTCTAGGCCATTATTTTCGTCCTTCTATGGGACATTTTTCGGCCACTTCTGGGACATATAAGGCCACCATGCGGCAAGCATAAAATTGGCCATTTGTCGGCCAGCCATTGGCCATACGTGGGCCAGCCAATTTGTTCACAGGGGACCTCTGGGACAGTCACCAATTATAGTTAGCAAGCGAGGGGCTGGTAGAGCAAGGCCAATGACCATATTTTTGGGCATACGAACTTCCCGATGGGAGAAGTTGCTTACAAGTATCCGGAAGGGACGATTGGGAACGATGTTCATGACACCATTCGCCATGGGGGAAAGATCTCGCGAGACCGTTTTCGGATGGTTCTGTAGAAATACCAATCCCGGGGTCTTACAAGTAACTAGCACTTCCCGTTGGGTCATGGGGGGGTATGGAGAGCGGTCGATCGAGGCGGACCGTGTTAGAGAGATTTTGGTGGGGGAGTAGCTCCACCACCTTCTTATCTCCAAAGGGGCCTTTTGAAGCGCCAACAATTGCAACCGGCGCTGACCCATAGACGGCGACTTTGCGTTCGCGAGGGTAGATTGCCGGTACATGGCGATCGATGAACGAAGTACCCAGGAGGACATCTGCGGCCAAATTGGTGGCCACGAAGAACGGCATTCGAACTGTCAGATTCCCGATCCGGGTATGAAGAGAGATGGCGCCCAAAAGGTTCATGGGCTCCTTCGCCGCATTGAACACCCGTGGGGTTCTATTTGTTCGAAGAAGTTTTTCGTAACCAGGAGGGAGATGTTTGGCGTGAGTAATATTTAGACCTGCTCCAGTATCCAAAAATCCCATGAGGGCTTTGGTGGTACGGGATGTGAGTCCCGTCTCCACCTGGATTTTGTAGTTCTCCCGAGTCATTAAGAAGAATTCGTCCCATTAGGGTTCATCATTCTCAAAGGGCCCAGGAGGGCTACCGATATGGGACTCATCAGGATCCCTTTGTGGGTTGGATTCTGATGTTTCCCGTGAGGCGAGGAAGGTTCCCCGAGAGGAAGGCGTCGCCCCTTCGTCCCCCGTCTCGTTTCCTTGTGGGACCTTATTACTAGGGGAAGTCTCTTCCTCGTAGGTAAGAATCTGATTCACCTGTGGAGGACGGCTCTGTTGTCCACTAGGCACATTCGGCGACCTTGGAGGCGGTGTGGCACTTCGTATCGATGGCTGTCCCGTTGTAGGTCGTGCACCCCACGAGGGACGTGGTGGGCCCTTCGGCCTGGATTTGTAGTGTCCTTCGGCCACACGCTGTTGGTAGTTGGACTCACAAAATTGTAACAGCGCGTCCCGATACTGGGGTGGTAGCCACTCGCAACAAGGCCGAACCACGGACAAGCAGATACGACAAGGAGCCGCCCTGCTTGGTGATGCCTGTGCTGTCCGATAGGATGACGGCGTCGCCTGCGATGGCGTCAGTGGGCTCCTTGGGGAAGTGGGTAGCTCTTGAAGTACCCGAACATCCGGTTGGGGTTGTACCGTGGATGGTGTCGACGTTGAGGGAAAAGAAGGGAGGGACGGAGGTGCAGCTGGTTGGACTGCCGAAGCAACTGCGTCCCCCTCCGCAAAATGCACTCCCCAATGGGGTTCATCTGTATCAGTCGACACGGATAGAGATGCTCGAGAAGAGGCCCGACGGGTTTGTGTTGTCTTCGCCGCTTCCAAGGTTTTATGATACTTCTTGCCACCCCTATGGGTATCTCCCAACCCCTCGGCATAACTGACGAGTTGAGGGAAGAAAATTTTGGGATGCGTGGCGGAATGATTTCGTACACTGGCCCTGATAGCGGGAAGGAGTCCCTCTATGAAGAGGGCCTTTAGGCGGGTGTCTGTGAAGATGTTTCTACAGCGGAGGTACTTCTGCTATAATTGGTCTGCGTATTCGCGTTCTGACACCGCTGAGCTCTGACGGTCCATGATTTGGTCATGATAGGTCTCTGCCAGGATATCGTCAGTGGCATACACCTCAAGTAAATAGTTGATCACTTCTGGATAGGATGTCAAAATCTCCGAGCTTCGGACATCAACGGCACCAGATTCGCCTGTGATCTTGGCGCTGAAGGTGTCCCTTGCGGGTCCCTCAAGGAAAAACCGGAACAGCCAGAGGTCTGCACCCTCATGAACTCCATTCTGGTCACATGCAGTTTTAAACTACGATAGAAAGCGTAGGACCAAGATTGGATCTTTGCTCGTAAACTTTTGGGTCATTTGTAGCTACATACGCTTGGCATGCTTACAAACTGCTCGGGCAACTGAGGAGTCATAACGATTGCTCCTGTTGGCCAGTCGGTAGTACTTAAAACTCAGTACTTTTGCGAAATCCCCATTGTTGGGCCGTATACGGTGTAAATGTGATACTTCCACCTCTGGGTCGGAGTCTTCCAAATCAATCCACTCAGCATCATCGGCGGAACTTCAGTGCGAGTCATCTGAGTCGGAAAAGCCACGTCCCTTACGGGTTGACTTTCTCCTGTTCCGACGTCGGCCTGGAGATCCCTTTCGTCCCGTTCTGTCACGACCCGATTGAGACACGCGACAGGTACTCTTCTGTTTCCCTAGGGGAGGGGCCTCCAAGTTGTTTCTGTCAATATTGGGGTCCCCGGTGGGTCTGGAATCTGCATCAGTCCTAGCGGGGATAGTGGGCGGTTGCCAAATCGACACAACCGGTTGACTGTTAATGTTTTGTTCTTGCCCACTGGGGATAAGCTGCAAACGGCGCTGCACCTCAGTGTGAACACTGGTGGCAATAGCGCCGTCCAGAACTCCAGAAATTGTCATCCTTGAAGCAACCCGATGAGCAAGAGTGTCCGCAGGGCTTCCACTTCTGCAAAGACCCTTTGGGTCTGCGAAGGTGTTTCTATGGAGGCATGCTGACGCATAGCCTCCATACGATTACAGAATTCGGTGGGTGTAGACTGACGGAGAAGATTCTCAGGGTTGTCCATGGGAGGCAGGATCTCTCTATGAGCACTTTGAGTGCTGTGGGCCCGCGATTGGGTGTCCGGCGCGACTTCGACAGCACCGTGATCCCGAAAGGTCACAGCCATTTCGGCATGCTCATTTGAGAAACCTGGAGGGGTGGTCACGATGGTAAAGTGAAAAGATTTCTGTCCGGCTTGCGGCAAAGAAATAACAATTGGGCGAGTTCCAAACAACCAATAGATGGGAAATGCGGTAGCTGTAACCGCAAAACTTTCCCAGGAGATGAGCGAAACGGAACTGAACCAAGAACGACCCACCAGGGTTATTCTAGATCGGGAGACCAATGAAGTACACTCACGCGAGTGAGTATCAACAATGCCCAAGAAATAGGGATACTATGCGCAGCACCCAAGCGGGGACAAAGGAGCGTGCAGCGACGATAACAACGGGGCACGAGACAGGCGTGCAGCACCGGTAGCGGCGGCATAGCGACCCTTTGGGAAACTAGACGATGAAGAATTGGATAGGGGGTGCTTGGTGTTTACCACGGTGAGCTCTGCCCAGCGGGAGGTGCTTAAGTACACCCCCCGGGGCAGCAGCCACGTGTCGAAAAATAATGAACAATTTACCTATAAAGGGAGTCTCTAAGGGCTGGCACAACATGGTTCGCAAGCCCTACACGTGGACACCCTAAGGGGCACCTTGTGCATACTAACTACTACATCTACTTACTATGCATGCCCAATATGGGCCAGTGCCATTGCACTACAACTACCGACAGTTCATTCCAAGATTTTCTCATGTGTCAAATCCACTGGATCTTGCTCGGAAACAAAAAGGGTCCCTGAAGTGGACCGAGGAGATGGAACGTTCATTCGAAGCTATTCGATGAAAGATGACCGAGAACTTGGAACTAGCGTACCCCGCAGATAACAAGGAGTACATGGTCGGCACAGATGTATCCAATTACGGACTTGGCGCCTGAATAGGACAGCGTCAATCCAATGGCGAAGTGCGGTTAATTGCTTTTGCGTTGCGATCGTTATCAACCTCGGAACGGAATTATGGAGCGACGAGAAACGAATTATTGGCCATAATCTGGGCTCTTGAGAAGTTTAGGTGCTACACAATTGGACGACAGTTTGTGCTCCACACTGACCATCGAGCGCCAACGTTTCTTCACAGCCAACGCGACATTAACCCCATGATCGCTAGATGGTTTGACCGCATCATTTAGTGCAAATTCCGGATCTTACACTTGCCAGGGCCCCATAATTATTTCGCCAACGCACTCAGTAGGAAAATGCCAAGCGTGACGTTGGCTAGTCTCACTGTATGCAAACGTGTCCGGGATGAGAAGGGGCTCTCATCTGAAGAGTAACGACAAACGCTCGTGACGGGATCCCATGAATTTGGGCATTTCGGGGCGCTGGAAGTCTTCAACACGCTCTGGCAAAACGGTTATTGGTGGAACGGAATCAGAGCAGATATCAAGAATGAAAAAAGCTCGTGCCTTTCCTGCATGCGATACAACATTCAAAAGAGAGGGCTCCATTCTCTCAAGTCCATCATTGCAGAATTTCTATGAGATCACGTTGCTGTAGACCTGATTACGTCTCTACCTGAATCAGATAACCATCGAAATACGCTGTTGATTTTTGTCTGTATGATGACTAAGTTTTTTATCCTACGTACCCCCGAAAGAAAGGAAATGACGTGAGTAGCTCGCGCATTGTAGGAGATGATGTCCGTGTTTGGTACTTCGAAGATCATCCAGTCCGACAATGGTTCGGTATTTGTCAACGAACTCATCACAGAGTTTACCAATTTGAACGAAATCAACCATCGCACAATTTTTCCGTATAATCCTCGAGCGAATGGTGTAGTTAAAAGGGTAAACGGGATCGTGGAAACAATTCTTCTGAAAAAACTGGACGGTGCAACATACAGATGGGAAGAGTATGTGCCATTCGTACAGCTAGCATATAATTGTGAGTTTGCTACTCTTACTGGCTCTACTCCTTTTTCTCTCATGTTTGGTCGCAAGATGAACGGGTTCTCGAAATTTGGAACAACCGCCACATCCTCATCTTTCAGTCTGGAAATATGGAAATCACACCAGAATAAAGTAGCTCAAACGGTTGTTTAATCTGAGACTGAGAATGTGAAGGAGATAAGGAAAAGGACGCGAGGTACTTTGCAGCTAGTCGACGAATGCTGAAACTGGACGCCTTTCCGCCAGGAGCATTGGTGATAATGAAGTACGTGACCAAGGACATAAAGTGGGATGCAAGATTTGAAGGACCATTTACAGTAGTACGCAAGAATTGTGGAGGCGCTTACGTTTTGCGCGATGAATTGGGCAAGCTGAAACGTGCAGTACCTCCTGATCATTTGAAATTGGTTGTGCGCAAGGGAGACAGCGCAGTTTATGATGACCCAACTTATGAAGTTAAGAAGATTTTAAAATATCGAACAGCTACAAATGGGAAGTTGAGCTACTCGGTAGTTTGGAAAGACAGAAATATGAAACAAAGCTGAGAGCCTGTTGATAATTTCAACGACATGCACATTATTTGCCGTTATTGGAAGTCGGTCCGTCCAACAAGAAGTGCTCTTCGAAAGAACAAGACGAACCTGGAGGGGGAGATGTCGTGCTGAAGCCAGACAGCAAAGAGCACAGCGGAAACAGAGCGTCAAGCTTCAAACCGCACACAGCACTACAAGCCGTGCGACGTGCTACAAGCTGGACGCCAGGCTTCAAGCCACGCTTCGTGTCTGTGAGGGCTTACAACAACCGTAACAGACACTAAAGAGAATGCGCTGAGCTTGAGGTAGTCGTTTGTGTCACTGTAGAACATGACTCCCCTAGCAACGTACGTTTTGTAGAACCGTTCGCGGGTCTCCATAAAAAGCCCGCGGACGGATTCGTGAACTAGAGATACGCTGGCAGGCGTCTGATTGAACTTCCTCTTCCCCCCTCCTCTTTTCCTGAACACCACAGGTCGTGCTTTGTCATTCTGTGCTAGCTGGACTCCTCTTTCTTTTGTAATCGTTCGTGCATCCCGGCACCGGACATTCATACTGCCCTTTTTGCAGACGGCTTCACTCCCCTCCCAGAGCGAGCCTTTGAAGCGCCTGCGCCGCCATACGAACCCGCTACTGAGCGAATCGCTGTAATTTGATGCACACATTCATTCAAATCCGTGCGGGATATTTTCGCTCCATTTGCTGATCCGGCCCAAGCTGAGTATGCTGAACCGCGTTGCTCAGCTACAGCATTCCTCGTCTGACTTTTGGATTGGTGCGAAGATGATTCAGACCTGTTTGACCGACTGCGAGAGCTGGAAGATGAACGAGATAGTGAATTTAGGGGACCACTTGTATGTTTTCGCTTGTTTGAACTGGGGCTGTCTGAACTCATCAGGTGGCGAAAGGTCGCTTTCGACCGTTGTCTCTACCTCCTCCAGGGAGCTGCGGTAAATTCTACATTTGGCAAAATTGGAGCTAAAGAATAAGTGGTACTATTCGTGTTACATTATATAGTACAGTATATTACTTTGCTCGGTTTACAGTCAGTTTTGTGACTTCACGCACTGCGACGCCCTACCAATTACTCGATTAAAAACTGTATTCAATATTACACTGACCAACTTCCTGCGCTGTAAGTATATGTGAATCTGCACGTGAGTGAAGCATTGTTCATTCCACCTTATCGCAAACTACTAGATGGCGCTAAATAGCGCTACTTGGCGGTGATATCGAGGATTGGAACGCCGGTACAATATCTCAGTGAAGAAGTATGGGAAAAAGGTTGGCATACTTCGATGCAAACGCTCAAGGCACATCAAAGTATGCTTTTAAGGTAGTTTACCAGTGCTGTTCAACAGAAAAATATGCGTACTAAGAAGCGCCAAATAGCGATATTTGCGCTATATAACGCGTCTAAGTACGCATGTAGATTTCGTTTTTGGGATGTAGTTTGTATTTTTTTGGCGTACTTCGATGTGCCTTCTACAGAGCTATGGAAGCACGCCATTATGTTTGGGTCGTTAGAAAAGATTGTAAATCTAGTAGAGTTCTGATATTTGACAATGCGGTAAGTGCGACACTTGCAACAATTAGCGCTAAGTGTCGAAGATGGCGATGATGTTGTCAGGGTATTACCAGATTTGCACTGCCTGCATTGCCTGCTTACAGTGAAACTACAAGGCTGAAATGGAACATCAACGATAAAACAGCGTTTTGCAAACAGCGTCACGCTTTGGATTTCTCGCCATGCCTAATTCCAGCGTATCAACTTGAATCTTATTAATTACTGTAGTGAACAAAACAATTATAATGTGTCAACACTCTGTTAATCGTTAATTTCCCGCAGCTCCCTGGATCTCGTGACTTTTTTTGTTCGCCTTGCTGTTGATTTTTTATCGGCCACATGTCAATCAAATTCGTGTGGCCTTTTTCTACATTTTCGCTGGAACCCGCACAACCTTTGCATGCTCGCAGCCATCTCCGTTGCTCCGTCATCTCTTCAACCCAAGTGAACAATTTCCACTTCAGATGAGCGACGCGTTGGCAACAGATCGCGCCGCGGCCGGCGCCACGCCCTGCGAGCCGCCCCACAGTGAGCCCGACTACGCGCACGTCATGACGCGAAACATCGTGCGTACCTCCATGGCCGTGCTGGAACAACGGTGGAGCCGCGCGGAGAGCAAGCGCTTGTTTTCATCCCTATCGCTTCGCCAGATGTTTCGCGCGCTCTGCGTGCTTAAGAGCCAGCAGCAGGTGCCGATCTCGATGCTGCGACGACTGTGGGGCTTCGAGGACGACAGCGACGCGCTGCAAGTGATGAAAGCGCTCAATGACTTGCAGCTGGTTGAAGTCACTGCTCCTCACAACTATGGCGAACTGGCGTCGGTTCTTAGTGCTCATGATGACATTCTGGATGTGATCATGTTGGAGGCGCAAGAACATGGCGAGCTCCAATCGCATTTCAAACGGCTGGTGGATAACTATCTCCCCACTGTTACTGACAGCGCACAAAATGACGCTCACAAAAATTATGTCAGTGAAGGAGAGACAACCGATGGCTCAAGAAGCGGCATCCGAAAGTATCTTGACACACTTTGGTGCTGGAAAATACAGCAACCACGAGGTGAAGCGGTAGAATCTGATGTCAGATCTAACAGTTCGTATAGTCAACGAGAATGGTGGACGGTTGAAGACGAGGATAAATATGTGCACAACAACACCTGTCGCCTGTTGAACGAGTCAGGAAACCAAGAAGAACTGCTCTGGCTTGTACACAAACCGCAGTGGATCATCAAGCGGTTGCGCGAAAACGGAGCGTTTGCAGTGGAGCGCGACATTGCCATCGCCATGCGCGTCTTGGAACAAAGCCAGATGGAACAGAAGGACGAAATGAAAAGCAGTCTGGAAGCCATTGCGGAGGCGTCGAGCATGGGCGGCCAAGCAGTCAGAGAGAACCCCCGCCACGCTTGGTTGCAGCTGTATACAACGCTTTTGCCTCACGCGCACAAGAGTGAGACCTTGCGACGATTCGTTGATGAAGTAGCTAGCGACGCTGAGAGCAACGGGGCATCGTGGGCGGAAGCAGCTCAAGATGATGTTGCAGCCGCTACAACCCAACTGGAAGGTATCGAGGTGGACGGGAGCGGTTAATTGCATTGTGAACACGGATACCAAGAGGTACCGTTGGTACACGTAGAGAACCGGTTATTTGCTGCGTTTCTTCCCGGTGGCCTCAGTTTGGCATCCGATTAGCATTATTACTTGCTAGCCCCATAATTCGTGGTCACAACAATAAGCGTTTTCTTTATGTCTGGGGCAAACACAATAGAACAGAACACCTTTGGAAAGCTTTCCTACTAAGACCTAATTTTGCACAATGCAGAATCGAAAGCCCTTGCGCGACCTTGTCTGGCAAAAGAAGCCAAACTCGTACCGCCGACACAAGGTGTGGTCCGTTGTACCAAGCCATACACGCTGTTGGTGCGCGTCGCCCACCTCCAATCGGCGCGAGGCGTCCAGCCACGACATCGGCAGCAGCGGCGGCGGCGCGGCATGCGCCACCTCTTCCCAAGTCACGTTGTCCATGTCCAAGCTGCACAAATACACGCAGTCATCCAAAAGGCGCACCATCACACTGGCGTGGGCGAGTAGCACCGCGCGCGCGCGTGACGGCGGACAGAACTGATGCGTGGCCACGTGCGCCGCCACGTCCCACACGCGCACCGTCTGGTTGCGCGACGCGGAGGCCACCTGGCTGCCATCCGCGCTCATCGACACACAAGTGACCCTGCGCATATGCCCACGCAGCGGCTCGCACAGCGCCACAACGCGCAGCGTATCCCACACGCGAACGGTGCAGTCCCACGACGCCGACGCCGCGCGGCGTCCGTCGGCGCTCGTCGCCACGCAGTTCACGACGGAGCCGTGGCCGCGCAGCGCTTCGCCGACCGCCGACGCGCTGCGCACGTCCCACAAGCGAACCGTTTCGTCGAAGCCGCCGGCGGACACCAGCACCCTTCCGTCGTCATTGAGCGAAACGTCCATGACACGCACTTTGTGCCCGCGCAACACCTGCGGCAGCAACATGCCGGTCGGCCCGTCCCACAGCCGGATAGTCCCGTCCTCTGATCCCGACGCAATACACCGCCCGTCCGCACTCATCGCCACACACGATATCTCCTCGTCGTGGGGGTTCTCCCCGCAGCTGCCAATCCGTGACTCTCCGTTCCTCATATCCCATACTCGAACGCTTCCGTCCCGACACCCACAAAACCCTACCGAGCCATCTTGACTAAGGCCCACGCATGTAATTAAATCGCCCTCACCACCAATTGTGACCACCGAGCACCCACCCTCATGCTCCCACATTCCAAACGCTCCTTCCAACGTACCCCATAAAACCTGTTTCCCTCTTTCAGCGAACGCTACACTTGTCACCCACTCTCCAATCTCAGCATGGCACAAACATCTCCCTGTTTCTGCACTCCACATTCGAATAGTTCCATCCCATGATCCAGAGATGATCATATCTCCATGCTCGCTGAATGAAACACAATTCACCCGCGACTTGTGTCCTTCCATTGCTTCACAGATTGCTTCACCGCTTTGCGCATCCCACACCCATATCGCTCCATCGTGTAGTCCACACACGACCCTTCTCGCAGTCGCACTTACAGCAACACAAACCATATATTCATCTCTTCCGGTCACCAGTTCACGAGGCGCGCCACCGCTCTGCTCGTCCCACAGAATCACTTTGCCAATATCTTTCAGCCCACATGCAACCCATCTACAATCCTCGCTCAAACCAATACACAAAATCGACGTCTCACATCTTCCTATCATTGTTTCTACATCACTTTCAGCGTCCCACTTCGTCACGTTATCTTTAGCGTCCACGCATACAGCTATTCGTCCATCACTTGACATTGCAGCTCGCTCAAACCTTCCAGTCATTTCAACAGTTCTTCGACTACCGTGCTTCAAATTATACTTCACTATATGCACCGCTTCATCCCAAGTGAGGCATAGCATTCTTAACTCGGCCTCATTCTTCCTAATGCACAATACTTTTCCTCCAACTTCAATACTCTCCAAAGTGGCACCGCCCGCCGAAGTCAAAAACCCTTTTCTGGCCTTCGCCCATGGCCCCTCTGCATTCCCCGCAATCTTTTCAACTTCCTGCAAAAACGAACATAGAAACTTATTATCCCCCGAATACTCTATCAGACGCCCATAAAGCTGAAAGCATATCTCACGAGGGTTTCTTGACACCGCATGGTGGCTCAGTCGCCCCGCCTGCGAAATCAAGTCCAGCGCAATCTTCTTCTCGTGCTTTCTATTCATATCAGAGCATTCGAGAACCATTTTGCCAGTCAAAACATCGTTCTCAACAGCCATCATTCCATCATTCTTCAGACGCTTCATGATCCACTGAGGCTTCAACAGAAGCCAAATCAATTCCTCATCTTCTCCAGCGTCTTTGAGCAGGTGACAGAGGTTGCTGTCCAGATATCCATCCTCGTCATATATCGTCCACCATTCTCTTCTCTTGCGTTCTCTAGCAAAGTCGAGGATCGTCGTTTCGTTGACAACATCTACCTCATTATCCTTGGATATGCAGCAACATAGTCGCCTCAAGGTGAACCAAGCCTCAGAATTTCTCCCTCCTATGCCATTCGCATTCGCAAAAGTCATTTTTGGTTCAATGTCAAATTCGAAACCAGTATAAGGGAGGTAGTTATCCAACAAGCGCTTGGAATGCTGTTGCTTCTCATTCTTTGTATCGACCGCAAGCCCCCCAAGTATTTCGTCGTGCACGCGCAGAACCGAACTTAGTTCTTCTTTGTTCGACGAGATCATCACATCCACAACTGCAACTGAACTCAGTGCTTTCATCACTTCCAAAACCCACCTTTCGTCAGTCAAACACCATAGCCGTAAAAGCATCGACACGGGCACTTCCTGCTGCTTCTTTAACACACATAAAGATCGATACATTTCTCTTATTGACATGGGGAATTTTGCCTGTTCTCCACTCCGATTCCAACGAAGCTCCAGCACAGAGATTGAAGCGTTTGTAACATTCCGCACCGGTCCATATCCCTCTACGTCTCCTTCAATCATTGTATCCGGTTCTCTCCTCAGTTTCTCTAGATAGAGCTGAAGAGCATCCTCTTTGGTTCCCTTCAATGAGGGGAAGTACTCTCGAACTCCTGACCCAGTAACAGCAAGCAGCAAAGGAACACCTCCACACGCGTCTAGTATCCTATCTAAGGCATTCTTGTTGAATTTCTTCTCAATGCAATAGTTCTCCAGCCCAGAGTGTTTCAAAAACATTACGCGCGAGTCTCCCGTTCTCCTCGGCTCAAATACTATAGACATGTCAGCCTTCTGGGCAAGTTCGTTCTCCCGAGTCGTGTATACAAGGCGGCTTTCGGCGTTGATCATACCAGCCAACACGTAGAAGGTGTTAACGTCAAATCCGTTAGCCTTCCAGACATCATCAACCAGAAAAAGACATTTGCGATCAATAAACCATTCCTTTGCCCTACTCACAGCTCCTTCCAGTTGCTTTTCTCCACGAATGTCCTTGCCTAACTTTCGATTTCCAGTCTCTTCAACTATTTTTGCAATCTGCTGCGTAAGTTTATCCATCCCGGCGTCGCTACCTAGCTGCATGAATTGTACACCATCCGGGAATCTCGATTTGATATCTTCAACATCGTTCAGGCCCCGAAGAGCACAGGTCTTCCCGACCCCACCCCGACCACTAGCTACAACCGCTATCAATTTGTGGGCGGAAGTTTGAAGTACAGCTGCCTTCAGCTTTCCCTCAAACGTATCTGGGGATTCGTAGTCCAAAGTGAGTCTTGGTGGGTTGGGCGGCACAGTCCCACTTTTTCTGAACTTGATCTGGGTTTGAGACAGGGATTCAGCGGCGTCCTTGACCATCATTCTCTCTCTGTCTTCATCTATAGCATACGCAGAGAAGTCTCTCTCTATACTCTCGACCTGAGTCAAGATTTGGTCTGCGCGCTGCACACGACTGAACTGATTAGCGCTCGAAACGTTTGGAGACAATTGCAAACATTTGTCCTTCGCGTGCTGCAGCTTAGTTCTCCAAGTGAGCAGACTGTGCTGTAGAGAGTGTTGCGTGACATCTTCTTTCATCCAATCGTCAACAAGTCGGAGGTGCATTTCCAGCAGTTTTTCAACGAGCTTCAACCTGTCTCGATTGTCAGAGGCCATATCGTGGCGACGAACGGGAGCATTGAGTTTTTTTTCCACGTAAGTGAGAGCGGCCGGCGCCGCCTCAGCGACGGCAGCCGCTGCGGAGAATGGTTCGACCATGTAGATCGTGAGATATCGTGAGATTGGGCGCACGAGAATGTGTAGTCACTGCTTTGGGCATCTGCGAAGAGCAACTTCTGTGCAGAGGAAGAGGACCTGACCGAAGGAGATGTGTCGGGAACTTGGCATGGCTCCGGAGTGGCAGAGTTCGCACAGCAATGCGCGGAGCACAACAATGCGCTGATCTCAACAATGTGCTGAGCACAGCAATGCGCCGAGCAAGGCTTACACCGAGTCCGAGAATAACGGGAAATCTGCCCTTTGTCGCCTGGTTCTCAGGGCATTCCCACCAGTTACAGTGAGCGAAATCCTTATACGACACCCCACATATTCGTCCGTTGCAGGCACATTCTCCCTCCCTGAGGCTTCAAAGTCTGTGCACTTCACGCCAGTATAAAAGAGAATATAACAAAATCAATAAAAGCGCCAAAGCTTTAACAAAAACAAAGATATCCTCTAAAAGGTTACTCAAGGAGTGAAATTCCTATACGACAGGTGGACAACTGTGACACATTACGCACGCTAGAGTGGCGCTAGTAGTCAGTTTTCATTCCCTGTCTTTCTAAGACAGACGCAAAACGCCTTGTCATACTTTAAACAAGGTTATTACACGTGTTACGGTCCACCTTATTCCACTCTGACACAACACAGTCCACCAGCTCTTCCACCGACAGAAACTGCCTTGCATCCGCGTACACACGCCTCGCCAGCAAGCCCCAAAGGTTTTCAATTGGGTTCAAATCTGGGCTACGGGCAGGCCAGTCCATAACCTCGATATTATTTGACGTAAACCAGTCTCTAGTGTCTATTTGACAACTGACCTCATATGAGGTCAAATGACCTCATATGAGGTCAGTTTTTACTCACATAAATTTTAAGTAAAAGTTTTCACTTTTTAAAAAAAAAACACTTCGTCCTCACCTCCGTCGTCCTCCCTTTGATGGCGTTAACCAAAGTCGCCCATGACATGTACACAGCAACCAAGCTGGAGCACTTTTTCACAAACGTCAACACAATCTGTACACAATGGCCCCGTCAACAGACCCTCGTCGTACCGTTGGTAACAAAGTCCACAGTCGTGCCCGCCTTGTAGTTTGTGAGTCGGAAAGCAAACGCTACTTTGGATCTCTTTGGAAGACGAAAACTGTCCCTGGAACAGTGACAAAAGTTGACATTCGACTCGTGAACGGCCGAAACTGTACATTTCTCACTATTCGGTTTGACCTCCCAAACCGCCAAAAAGAGTGTACTCTTCCTCTTTGCAGTGTAAAGGTTGGTGATGGTCTCCTTAACAGTCCACAAACTGATAATGTTGACACAGCAATTGTACCACCGTTACCGGCCCAAAATGTTGACAACCAGCCGAATGAAGGAGAACAACTGCAAAATTTGCAGGAGGCGGATCCCGTTTCACAAGCACCCCCTTCCGACCAGTCAGTGACTGTGCATGATCGTGCGTGGAACACGGAGGCAATTTGTAGCCCTATCAATGGATGCATGCAATTGCAGCCGTGGAAGGTTATTGGCCCAGCCGGAGATTTTATCTCACCACGTCATTGCCCAAGTACGATGACATTCATTGACTATTTTTTATGGATGTTCCCCATTGGACATCTGAAGACTATTGTGGAGAAGACGAACAAGAACTTGGAAAATGATGGTGCCTCTTCGACGAGTGGTGGAGAGCTTTTAAGGTTCTTTGGCGTGATGGTTTTAATAAGCAGGCTGGAGTTTTCCAATAGAAGAGATCTTTGGGGTTCAAAACCAGCATCCAGGTTTATGTCTCAGCCTGTGATTGGTGAAGCAATGTCACGAAATAGGTTTGAAACTCTAAGGCGTTGTATTTGTTTCAGTGGTAACGCTGCTCAAGAGGATTATGGCACGGCTCGCTGGAATTTAGTCACTGATTTCGTGAAAGCCATCAATGATCACCGCCGTTCTTTCGTGACACCTTCACATGCTTTATGCGTTGATGAGAGTATGTCACGCTGGTATGGGCTGGGGGGAGACTGGATTGATGTGGGGCTTCCACATTATACCGCGCTGGATCGAAAACCAGAAAACGGGTTGGAAATGAAAACCGTTTGTTGCGGAAGAAGTGGTATCATGCTAAATATTGAGCTCAATATGGGATCTGAAGCCCCTGATCAGGATTTTGATGCAGAACATACTCATGGAACTGCTATTTTACTTCGATTAGTCCAGCCATGGTTTGGGTCTGGACGCCATGTCTGTGCAGATTCTTTTTTTGCATCGGTGAGAACAGCTAATGCTCTTTTGGAAAAAGGACTGCGCTTTACTGGGGTTATCAAGAATGCAACACGTCAATTTCCTATGAAGCATTTATCAGAGAAGACCTTAGAGAATCGTGGAGATTTTGTTTCAATGGTTTCGAAGGGGAACGGTTTGAATACTGATCTAATGGCGGTAATGTGGGTCGATAGGGAACGAAGGTACTTTATATCAACATGCAACACGGTGAACCCTGGAAACCCAATAATGCGACAAAGATGGAGACGACAAGGAAATGTTTCGAGGAAAGTTGAACTTGAAGTACCGATACCAGAGGTTTGTGAGGAATACTATAAAACGTGTTCAATGATTGACAGACACAACAGATGCCGCCAAGATGAATTAAAACTGGAGAAGAAAATCGAGGTCAAAGATTGGTCGTTCCGTGTGAATTCATCTTTATTATCCATTTGTATGGTTGATGCGTGGATGCTTTACAAAGCTGGTAATGGTATGCGAAAGTTATTATCTCCATATAACTTCTATTCAAAGTTGGCTGACGAGCTTATCACTAATACGTGGGACCGGACCGCTTTGATGACTCGAGATGAAGAACATATGGAAATAGAAGATGATATTCCGAAACCTGCAGGAACTGGTGTGCATCTTATGCAGACTAATCGCAAGAGAAAAACTAAGGATGGAATGATTACGAAGTCTTCATATCAAGGACGATGCAAAGTGTGCAAAGGGAATATGAAGTCTAAGTTTTTATGTTCTGAATGCTATATATCTTTGAAATGTGAAGTGTATTTATGTCACACTGGTACAGGAAGAGACTGCTTTAAGAACCACATTGAGTTTCGTCACGGTGTTAAAAAGTAATTGAAGCACATCTGTTGTCAACAAGAACGTCAACATAGAAGTAAACAAGCGCTGATATTGAATAAAAACACATAAAGAATCACATTATCAACAAGTGTTCATTTGCCTTAAGCCCCCTACTAATTCAATCCGCGTTATTGAACATGCTAGATAATGTTTACACTCTGACGAAACTGCCCCTTTAACAGATGTCACCTTGTTCTGTCTGTTGTTCAAGTGGGTGTTGCAAACGTTCTTAGTGTAAACATATTACTAGAATTAGTCGAGCTCCATAAAAAGTTTTCGAGTTTTAATAAACTCAGCGAGGTTTGAACTCACGTTTAATTTGCTCACATAGGATATCTTATCCACTGAGCTGTGATTACTGGCCGTTTTGCCCTACAGACTACTACTTAAACGACTGTTCAAGGACTTTTCAAATTTTGAAATTTGAAAAGTCCGCATTATAGGTCCGGAATGTAATTTTTTGGTTTATTTTACTCTCTCAACGGGCTGACCTCATATGAGGTCATTTTGACCTCATATGAGGTCAACGCGTTGGTCCGATAGACACTAGTAAACTAAGAGGTATGAATTGCAGCATTATCCTGTTGAAAAACCCAAGTTCCTACGTAGGTCCTTGCCACATACGGCATAAGATAGTCCTCTAACGTCTCCACGTACTTTTTAGAATCCTGATAACCATGTAAAACTGACAATGTTCCTACACCAGTTTTTGAAAAACATCCCCAAACCATGACCATACCTCCCCCCTTTTGTCGTTTAGACATACTCTTCTCCTCCCTCCGCATATCGTGCCAATAGTAGGCAAAGCCGTCCGGGCCATCCAGTTAAATTTTTTCTCATCAGAAAACACAACCCGTCTCCAATCTCCAGATGCCCATGCATGCCTACGTCTTGCTCAATTTAGGCGATGCAGTTTGTGGTAGTACTGCAGTAGTGGGGCCTTGTTAATCTTCTTGAACTTTAGATGAGATGTTTCCGAAAGAATTTGCTGCACACGCCGCTTTGATATTGGCAACTGAAGAGCGGTCTTCAGCTGTGATGCGGATTGATGACCTTTCGCTGCTTCCGTAACCAACCGACGGCGGGCGGTGACCGACAGCTTTGTTCCTTTTGCAGGCGGTTTCGTTTTCCGATACTCGGCTGGGTTCTTCAAATAGCGAAATATGACGTCTCTGCTACGTCCAATGTTTCTCGAAATTGCTGCTACAGAGCGGCCACTTGCTTTAAAGGCCTCTATTTTGCCTGTTTCTTTGTAGGTTAGTAATTGGCCCTTCGGCATGTTTAGTGTGTTTGAAAGGGATGTAGTAAACTTGAAGGTTGCTTTCGGACTGAATACTGATGTTCAGTTTATTTAGATTGGTGCTACTGGCTGTGCTTTCTACAAATTGTATACCTGTTGTATAGCTACTTGGCGGCCAGTAGTAGCCGTTTTGTTTTAACGCCAGAATGGCGGCTGTTTCCAAAAAAAACACAGCTCGTTTAATTCGCTTTTATGTAACGTATGCAGTAAACCCTTGTTAGAAGAATGCGGAGCATGGACAGCATTTGCATCCTTCTAAGGCGGTTAGGGATAAAACGAGGGAAGTCTTGATGTAGTCTAGCATAGAGTTACGAGCTCTTACTGAGCCCCAAAGAACGACGTTATGCGAGAAAACGTCATATTGGAAATACGTCGAATGAGTAACAAACTTTGGGTTCTTCTTAGAAGTAGTACAGCTTGAGTGTAACCTTCCTTTTTCTCCTTCAAAGTCAGAAGCACAACAGCCGAGTACCTCAGCTTGTCCTCAATTGCCAAGTCTTCCAACAACGTAGTGTTTCTGTCTTCTTCGACACAGTCTTTTTTATAATTATTGGGTTTTAGCCGTTTACGTGCAACCGCGGTTGGTGGCTATTGCGGTAAAAATTTATGAACTACATAGGAGAAAAACTTTATAATTAAATAATATATCCTTACAACAAGGGGGCATTGTATCATAAAATCTCTGTTTTATGTAACATTTGCTTTTTCCAGTTCTCCTACATTATTTCTATATCCGTTTCCTAAGCAATCATTCCTAAAGCTACCCAAAGCGGGTTCTCGCTCGCGTAGATGGCTACCATATCCTATTATGCTGGATATCCATCTTACGCGGTACCCGTATACCAAGGGTCTACTGTAGTCTATGTAAAGCACTAATTGTAAGCTGCATCACCCGCGCATGTGCGGACTGAAACCTGGGGTGTCGTATAGCCGTTTCGCGCACTGTAGACCACGACCAAAGCCTGAAATAGTAGCCGATGAGTTTTAGGACCGAGGGTGACACCACGTACAACGACGTGTATACACTGTCAAAACATAGTGCAAACGCCGTCCTAAAACAATTGTTCTGATTGATTTTTTAGGAAAATCAGACTAAACGACAACACTTTTAGGGTGGATCCCTAGGCTTTGGGCAGAATTCGCTACACGTGTGCCCCTGTCATGTCCTGTAGAGCCCCGCACGGACCAACCAGTTCTGGAGTAAAGGCTTTGCGCATACCGGTAGGAATGCCCTCAGGGAAATATCGTTACGGACGGGAAGATATCGATATTTTCCCTCCAGGGAGGGAAAATATCATCACCATCATACACCGCTCACATTTCGATATTTACCTGAGAACCAGGACGACGACAAACACGTTATCAACGTGGCACTCGAGTGCGATGTGAGCCCTCGGGATGGTTATTTTCCCGAGGCTCCTCCTCGGGAATAAACAATTTAAATGGGAGAAACCCAACTGTAGACAACTTGTCATTACGAAAGGTGACAAAAAATATTGCAGCAAACTGCAAAACGTGATTTTAGAATAGTAATTAATAAAAAGTTAAACCACGTGCTACGTGTATTGAACTAATCGCTTCTGTTGATCGTCATGCGTTCAAACGAAAATAGAACTCAATCCGCCTCGCGGTGGAAAATCGCACACCGCCCTAGAAGTGCTGTACACCAATCCTTCCTCGCATGACCCGCACTGGTCCGATTCGACGAGGAAGAAAGTGTCTGCTGGACAGCTGAAGCAGCTGGAAGTACCAGCTCGTGCAAACGTTCCCATCTGGCACACTCCGTCTGCTGTCCGCCCGCACTGATCTCGTTCACACGGCACACAGAGCACTCCAGAAAGTTCTCATTGTATGCAGTGCCAGACGGACAGGGTGCACAACTTTCCGTTTCCCTGAGGTACACTTCTCCCGGCGGACACTCAAAGCAGCCAGTTGAGCCTGGGCCAGAGAACGAATTCTGGCCGCACTGGTGACATTCCCGCAGTATATTTGGCGTGCATGTGAAGGTACCCGGAGGACATGGAGCGCAGAAGAAGCGCTCATCAAAAAATGATCCCGGTGGGCACGTGCCACAGTTTCCATTTCCGAGGAACGCTTGACCGTCGGGACAGGAAGTGCACTCCGAAGCAGCGGAAGAAGAGAGCGTATTGGGCGGACAGGGCTGGCAGGATTCAAGGCCTTCGCTGGGCTTGAATGTGCCAACTGGGCACTCCTCGCACACACCAATCCGAAAGGGCGCCGGTTCAAATCCTGCAGCACAAGTAATGCACTCAGAGGAGGCTCGCTCAGAAATGGTGTTTGGTGGGCACGGTTGACATTGACCAGGGCCTTGGTTAGGTTTGAAAGTTCCGGGGTCACATGGGGAGCAGAAACCATTGATTTGTCCAAAACCGGCACGACACGGCGCGCAGTTGCCGGGCGGTCCGAACAACTGCTGTGCTTGCCCTTCGGGACACTCGGCGGTGGCGATGCCCACCAAGGTGAACATGAGCACAGAGGCGAATATCATGTTGCGCATAGAATGCTGGTGGGGGACTGAGGTTGCCAGTTTGGTGGATCACTGCGGTGGGTGGGGACGAACGGGAGCGAAAGCGGTGAGAAGCTTTGTTTTATATATACGATTCAGTGGCTCGAGACAAACGCAGGCAACTTGTCGTGCGCTTGTCGAAGCGGCTTTGAGTCACGTGGCGGCAGGAAGAGCAATATGATATCCCTGACAAAGCGATCTCGGCGCATCTCGATAGTGTTCCAGCGAGCATGTGGGGCTGGTCGATGGAGCACGACGGCTGCGTAGCTCGTGCGTATTCAACCGAGTCACGCGATGAGTTGTGCGCGCCAAGTGCACACAAGCTTGTTGGTTGGCGCTCGACACGTCATTATATTAATATATTAATATTAGACCAGGGAGATGCGGGAAATTCGCAATCATTGAAATTCTAAATAAAAACGGAAAGTTGAATGTCACATGTTTCTTGTAACAGTTGCTGCACTACGCCACTGTAAGCGTTAGAAATTGTATATGTCAGTCTTGCAGCGTCAATATCTGTAGTGCATGCAGAATGCACTTCTTCAGAAGACCTTCAAACAGTGCCACATGTTCCTTTTCCCGTTACACTAAAAATTGGAACGCCTCTAAATTTATCGAATCTTCCCAAATTCAATATTCCCTTGCATACTTTAGTACCACAAAAAATTAAATACTTGACTACCCTGCTTTCCCATAAATTGAAAACAGTGTATGAAAAAATTACGAAGCATACATATGCAAAACAAGTAGCAAAAACCGCCTTTTTACGCCTTTTCTAGTGCTTATTTCTGGAATTCAGAACATGTTGAAGCTAAAACGATTAGGTACTCCAGTTGCATTACTACTTATTTTACAAAGTAGGCAAAAATATTAAACATCTAGAGAAATCTAGAGGAGAAAAAAGTTCCGTTTCGCGAGTAGCTCAGGCAAACTTCCTTTTTGTGGACAGCTTTGACACGGTCCCGGTCTGCTTCAGTGGCCCCCCTTCTTAGCCGTCACTAACTAGGCTGCGATAGGACGCCACGAGCGTCCTACCACTTTCACCTCCCGGCGCACCTCGCGGTTGGAGGCGAGTCCGGGAGGGGGCCTACAATAAACAGGGGCTCGCTCTCCTGGCGAACCCCAAGAAGGCGCCAGAGAGAAGGAAGAGACCTCAGAGAGTTTTTATGGCAGCATGTGCCCGCTTCCGGCCCTACTTCTTGCCCCGTGCGCAACAACTCGTCTCGTAAGCATGGACCCCGCTTCTCCAGTTATGATCCCAGCTTTACGTTCTAAACCGCTTGCGCCTACAGACCCGCCGATGTTCAAGCCGGAAGGCGATTTACAGGAGTACAGACGTGATGGTTCACGACGGGTTGAGACAATCTAAGCCGCTGCAAAAAAAGGTACCGATAGGTTGTACAAAACCGTCTACGCTACACTTGCTCGTCACTTCTACGATAGTGGCCTCCCCCGCGAGCAAAAATCCATCGTTGACGAACCGGTTGCTAAACAACAACTTGACTTGAAACAGGAAAACCAAATCGAAGCTGTCAAGGATATTGTCAAACTCATCGCCGTGGATCCTCCAATTGCGATCGTCACCCGCTTAATATCTTCCTTCACGGATGTGACGCAATGCCGACGTCGTCGAAGTGAGGACCTCAATGCATTCGTCTCCCGCTTCCGAGGTTTGGCCGCCGACCACCTTATGCACGTAGGATTATCAACCTCCTCGCAGGTTAGTGAGGTCTTGGCAATAACCCTTCTCAACAATGCTATGCTCATCGAGGAGACGCTTACCAACGCCAAGCTTCAACTGGTTGCGCTCGCCGAAGCCCGCCAGAGAGACCAACCGGAACCGGAAGTCTCAATCTCGCGAAGCTCTCATGCTTCTGTTCTCGAATTCTTTGAGAAGTTCTCGGACCTCTTCAACTCCGACGAAGCCCTGCCGCTGTCCTGCGACAACGCTAATACCGTTCGTCGCAAGGCTAGTGACATAGTCAGCGGAGCACAGGGACTTCTCGAAGGGTACACAGAAGTCATTGAGTACCTGAATGATCGCTCTCCTGAAGAGAATCAAATCCGTGACATGTTCTCCACCGGCCCGCGTTGCAAGTTGAACCTTGACGACGCAGTTAAGGTTATTCGCAATCTGACTTTCACGCCAAAGGCGGCTGAGAAAGCGTACACGAAGGCCGACATCGAGAACATGGTCGGGCAGCGCGTTCAACAAGCGCTGGCCGCTTTCCAGAAGCAAGGCGGTACGAGAGCAGGGTACCGATACTTCCCAGCAGACCAGGAACAAGCAGCGTGGTACCAGCTCTCGACCTCGTCAGTCAAACAAACGCAAGAGCGAACGAGAGTCGGGGTACTGCTTCGACTGTGGTTCCAAGACGCACCTTCGAGGAAGTTATGAATGCCAAAGTCCTTCCCATGAGACCAAGCGTATCCGCGCACAAAAGGAGAAAAGAGCTACGTCGGAAACGGGCGATAGATCAGATAAGGGTTTTCACAAAGGCTCCAACCCCTCCCAACGCAGTCATCTCTAACTGCAGGGGAAGGAGCCTATTCCGACCTCTTTCCCGCCTTCGCGGACCCAAACCCAATCGTCGACCGGGGCTGTCCAAAGAGCGTCGGATCTCTGTGCTCCATTGCACAGCTCTGCGTGTCATTGGGAGTAGACTTAGCCCTCGATGAGTTGGATTGCGAACCTTTCCTTCACGGCTTCGGTGAAGAGTGCGTTGATGCCATGCCAACCTTCGCCATGTAGAAACTTAAAGGTAATGACGAGAATGGAACTCCCTTCTCGCTACCCTTCTACGTAGTGGATGGGAAGGGGCCAATTCTGTTGGGCAACAACGTACTTTCACGTTCTGATCTCCTGAACCAGGATAACAAAGTTTTAATTCCTGAGGGAGTTGTCGGCAACTCCGCTTCAATCCTGCTCCGAACCTATCACACTGGTTCCGAACTCACGAAGCGAACCAGACTCCTCCTTGGGCCCTCGTCCACCTCTTCTGTCAAGTCCTTCTTCGCGAAGAACCTTGCCCTAAATCGAACGACGATAGAGAATGAAGAGCGCTTCGCTAAGCGCTTTCATCTCTACCCTCACCTACGTCCGAGGGACATGAAGAGGATCTGCCAACTGGCGGGAGTCCTCACAAAGACGCTCGAAGCCTTGCTACAATCCGCCTTTGATTCATGTACGACATGTGCGAGCACTGGGCGCCCGTTAGCGTCCAGGAAGGTCTCCTTCTCCCGTATCTTGAAAGAATTCAATGAGCACGTCCAAGTGGACTTCATTTTTGTAGCCGATCTCGGCAACCTCCCAATCCTCTACATGAAGGATGCGGCCTGAGGTTTCTCAGTCGCATGGCTATGCCTTTCGAGGAACATGAAAAAAGCTGCGGAAAGCTTTGTGATCCATTGGATCTCATCTCATGGGGCGCCCACCGAACTCTCGGGCGATCCAGAATTCGATTGCCAAGAATTCAGGGCAATGTGTGCCTCGCATGGCATTACGTTCTCCCCTAGGCCAGCCCGTTGGCACAACAAACTAGGACTCGTTGAGTCTTCCAACGAAGCCATCAGATATCTGATCCAACGCCTCGTTAAAAACAGGCAATTCACGGCTCCTAGATGGCAACAGTGCCCTTCTGACCAAGAACTGGTCGCTAGAGCCGCTTTCTTCAAGGATATCTTGCTAGGCTCGAGGTTCGTATCCAGTTTCGAGCTTGCTCGAGGGTATAGGCCGGCGCTCCAGGGCCTGCCCAAGGCTAGGCTTACAAAGGACCTCGCCGATACCTATCACGAGAAGGCATCTCGCCAAGCTCTGCATACGTTCCTCCGCACAAAAGACGTCAAGCACTTCGACAGGACACTACTCGTTCCCAAGACACCAGTCTACTACTTTGTGAAAAACGCAAGGAGGGTACAGTGGTATCCAGGGTTTGTCAAGGAGGTCTATGAACACTTCGTAATCGTCTCGGCGACAGAAGACCTCCGCGGTTTCTCGTACACTGTTGCGTACGAAGACCTTCGCCTACGCCCCAAGTCTAAGCTGCTCGAAGAACTCGAGCGCATAGAACTTGGGTACACCAAATTTCCTCAACCTTCGCCCGACCCTGAAGTGGTCCCACAGCAGGAACAGCCGGAACTCTCAACAAACCCGCTCATTCATATAGCAGAGGAGCCACCAATACTTGAAGATGACCAAGAGATGCACACTGCTTTTGCAGAGTGGGATGACCATCCCCTTAGCTCCGCGTATCTAGCTAGGGCAACCGCCATTCGTCCTTTCAACATACCGTCGAAGGACATTGGCGAACTCGCTTCATCCTCAACTGCTCTTCCTCCAAAAGCATCCCTAACCTCCACCAAGCAAACCGTCTTGAAGCAGCTTCATGAGAAGTTTGGCAACGAACCACTCACGTAACACAAACTCCAAGGCGCGTCGAGGTGGCTACTTGATGAATCTATTGCCAAGGAGAAGCGAAACTACAAGGAGAAGGGAGCGTATCGTGCGGTATCCATTCGGTCCATCCCTAGAGATGCCAACCTCATCTCCTCTCACCACTTCTTCGTCGTAAAACACGACGGTGAAGGGAAGACCATGAAGCTAAAGTGCCGCCTAGTCCCCCATGGGAATAGGGATCGCGAGAAGGACGACCTTCGCTCCGATTCCTCGACGGCGCAGTTTTCCACAATCCGCACGCTCCTCTCCCTATCCTCTTTGTTCCACTTCCCTATTGCCTCCCTGGACGTAAAGTCGGCTTACCTCCAAGCCGGAGAGTTGAAGCGAGACATATACATGCGCCCCCCACGTGGGTGGAGCACTTACACCGACGAAGTCTGGAAGCTACTCGCTCCAGCCTATGGACTTGTAGAGTCCGGACGGCTATGGCAACTCTGCGTGGAGTAATGGCTTCTCGACATAGGCTTTGTCGACGTCCCTGGAATCCCACAACTCTTCCTGATGTGGGAAGGCGACGAACTTGTGTTGGCACTAGCCAAAATCGTCGACGACATGATATTTGCCGGAAAACCCGAACGCATGGAGCGTTTTCGGCAGCAAATCTCTTCCAAGTTCGATGTGGGCCGATTTAACATAGGACAGAACATTGTCTTCAACCGCTTATTTGTCAAACAACATTCAGATTACAGCGTCTCCTTGAGTATGGAGGAGTTTCTCTCGACCGTCAAGCCCATTGAGCTCAGTCATGAGCGCAAAAAGGAGCACGACAGTGAGTGCACACTAGAAGAGCTACGTCGGTTCCAAGCACTGACCGGGAAGCTAAACTTCCTAGGTCACGGCATTCTCCCACAAACCTCCTTAGTGGCGAGCAAGCTGCAACAGAACGTCTCTCACCTCACGGTCTCTCATATAAGACAACTCAACCAAGCTCTGCTCTACTTGAAGTCGCTGTCGCCAACTCTCTTCTACAGAGCCCCTGCTGAGCCCGTGTCTGCCAGCCACTTCAAAGCGGGAGTGATGGCATTCAGCGATGCCGCATCAGACAACACTTCCTACGGACTGACAGGGTTCCTGTGCGGATTTTCCTTCGCCTCACGAGATTGCCATGTGTTCCATGTACTCGACTGGCACAGCTCCAAGCAGAACCGAGTTTCATTCTCCTCTGCTGGAGCTGAAATCCTTGCCACAGCCCACACGGCAGACCGAACCATCCATCTGGCTGAAACGGTGCCGTACCTTATACATCCTCAGGGCCAGGGTCCGAGACCAAACCTTAAGATGTTAGTAGACTCGTTTGGGCTCTACAGCACAATATCTACACTACACGAACAGAAGGACTTTCGTCTCCGCCCCATAGTAGCGCGTCTCCGTGACTCCTTTGAAGCCCGGGAGATCAACTCTCTAGAGTGGATACCGGGGCACAGGAACCCGGCTGACGCCCTTACGAAAATCAACCCTCACATGTTTAAGGGCTTGAATACTATAATGGTCGAGGGGCAGCTACCCAAAGAGTTACTAGATTCAATCACACAATCCTAATCAAGGCATTACTTGTTGTTTATCTTACTACTATTCCTCTACTTGCCCTTACTTGCCCTTGCCTTGCACCTGGCACGCTTCGCGGCCCCGCTCTTGTTCTTATTCTTCTCACTCCCTTCACGACGCTGCACAGTGCGCACGTGTCGGATCTCCGGAATACGATCGAACAAAGCAGGATCCCCAGCGCAGCACCTGATAACGAACTCACACAGCTTCAAAGGGTAACGCTCAACGGAATCAAGCACTTCTCCCTCCTCACAGTCAATGCAGATCACATGATCTACGTTCCTGGTTCTCAAGCGGACAAGGTAGACGCCTTTCTCCTGCATGAGGAGATACTTGATGTACCCCCCATACTTGTGATAATCGAAGTGCACTCGCCCCAACTCCACCTTGTCGGCATGGACCATAGCCCATCCAGCTGCATCTGCAAACGACAGCATGCTAGGCATCACTTCTGAATACATCTTCTTCCTCGCATAGTCTTCTCCAACAACACGAGCGATTGCATTCGCGACCGAGTTTTGCAGGCACAGGTTTGCCGTCCTAGCAACCAGCATGCGAGCGCCATGAAGCTCAAACCGCTTGGTTTTGTCAGTTTTTCCACGGTTGCCCGGACTTGGAACGTGAACTGGGACGCCAGGGTGACTCATGCAATGAGCATCCAGAGCGTCAAGGACCCTGTCGTCATCAATGGCCACGACCTTCATGGATCCAGTGACACGGTCCAATTCCTTTCGGTACGGGACTCCGCCCTTCCACACTTCGAGATGAGTGAGGGCATTGGTCAACGCCGCCCCGCCGAGAGAACCAAACTCGATACGGCACCAGCCCCAAAACGCCTCATCGTTGTTGTGCGCGTGATAACGCGCGCCTTAAAGACGACGGACGCCAACCTTGGCCGGCATGGTCTGGTCCTCCGCCACGTACATGACTGCGTCGATGGTCCACTCTTCGGAAGAGCCCTCGCCAGAGTTGTAAAGACCATACCTCTCGGCCGTCGCATGATCTAGAGGCACCTTGGGCCCCGCTTGGCACGACTTTCTGACACGCCGCCCAGCGATGCGGTCGATGTCAATGGCGTATCCGGTGATGTGGTCACCGTCGCAGTGCTCGAACGTGTAACACTCCAAGCCGCCCTCATCCACGCCCGTTATCGTGGCGATGTTATTCATGGTCCACTTCTCGGTATCCTCACGGGATATCGCGGACTGATCCGCACGCTGCTTGAGGAGAAAGACGGCGTTGCGCACGTGCTTGCGATGAGCTTGACGCATGCGCGACCTAACGATAACGGAATTAGTAACTTCGCCGCTTTTATTCGCACGAGTGCTATGCTTAGTTGTGCGCTTCTTCATCGTGTAGCCGCCGCGGAACTTCTCCGCTAAAACCACTTCACTTTCTAAGCTTCGGTTGCCGGACGTAATCCTGACAGCCCTAGATTTGATGATCAGCATTCTGTAACGCAAAAAAGAGAATATCAGAAGTGGTGTAGTTGTAAAGTTACTTACTTTCCAGTAGTTGGAGACCTCGGAGCCACAACCAGTCGATAGACTTGGCGAGCCCGTCAGCGATGCAACACTTTTTGGCGCCGCGGAGGTAGCCACAATAAACCTACAGATCAAAGAGCCGTCCTCCACGACGATCAGCGTGAGAATGGAGGTCGCAGATGGTCGGTGGGTGGAGCTCGAGGGACAAGCAATCTATCAACTGCACCCTAGCCGCAGGCGCATAAATACACGTGTGTTTTTTCTTTTCAAAATTATTTCCGTTTGCTGGAGGTTGAACGGAAACGACGGGGGTGTGGACAGCTGTGACACGGTTTCGGTCTGCTCCAGCGGCCCTCTTCCTTAGCCGTCACTAACTACGCTGCGATAGGACGCCACGAGCGTCCTATCACTTTCACTTCCAGGCGCACCTTGCAGTTGGAGGCGCGTCCGGGAGGGAGCCTACAATAAACAGGGGCTCGCTGTCCTGGCGAACCCCGAGAAGGCGCCAGAGAGAAAGAAGGGACCTCAGAGAATTTTCTTTGCAGCCTGTGCCCGCCTCCGGCCCTTGTTCTTGCCCCGTGCGCAACAACTCGTCTCGTAAACATGGACACCGCTTCCCCACTTTTCCCGTGCAAAGATGTTGAAAGTGTGCGTAGAAGTGTGCAACTTTTTGACACGAAACGAGCACGGTAAGCCACACGTGCTGACAATAATAGTTTCAAAATATTTACACCACAGGATCAAACCATGCACGAAACTCATTACAATCGGTCTATCAATAACAATCTAAAATTGGCGAATTTCCCGCAATTCCCAGATTGTGTATCGCAAATTCGAATTATTGTCGATTTTTGGTGAAAGTCAAAATAACTTTGATCGCGTCTCCCAGCGCTTTCTGTTGATCATAACGGGTAGGCGGAACTCTTAGTCGCTGTTATCAACGTAGGAACGGCGTTAAACGCACAGAGACCTTTTCGACCGCTTCGACGGCTATGGGGTTTGAGAGAGGACAGGAGCGCTTTAGAAGTGATAAAAGCGCTCCATTCGGTTGCAGTTATTGATGTAGAAATCCCGGGGAACAAAGGAGAACTGGGCTCGGTGCTGCGTGTGCACGACGATATTCTTGACGGGCTTTCATTCGATACGAAGAATGAGAAGCAACGGGATGTTAAACGCTTGTTGGGCAACTACTGTAGTGACAGTAGTGATGCTGTTGAAGCTGAAGTGAAGAGGGTTTCTGTAGATGCCGATGAGAGGCAAACAAGAAACTCCGGTGCTTGGTTGAAGCAGAAGCAATTACGTCGCTGGAAATCGAACTTGAATAAGGGAGAGGGTAAGGACAAAGTGGCTGTTGTAGACCGGACAACCAAACGGAAGAGAGGAGAATTGTGGAAAGTGGTAGATGATGATGAATATCTCGGAAGTAACGTATGTCGACTGCTGCATGAAGCTGGAGAATATGAAGAATTGATTTGGTTGTTGTTGAAACCGCAATGGGTGGTAAAGCGTATGCAGACTGGTGGAGTTTTTGGTGTTGAGAGTGACATTTCTATCGGTAAGCGGGCCGTAGATTGCTATGATATGGAAAGAAAGGAGGAGAAAAAGAAGGCTCTGGGAGTAATCGCACATGCGGTACGATTGGGCTACCACGCTGTCTTGGAGAACGCTCGGGAAGCTCACTTTCAGCTGTACGGGCGTCTGGTAGGGTACTCGGAAAGGTGCGACACCACACGGAGGTTTGTAAATGAGATTGAAGAGGTTGTAGAGAGACCATGGTTGAAGGCAAAGAGAGGCTTCCTGACAGCTGCAGGAGGGGCTGTTTTGGAGAGCATTTCAGTGGGAGGACGTGTTTATGGATTGGTGAAGAAAGGGAACGATCTGAGGGTGCTCTGCCACTCTAACGATGGATTTGTGCGAGTAGTGAAGTATAATGTGAAGTACGGAAGTCGAAGCACAGCCGAAATTGTAGGAAGTTTTCGAACGTTGCGATGCCAAAGGATGGAAGAACCGTTGTACGTGTGGATGAAGACGGTGTTGCGAAGAAGTGGGACACTGAGTTGAACGTAGAGAGTGTGATAGGACAAACCACCGCTTCGACGTGCTGCATTTGTGTGAGCGAGGACTCAAGATGGGTTGCATGTGGGCTTGGCAGTGGAACGGTATTAGTGTGGGACTTGTATGGCGGTGACGCGCCCCTTGAAATGGAGACTGGGAGAGAAGAGGATGTAAAATGTGTCGCTGTGAGTGGGAGCAAAAGAAAGGTTGGGTGTGGATTGCGGGACGGCACGATATGGATATGGAACGTGGGAAATGGAGAAGCGATTTGTGAGGGGCTATGGGGACATGAAAGTGGGGTGCAATGTGTCGCATTCAGTGAGAATGGAAAAATGTTTGTGTCAGGATCGTTAGATGGAAGTATTCGTATTTGGCATGCAGAAACTTGGACATGTCTAGGCGATGCTGAGATTGGAGATTGCGTGACAATTGTGGCGTTTGCTGCAGAAGACCCTAAGATCTTTTGGGGATCGCAGAAAGGAGCATTTGGGTTGTGGGAGTATGAGAATGGGGGCGCTGTGACGACAGTTTTTGGTGAGGAGGAACCAATTTCCTACGCGGGCGTATCCGAAGACGGCTCAGAGGGACTTTGTGCAGATTGGCGCGGAACGGTGCGAGTGTGGGACATGAGTGGTGGGCAGCCGGAGATTGGTAGCGGCGGTGAAGACGGACATGACCAAGTGATATATTGTGTGGCCGTGAGTGCGGACGGGAAGCGGATCGCGTCGGGGTCGCAGGACGGGACGATTCAGCTGTGGGACGGCGAGAGCGGCGCGCTGCTGCCAGAGGCGCTGCGCGGGCACAGCGGCGGGGCGGTGCGTGTTTCGTTTAGCGCGGACGGGCGGCGGCTCGCGTCCTGCGGTTGAGACGCCACGGTTCGAGTGTGGGACGTGCGCAGTGCGAGCGCCGTCGGAGAGCCACTGCGCGGCCACAGCGGGTTGGTGACGTGCGTGGCGATGAGCGCGGACGGCGCGCGCGCCGTGTCGGCGTCGCACTCGGAGGTGCGCGTGTAGGACACGCAGCGCGGCGGCGCCGTTGGCGAGCCGCTGCGCGGCCACACCGCGCCGGTCGTGTGCTTCGTAATGTTTGCGGACGGCACGCACGTGGCGTCGGCGTCGAGTGATAGGAAGCTGCTCGTGTGGGACGTGGCGGCGCACGTGGCCACGCACCGCTTCTCCCTCCCTGATTTTTCTTCTCCACGTGTCGTTTCGCTGGGCGTCGCGAACGCCGTCGTTTGGCTTCACGATCGAAGCGCGCACGTGTGCAGTTTGGAGCACTCAACTTGCGTGCCGCATCCGGCGCCGCCGCCCTGTCCGTGGGGCTCCACCGAAATGGAGCTCGAGCTCAGCGACTCGCAACACCACCGTCTACGTCTTGGCACCGCAGATGTGCCCAGTGGTACGCTTTACCGTACCTGTAAGCTCGGCTTATTTTACCAATCTCGCCATGGCCTTCGATTCTGCCAAGGGCAAAAGTAAACGATTATCCAAACCATTCTTTTGGCATTTTACAGTGATGGTGTACCACATAGTCACGTACTCAGTTGTTGCTGATCCGTACAAAAAGAGCAGCCACCTATATATTTTTCTTTGGAGAAAAATCTCGTGAATCTCAGATTGTGCGATGTATCGAAACAGACAAACCGGGTAGATACATTGATTGTTATAGATTATACGAATCAATTCATGTTATTAGATTGTGATGGTCTTCTACCCGAGTTGAATACGTAAGACGCTCATGTTTGTCATTCTTCAGCCAACTATGTTGACCGAGCCGTGTTTGTCAGCAACATGGGAACAGATGTTTTTGGTTCAGCTGTTGAACACTTGCACCATTTTTTGATTGATGCAGTAAGCCCCTCGACTTCATCGTCAACGCGTTCTCTAACTTTAACATCGTGTGGACCGAAAACACCTACAAATCTAGGTCTCCAATAGATCCCTACCTGAAATACTTAATGTAAACACAGCTGATAAATTTCCATCGTAAACAGAATAAATGCGAAACACACACAATAAAACGAGAAAGCAAGTGTTTACCTCCGAAGACCAAATACTGATATGTAAGAGCTCTACAGCACCGCATTATTATATTACATAAAAATGTATCTATAACGTATATCAACCGTTAATACCTGGGTTACCAGTATCTTCATGGAACTCACTGTCGCAGTATTGCGTCTGCGTCTGCTTTTGGCGCTGATGCTTTTCTCTGTATTTCTTTTGCGTCAAATTCCTCTTGCGACCCAATTCATTCCCCAAAGCATACAGAGAATTTTTGGGCACGTGCTACTCGCCTTCTTGTCGTGTGCCTGTCCTCGGTCTGCCTAAAAACAGACGAAACAAAATGAGTGAGCAATCGGAACTTTTATGGCCGCAAAAAGCAACAGAGGAGACGCAAAAATTGAAAATTGCGTCCACAATACACCAAGAGTACCAACCAAAACAAAGCCATCCATCGGAACTCTAAAGGCCGTATACGCAACTTAGGTACTATCAAGATGGATTTCATACGACAGATGGGAAGCCAAAGAAAGCCCATTCTCTGATCATCAACCCATTTTTATCACAGTAAATGTCCCTCCCCTTGAAAAGAAAAAAATACTGCCATGGAGTCTGTAAAAGGTGGATTGCGACGCCTATCAGAAACGGTTTCTCGCAGAACTTGTTATGCGTTCAGTGGATGAAAACTAGAGTACTAAAAGCGATAACAAAGAGCTCGTGGCAGCAATAACAGCATTAGGAAAGGAATATGTACCCAAAAAAAGGATGCAACGTAGAACAGCGTGCTGGTGTCAGTAAGCCTCTGCGTCAATCAAAGATCGGACAGAACCTTGGAAAAAATGGCGCAGAAATCCAGACGCAGAAACAACAATTAGACTTCAAAAGATTCGTAGGGAGACGGCAAAAATGATTGACAGACTAAGAACACAGACTTGGAGGGACTTCGTAACCAAACTTGAGCCTCATTGTAAAGCAAATGTTCTTCGCAGGGACTGAGCAAAATTACACTCATATATCCGTTGTTATTTTTGGCTGAACAATCTACTATTATGAAATCTATTTGCCTATTTGGACTGAATTAAGGATCCGCCTATAAATGGTAAAATTAGCGTGACGCGTGTCTGTCTGCGCCGGATTACCGGACGCGCCGTTGCAAAAGTGCCACCGAGGTACACGTGGGTAGTGTTGGCCGACGTGCCGGGTACTTCGATATTTTAGTGATATTTGTCAGCTGTATATAGATGGCGGCACTTGCCACCACTGCACGAGAAGTAAATCTCAACGACGCCTTGGCTCTAGCTTGAGTTCCGCTTGCGCAAGTTCTTCTGCCCCCCTCCCGAAAAACACTGCCGCTTAAACGAACAAAATATCCACCTCCGTCACTGAAAAGCACCGATCCGTTCTTTCAGATTTTTACTTATCATTTTTTCGTACATTCTTTCTGTTTTTCCGTCTACGACCTTGTTACACTTCACACTGATCTACAATTTAGCTCTTTTTGTTTCGAGATGTTTCCTTGCTCTTACACGTCTGTGTTCCGCAATGCGGCTCATTTTGCTACGTTTTATCTCGCCCCTTTCGGTACGGAATACGCCACACCCAGTGGATTTCATCTTTTTAGCAACCCGATTGCCACCCTCAACCTCCGTCTGTAAGTAAGAAAAAGGCCGCCCGGAGTTACGCCCGGCACGTGTTGGCCTCATCGGAGGGTCCTGCCACTGCTCTGTCCTAATAGGGAGCAGGGCTGAACACCTTCTGTGCGTAGCCACTGGGGCGGTTTGTGTTCTTTTTCTCCGTTCCCGGCTTTGCCCCACAAGTGGTCTTCCGACTTAGAATCGGCTTTCTTGCCAACTTTGTTGTAATGGAAACTGGTACTGGATCCTTCTGCATTGGGAGTATCCACTTTAGACCGTTACTGGAAGCGGTAATCGTTCGTTTAACTCGCCCGATTGCTTCGGCAGACTATGATATCTTGCCGTAACACCGCTCGTTTGAAGATTGATTCTGTACCTGGCTCAATTGCCGGACCACTGGAATCATCCGGACTGGCTTAAAGCCTCCCGCCGTTACCCATGGATGTACTGAATGTCCTGTGTGATAACGCTCAAGCAAGGGCTTCCCGGGGTCCCCGTACCAACAATGGGGCCCACCTGCTCAAGGACCGGCTAATTCCGCGCAAGCGGTTGAAGCCATGTCGTCGAGGTCCGACGAGTATACCCTCCGTGAATTAGAGGCACAAGTGCGCGTGATGCAGAAATCTCACGTGGTTCTGATTCAAGACATTACGAAACTCCGGCAATGGCTATACGAAGCCGATGTTCGGGATGTTTCGCGAGACGTCCGTGTCTTACGGTCTGATGTCAACCAGATCATGGAAGTCCGAAAGAAATCAGCTGTCCTGCATGAGCAGGCAACTGATCGTTTAAACCGCTTAGTGGCCCTTATGGGAACGGTCGAGCACACCATCATCAACGATGCTGTGGCACCCGGCGTGCCGGTTTCCGAAGGTTCTCGGAAGTCGCACCGCTCCAAGGACCACCATCCTGGAAAGAAGAGAAAGGTTAACTTGGAACCTGATTCGTCTTCTTCTTCATCCTCTGAGTCTGATGCCCGAGTCGGGGATTCGTCAACCGATTCTTCGGAAAGTGAGGACGAGCCTCTACGCTCTCGTGCTAACCGCTCTCGGGCCACCGAGGCCACGCAAGGCGTTGCCCGGAGCCGTTCGAAAGGACGAAAGCACCTTGGACTCAAGGAACTGAAGCCGACGAATCTATTGTATCAGAAGTTGTTGTCGTACCGATATTCTCGGCTGGAAGACTCCAGTGGAGAAAGGACCCTTCGCGGGACTGGAAGAGTGAAAGACCACATTAAGTGGCTGGCGCCCACACTGAAGCCCAATAAGCTCTCTGGGCAGGATCCAATTTTGGTGTTGGGCTTTCTCGCCCAATATGTTGGGGAAGCCGATGTACTTCGGATGTCTGAGGCGCAAGCCTACATCGCACTGCCTTACTTTTTGAAAGGTATGGCCGAAGACCAGTACAACTCGGTCCGCAGATCGTCTCGTGCCTCCCAAGGAGGAGTGACCTGTTGGCCAGAAACTGTGCAGTACCTCCTGCGATCCTATGCTATAGGAAACGCAATTCAAGATGCCATACTCGCATTGCGCGACACGAATCAAGGACTGGAAGAGACGGAGACCGTTTATTCTACACGACTGAATAAGACCTTTCACCGCTGTGGAAACGTCTACTCCGCGGCCCAGCGATGTACCATGTTTGTGGATGGCTTGGTTCCCTCGATTAGGACTTTGGTTGCCCGCTTTCGGGAGAAAAAGCGCAAGATCTCCTACTTGGAGCTGGTTCAATTTGCCCAAGCTGAGGGTGATGCGGCCCGAGCACGTGCCGACATTAAGTCTCACACACGCCGACTCTTCCATTTGGAAGAGGGGGATTCACCACAGCCTCAATCGAGAGGTTCAGCCCATGTCAACTACGACAACTTGCACCAAGTGCAGAGCAACCAATCGTTGGCAACGTCGGACCTGCCATCTACGATGGGACCGACTACCGAACATTCGGATGCTGCTCTGTACGCCGGTAATCATGTTACGGCATTGTCAGTGCCGCACTCTGGCGGATACAAAAACTCCCGTCCCGGTTGGAAGGATCCCCACCCCCCGAGACAGGAGCGAAGGCCGCCCAATGGGGATTCTCTTCGTCAGCTCATATGCCATATTTGTTACAAACATGGTCATATTGCCCCGAACTGTATGTTCACATTCAGAGAGATGGCAAAAATTGTTCTTCATTATGAGTCGTTGACGCCCGCCGAACGGGAACGTGTTCCCGACAAATCTTACCTTCGTGCGAAGGCGGATACTCAGCCTGGAAAAGAGGAACCTTCACCGCCTCATGGTGAAGCGGCAGCCACATCTGCGAGCGCAACGGTTCCGCAAGATAGCAACGACGCTCAGAAAAACTGAGCATGGGAGCCTCCTTTGAAGGAGCGGCGCAATCGAAGTCGAGCTCAACCGCGCTGGAGGTTGCAAAGCCTCACTCCCTGGTCACGATCCTTACGAGGAAGATGGCCACGGCAGACAGTGTGCTCCGTTGCCCGTGGGTACGGTCACGCAATTTAAGCGCTCCGGATAGAGTCCTGGTCATGACGAAACGAAAATACAAAGTTTTTGCCGACCTCGGGATATGCGACCATTATATGGTTCGGCAGTTATCCGTTCTTGACACGGGTGCTGGTCCAAACTTTTTGGTTCAATCGCTTATTCCGCCGCAGTTATCGTCTCAGATTCGGCCGGACCCCCCGACCGAGATAGCGAATGCAAACAACAGGCCCCTTTCAATCGTGGGAGTAATTGACCTGATTGTCAGGCTTTGCCGTTGAGTTGTCCGCCTGGACTTTCTACTTTGCAAGCGTTTAGCTGCGCCGGTCATACTCGGATGTAATTTCTGCGACCGTTTTGTCGAAGCAATTCGACCACGGAAAAGGACCGTCGAGCTGGAGGACGGCACAACTGTGCCAATTGTTCGGCGGCCTTTACGAAAGGCTTTCAAGAAGCAAGTTCCATTGCCGGTGGCCTAGCAGCCAGCGAAATCGCACCGTTCGCCGACGAAGCTCCGAGTGGCTCGGTCTATTTGCACTCCCTCGGAATTCCAGACGGGAGTCACGGTCACGTCCGTGCAGCACGGCTTACAAACCTTTCAGCCATTGTCTCTTCTTTGCGAAAGGCAGAACTTGGCCCTCGCCAATAGGATTGTACTTGGTGAGCCAGAAAAGCCGTTCAGGGTATTGGTTGCTAATTCCAGCTCCTCCCAACAGAGGTTGGTAAAAAACCAGGTCATTGGTTCCATGTTACCACACCCGGTGGCTATTGTACCCACACAAGTCTCTACCGCAGAGGTTCTTGGAATCCTCGAACCTGAGGAGGGAGAGTGGAAGTGCACTGACGCAATCGTACCGAAAAATTCGTCGGGAGACGCTGCGCCGAACTCGTCCGGTAAAAAAGTTTCGAACTCGTCGAAAGGAGCAACGCCGACACTGTCGGACGGAAGGCCAGAATCACCTGGATCTTAGAAGAAGGACCCCGTACAGGAGCTCGAGTCTCTGTACTTTAACCATGTCCCAGAGTCTCACCGTGAAATGTTACGGGATATGCTATGGGAGTTCACCCCCATGTGGGACGGTTCCCTTGGGAAAATTGGGATCACCGGACATCAGATGGATTTGATGCCGAACACTCGGCCAATCTCACAACACCCTTACAGGGCAGGGCCGACAGCTCGGGATGAAGAAAATACTCAAGTCGAGAAGATGCTCCGCGCCGGAGTCATTGAACCGGCCCACTCGCCGTGGGCCTTGCCCGTGGTACTCGCTCTTAGACCCGATGGGTGTTGGCGTTTTTGTATCGATTGCCAAAAGCTTAACGGGGCTACCGTCAAGGGCGTGAATCCCATCCCGATGATGGACGAATGCATCGATTCGCTCGGAAGCGCAAAGTTGTTTACGACCCTCGACGCGAACTGGGGATATTGCCAAGTGCCATTAAGGGCAGAGGACCGTGATGAAACGGCATTTGTATGTCATCAAGGACTATACCGACTCAAGCGGATGCCCTCTGGGCTCACGAACGCCCCCGACACTTTCCAAAGAGCAGCGGATATTTAGCTTGCTCGCTTTAAGTTGAAAACGGGCCTGCTATACCTGGATGACATCATTATGTTCTCCAGTAACCTGGACGAGCACTTGACCCACGGTTAGGGGGTGATGCGAGTCCTACGAGAGGCAGGCATCACACTGAAGTTGAAGAAGTGCGATTTTTCTTACCGATACCGTGAAATATCTCGGCCACATAATCCGTCCGGGACAGCTATCGATTGACGCTGTACGTGTGCGGTCCCTCAAGGACTCCAAACACCCATGGACTCAAACAGAACTCCGATCCTTCATCGGCCTTTGCAATGTCTACCGCCGTTTTATTCTGCACTTCGCGGATATAGCAGCTCCATTGAATGAACTCTTTTGGAAGTGACAGCCAGTGAAACTGGAACCATTCGATGACCGTAAGACAACGGCATTCTCATCGCTCATTGAGGCAGTAACGTCGCCGCCAATTCTTTCCTTGCCGAAACTCGGATTGCCCAATGCCATCGATACGGATGCCAGCAATTTCCAGATCGGCTGTGCTCTGTTTGAGACCACGGAGAGTGGTGAACGACCTCCAATTGGTTTTTGGTCTCGGAGCTTTAACGTTCATGAAAGCAATTACTCGGTACCCGAAAAATAATGCTTGGCAGTAGTCTGGGCTCTCCAGACGCTGCGACTGTACCTCATGGGAGGAACTTTTACCGTCCATTTCGAGCATTCGGCTCTGCGATGGCTTCTCTCCATTGCAGAGCCTTCCGGCCGCTTGATGCGGTGGAGACTAAAATTATCGTAAATCGACTTCAACGTGCAGTACAAGAAGGGTATCCTGAACACTCAGGCTGATGCACTTTCCCACTTGCCGACCGCGGCCGAAGCTGAGCCAGTCGATGATCTGGAAATACCTTGTTTCCTCATGGAGGACGACGAGGACGAATATTCGGAAGGTTGGAACGTCTTTGACGCTGCCTTAGCCGTTTCAGATACGGAGCCAGTGCCGGGATCATTCGTGCCGGTAACACTGGAAGAATTGATCCGAGAACAGTAAACGGACCCGTTCTGCAGTAGGGTTCGTGCCCGTCTGAACGGTGGAGCTGAACTGCCCTTTGTCATGAACGACAAAGGATTCTTGGTTCGAACGGTTACTGACCGGCCACAGATTGTGGTACCTTACTTGCTTCAATCTCGAGTCTTGCATCTGTCGCATTACGCGAAGTTGTCGGCCCACCCTGGTGGAAGGAAGTTGTAATACACCCTCAGAAAGGACTTCTATTGGCAAGCTATGGAATTCGATGCGTATGCCACTGCTCGTGGATGTTCTGGTTGTGCAAAGAATCGCGTCAAACTGCGGAAGTACTCCAAACAGTTGGTACTATTCCCCGCAGGGGCCCCTCTTGAGTTCGTGGCGATTGACATACTCGGCGATTTTATCCGGACACGCCGAGGTATTTGGTTTCTACTTGTCACAACCGACCGCTTTTCTAAGCTCGTGCGGACAGTTCTTTTGACGAAGATCACCACCAGTACGGTGGCGCATGCGTTCGTAACACACTGGGTGTCTGTCTACGGACCGCAAATTGATTTGCTATCGGATAATGGGTCGCAACTTGCTGCAAAGTTCTTCCAGGACGTGTGTCGAATACTGCACATCAAGAACTGGTTTACTACAATCTACCATCCGCAAAGTAACGGGCAGGTGGAGCGCTTCAATCGAACTATGCTGAATGCGCTGCAAACTTTCGTCGCCAACCACCCGTCGGAATGGGATCTCTACACCGATGCAGTGACTTATGCCTACAATACGCAGGTACATCGCACTACTCAGATCTCTCCGTTCGAACTGGTCGTATCGCGTGTTCCATCATCGGTGGCTGTCGAACCCCAGCCTACGCTGGATAAATTCCCTTCACCCCGTCTACACAGGGACGCCTGGAAACAATGGCTGAAACAAATGATTCCCGTAGTTGGGAAGCAAATCGCTAAGGCGCAAGCCGCCTACAAGTAGAATTTCGACGCATGTGTGCGAAGGAAGGCCCCACATATCAGAAAAGGTGGCTATGTCTTTCTCTGGAAAGAATACTACAATCCGGAAAAAGAGAAACACCACAAGCTTTCTCCGGTCGCGGACGGTCCCTACACGGTCATCTCTGTCACCGATACTACGGTTGTTCTTAACATCAAGGGTGAGCACGAACGCTTCTCGCGTGATCGCGCTACGCCAGCGCCATCGCCGGAACCTCCCCTACACAAAGCTCATCAAGGACCGACAACGTCGGATACTACCCCGCCCGGCCTGTCAATTCTACTGCACGCCGCGCGCGGTTTGGACCATCCTCCTACGGAATCGGGACGTAGCCCCGAAGTCGGGCCAGACGCGTATGTGCACACACGCGTTGTGCCCACTACTGGGATTATCGCGCCGGGCCCCGCCGCTCCCGCTGAGGAGGGGGGGGGAGACGCTCATTCTAGTAACGCCGCTGCTCCGCAGTCTACGCCGTTGCAAACGGATAGTGCATCCGCGCGGGGCACCGCAGAAGACGGAGTGAGTGAAGCCTTCCCGTCGCCTTCTGGAAGCGCACGGACGTGTGACAGTAAGCGCCCCGCTGACAGCCCAATGTCAGGGAATGCAAAGTTATCGTCTTCATCGTCGCCGCTGCAAGCGGACTGCTTACGTAGAGATGTTACGCCCAGACGGGATGCGCATCCGGAGACACCGGGCCACGAGGTGGAAAATATCGCTAGCGCAGCACCGTCGCCAACGGAGGACGGGCAGGCTTGCAACAGCAGCGGCGCTATTCAAAGCCCGACGTCCGGGAACACACACGGAGACGCACCGCCACTGCGAAATGGAGACAAGACGAATGTTGCCCCGTCAGCGGAGAAGACCGATCACTCGGAAGAGACATTGGTTGTGAGAGACCGTGCTGCGACAGCAAACCCAAGTTTGGGAGGGGCAATCGACTTAGTCGATGACGGCCCCGGAACGGCAGAGCACACGGCCATATCACTACAGGTGGGCACCACTCTAGGTGGTCAGAAGCCAAGTAAGTTGGACGCGCGCATGGCGCGACACGCGCCACGCACAGTGGGTCAACCGCCTCCCTTGAAGGATGGCAATGCACATGACAGTGCATGCCATGGGCACACGCGTGCCACGGAGGGTGCCACGGAAAGTGACGAGCCGTCAAAAAACGGTAGTTCCGTAATTGCGACGGTTCACCACGGCACCACGACGCTTGGAGCCATACGGCCCATCCGTGGGCGGTGTAGTATAGTGGGCCCGAGTTGGTGCCCTGTATATCCGAATGGCCGTTCACGTACAAAGGGGTAGTGCACGGTTGGCCGGTGCAATGGCCCCGCCACGTGTACAAGTTGGTGATCGAGTGCCAGACGGGTTGGCCGAGCGTACGAGTTGGACACGTGTACACGTTTGGTGGTGCTGAGTGGTGACAATGCAAATTAGACCAATCGTACAGTGGTCAGTACGGGGCCCAGGCCCGATATTTAGTTGTAGCTCGGATCTCCGGAGGCCCCAATCGTAAACGACAAGCATCTTCTGCCGAACGTCTTCTTCGTTAGTTTGCACTCACGATAGACCGCACGGCTACTTCTTTATAGGATTTCTCAGACCGTTCGTACCCTTCCGCACGTTCCTGTACGTGCCTGGTGATACCGACCGTCCACTCTCCCCTCGACCACCGGTTCTTCCGCCCCTTCTCTCCATTCGGATTCATAACAGTCACAAGACTGTACGCTGCCGCCGCTCCCGTCTCAAGACCGCTTCGGACTCTCTCATTTTTATGCATTATACCACAGGCGGCGAACCGTTGTCAACGCACGTGACGGAACACCGCTCGCTAGCCCCCCGCACGGAGGGTTGTTTCCCGTCGATCGTGACTATCTCGCCGAAACACTGGAAGCTCGCAGTCCGTCCAGGCGGGCCGTTGCAACAGCTCCACAAGCAAGTGGCTTCAGACCCCTCACCGGAGAGTGTAATTCTCCGAGGAGCTTCCCGGGGAGCACGACCGAGACCTGGTGTACAAGATGCATTGCGGCTGAAACGGAAGTCGAGGGTAATCGCCCGCATAAGCCACGACAGTGGAAGAGCAATCCGCCCCTCAACTGAGGACCGCTCGACCGCCAGGGATGAGGACTGACTGGTGAAGCCGCCAGAGTGGAGTGTCTACGAACGCGAGTTCGTAGTGGACCGTATAGTGAAGCACGGCCAAGACTCTACTGGAAAGCTGGTGTACCAAGTCCGTTGGTACGGCTACCCCCTTTGGAGGACACAAACAAACTTATCGAGCACGTGTCTCGCTCGAAGGTACTTCAATACCACCGAAAGACCGGCACGCCGACACCGGATACGCCCGACAAAGCCCAAGTCGGTTAGCGTTCACAATGGCTACGCCGCTCACGCGGAACACTTGCCACTTTGGCGGACAAGCCACTATACAGTTGAATGGAAGAAGAAGACGAAGAAGAAGCCTAAGGAGAGGAAGTTGAAGAACTGGAATTTGCCGCTTCAAGGGGAAAACCTCCCTTAGATAAGGAGCAGCAGCACCTCGCGGGGTGCTGCCCCCCTGAGGAGGGGGAGGGATGAACAGAATTTACTAAAAGCCAGTAGAAACCGGAAACATTTAAGGATAGGGCCAAGATATATTGGTATCTGTAGTGCAACGCCAGAGGCGGAAAGACACCACGAAGACGTCCGAGATCTTCCTCCGTAGGAGGGTAGTCAGCAGACAGAGCCTCTCTGGCAAGGCACGACGAAGTCGGGTGTAGCCGAGGCCAAGCCTTCACGACGGGCATAGAGAGTTGAGCAAGGATCGGTGTTGGCACCACTTGTGTGGGTGAACGGGCCCTCGAAAGAGGCACGAGTCCACGGAAGTGGGAAAAGAGAAAAGGAATCCGCGAAAGCGGGTGATGGAACGAATGGAAATGAGAAAAGGGCAAAAAGGCCATGGTAAGCACCGGGGTTATCCCTGTACAGGGTTAAACGCGACACAGGCGGAAAACACTGCCACGAATGGGTCCTGTTAGGTGACGCAGGGAGGATACACTACCCGTAGGCAACGGAGCCTCTCTCCTGGAAGAAGTCAATGACCGCCGAAGGCGAGGAAGTATAGAGCCAACCCTGGTTGTACGAACTTTACCGTGCATGGCGGCGAGGTCGCCGCCATGCTAAGTAGCGAGCTCGCGCCAACAAGTAATTAAATAAACTAACTAAATGAGGTCCACGCATAGTGGTAATTACCCACGCGCCGTGGCGCCCGTCCCAAGTGTACGTGGCCAACCTCCTGGCTCAACCGTGTCCCACGCGTCCTTCCCACTACAGTGGTTGTTAATATTCATATAATTCTATTAGGGGCACCCGTCCGACACGTCGGAATATGGCTAAGTAGTCAGGAACCTCCATCAGAGAGCGTTGCACTACATATCTCCCTCGTGAGGCGGAAGTATCACCTCACCGAGAGAAACGACGGCAGCCACCATGGAGGATAAAAGCACGCCCTCTCCCGGCTCGCCGGCAACTCCTCGTTCTCCATCAGCCCCTACGAACAGCAAATCTGGCCGAAATATGGCCGAAATGTGACCGAAATATGGCCATCTAGGTCGAAAACCTGTGAAAACGTGTGACTAGGTAAATTGAATACTTTTGATCATTGACACGTGTGAACTTCGGCCATATTTGGGCCACGTTTCGGCCGTATTTCGGCCATACGAAGAAAAGTAAAAGTTGTTTATCTTAGCTCGTTACACGTCCTCACAAGTTTCCGAACTAAATGGCCATATTTCGGCCACATTTCGGCCATATTTCGGCCAGATTTGCTGTTCGTAGAGAACGCACACCCCTGCACCCGCAGTTACCATTGCTCCAGTATCTTCTCTTGACACCTCGGTCACCAACTACCACGCTCCTCCGACTCCTGCCATCGACCTCACCATGAATGGCTCTCAGCAACTCCATACAAAGGGATTCACTGGCTCCCGTTCCGTGCCCTTACCGCAAGGCGGTCAAAAGGCTAGTGCGAACCAGAGACAACCGTCATGGACGGTGGCGATCCCTTTCCAAATTGGGGCGTCAACCGGCTCCGGGGCGGGCGGCAATTGGCCGTCCTACGACTCCCTCGTGGGGCTCTACCCAAACAATCGGCAACAGGCTATGCGCCTCCGGCTTGCGCCGTGGTTCCACCCGATCTTGGTGTTCGACGAAGAGCTGATTCCTCAGTACGTCGACGGCAATGAGCGCCTTCCCGGGGACCTGACGGCTATCGTCATCAACTCGTAGGATTGGCGCCGGCGCGTTGCCATACCTGCACACCAGGTTCTCTACTATGCGGGCGAGTCTCGATCTCAGGCTCATGCCGCGCTGGTGCGGATTAAACACCAACGGCAGAGCCGGGCTCCGTTCGAGTTCCTCATCCCGCAAGAGATGAGGTTCGACATCGAACAGTACCGCACCCGCGGAAAGATGAGCTATTACGACCGGCTGTCGCCGTTGGAGAGCTTTGCTTGGCGAGGATTCCTGGTTGTCCGGCAGAAAGCCTTATGCTGGTAACGACCGATCATTCGGGCCGAATTCCGGTATCTCGCGCGTCGTTATCGGTCCTCCTTCCTTCATGAATTCATCCGCTTCGAGCGTCGCTGCCGTCCCCGGTTCGGGTACTTCGTTCCGTATCAAAACGTGGAGGTGGAGCGTATTGCCCCCGCTCACCGACAAGGTCGGTACGTCCCTCTGCCAGCCTGGTGGGCTGAGCTCGAGGCATGCCCTGGGTGCTACATAGAGTTGCCCCCGGTGCTCACCTATTTAGGGTCATACCTCCTAACGGATCCGCGCAGCGGGCTTCGGTCGGTTGTAGTCATCGAGTGGGCCGTCCGCGCCCCGGCGTACATCCTCAGTGAGGTTTGCGACCAGTACAGACTGTGGTTCCTTCCTCCGCGCGTGCGAGCTGGTATTCGTCAACTCGACATAACCATCCCCCTTGGGGGCCAGGCTCACGCCGAAGAAGTCCTCGAGTTACTCAACTATATCGACAGTATTGACTGGAAAGCGGTCCCGATCCGGCAGAGTGGCCTGCTCACCGGTGGCGGTGGACATGGCCCAGGTCTGGGGCGCAATACCGCCTTCGCGGAGGATTTCTTGTACTTCGATCCGTGGGAACAACGGGAGATTTCCGCTGATGAAGCGGCTGAACTCCGGAATGCTCCAAGGGAGATACCAGACGGTCATTCGATTGGGTTCGTCGACTCGGACGGTTATTACCGCCTTAGCGGGGAAAATGAACCCATGTTGGACAACGCATCCGACGCTGCGGGCGGTGATGACGACGCGATGGTTTTCGGCACTCCTCCGGAGAATGACGAACCTGTTCGACAGGAGTCTGAGCCCACTGCTGCGGCGTCGAGGTCAGCTTCGGCTGTTCCAACTTCCACAGTGGCTGCCGGTAGTACTCGCCAGACGGGAAAGAATCCCGGTGCCGTCATCGGGCAATTCCTCCGAGAGGTGTGGCTCGGCGCCGATACGGCGACCGGCGACTTATCCGCAATGCGAGAAGCCCTGGGGCAACTCCTTGGCGGTGGGCAGGCTCCGAACGAGGGAAGTGGCCATAACCAGTAGGACTGGGTCCGAATAGTAGCAATAAAAACCACCTGCTTGTGGGTTCCTTCCGTCTATGACTTGTTCTTGTAGTCATTGGTAGTGAACCGGCTACTTCACGCGGTGCGCGCGGAAATGCACACCCTTCCGACAGAGAAAACCGTGTTTGCCACGTAATGACCAGCAAGCAGGGTCAAAAACCCTTCGGGTATGTTCGCGAAACATTATGCACGACCATGGTCGGAGTATAAGTGCATGAGCGGTGACCTCTTCGCGTCCATGACGTGTATTCTTCATCTTCAACTCTTCCCGTTTCCACGGTTCTCCCTCATCTCACTTGGGCACTTCCCAGCGTAGCTGGTGGGGCTGTTCCCGTTCGACGGTGATCCTGAACCACCTTTGAACGTAAGAGATGCTCGATCGGCTCGGCGGTGTCCTGAGCCGGATCATACCCGTGCCAACAGACGTGGTAGCGTAGTATAACCTCCTGATTCCAGGAATGCCCGACAATTTGCTCGAAGATGTACTCTTGTAAGTACACCTGCCGGCCTTGCCGAGTCGTCGTCACGACTGTGCGCTCATCGCCCTGCGAAGGAGAATTTCCCGAATCGGGTATCGATACGCTCGTCGCGGTTGACCGAGTGGTCCTCCGTGGAGGTGGGTGTTCCGGTGTGCGTACCGGTGAGCGTACTGCAAGTCTGCGCTCTTCGGGGCGGACCGCAAGTCTGCGTGATTCAACCCGTACCGAAGGTGGTTCTGACGAGTTCGTCGCGGCTTTCCCGCGTTGCGCTGCGAGTGGTGCAGCGCCACGTGCACCCTCCGTGCTTGCATGTGACTTCACCGACCTGTAACCGTAAGCCACCGTGAGGCGATCCGCCTCCCTGGACAGGGTGTCCTTTCCGGCGCGTGCCAAGTGGCGGCGCCGTGGCGATCCGTTCCCAACGGTTACTTCCGGTGACTCCGGGCTCCTGGTGGGATTTCCAGCAGTGCAGGGTGCAACGCGAGCCGCACCCATTACTTGGGGAATTTCCGCCTCGAATGGTATGTCCTCGCCGTCCATGACTTGAACATCATCCCGGGTGACCGGTTTCCGTCTGGCGACGATGCCAGGGTCTACCGGGACACTCGTAACTTCCGCAACCGTGCGTGGCTTTGCGGTGTCGTCTTCCCTTTGTACAGGGGTTGCCATCTGGCTTCCAGCGGTGGGTTTTATCGCCGTGTCCGCCATTGCGCTGGGCGCGTGCTACTGATTGTTCGGAGCCGTCCCCAGTGAGGTTGGTTCCTTACCGCCCAGCTGATGTGGTACAAAGAAACGCTCACGACTCGCCTTGAGCAAGGATGTGGTTGTTCTGTCCACTTCACCTTGTAGCTCCTCCGCTTGCAGCGGCGTGTCTGACGGAATTTCCGGTGTAGCAGCAGCCTGTCGTGTACCACGGATGTCTTCTTCCGGTTGTGACGGCGGATTACCTTCAGCAGAAGTGACCTCCTCCCCCTTCTTAGGTGGAGCGGCGGGTGATGGGGTACAGCGTTCCGCTACACGGGTAGAGTCCCCGCGAGCGAGTTGAACAGAGGAATGGCCATTCTGGACAACAATTTTTCTTGATATCATCGGTGTATCGGATTCCATCGGTAGGTCTGACAGTCCCCGGATCGGGTGTGGTAGAATCAGCGGGCGATTCAGCGCGATTGTTTCGGGGGTTATTGATTCCGTAGACACGGGGCTGGCAAAGGCCGGCACGGACTTAGACGAGGGTGGCGGAGCAAATACTACGTGGTCGCGGGAGATCCGCTCATGCGCGTTCTTTATTTCCAGTACCACTGTGTCCTCCGCAACGGAGATTACCTTGAATGGTCCATCCGCCACGGGCGAGAGCTTATGGCGTTTCTCCCTATCAGGGTTACAGTGTTACTTCCGTACGAAGACGTAGGTACACGCCTTAACTGGCGGTGTGTTACTTCCTTGCAAACGAGCATCGAAATCCCGCTTGTAAGCGGCTTGAGCCCTCGCCATGGATTGGCGCGAGTGGCGGGTACCAACTTGGATAGCCATTGCTTCCATTTCTGGCGGTAGTCACCCACAGAGGGGAAATACCAAGCGTAGGCTGTGCTTCCAACGCCACTGGCGGGGGGTACGGGAGAGTACTAACTCGAACGGTGAAACACCGGTAATTCTATGTACCTGCGTGTTGTACGCGAACGTCAGCGCGTCAGTGTACAGGTCTCATGTCTTTGGGTGATCGGCCACGTAAGAACGGAGAGATGCTAGCATCGTCCGGTTGAACCTTTCCATTTGCCCACTACACTGGGGGTCTTAGGTTGTAGTGAACAGGTTCTTTACATCCAGGATGCGATATACATCCTGGAAAAAGCGCAATGCGAACTGTTTCCCGTTATCGGAGAGTACTTGAACCGGCGGGCCGTATACGAAAATCCAGTGCTCCACGAAGGCCTGGGCTACCGTGAAAGCGGTGATCCTCTTCTGAGGGACAGTCCGAACCAGTTTCAAGAAACGATCCGTTATTACGAGCAAAAACTTGTGACCTCTCCGGGTCGTCAGGAGAGGTCCGAGTATATCGATTGCGAGAAACTCGAGGGGCGCCCGTGCGGGAAATAATCTAATCTTCTTGGGGTTCTTCCGGAGTTTTACCCGGTTTTTCGCGCATTCAGTGCAGAGCCGCACCGTTGCGTAGCAATCGACCGCCATGGCGGGCCAGTAAAAGTCCCTTCGCAGTGTTAATTATAACTTCCGTCCACCTGCGTGGCCACTCAACCTCGCGTAATGCAACAGTTGGAGTACCCGCGCCTGCAGAGAGTGAGGCACCACCTCTTGTGGGTTAGACTCGACCGTTGTAACGAGATAGCCAACGTCATTAACCTCAAATGGGAGGGTTGCACCTCCGTTTAAGCGGGCACGAATGCGCACGCAGAACGGGTCGCCGTGTTGTTCTCGGATCATTTCCTCCGGTGTTACCGGGACAAAATTCTCCGGTAGGGGATTTTCATCCCCGTTTTTGTTTGCCACGAGTAGTTCGTCCAATTCATCGTCGAATTCTCAGTCTTCTGGCCAAATGTTCCGGATCTTCCGTGTCTACCTCGTCAGCGACGAAACAAGGGATCTCATCGTCTCCTGAGGGGAGGGCTTCCCCACTCGTGGGTAATATCGACATTGCGTCTGCTTACCTGTTCAGCGCTCCCTTCTTGTACACAACTTGAAAGTCGAATTCCGCTAGGCGGAGCCTCCATCGCATGAGGCGTCCCGACGGGTCTGAGATGTTCATAAACCAACTCAGCGAGGAATGATCCGTGTACACGGTAAAGTGCACACCCACAAAATAGAGGCGAAGAGTTGCCAGAGCCCACACAACGGCGAGGCACTCTTTCTCCGAAAGGGAGTAATTCCGTTCATGAACGTTAAGCGAACGCGACCAGTATCTAATGTGCTTACGTTCCCCTTCGGGGATGGTATGGAAAAGAGTGCAACCCACTTGATAGTCGCTCGAATCCGTGTCCACGGAGTACGGTAGTCCGGGTTCTTGGAACGATAGAATCGGAGCAGATGTGACAGCCTCTTTCAAGGAGTTAAACGCCTCTGTCTCGACAGGCGTGAAGGGTACCAGTTTCGGTAGCTCGCCTTTTCGCAGTAGTGCGTTGAGGGGTGCCGCGATTCCGAGAAATTCGGGACGAACCATCGGTAGACGTTGACCAATCCCAAGAAGGAGCGCAATTCCATTTGGGTTCGCGGTTCCTTCGCCTTGGCAAGGGACTTCACTCGAGCTTCCTCGATCGACAACCGTCCTGGACGGATAAAATGGCCCAGGTACTTCAAGGTGTCTGTGAAGAATTCCCACTTCCTCAGCTTGAGGGAAATTCCTGCGTCACGCAGTGTGGTACTTACCTCCCTTACGTGGATGAGATGATCGTCCAGATTACTGGAGAAGACAACTATGTCATCTAGGTAAACTAGACACGTCCGCCACTTAAAGCGCTTCAACAAGATGTCGAGAGCACGCTGAAATGTAGCGGGGGCGTTGGTGATACCGAACGGCATACGCTTGAAGCGGAAGGATACAGAGTGGCGTACAAACGCGGTCTTGTCGCGGTCTTCCTCCCTTACGGGAACTTGCCAATATCCCCAATTGGCGTCCAATGCCGTAAATCCGGTTGCGTTTCCGAGCAAATCGATGCACTCGTCCATGCGAGGGATTAAGTACGTGTCCTTGATCTTCACGGCATTGAGCCGGCGGTAGTCGGCACAGAACCTCCAAGTTCCGTCGGCCTTGATTGCCAGTACTACTAGGGACGCCCAGGGTGACTGAGCGGGCTCAATCACGCCTGCGTGGAGCATCTTGTGCATTTGGAACCGCTTCTCTTCCCGAGCCTTCGGTCCTGCCATGTTAGGGGGTTGCGAAATGGGTCGCGCGACCGGTAGCAAATCAATCCGGTGTTCCGTTGTATTTATCTCACCAAAAGATCCATCCCACATTGGGGTAGATTCCTGTAACATGTCTCTCAGACGTTCACGCTGTGATTCCGGCACGTGGCTGAGATCGAGCTCCCCAAGAGCCTTCACGGGATCAATCCGGTCATAGCTCGTTGGGCTATGTGCCATCTCGGATGCAGCCGCAAAGGTTGTTTCCGAGTCACTCGGCAATTTATCCGTTGAAACAGGAGTTGAAACGGGAGTATCCTCCCCCTCCTTAGACGGAACGTCGGGGTGTCCCGGATTGTCGCCCTTTTTTTAGTAAACCAAACCGAGTACATTGGCAGCCGTCATTCGGGTAGGGAGCATCGCGAGTGGGTGCGGTGTGACCGATCCAATGACTTAGTTCTTTACCAGATACTGGGTGTTGTTGCCAAGATTGGCAACAAGTATCCAGAAAGGAGCATTCGGTGACACCTGCGCCACATCGTTCGCCACTGCGAGGTGATACTTCTCGTACAACGAGGAAATGGGTTGAATAACCCGAAGGCCGTGTTGACGGGAATGGACCTGCACCACTACTTGGGATTCTGGTGGAATGCATACCGACGCTGCAACGCGGAGTTTTGTGGACTCGCCAGTCGCCGGTGGTGGTTCCTGCGCAACAGGTAGTGGAACTTGTTTCCTCGATGCACGCTTCAGCGGACGACGAACTATCGGGACCGACGAACCGTCTTCGAATTCCACACGCCTGAGGCGGGGTCTGATTGCATCGACAAATCTGTCGCATTAATCACATCCCAAAATAACTGGGGCAGCCAATGACCGACATACCACAAGTCGAGCTTGACCACGGAGGTCCCCAAACGCACGACTAAGTCAATTGTTCCCACCGTTGTCAACGGGTTGTTATTCGCGTCGGCGACTTCGGGCGTCGCTTCGCGGCGAATACGTGTCCGCACCAGCGGTGGCAGGAAGGACTCCACGATGAAGTTAGGCCCTGCACCGGTGTCTAATACCGTGAGAAATCGCACCATAAACTGGGTACTGAGGCCAAGATTGGCGTAAACTTTATAGTTACGCTTGGCCATCACGAGGATTCTATCCGGGAACCGGTTTTTCTTTACCCGTATCCACGGTCGACGGAGTACACCCAAGTGTTCCGAGTCCTCGTCAGCGCTGTCTTTCCTCGAAAGGATCTTCACCGGGGAGCGAGGCGACGTCACCTCGGACGTCAGCAGCCTCTGCTCTGAGGACGTCTCTCCCGAATAGAAGACTCCCTCGTTTAGTTTTCCTGGGCTTCTGCCTGCGGCGGCTGCTCAGGTTCCTCGACCACGAGTGCTTGGGCACGTTGGCCTAGGGGTCCCACAACAGCGGTGTTTGGATCGTCCGCGACGCGGTGTACCAGTGATACCGGATGAGCCGGTCGTGCCGGAGCACGCTGGTATGTCGGCGCTGTCGGTACGACGTAGGCGAAGTCCGTCTGGGCCCGGAGATACGACGTCACTGGGACGGAACGCTTCTCCTCTGGAGTGAGGGCCTCATAGTTCACTTTCACCTTGCCCACGTCTCTCAGGGAGAGGAGGCACTGGAGTGACGTGTGACCATGAGTATAGCAAATATGGAATATCAGCGCTATCAATGCTTGCCTACCATGTCGAAGAGGCCGATTCTGGTTATCCTTGAAACCTCCTGCTAAGCGGCTGTACTGCCATCCTGGTCGTTGGAAGCGGGTTCCTCCGTTCGAGTACGGGATGTAAGGCCCGCGAACTCGGGGGCAACGGCATAAAGCACGGCGCCTTCCTGAGCGGTGTCGAAGGAGGCGTCCGTCGTCGACGGGAGGTCCGTTGTCGGAATGGAGGCGATATTGCCGTGGGCGAGCTGGACGTTATAGAACTCCTTTGGAGGTGCGTCATCTGCGACGAGCGACAGAGATGGGGATTTCATTTTCATCAACAACGCCTTGGCGGACTTAGACCGAGTACTCGGAGCTCTGGCGTGGAGGGAGTCACCTTGGGCTCTTGCATACTGGATGAGCTTCAGATAGGTGGTCTTCCTCCTGTCCTCGCAATAGCGGGCGACAAAAATCCGGATAGCGGGGTCGAGTCCGTCGATGAACATCTTACAACGCTCTGTAGCAGGATAGACATTACCACAACCGGAGAAAGCCTTGTTCGGGCGTACCGAAAAATCGGTTTCCGTCTCGCCTGAGCGTTGACGTGTGTCTCGCAAAGCGAGTATCGCCGACTGAATGGCACCATTCGTGGCGTTTGACCGTAGCCGGTATTGCAACGCTTCGGGCCAGCAAGTAACCCCTCCTTCGGAGGCGGGTGAAAAACCTCTCACAGAGTGATACTGGTCTTCGGCCACACCACGTGAGAAATAAGGTAAGGCAATGTAGGCCTGTCCCTCATTCATCTCGAGTATATCGGCTTCCGCGACAAAGCGGGCGAGAAAATCTAGCACCAAGATTGGGTCTTTTTCAGTAAACAACTGGTTACGAAGCGAGAGCTGCATCCGTTTGATGCAGTCCTTCACCTTGCCCGTATCACGGGGTGTTCGATTCAAAGAGGAGTCTTCCAAACGGTAATACCGGTCTGACAACAGCTTCTCGTAGAGAGGGTTAGTGGGCTTCAGGACTTTCAAGCCCGCGTGCTTCCGTCCTTCTGTACGAGCACGAACCGCACCTTGCGTGACTGCAGACCGCTTAGAGCGTGACGCCCGTATAGCACGGTCTTCGCCAGACGATGAATCTGACGAGTCAGCATTGTCCGAATTGTTCGGGTCCGCATCCGAAGAAGTTGACGAGTCTGAACCCTGATCGTCCTGTTGGCCCTTGGCGGCTCTTCTCATGTGTGGAGTTCTTGGCCCTGTGCGATACAGCGACCGGCTCCGCCGGAGTGGCAGCACCCATAAGAATGGTTTGCTCCAGCATCTCCAGGTGGTCTGTCAAACGATCAAATCGGTCTTAAATTCCTTCTACGAAGGCGGCGGGTTGACCAAAGCACTCCAACATTTTGTTGACGTCGTACCGTAACGTACGAAGATCCTCAGAAATACCCGTTGCAGGGGAGTCTTCTACCTGTTGGCGTAGAATGTTGACCACCCCTACAAAGGAGTTGTGAGCAGTGCGCAGCTGACGCAACTGCTCGTCCAGAGCTGTACCCTGGGGGGGCATTGTCCTTCTCTCGATGTGGCTGAACCACCGCGGCCGCGGGTGTAGCCGTGGCAGACGGAGCTGCGGCAGCAACGGCCGGGGCCGGAACAGCACCATCAATAGGAAGAAGCAACGGGGCAAAGGGGAGTATCCTGTGCGCCGGTTGTTGGCCCGACGTCTTGGACGGATTATTCACACCAAGGGTGGAGCCAGCACGCCTGGAGATGCGTGAGACGAACCGATCATCACCAGCGACACTATTATTGTAAGAACGACTGCGAGTAACCGCAGCTTCCGTCTCAGACGGTTTTCGAAACATGATTTCTCAACCAACCGTGCAACGGGAAACTTCCAGAAGTAGAAACGAAATCTCAAAGAGGGAAAACACACACGAGTACGTGTTAAACCAAACATCCGATTCTAGGTCAGGAGACCACTTTGTAGTGCAACTCCAGAGGCGGAAAGACACCACGAAGACGTCCGAGATCTTTCTCCGTAGGAGGGTAGTCAGCAGACAGAGCCTCTCTGGCAAAGCGCGACGAAGTCGGATGTAAGACGAGGCCGAGCTTTCACGACAGGCGTAGAGAATTGAGCAAGGACCCGTGTTGGCACCACGTGTCTGGGTGAACGGGTCCTCGAGAGAGGCACGAGTCCACGGAAGGGGAAAAAGAGAAAAGGAATCCGCGAAAGCGGGGGGTGGAAAAAAGGAAAATGAGGAAAGGGCAAAAAGGCCATGGTAAGCACCGGAGTTATCCCTGTACAGGGTCAAACGCGACACAGGCGGAAAACACTGCCACGAATGGGTCCTGTTAGGTGACGCAGGGAGGATACACTACCCGTAGGCAACGGAGCCTCTCTCCTGGAAGGAGTCAATGACCGCCGAAGGCGAGGAAATATAGAGCCAACCCTGGTTGTCCGAACTTTTTTATGCATGGCGGCGAGGTCGCCGCCATGCTAAGTAGCGAGCTCGCGCCAACAAGTAATTAAATAAACTAACTAAATTAGGTCCACGCATAGTGGTAATTACCCACGCGCCGTGGTGCCCGTCCCACGTGCACGTGGCCAACCTCCTGGCTCAACCGTGTCCCACGTGTCCTTCCCACTACAGTGGTTGTTACTATTCATATACTCCTATTGGGAGCACCCGTCCGACACGTCGGAATATGACTAAGTAGTCAAGAAACTCCATCAAACGGGGTTGCACTACAGTATCTACGGAGTTCGATCACACGCCGGACGGTCCGGAACTGGACCCACGATCTTGGGCGAACCACTGAGCCGCAAGGCTTTGCAACTGCGCCAAGTCGGTCACCGTGTCAGACACGGGCACACCCATGCCACGAAGGAAATTGCGGATGACGATCGCCTGGGGGTCTGTATCCGAACCGGCCCCGCCCGCAGAAGCGGAGGCCTGCCACGCGCCAACTGCATTGGGCGTATCCTGCAATACCGCATTAGCGGATCCGCCCTCATCTCCGGTTACGTCCATCACGTCGATCTGTGGGTCCGTGCTCTGGTCCATAGGGCTTCCTGCCTCATCAAGGCTCTCGTCTTCCTCGTCTTCGACGAAGACAAACCCTCGAGGATGGCTCTCCGGGATACTCCGCTCGACCTGACGCCGCTTCTGCACCTCGGCGGCTGTAACTATCTCCCATCTCCATGGGTCGAAGTATACAAAGTCGCCAGCGCTGACGTCGCGTCCGGGAGACCGGTCTGTAACCCGACGGATACCCTCGGAGACCTGACTGGCAGGAACGGAGTCCCATTCGGCACCGTCAATGACCTCCACCAAGGACACCGCTTCCCGCGCGTTACGGACGGATCCGAGCGCATCGGTGAGGTCCAAATTCCGAATAGACCGGCGAATCATCTCCCCCATAAACCAAAGCCGATAGTGATCATACGCCTCCCAGAGGAGGAACGCCGCGACACGGACAGTTCACTTGGTGGCAAGGATGCTCCAAAGGCCCCGCGGCGGATTCTTCATGTAGTACGACCCGACGTATTTCAGGCATGGGGAGAGTTCCACATGGCACCCTCGGGGGACCAAGACCGCAGGCCAGAACGATAGCAGTGGAATGTATCGCCCTTGATGGGAACGCGCGGCGATTCGCTCAACCTCCGAGCATTGGTACGGCACCAAAATCCCAAAGCAGGATCGCCACTTCCTCTCGTGACGGAGACCATCGAAGAACTCGCGCCGCGACGACTTGCGGAGGTACCGGAACTCGGCCCGAAGAATTGGACGAGCCCACAGGATGAGATCCTGGTGGGGCTAAACGACATCCGCGTAGCGGTCAATCTCGTCGAAGGCAACAGCCAGTCGATCTCCGTACTCAACCTCGCCGAACGTAAGGTAGTAGGCTACGTCGAACCCGTGATTAGATGGAACCGGATGCTCGTTCGGAGCCCGGAAATGTTGCCTACACCCAATGTGGGCAATCTCCCGGCGAGCGAACGCCTGGCTCTCACTTCTCGTATACCAGAGACAATCTGGATGGACCGTAGTACGGGCGACCCAGTCCCATGAGCGGACGACGCTAACGGGAAGCCCTCCGGAGAGATAACCGTCAACGGCGTAGGAGTTGATCAACGCTTCATTCCGAACGGCTTCGGCATTGAACCACGGGGCTTGTGCAAACAGGTCGGTATGGCAGTGAGGGTCGCGTAAGCGGAGACCGGCAAGACTGGGCCATCCTCCCGAATTTGTCGGCACGCTGGCATTGAACCAATCCCACAAGGAAGCTGGATCAGCAGTCGCTGCCTTCGCAACGGACACCGCGCCAGAAGCGGAAGCGCCCGGCGATTGGGGCAAGGGCACCGACCACAACCGCGGTCCGGCAGCTGTCATTCGCGCAGTCCCAAATGGGGGAGCACCGGGGTTACCGGAGGCGTTGTTGTTGGTAGGCATCGCTGTGTCGATGAGGGTCGAAGGTGCCAAGTATGGTACGAGTGCCAAGTTGTTGGAGTCCGAGTTGTCGGCAGGCTCATCGCCGGAGTCCCAATTGTATAGGGCCATGATGGGAAGTGATAAGCCGAACGAGTCGCAAGTTTCATCCTGAAAAGGGGGAGATGTATAGCAATTGCCCTTGGCAGGGTCTGAGAGGGATTCCACTCATATGTCCGTTGTTATTTTCGGCTGAACTTCCAACTACTATGAAGTCTATTTGCCTATTTGGCCCAAATTAGGAACCCGCCTATGAAGGGTAGGACTAGCGTTACACGTGTGTGCCCGAGCCCGATTACTGGATGCGCCGTTGCAAGAATGCCACGGAGGTACACGTGGGTGGTGTTGGCCGGCGTGCCGGGCACTTAGATATTTTAGTGATATTTATCAGCCGTATATAAGTGGCGGCACTTGCCGCCACTGTACGGGGAAGTAAACCTAAAGGAGGCCTTGGCTCTAGCTTGAGTTCTGCTTGCGCACGGTCTTCTGCCCCATTCCCGGGGAACACCGCCGCTTATTCGGACAAATTATCCACCTCCGTCACTTAGAAGCACCGATCCGTCCTTACGGCCTTTTATTTATCATTCTTTCGTACATTCTCTCTGTTTTCCCGTGTACGACTTCGTTACACTTCCCCCTATTGTACAGGTTTGCCCTTTTTGTCTCGGTATTATTCCCCGCTCTTACGAGTCTCTGCTCCGCAGTGCGGCTCATTTTACTATCTTCTATCTCGCCCCTTTTGCTACGGGATACGCCACACCCAGTGGATTCCATCCTTTTGGCACCACGATTGCCACCCTCAACCTCCGTCTGTAAGTCAGGAAGAGGCCGTTCGGAGTTACGCCTGGCACATGTCGGCCTCATCGGAGGGTTCTGCCACTGCTCTGCCCCAATAGGGAGCAAGGCTGAACACCTGGTTTGCGTAGCCAGTGGCGCGGTTTGTGTTCTTTCTTTCCGTTCCCGGCTTTGCCCTACACTTATACAGACGACCATAATTATGGAGGCTGATAAAAGCAGCAGACACCAGCAGAGGAACCTCAACAGCCATGTGTCCACCAAATGGTCAGTCTTGGTCAGATGGAAAAAGAGCGCGATGATCTTTGCGAACGAAGCTCCGCAATGCTAGAACCCTGGGAAAAAAATACGAACAACGAAAAAAGTATCGCAAGGCACTAGACCACTGTGCTATAGAGGTTGAGAACGAAGCAATTGAACTTTTTGAATAGAACACCTCAAAATTGTACTCCACGAAATGGATGAGAAGCGAGCTTCAGGACCAGACGAAGTTGAAATAGCGTTTCTGAAGAGATTCCCAGAGGAAGGGCTAACACGGCTTTTGCGGCTTGTCAATTAAACAAACAAAGAATGTGAAACTCCGAGAAAGTGGGGGACAGCAACACTGGTCTCCATTCCAAATCCAGGGGCTCGCGGGCGTTTCTGCCCTCTTTCACTAACCCCAGTGACTGCCAGGGCAGCAGAAAGGTTATTCCAAAAAGTTTTCATGCAATGGCTGGAGCCCAACCTACCCCAGCAGCAAGCAGGATTTAGATTGGGAAGAAACACGGAAAAGCACGTAGCTGCGCTAACTGAAAGCATCACGAACGGGTGGGATCAGAAAAAGCAAACGCTGGTGGTGTTCTGTGACTTTTTTAAAGCATACGATCGCGTTCCACATCATCTCTTATTTACAAAACTGAGAGAAATGGGCTGCTCGCCTCACTTAAGGAGGTAGCTACTAAGTATTGTAATGGATAGAAAATGTAGGTGTCGGTGGAAATATGCATTCCCCCCGGAGTCCCTAGTGCCACAGGGACTCCCAGAAGGAGTTAATCTGTCACCAGGGCTATGGATAGCGTTTCTCGCTGACCTGCCGTCCAAAATCAACAAAGTAGGACATAATGTCAAAGTAAGCCTCTTCGCAGACGACACCACACTGTGGGTGACTGACTCAACACCTGAACAGTGCAAAACAGATCTCCAAGATGCCTTACAAATGCTCGAGCATTACTGTGAAGAAAATGACACACTTATTAACCAAAGTAAAACAGTCTTGGTTCCCTTTACCAATAGTAGGGGGCAGAAACAACTGGAACGATATGAAATAACGTTGGGGGGAGCCGAGGTGAAGCCGAATGAATGTGCGCGGCTTTTTGGAGTGCTGCTTGACTCAAGACTGAATTCAAGAGCCCCTTGGATCTCATCGCTTCAAGGTATAGACTACGAAACAACCTTGTGCTGTGTCTGACAGGTAGATCTTGGAGTGCCAATTGGAACACAATGTACACCATCAGGAAGGGGTTTGCAGAGCCTCTGGCGGCATATGCGGCGGGGTTTAACATACCGAATGCCATCAAATCTGAAGTTTAGGCAGTGAAAGTAGTGCAAAACGAGGCTGTCCGAATTCAAACTGGTTGCGTTGCTTCAACCACTGTGGCCAAGCTGCAAGAACTAGTGAATTCGCGACCAATACAAGGTATCGCAAAAACCAAGGCCACTCTGTTGTATGAAAGAACAGTACGGCAAGAGTCTAACACTCCGTTTAAGACGGAGCTGCTTTCGATGGTTGCAGAAATAATCAGAAAGTCCCGTTCAATGCTAAAACGCGTCGCGGAGGATCATCTTACCACTCTCGGTATATTTCAGATGCAACATCGAGAGCCTCTTCCAAAAGAGGTGGGCCTGTTGTCTTTCCATAACATAAAGTTTGAAGAGGCGGCATGTAGCAGCGTTACGGAGGGGGAACAGAGAAAAGCAACAACACGACTACTTGCCATATTACCTGAAAACGACTGCGATATATGGTGCGATGGGTCGGTGGGAGAATACGAAGGAGAAAAAGAATCGTGTTCAAAAAGGGTGGCACTGCAGTGAATCGAAGGATGGTTTGAGGGAACCGTACACAAGGTTGAAATAGAAGGACCAAATGATGGTTGTGTCGAGACTTTCCGGAGAAAGACAGAACGACAAGTCGACATATGGATAGAGTAGAACGATGGCTTTATAATTGCCTACGAGATTGTGGGAGAGCGATTCCTGCTGAATAACCGGCCTTAGGACTCGCATGGAAGTGCAACACGTGTACGTGCCTGCATGGGTGCCACGTGTACGCATTTGTCCAAGGGACTATTTCTTATTTTATATCATTAGATTAACCATTAGAACCTACTGTAGATATAGGATAGGGCACATTACAGTGCCACAGGGCCAAGGCGTCTTGGTTCAGATACTTAAGCTCCTCGAGCAGCGCCTCCACTCAGATTGTAAACCAGAAACCCTCTTGGTCACGACTAGCCCCAAACTTTGCCGTTTCCTTGCCCCTAGGTCTTCAAGCCGCCACTACTGCACCTTCTGTCCTGTAGGAGTGCATCGTGTCCGCCTATTGTACCTCCATACTAGAGGTGTCGCCGTCATCCTCTTCCCACGTGGACCGCTCTTCCAAGCTACCATCGAGGCCTTAGGAGTGAGAGATCTTTGCTCACTATTCTACATTTCGTCTCCCGACCTAGAATACTCTAGAACAACCCGTGGACCTTTTCAGGAAAGAAGATTACTCTAGGATTCTACCACGGAGAATTTGGACAGAAGGACTGGTATAGGAAAACCACCGCCCCATGGATACCGATAACCTTCAGAAAGATGACTCTCGGGCTCCCCAAGCTGGCCCCAGTGGAACTACGACGGTCCCCGAAACCATTGGCCTCACGGCTGATGCGAGCAGTGACCGTCGGAGCACACGAAGCCAACCTCAGGGACGCCCAATGACCTCCGTTCATAACCCCGAACGATAGGTAGAGGGCCCAGTTTGGCCTCTCGTCTTTGTTTCTGCCTGGACAGGATCAACGCCCAGCCGGCTACGCCGACGCAAGACGCAATGGAAGTCGCCTCGAACGTCAGGGCAGACATTTTCAAAGGTTTAGCCGAATTCCTCTGGCCACAGCTGAGAAGACTCTGTGAAGAGCATGTACAGACCCTTTTGGATACTCACGTACCAATTGTCTTGGACGGGATGATTGACCAACGGATTCATCGACTTGTGCCTAGGGTCTTGGTGACGACAACTTTGTCGATGCGGGGAGCGATGCTTTGCAACCACCGGCGCGTTTGAGCTCAACTTCGATTGCGCCGCTCCTTCAAAGAAGGCTCTCATGCTCAGTTTTTCTAAGCGTAGCCGCTATTTTGCGGAAATGTTTGGTCCGCAGATGCGGCTGCAGCTTCACCATGAGGCGGTGAAGGTTCCTGTTTTCCAGGCTGAGTATCTGCCTTTGCACGAAGGTACGATTTGTCGGGAACACATTCCCGTTCGGCGGGCGTCAACGACTCATAATGGAGGATAATTTTTTGCCATCTCTCTGAATGTTAACATACAGTTCGAGGCAATATGACCATGTTTGTAACAAATATGGCATGTGAGCTGACGAAAAGAATCCGCATTGGGTGGCCTTCGCTCCTGTCTCGGGGGGTAGGGATCCTTCCAACCGGGACGGGAGTTTTTGTATCCGCCAGAGTGCGGCACTGGCAATGCCGTAACATGATTACCGACGTACAGAGCAGCATCCGAATGTTCCGTAGTCGGTCCCATCGTAGATGGCAGGTCCGACGTTGCCAACGATTGGTTACTCTGCACTAGATGCATGTTGTCGTAGTTGAAATGGGCTGAGCCTCTCGATTGAGGCTGTGATGAATCCCTCTCTTCCAAATGGAAGATTCGGCGTGTGCGAGACTTAATGCCGGTACGTGCTCGGGCCGCATCACCCTCAGCTTGGGCAAATTGAACCAGCTCCAAGTAGGATATCTTGCGCTTGTTCTTCCGATAGCGGGCAACCAAAGTCCTAATCGAGGGAACCAAGCCATCCAAAAACATGGTACATCGCTTGGCCGCGGAGTAGACGGTTCCACAGCGGTGAAAGGTCTTATTCAGCCGTGTAGAATAAATGGTCTCCGTCTCTTCCAGTCCTTGATTCGTGTCGCGCAATGCGAGTATGGCATCTTGAATTGCGTTTCCTGTAGCATAGGATCGCAGGAGGTATTGCACAATTTCTGGTTAACAGGTCACTCCTCCTTCGGAGGCACGAGACGATCCGTGGACCGAGTTGTACTGGTCCTCGGCCATACCTTTCAAAAAGTAAGGCAGTGCGATGTAGGCTTGCGCCTCAGACATCCGAAGTACATCGGCTTCCCCAACATATTGGGCGAGAAAGCCCAACACCAAAATTGGATCCTGCCCAGAGAGCTTATTGGGCTTCAGTGTGGGCGCCAGCCACTTAATGTGGTCTTTCACTCTTCCAGTCCCGCGAAGGGTCCTTTCTCCACTGGAGTCTTCCAGCCGAAAATATCGGTACGACAACAACTTCTGATACAATAGATTCGTCGGCTTCAGTTCCTTGAGTCCAAGGTGCTTTCGTCCTTTCGAACGGCTCCGGGCAACGCCTTGCGTGGCCTCGGTGGCCCGAGAGCGGTTAGCACGAGAGCGTAGAGGCTCGTCCTCACTTTCCGAAGAATCGGTTGACGAATCCCCGACTCGGGCATCAGACTCAGAGGATGAAGAAGAAGACGAATCAGGTTCCAAGTTAGCCTTTCTCTTCTTTCCATGATGGTGGTCCTTGGAGCGGTGCGACTTCCGAGAACCTTCGGAAACCGGCACGCCGGGTGCCACAGCATCGTTGATGATGGTGTGCTCGACCGTTCCCAGAAGGGCCACTAAGCGGTTTAAACGATCAGTTGCCTGCTCATGCAGGACAGCTGATTTCTTTCGGACTTCCATGATCTGGTTGACATCAGACCGTAAGATAGGGACGTCTCGCAAAACATCCCGAACATCGGCTTCGTATAGCCATTGCCGGAGTTTCGTAACGTCGTGAATCAGAACCACGTGAGATTTCTGCATCACGCGCACTTGTGCCTCTAATTCACGGAGGGTATACTCGTCGGACCTCGACGACATGGCTTCAACCGCTTGCGCGGAATTAGCCGGTCCTTGAGCAGGTGGGCCCCATTGTTGGTACGGGGACCCCGGGAAGCCGTTGCTTGAGCGTTATCACACGGGACATTCAGTACATCCATTGGTAACGGCGGGAGGCTTTAAGTCAGTCCGGATGATTCCGGTGGTCCGGCAATCGGGCCAGATACAGAACCAGTTTTCGAGCGACCGTTGTTACGGCGAGATGTCATAGTCTTCCGAAGCAATCGGGCAAAAAAAACGAACGATTACCGCTTCCAGTAATCGTCCAAAGTGGATACTCTCAGTGAAGACGGATCCAGCACCAGTTTCCACTACAACCAATGTTGGCAAAAAAGCCAATTCTAAATCGGATGACCACTTGCGGGGCAAAGCCGGGAACGGAAAGAAAGAACACAAACAGCCCTAGCGGCTACGCACACAAGGTGTTCAGCTTTGCTCCCTATTAGGACAGAGCAGTGGCAGAACCCTCCGATGAGGCCGACACATAACGGGCGTAGCTCCGGGCGGTTTCTTCCTGACTTACAGACGGAGGTTGAGGGTGGCAATCTTGGTGCTAAAAGGATGAAATCCACTGGATGTGGCGTATCCCGTAGCAAATGGGGCGAGATAAAAGGTAGCAAAACGAGTTTTACTGCGGAGCACAGACGTGTGAGAGCAGGGATTAACCCCGAGACAAAAAGAGCAAACCTGTACAACAGGGCGAAGTGTAACGAAGTCGTAGACGGGAAAACAAAAAGAGTGTACGAAAGAAGGATAAATAAGAAACCGGAAGGACGGATCGGTGCTTCTCAGTGACGGAGGTAGACAACTTGTCCGGATAAGCGGCAGTGTTCTCTGGGAATGGGGCAGAAGACCTTGCGCATGCGGAACGAAAGCTAGAGCCAAGGCCTCGTTGAGGTTTACTTCCCGTACAGTAGTGGCAAGTGCCGCTACTTATATACGGCTGACAAATATCACTAAAATATCTAAGTACCCGGCACGGCGGCCAACACCACCCACTTGTACCTCCGTGGCACTCTTGCCACGGTGCATCCGCTAATTGGGCGCGGGCAGATACGTGTCACGCTAACCTACATTTTATAGGCGGATCCCTAATCCGGGCCAAATAGGCCAAAAAACTTCATAATAGCAGGAAGTTCAGCCAAAAATAAGAACGGATATATGACTGGCATCCCCTCAGTCTCTGCCAAGAGCAATTGTTCTACATTTTCTGTCAATTTGTTGTGGGACTGTGCGATTCAAGTGGCTGGAATGGACTGTAGATGCTACCATATGTAAAGCAGTGAAGGTTGGAGCAGACTGGTATTGGACATCTTTATCAGAACCAGGACCGACAAGTTGCCGATGACTATACTAAGAGTAGCTCCACTTTTAGAGTGACCTATCTACTTATACTAGCAAGATAGTCGTGAAGTATTCACAGGTAGTGGTCTTAATGCATAAGTGCACGCCACTATATTACATTTACCTCCTTTTTAAAATCGATGTCAGCATCGATTCTAGCATTTAAAGATCGTTTACCTTTTAAAATAGTTCTTGGCCAAAAACCAACCTATAACCTCTATTCTCTTTTTCTATCTTATAAAATTCTTTTAACATTTAAAAATATATCGTGCTCGTAATTGTTTGTTTTTCTCATCGGCGTTAGATAGTGTTTTTTTCTCTGTCCTTCGTAAGGCACCTTTAGTTATCATCATATCGTAATAAACACAATCTAAAGAGCTCATTGTCCTGCAACGCAGCGACAATTTAATTTCATAAATCGTAAATGTTCCATGGCATACCGTTCGTGACGTCAATATATTAAAACACGAGGTCTGGCAACATTCACATCTACTGTAGGGCTTTTGGTACCCAATTTCTAGCCTGTTTTGTACTCTCTTTTCTCCGCGTTGCGCGCAAAGATCGCAAACTGCGATAGACCAACATAAATACGCCAATGGATTAATAACGAAATGCAAATGTTGCAAATGTTGCTCGGTTTGGACGACGGGACTGTTGAATGCATTTATTTACTTAATTGGATCACTACCTGTTCCACTGAAAGGCATTCATATCATTGAATGGCTTCAGATCATGATCAATTCAAATGCAGTCAAAGTTTCGAATGCACCTACCACTCAAATGAACACTCCATTCAAGTTGTCAGCATTCCAGTCCATTTGATTGGTAAAAAGTCTCTGAATGGCCTTTGAATGGGGTTTGACTTTTTTCGACAAAGCCCATTAGACGGGTCGTTGCCAACTTTTTCCGTGTTACTCCGTTTTTGCACCATGGATCTTTCGAGTGAATCATTGCAAAAAGGTGGCATGCAAAGCTTGCCCTCTTTTTTAATTCACGCTATTGAGCTCGTTACGATAAGGCACGGGCAACGGGACAACTGGCAAGTAATGGTTATGCATATATGACGCTGGCTCAGAAAAATATGCGTCACATTGTTCTTGTGGGAAATCTGACTCTACAAGGGGAAGAATTGTACGGTTGAGGCTCTGCGGCGGCATCTATATTTAGGCAAAAAACTGAACTTCAGTGTTGCATCCAAAGTTGGCAATCAAATGTTGTTTTGAATGCATTCTATTGTTTGAATGGTTCTTTTGATTTCCATTCAAAGCTTTGAATGGTTTTTGACAAGAGTCTATTAAATACATTCAAATGCATTCAATTGATTAGACTGGTTGTTCAATTGGACCATTTGAATGGCAGTCGCGAAGGCGAGAAAGAAGGGTGGTGTCTTTGACACTCTCTTCTTCGGGAAGCGCAGGTAGATTCATTCTGCAAGACTTTAGTTATCATGTTTCTGTGCAATTCACGCGGCGCCCTCCTTGAGCTTTTGGTGCCAAAAGTTGATGTGCAAGTGGAGCACCACCGGGTCGACGAACAGCGCCTTGGCCACCACCACCAGTACCTTCTGCTCCTGCGCCATCATTAAGCCGTCCGCCGTACTGATCTTCACGGCCGCCTCGATCAGCAGCTCCTTCTCCACGTCGCTCATGAACTTGTGCTCGCCGCGCACCAGCTTGAACACGTCGTCGGTAGCCTCCTTGCCGCTCAGCCGCGGCCGCGCGTCCACGGCCGCCTGCAAGCGCTCCTCCGACAGCTCCGTGCGCATCACCGACCGGTACACCCTCCGCAGCTCCTGCAGCTCCGTGCGCTTAATGCTGCCGTCGATGGCGGCCACGCGCACGCACAGCGCCACCAGCAGCGCGTCGAAGCGGCACGCGTGCTGTCCGCCCGCGCGGACGGCCCAGCGCAGCCGCTCCATGCTGCGCTGCTTGGAGAAGTCGCAGCTGAAGCGGGGGTCCATCTTGCAGCCGTTGGCCATGGACGACGTGCTGTCGAACGAGTGGAAGGTGAACAGCTCTACGAGCTTCTTGGCGAACTTGGCGCCGCGCACCGAGTTGCCGTACTGGTCGAGGCGGGGCGAGAAGAACGCAAAGCCGCCCACGTTGGGCAGCACTAGGAACACCACGCCGCTGACGCCCGACTTGCTGGGCATGCCCGTGTGGAAGAAGAACTCGCCCGCGTTGTCGTAAAAGCCGCAGAAGCTGAGCACGGACAGCGTCTTCTTCACCACGTCGCTGTCCAGCACAAATTGGCCCGAGATAGGGTTGGTGCCGGCGTTGGCCAGCGTGGCGGCCACGATAGACATCATGGCGGCGTTGGCGGTGACGGAGCACGCGCGCAGGTAAAAGTCAATCATGGTGGGGGGCTGCACGTCCGGCGGCAGTCCCTTGCGCGCCTTCATGGAGTACGCGATGCCGACGTTGGAGTCGGCCGTGTCGCGCTCTGACAGGAACGTCTCCTCCGAGAAGCCGATGTCTCCGACAAGTGAGTCGCCCGACAGCTGGCGCCACACCGGCAGCAGCACTTCCTCGCATAGCTCCTTTCCACGTGTGCCGTGCTCGTCGTCGCACTCGCGCTCCAGCAGATCCGGGTGCGCGGACGCCAACGCGGCGGCGGTCATCATGGCGCCGCTGTTGACCATGGGGTTGAAAGGGCGGCTGTCCGGCAGCAGCGTCATGTCGTTGAACGGCCGTCCGCTGGGCTCGATGCCGCACCAGCGCAGAGTGTCGTGCGTGCCCAGTTTCTGCAGCGCGAGCGCAAAGGTGATGGGCTTGCAGGTGCTCTGCACGGAGAACATGTCCCTGGTATCGCCGAGCTCGAAGAACTGGCCGTCGACGGAGCAGAAGGCGACGCCGAAGCGGTCGGACGGCGCGTCGCGCAGCACGGGGATGTATTGCGCGTTCTGGCCACTGGCGTCCGGCCGCACGTCGTCGAACACGTACTGCAGCATGGCGCAGAAGGCCGAGAAGTCGGCGATGGCCAGCTCGTGCGTGGCGACGCGGTGCAGCAGCGTGAGGTTGGGGCGCGCCAGCTGCAGCAGCTGCTGCTCGCTGAGCGGCTGGTGCGGCGGCAGCGCGCGCAGCTGCGCGTACACGTCGGCCAGGCGCGCGTCGCCGTCGAGCAGCCCGGCGCGCTGCAGCGTGGCGCGCACGGAGGCGGTCGTGGGCGCGGCGGTGCCAGCCGCGCGTAGCCCGTGCGTGAGGTCGGCAGCGTCGCAGCTGAGCGCGGCGGCAGCGGCGGGCGAGAACGAGGGGCTCATGGCGGATGCGCGCTGCGGCGGGTGGGCGGCGGCGGTGTATGCGGGACGGTGTACGCGGGAATCGGCGGTGTATGCGAGCGACAGCAGGGGCGGCGGCACTTGCGGGTGAAGGTGAATCGGATGCAAAAGGCGTTGCGGGGCGTTGGCTGTGGGAGGACAAACTGCGACGGGCGGGCTGCGGGCGCGAGTGCGCTGCTCCGTTTTATGGCGATTAGCGGCTTGTGCTCGCTGTGCTAATGTCGGCGGGGGTTGCGTGCGGACGGCGGTTGGTGTAGATAACCGTTGTGCAGTGCGGCAAATGTATCCGAAAAAATGGTTGTGATTTCACTTTGAACAATGATATGATAATTTGACGCCATGTCTCTATGGCTTCAGAAAGAATGTTAGGTTTCGAGTCGTGTTGTAGCCGTGTTGTGTTTTGTATCGATTTTTGAGGAGAAACAGATAAACACTGACGGATTCTGTTGTATGATAAGATCGTCGGAACGCGCTGGAAGAACCAAGAAAGATGCAATAAAGCAAAAACAATGGACAACACAGGCTTTTCTCCACAGGCCATGCTTTTTTTAAAGGATTTATATAGGCATTGGGGTTTTCACCCTTTTCAGGCAGACTAGCAACGTTCCGTTGCGTCGCCGACCTATTCTACGTCTCTCTAGGGGGGGATGCTGGTTTAGGCAACGTATTTTCCCACTTTGATTTTGACAAAGAATTTAACTGCTCATACTACATTCTCTCCAGCTACCGAGATATATAATAGGGGGTTAAAACAGAGGCAAAACACAAGGAGGACAATGAAAAGAGTCTTTACACTCTCAATGCCGTTCTAAACCAGTTATCAAATGATAGTTGAAAAATGTGCGAAAGATAGATTCTAGATCTATTATTCATAATAAAGACACCGAAGATGGAGAGAGACTGAAGAAAATTTAAAGATTATCTATGAGGTTCTGCAAGGCGCTTCGTGATCACTTTTCAGAAGTTCTTCTGGAAGAGACCTATTCCATTTTTTTCTACAATTTTTATTACTTTTCAGAAGCATTGCTGATGTGGATTTTTGGTTATAATTTGTGGATGGAATAGCATACTTTCGGCTCCCCGACCTTAACCCTTGGGGTGGATTAAAAAAGTATTCTCTTCCGGGAACGACTTTTTATAGAATAGGTAGCAGGGAAAGCTCTTCCAACTGGAAGAGGAGGGGCTCTTCAGAGCGGAATAGCCCCTCCTCCAGGTACATTCGTTACATAGGAACAACCGCAAATCAACACTGTCCTCCTCAGCATGCTGCATTGCTGTTAAGACAGACTGAAGTAAACGATAATGCATTCGAATGAAGATTTTTGGTAAAATTTTGTACACAACACCCATCTCTCGAGCAGCGCAGCTTGGAAAAAATGTCGACAAAACACAAAGTTCTTGAATGTTGATAACTTGTCGGTTTATAATTTTTGGCTCACTTTAGTTCTTTTTACTTGTTGGAAGTGCTTTAACTACCTATATATTGTTTGTTCTGCTTTCGATTATACCAAATTTCCCGCTTTTCCCTGTATGATAACGTTAGTATAACGGAAATATAAAACCATCATGAAAAACTAGTCTCCGCATAGTTCTACAAAGTAGTTACGTTCTATTCAAGCGTACAAATATGAGATCTCGAACTAGACAGATACAGACGAACAAAGTTGTTGACCAAAAAGTGTTCTTCCATTTGCACTTCTACTCTTCTTCATCAGCCAGGCAGAAAAGAAGATAAAGCTATCTCAGAAACTACAAATTAGCTCAATTTAACGGAATAGTGCATTTTTTACTTCAAAATGACATCTGCATGTCCCGCTCTTCCTTCAAACTTTTTAAAGTTTTTTTTCTGTTGCTCTAAGAGACGATTCAATTTATTCGTTTACTTTGACCCAACCGGTCCTTTTGTTCTTTGTAACAGACAGTTTCTATTTGACCTTTCATTGGTGGACCGCAACGTGTTATTTTCTTTTCATAAAACCAATTTGCTAACAATGCTTTTATGACATCGTTTGCAAAAAATGTACCAATTTCCCGCTATTCCCTGCCAGATGCTTGTGCCTGTGTCTGAGAGCCGCCTCTATAGTCAACGTCTCCAATCAGCGATTCGAGAAGCTGGCTTTTCGAAGAAAATGGTCGCAAAGGTCTTTTGAGAACAGTTTCGATTGTGAAAAAAAGCCATTTTTTTTGGAATCGTTTTTTAGGATGCTAAACGAAAACTCATTTGAGCTTTCGTTTTATTTACTTTAATTTGCTAATGTACTTTGCATATGAAAGGTTTAAAATAATCTTTAGAGATAGGCGTTATTTCACAGTACCAAGCATTTGGTGCGAAGAGGATAAAATCTTTGTAGAGGGTTAATATGAAGAAAAGGAAATTTGGAGTCAAACTGGTTGCAAAGCCAAATCTGGGAAACTCTGGATGTTTCTTTTCCTTGCATTCTCATTTGTTGGTACTAAAATGATCCAAACGGGGTGTCTGTCCAGAAAGACAGAAAAATGCGCCGTGTGACACGGCGCATTTGTAGATCAAAATATGCAGCTCAGTGGCATTACTTTTGAAACAGCTGTAAGCTTTCTACTGTATATATAAGCCGTAGATTTTGCCACCCCGCCAATTTCGAAAGAGATCACCAAAAACATGCATACCTCTAATTTTTAAGCAGATTTTGATTGAGAATTGTGCACTTTAGATCAAAACACCTAGCTTTGCTTCCGTAGTAGGAGCTTTGCGATCATGTGTAAAGCTCCCGCCAAATAGAACGTCGTCCCTCTCGGAGTTATCGGCACTGGGCGTGCAGAACGTGATCTGGGAGCATGTGCTGAAGATGATTGTCTTAGAACGCAGACTGGAACAACGCGTAGTGGATGGTGGCGCAGCTGCACGAAAAGAGTTTGTGGTACCCCCGCACGGCCGCTGTCTGAGATCCCACTGGCTCTACAGACGCAGTCGCCGGAGCAGCAGCCTGCTCCATCGCCGCTCCTGTAAGCGCCCAGTCCGATACTGTTCCTCCAGAAATATTATTGAAAGACAAGTGTAGAGGCTCGTTCAATGTAGCATCATCACGAGCCTCCCTTGGCTCGTTTTCAGGAGCGGCATGTGGAGCGTCTGCTTATGTTCTTCCCGACAGGTTGGGTGGCTGGTTTCGTCTCTGACTCTGACGTTTGTTTGACTTTTCTTGTGCACCTCTAGAGCTCACCTCAAGGTTGTTTCCAACCCTAAACGGCCTTCTGCCATCACCTCCAGAAGAACTTTGAGGATAAGAGCTCATGACTCGATACGGTTGGTACAAGAAATATTGGAGTTCGTTTAACACAAAGGTGTGACCAACTAGAGAGTAGAGAACCAATTGCTGTTGCTTTTGCCGAGTTAGAAGTGTACTTTTGTAGTGCCTCCCCTCGCGTGTGTAGTGGCTGTCCGCTGCAGGTGACAGACACTATCATGTCCTGGGCTTACTTGCACTCACACAACAAACACCCGTTCCACCAATAACGAAATCATCATCTTCATATCCAATATTATTCACTGCTAAAATAACATCCCTGTTTTTATGCTGCCGGTCTTGGCCGCCTAAGTTTCTATCCACGAATGGCGCGACTTATTCGTTTGCACTCGAGCCTCTGCTGGCACGGAGTCCTACAACTGGCGTTCTCTCTTACATTTCAACCACTTACGTTGCTGTCGTTTATTTCTAAACCATTACCATTTGATTTTTCCTTTATTCTATCATTTCCGCCAACGCGTACTCACAGGCGACAATCAGCAGTTCTGAGAATTTTTGAGTTAGTTTTTCACATACAAATATTTGCACAAAAGTTAAGTCGACATAAACCTTAGGTAAACCAATTAAACGAATTAGTTCAAATTCTTTAAAAAAGAGGTTTTATGTGACATACGTGTAGAGACCACACTGCTTACAGTAGTGTCGTTTCTAAAGCTTACATATTTCTCAAACTAGTACGGGTACGTGTACAGGTACTCGAGATGTGTTTGAGAGCCATTCGCATCCACGGCCAACGTGGGCGGCCCAAGAAAGGCGTGAAACCTGCAGAACAGCTCTTGACATTCCCATGCAGCCGTACAGCCACATAGCCATAATTAACAAACGTAGAGTGCATTCAACTTAACAACGTCGTTCCCAAATGGTTACAACAACCCTACTCACCATCCACCAACCCTTGGAGCACTTTCGTACACATTGCCCAAAGCCTCAACGTGCTACCAAATGTTTTCCTGCTCACACGTTGTCGTCCCCGTTGCTGGGCGCCTCGTCGCTTACCTCACCGTCGCCGTCGCCGTCTCCGACGCCCGCGCCACCTTCTGCCCCAACGACTTGCTCGCCCGTTCCGTCCGCATCCGCCCTTCCGTGCTGCTGTTCGCGCGTTTTCACATCGTGCAGTATAGGATATCTGCCTTCCTTGAAAGCCGGCTGCGGCCTCCATCCCTCCCACTCCCAATAGTACTTCGTCACACCATGATCGTCCGTAATGAACTTCTTCGTAGCCTTCGTGTTCAGTCTGTACTCGCAGCCACACGAGCATCCCGTAGAGACAGGCGCCCCATCCACATTACTTTCTTCGCGAGTCACTTCGTCCGTGCTGTGCTCTGCTTTATTACCGTCATCCGAGGCAGCATCCACTTCCGTTTCTGACTCTTTCCCATGTGAATCCCGAACCCCCTCCTTTTCAGCTCCAAGTGGAACAAGATCTTTGTCTCCGTATTCTTTTCTCAATACTTTCATGCCGGCTTCAAACACATGTATCCAATACGCCCATTCAAACTTGAACCCTGTGTCACGAAGTCCGTAGACTTCACCGAGGGAGTCTCTCCATGTCTCATCGCAGTGAATTATTTCCATTCGAATTTTTCTACTTTTTCGATCCCAAGAGATTATGGCTTTGAAATTTCCAAAAGATGAATCAAACAAATTATAAGGAAGATCTATGACAACCTCATTCCTTTTTGTTGTTGGCCGCAGAATAGGGAGACCCAGCAAACACAGAAACATTAGCTCCAGATCAGAGGGGCCGTATGCGCACTCATCATTCTGTACCAATCCCAACAAATGATTCTGGCATTCCCAAATGAGTCGTTCGTTCAGTGCACTGCTCACACTGAGTGTATACAGAGCTGATGTCACCACCCGGGAAAACTCATCACTTAAATAAAATTCAACATAAGCACCATCTCGTATCTTTGGGCTCCATACGTTTGTTTCCATATAGTTCGGCTTTTGGAGTTGGGTCCATTTGGCCAAACAATCGCGCACCGTTTCCATGATATATCCAATGAATATGACATCGCCTCCGCCATACAAGATGGATGCCAGATCAATATCTAGCAGGGCAGGCGGCGCACTTTTCGGCAAATTCCACCGATGCCAGTGTTCCTGTTGAATCCTACACCGAGGAATAACCTTCCTACCGCCATATACCTCACGAGGCTGTCCATTGTCTGCACAAAGTTCCTTGTAGTTAAAACTTAGGTCCATCTCACTGCACGATGGACTGCCAGAACCACTGAAAAAAACCCCGAGGTGTAAAGCCCCAATATTGTCCGAGTGTATGGTATACTCAACAATTCTTCTCTCCGAATAGTCACTCACCCGTCTAAATGTGCCACGGTCTGAAATTGTTGCATCCCAAATTGCTGGGTGCTTCTCATAAGCAGCTCTATGGAAATTCCAGTAACGAAAATCCAGCATATTCCCATGAACTCGATTGGTACTCGAAGTACGACTTTTAACATCTGCTTGCAATTGGTCGCCATTTCCACTCCTGAGCACCTGACTGTTCGATTCGCTTCTGAATGCTTGTTTATCTGCTCCCGCTTCCGATATTTCCTTGATCAGTTGTGAACCCAAAAAAGAGAAGAAACTTTCCAAGTGGAAGAAATCCCTTGAATTAATTTGACCTCGTCATCTTTCCTAGAAGGGCTTTTTTCGAACAGTTCTTCCGGCAAATTATCTACAAGACGTTTGATCTTTGACTCGTACATGCCAAATGAGCTATACTCTCTCCACATCAAAAGAGAAACCGCACTTGCACCAAATGGCATCATCATTCCATTCCGAAATTCTTGGATCGTCAGTGGTTTTTGACAAAGGATAATGGTAGACCATAAGTTTGACCAGTTGAGAGCAATGCGGTCCTTCTCAGAATTACATGAACTTCCGGTAGTAAGCATCAGCGCATTAATCACTGCGTACGTTCGCTTGAACTGTCCCTTTTTTTCATCATCGTGAATAATACATTTAGCTTTTACGCAGTCCCTTAGCCAACCTTTCCCAAACTGTGCAAGAAAAGGAATCATATATCTAATACAGGAATTTTCAAAGTGTCGTGGCGCAAACCACGGCTCTTCCGACGAAAACCATTCGTGCGGACGAACCAGCCTCAAAAAGTTAAATTCGAACTGGACATCGCATTCACGGAACTCATTATCAATCATGGAGCTGTTTACGCGCATTGACAAAGATTTCCGGTTCAATTCTTTGTCATTAGAGCGATTGCCGAAAGGATTATCTAGTGTGTAACCGTGTTCTTGGAGATGGTTCATACAGAATTTGACCCACTTCCAATACCGATACGCTTGCCACAAGCCCCAAGAGGTTCGAGCGAAGTGAAATGCAGAAAGACACACCGCGACTATAGCAGCACACATCTCTTTGTAATCGCGATCCGCTCCCTGCAGGCATATGTACCAAATCGTGTACGGAATGGTTGGTACGGCAATGGTAATCTGAATTGCGCCCTCAATGAAAATCCTTCTGATGGTTTTCCAGCGTTCGTTGATAAGGTCAAGCAAGGCGAGCATACCCCATGGCAGAAACACGGCAACATATGCAGCTACGACAATCCCGGGGTGGTCCGAAAGGTTATCACATTCCTTGTCTACCAGGTCACAGACAGCTTGCTTGCAGCCGTCCGAAAAGTCAAGGGCGCACTCGTTCATTGTGAGGCGCGTAGAAAGCGAAATCGGAAAAGTTTGGCCAAGGGAGCAATGTGGTGCAGATACACAACGGCGTGGCTCCGTGACGGGGCGAGGGAAAAGAAGGGCGGGCGTTGAAGCTCGCACAAAGTCGAGGTGAGCTCGCGACAAAGACGCCAGACACGGAGCGGAAGAACGGTTCCGAACGGAAAAGCGAGTCGGGACGGGTGATTTATGGCAGATGCTTTGCCAACTGTGAGAGTCTCGGGAGAGCGAACAAACTGATATGTAGGCTCAGATTCATCGCCCGGCGCGCGCCCTCGAATGGTGTGGTTGTGGCAGTCCGCCAACGTGGCGCTCTCTCCGCAGAGGCTCTGCCAGCACCGGCTGTGCCGGCACCAGCTCAGCTGCCGCACCTCCCGGTGACCTCGCGGGAGATCTGAGCTTCGGCGGCCCTGCGAGGCCCGCCTGGAGCCACTCTACAATAAATGGGCCTGCTTGCCCCATGGAGGCAGGCCCGGGGAGGAGCAGCCAGACAGAGGAGCCTGAGCTGACTCTTATTCTTCCCCGTTCCTGTTGCCTTTAGAGGAGCAAGCAAGACCCCTTCTCCCTACGCGCGATGCAACCAGTCACCCCAGTGGTGCACAGGCGCCGGCCAGTCCGCTGTAAATGCTGACCATGCTGCAAACTTTGCAATCAAATTGAGCTCGGACACGCTTTGCGTGCTGCGGATGGGGAGCTCGCGCCTCTCCCCCCCCCCCCCCCCCCCCCCCCCCCCGCGGCAAATTAAAGGGTTAACGCTAACCCTTTCAACATTAAAAAGTTTTTACGTCCATAGAAGTAGACAACCCTTGTCGAGGACATGGAATCTAGCTCTTCCTTCCACAAATTATAACTAAAAATCCACATTTCAGCAGTGTGCGCTAAAAGTGTTGTCTAAAATGGCGGCGTGTTTGTCGTGCACGCACTGTGTTGGACAATCAACAGCGTGAGAAGCGCGCACGGTAGTAAGAACAGCAGTAGTCTGGGTGCGTGCGACTCGCGCTACGCTAGAAGTTTTGTCTCTGCGAAGAGATAACTTCAAAACCCAAAACCTGTTGTGTCGTCCCTCCGGTGATGGAGGAACGCCACACAGCGGCTCTCTCTTATTTGCGGAGATGCGCGAGCGCTGTTGACTACCTTCGTAGCACCAGCGTGAGTTGTGCAATTCATACTACTGTACACATCCTGTAGCGTAATATCTATCAACATCTCTATCAAATTCTAGCTCCAATATCTAGTACAAATAGTGAGAACCGTATATCAGAATCATCTTGGAGATAGATATGTAAGATTCGACAGGCACGCACTGTATATTGACAAAAAGTGTTCAAAAATGTAGGAAGACATGAAATCGGCCGCTTCCATGTCTGAAAGTGATCACAAAGCGCCTTGCAGAACCTCATAGAAAATCTTTAAAATTTAATTTTCTTCGCAGGAGAGACATGGAATTGGTCGGCGACGTAAGAGTTCCAGGTCTGCCTGACAAGGGATAAGCAGTGGCGAATAATTTTCAAAGAAAAAAATTCAAGAATTAAGTTGGATAATGCTTTTGTAAAACAACACGAAAACGTGTGCAAGAGCGTATCATTTAAATGCTCGAATCAACGTTCTCACGTCTACCATGGTAAACATACGCGAAGCAAACACTTGGCAAACTGACAACCACAACTTTCAGTCCACACCCAATCATATTCAAAATTTATGTCCATTACAACACACATAAACTTTCAGTTGTGCCAACCTTTTGAGCTCTCGGAACGAACAAAAACGTACAACAGTGCCAATGCGCGTCGTGCGCCATGCGCCTTGAGAGCGCGTGTTCGTTCCGTTGCTCTCCTCGCCGGAGGGAAGAGTGAAAAGCGGAAATGAAAACAGCCCCCGATGTTCCCGCATTTCACTCACAGGGTTAAACCCGTTTGTGGTTTGTTGAATTATGCGCCACCGTGTTTCCGTTCGTGCGACAGTCATGTACGAGCGCGCACCGAAAGGAGCGCCACGTGCGCGTGGAGCCCAGCGGCACACAATTGAAACAGACGTAAAATTGTGTTGTGCGGCTTCACGCACTGAATTAACGAGGGGCGGCAACGACTGCCTTACTGATTACTCTAGCTTCGTGGGGCCCTGAAATAGCAGAAAATTCCTTCACATCCTGTGGCGAAGAGCGCGAGCAAACGGCTGTAAACCAACGCACGTGATGTGCTGCAAAAGCACGACTAAGAGCGGTGTTTCTCTGTAGCGAGCGCGGTAGAAGTTAGGGGAAGACAGGAATGCTCGCTGCCCTCGGTCGGCGGGATGACGCCGCCGGCCGAGTGCAGTGCAATTTATTCGTTACTGCGCAGTCTACGGAGCACGGCACACACGTGCCACGCATACGTGGCCATATGTGGCGCTTCTGCCTTGCATGAGGCGCTCCGGTATTAACACCGTCCCTCAAGGCGAAGCGACTCAATTGTCCTACACACCACTAGTGGAGATAATTCACTAGAGATCGATCCAGAACCAACAACTAAATTTGTTCATCATGAAGTACAGGCGTCTTTTCCAAACAGACCGGCCTCTTCCCTACAAGGCGTCTTTCAGCCATGAGGGGCGTGGTGGTGACAATAAATGTATCTTGTGTAACAAACTCTGTGCCTCAACGTAAATGCAACAAATAATACAGTAAAACGTTTGCACCAGTAAACTCAAAAACCCAAGCAACATCCAAAACCTTGTAGGAAAAAAGGAATGTGCTTTTCCGGGAAAAACGAGAAGGATTGCAAACCAAAACATCATCAAACATAATGAAGAAAACAAAACACACTTGAAAGATTTCACCTGCAGTATGTACAACACCAGAAAAAAAGCAATACAAAGGATTAGCAGGAGAAAACAAGAATAAAGATAGCGCAGTTAGTTGCTTTCACAGTTCTGTGTTAGAACGAGTCAAGTTTCATGAGGCTGACCATCCTCCGCACGTCTGCGAGAGGAGCACACTTGGTCAATATGTCAGCCACTTGTAGACTCCTGGGAATATGTTCAAGGTCAACAACTTGGTTTTGATATAGTTCTCGCACATGATGCATCTTCATGTCAATGTGCTTATTACGACCTGAGATCTGCGGGTTCTTCGTCAAAGACAAAGCAGCCGAGCTGTCCTCCAGAATCTTGGTGGGTTCGAACCAAAACTCCTCGCTCCAAGGCTATTGATGGGCAAATTCCCAAAACAATTTGCGCATCCATGTGAGTTCTTTAGCACAAGTAGACAAGGCTACGTACTCTGCTTCCGCCGATCAAAGTGCGATCACTGTTTGACGTTTAGATTTTTACATAATCGGTGCGGAGTTGACGACGATAACAAAACCAGTCGTGGACCTACGAGTTTGTATGCATCCCCCCCAATCGGCGTCAGCGTACGCACGAATTGAAGTTGGTGATATACTCTTGTTCGCAGGAAAGTGAAGCCCATAGTGCAATGTTCCTGCCAAATACCTAAAAATTCTTTTCAACATTGCCATGTGACGGTCACAAGGGTTATGAAGATGTTTCGAAAGTGCTGATATCGGGAAGGAGAGATCCGGACGCGTAGAAATAGAGATGTATAATAGTCCACCAATTCCAGAACGATAGTTTGCATGGTCAGATGGTGAGAGTGCTTTCTCGTCTTCCCTTGTAGGCAAGAGGTCCGCATTTGATGGCAGTGGAGTACCAACCGCGTTGGCTCCTTGCATGCCAAACTTCTTCAGTAGCAACGAAGCATAGCCATATTGGTTGACCTTGATGCCAAGAGGGGAACGTTGGATGCTCCAACCGATAAACGACTTCAGTTCTCCGTAGAGTTTTACGTCGAATGTTGCGGCCGGCCGTTCTTTGGAGTATTTTAGAAGATCCACGCTGTTGGAGGCAAAAGCGCAGTCGTCCACGATGACGGCCACGAGGACGAATTGGTCCTCTTCGCGGAACATGAAAACTCTCGAGTCGAGAGCGGAGGTCACGAATTTCCATGATAGTAAGGTGTCCGAGAACAAAGAGCCCCATATTACACCGGCTTGCACTGCCCCGTAAAGGGAGTTGAGGAGTTTGCAGACATACCCAGGTCTGGCTTGAAGACCGGAGGAGTCCGTCGGTTGTTCCATGATAATTGGCACATCAAGTTTGCCGTAGAGATACGCGTTTGATATGTCGGCTCCTTCCAGTATTAGGTTCTCTGCCGCAGAGACGGCGAGCAGAGTTCGCAAAGCTTCGTGACATGCGACAGGGGCGTAGGTGTGGAGCGGGTCGAAGTCTATGAAAGGCTTCTGCTTATCACCCCGTAGACAGCAGCGTGCTTTCTTTAGGAATTTCTTCCCAACTCCATCCAACATCTTCTCCTTGAAAACCCAAGTGTAAGGAACCGGTTTCATGTCGGCCTCCCGAGGAATGAGTTCCCAGGTATTTCGCCTGATGAGTGCGTTCATCTCACGATCAATGGCCTCGCACCATCCCGGGTCCTTGCAGGCTTCCTTGAAGGAGTGAGGGACTGACGGATCATCCAAAGTCTTTTTCGACACCCATACCAGTGGGAAGTTCTGGGTCATAGTAGTTAAAGCCTTTACCAGATGTTTCTCCAAGTCCGGCGAGTCCGTGCCAGGTTGTGCAGTGGGTTCCGTCTCCTCTGTTTCCTGTTGTCTCGTAATTCCTTCTAGGAGGGTGGTGAGGTTACGCAGAGAAGAGGAGTTGATCGGCTTGAAGTCCAAATTCCGACATGTCACGACAGAGTTCTTCTCCGGTACATATACTCGGAAAAGAGTGTTATCGCTCTGCATACCAACGAAGTGAGAGAATATGGACCGTGGAAGGAATTTCTTGTTGGCAACGGTTTTGGAGCGGTATGTGAAGGCGTAGCCAGGCTGACCAAAAGTAGGAATGTGTGCAAAGTCAATGTTGGTTATTGGGTCCCATTCCAGGATAGGAATCCGTCCCTGTATCCGTGAGGATGGGGCTCGGTTCCTTAACCAGTTCGAGTGATTCATGGCTTCAGCCCAGAAGGCGATCGGAAGTTTGCTAGCGAAAAGTAGAACGCGAGTCCTAGTCCAATGTTCTTGGATGAGCCTTTCCGCAGCTCCATTAGACTCCGATGCATAGGCTGGAGAGTAGTCCAAAGAGATGCCATGATCGAAGCAGAACTTGTCCAACTCGTTGCTCTTATGTTCCCCGGCCCCGTCCAGGCGAACGTTCTTCAAGCTAACCGAGTGGTTTAGTTCCAGCTCCGAACGGCGTTTGTACCATTCCAGATGTTTCAAGATGCCTGGTCCGGTCTTGTCTTTGAGAAAGAATACATCGGACTTCGAGGTATAGTCGTCCAGTATTGCTAGGGCATAGATTGCCCCTGAGAGAGAGGGCGAGATCTTTCCAGACACGTCCATGTGGATGAGATCCAACGGCTGTGATGTGGAAACAGATCGAGGGCGAGCCACAAGTGGGTTCCGTTTCATTTTCCCAGTGAGGCAGGGGACGCACGTTAATGAATCCAGGATGGAGCGTTGAAAGTAGGGAACGGACTCGAAGGATTTGGCGAGATTCTGATACCTGCTTGGGTGCAAATGACCAGTTCGCCCATGCCATTCCAAAGGCAGTTCTTGTTTGTTATTACTGGCGTTGACCACCATGACCTGTTTGTTGTCCTCCCGGAGGTTCATGATGTATAAACCGTGGTGGATTTCTGTTTCCCAAATAATATGTGAGTTTCGTTTGGGATCCATGATAAAGCATCCGTTGAAGGGGCGGATGGTGGAGGTGAAAACCACCATGAAGTCCACACTTAGTACTCCCACTGAGAGAATGTTCGATTGAAACGCAGGAGAGCGATAGGCTTCAACGACAGTTCCACTATTGAGAGGGATCCAGACGTGACCCTTTCCGACAAGACGAGCTGTGCCAGAGGCAGCCTGGACAGTTTCAATGTCAATGCGCTCGTATCGGATGAATGATTTACGCGAATGGAAGAAATGATGTGTGGCCCCGGAGTCGATGTAGGCAGATTCCACCTTGGTTTGGGATAAGAGTGCGACATTACTCTTATACTTCGCCATGTTACAGTTGAACGGAGGTGAGGGAGGAGGATCGTCATTTCTTTGCACCACATAGGATCTGGGGTAAGAGTTTCGGTTTCCATCATCATCCCCCTTTGGTGCAAAGCGAGACTTCCAGTTAGACTGCCGCTGTCCACTTCGGTTTTCATCTTGATCGCGTTGCGATCGACGAGAGCCACCGTTTGAGTGGGTCTGCTGTCGACGGTCAGAGCGGGAGTTGTCACGTTGATTGTTGTCCGACTGGTCGCGTTTGCGTTTGTAGCAATCCTTCGCATAATGTCCACGACGACCACAGTAATAGCAGTTGTCATCGTTGCGGCCTTTTACCATTGAGGACTTATTATTATTATTACGATGGCGTCGTCGGCGTCCACCTTTGTTTGCCATGTTTGCTTTGGGTTGTGTCGATGTTGGGGTTGTAGTGGACTGGGTTTGCTGAAGGTTGTTCGGATTCTTGCGCCCGAGCGACTTCTGCTTCGACTGCGTTGACAATAGAATCGAATCCAATGTCAGTAAGGTTGGACATCATGGCCAGAGGGGCGAAGGAATTTGGAAGGCTTCGAATGAGCTTTGAAACCTTCTCCTTATCCGCAAGTTCCTCGTCGTACGTGGCCAGTTCTCCAACAATTTCCAAGAACTTCGAGACATGTTTGTTCCAGTCATCATTGTCTTTGTACATTAGGGTGTCCAACTTGTGACGAATGTTTTGGACGGCTTGCGTGTTCGAAGTGGTATATACACGCTTGAGCTCGTCCCATAACTCTTTCGCAGACTTCTCGTCATCGTCCACAAATGTTCGGACGAGTGCGAGAGGAGAGTCACCAAGGCACAATGTGATAGTGCTCTTAGCTTTGACCGACTTCTCAAACCAGGATCTGTGTGTCCGGTTGTTCACGTTGAATCCCTCGGGGCGGGGATTCAAGCCAGTCAGGAATGCGTCGTCGCGACGAAGATACGCGAGTAGACGGCGGCGCCACAAGATGTAGTCAGTTGGTACCTTGAGCTTTGGAAGCTTGCCAAGGATGCCTTCTTGAGAACCTGACATCGTAAGTGAACGGGGAAAGTACAATCGACCTGCTTAGGCGGGAAAGGGTTCCGCAAGAAAATGCAACCTACTTGAGCGGGAAAGGGATCCGCAATCTTCTTCCTCTTCACAAGCTTCTTCTTCTTCTTCTTCTTCTTCTTCTTCTTTTGGTTTAAAACTTAAGGTGACCCTAGCCCAACCCAGGCAGCTAGGCGATCGATGTAAGGCGGGTCCCCGCAATAAAGCAGCTAACCCCGCACCACAACGATCCGACCTTCGGAGGATATTCCCACGACCGCGTAGCGGTAGGTACTTCACTCCTGACCATAATCAGTACTTGCAGCGATGTTTAGCCACGCGCAGAGGCAGAAAGACATTCAACGCTGCGCGACAAACACGGATGTCGAAGATGTTATGGAGTTTCGGATAAACGAAATCCAGTTCCGAATGTTAGGATTCTTCCGAAACAAGAAAGGTGAACCCAGAGCAGAAAGAAGTATATCCAGCCACGTGAAAGCTCACAAGCGGTGTGTGTGAGACGCCTCTTCAAAAGTCCAGACCATAGCGATTGCGATTGCGAAGGAAGAGAAAAACGTGGCGCAAGGAAGAAAATACGTGAGGACTGAAAGAGTTTAGAATTGTATTGAGTGGTTGCCATATAGAGGAGGTTGTATGAGGGCTCCCTGTTGGAGAAAACACTTCTTACAAGAGATGAATATGACGACACCTCCAAAGCATGACGCGATTACGTTTTTGCGGGAAAATAGGAGTAGGTCTGAGTGTCATGCAGTTTCAAAAGTCCATGTGGAGTGTAGGGCATTTAGTGCCGGATACTTTTGGCGCAATGAGCATGAACGAAGGATATTGCGGACTTTTTGGGGCAGATTGCTTGCGCAGAGTTGATTTGCAGCCATGTTGTGGCGAATATCGAGCAACGCAGCGTAGAGAGAAACGAGTGGAGTTCGACGATGCAATGCGGCTTCGCGCAAGCGGGAACGAATGAGACGAAGCGAAGTGTTCGCCAATTTGTATAAGAAAGAGAGAGTTTCACGATCATAAAGAAAACCATAACTATCATATGTAGTTCATTAGTATTCATATTTTGTGTAGACATCAACAGTACAAAGAAAAACCGAGTAAAGTGTCCTTATCCTGTCCGAGTTCAATCATCTTTTTGAGCCACAACAGAGTCTACAGACCTGGGAGCCCATCACTAAGATATTTGTCCACAGTAGATTGCGCGCCCAAAGCCGTAGCCACAACATACTTTTGGGCAGGCGAGCCTTAGCATACGCGACGCGCAACCCTCCAAAGTTAAAAGCTTGAGTAGTTGAGCGTGCGCGCGGTAGAAGCGCGGAAGCACGCGGAAAGGAGGGGAGGAAAATGTGCGCAGACGTCGGCGGCCCGGGGCAGCGCGCCCCAGGCGATGCTACCATGTAGCGAGCGCGGTAGAAGTTAGGGGAAGACAGGAATGCTCGCTGTCCTCGGTCGGCGGGATGACGCCGCCGGCCGAGTGCAGTGCAATTTATTCGTTACTGCGCAGTCTACGGAGCACGGCACACACGTGCCACGCATACGTGGCCATATGTGGCGCTTCTGCCTTGCATGAGGCGCTCCGGTATTAACATTCTCAACGCTCCGGAGAGCGTAAGAAGTGATCATGCACTCCTCACAAGAGAGCCAGCGGTCCGCGGGAGCCGCGCTCGTTTTCTTCCATAAGCTTTACATATCGAGCAGGACGAGTATTCGCCGGCCAAGTCGCTATCTTTCGCACATGGCATTCATCGCCTTTCGTGCAGCACTTACAGCGTAGGGCAACGTGACAAGCGCCTTACAGCGGCCCTTCAGCGAAGAAAGCCGCAACCGTGTACTCGTCGTACTCGTGGAGAACTTGTCGCGCCATCATTGAAGACCTCGGAAAAGCTCAGTATCTCAGCATTTCACATGGAGAATTAGGAAAATTGAACTTTTTTAATGCAAAACTTTTACAAAGCTTCCATGTTGTACACGTCGAACATGGTCAAGACGTGTGCCCGTAGTCCAGGTAACTTTACGAAGGTAAACTGCATGCCGAAACTGTGAGCGAGAGCACGACGAAGACGGACTAACCTTCTCATCCAGAACCATGACGTTACCCCATCAGCCATGTTCTGTGAGCAATGTACACACGTCGCACAATCAGCTCTTCTACCCATCTCTGCCACGAACCGCGCTTTCCACTGCAACCCGTCACACTCAACTCCTCGTAGTGTATTGGCGCCCGCATCAGGTGCAAGTGATTCGCGCTGTTCACCACAGCTCTTCTTGTTTCACATTTTTGACCGCTGCACAGATCGGCGTAGCTCATGAGCTCCTCGTCTTTGAGCACAAGGTGATCCGGTGTGCCACATGGAATGCCAGCTCGTGGGCAAAGCACTCTGGACACAATATTTTCCTTGTGCAGCATTTGCTCATCCCTCACGCCAGAGGAGCGTAGCCAATCCACTTCTAAGCACGCCTCTTCTCCTTCAGTGATTGCCTGTTCTGGGGACGAGCCGGTGGTTGTGCTAGCTGGTGGATTGCTCCCTATTGCAACAGAATCAGGGTTTGAAGCCGGAGCCGTCTCGATATCTGCAGAAGCGCCTGCATTCGATGTCTCAGGTGGAGGAGCATTCGCGGAGGAGGAAGGACAAGAGAAAATCTTTTCAGCGTTTTCAAGCAAATCTTCACCATGAGAGCTGGAACCCGTAATCTCCGTTATTCGCGCGTTAAAATCAGCATTGACCTGAAAGCGTTCATATACGTATGCATAGACATCATCGTACACGATAGATGGAGCGATGGGACAACTCGAACCACGTCTGGTCCTGGCGATGAAACCCTCGATGAGCGCGTTGGTGGTATCGTTGTACCCAACTACTCTCACCAAGTCAACGGATTTGTCTTCATTACATTCTGCACACGCAAAACCATCAGTACATGTAGAGTTGTTCTCCCAGCACATATCAACAACGGAATCACCAAAGCGGGGTAGGGGTCCTTCAATTGTGAGATCAAGCACTGTTCCATCTCCATCACGTGCTTGCGGCTCCAATCGCTCTCCATTGCATTCCAGAAATGACTCGAGTTGTTCATCCGCACTTTTATACAAGGGAATTAAACTCGAAGAGGAAGGAAAAAGAAATGAATCTGGTTTGATCATTATGGCAATATTTTCTCTTGATGTAGATCGAATTGCGTTGCCGAAAAGCTTAACCTCGGTGTCACTAACTCCTTCTATTGTTCGATGATCTGCAGCGGTGGGCAACAAGAGAACCTCTTCACGACAGTCAAACTGCCACGTGATGTAGTCATACTCGCCGTCGGGTGGGCAATAGAAAAGACCTCCATTGTGGAAGAATTTAGTTTCCGAAGTGGAAGACTGCGGATCACAACTTTGGGTTTGCAATGAACAGGAAACCACATTACATTCGCCAAACCAATCTCTGCCTTCCTCAATGGAGCAACATAGTGCGAAGTATTGGAATAGCAGCACGAAGACGAGAAACGGAGGAAGATTCATGTTGGTTGCTCGGAGGCAAGTGCCAAGGGAGGCCTCGGGTGTCCGTGGTAACTTTGACAAACGGGAAATATCGTGGGAGTGGATAGCATTAAGTACTGTGAAATTGGAGCTTTGGCCTCCCGACTTGGGAGTTCCAGTAATGCTTGCCTTTGAAAACGATCCGAGGGAAGTCGAACGTGGTTCTCTTGACGCGCAGCACAGGGCGCAAAGTGTAAGCCACAGACGAGGCGTTTCGTCAGTAACGTTACAATGCTATAATCTATTCCAAGTTCTCTAGGACGGGACGTATAAGATACGTGGAATAACTTCCGTGGCCTTCACTCAAATCCTAAGACAACGAATGAATCTCTGATATTTCATCTCAGAAAGTACTATAGACCGAACGCTGTTGAAAGAGTCTTAAAAATGCTGTTCGTTGTAGGTACCAACGGTAAATAACAAGCTTAAAGAACGTTTGAAATTTATGAAACGAAGAATAACAACCTTGGTTGCATTGCATTAACGTTTTGCGCGCCCATTGTGGTTCAACTCCCAAGAAAACAAGCTGGGCCCAAAACAGAGAACAGAAAAACGTTCAAACAAATATCCCTTTTCCAAACTTTTAGAGTTCCAAACTAGATCATTGGAAACACGTGCATATGGTCCAAAACAGCTGATTGGTAACGTGCATCAATTCTTGGTGCCATAAGCACTTGGTTTTGCCCTATTTCGCGCGGGAATACCCAATTGGGGCGAGTATTGTAAATTATCTATGAGTATGAACTCCAGAAAGCGGACTCAAATGACCTGTCCCATTTGGATTCGAATGCTACGGGGTTTGATCGGCGGTTTGCGCCGATAACTGTTTTGCTGCTGCTGGGACAAGACATCTGTGCCTTACTAATAAACACTGCACATGAGCGTAGCTGCGGATAAGAATTTAGGAACTTCAGTGTGCTCTAGGATTTATGCGTTGCAGTAGGGGATCCCACCTGACATCCACCACTGTTGGATCATTCTTGTTCAAAAGTCGATAGCATTCACATATTCGTGCAACATAAGGCAAACCATGAGGAGCAAGTGCTCACAGAGAAACATTGGACTTCACTCGTATTGTATCACCAGCCACTGCTCTCTATGTATGACGCGCAAGAGTGCAGCAAGCCGGTTCACCAAAGGCAATAAAAAGGGCAGTCAGCAACGTTTGCCTCACATATGTCAATATAAGGGTGCCCATCCTCTCTTGGCTGCGGCTTCTCCCCTCCCCTTTGCGTTTCGCGCGGCGGACGCGAACCGTGATGGATCAACATTGCTCGTTGCAACTGAATCTTCTCGACTTCTCTCCCAGGGCATGGCGCACACGTGCGTGAAGAGAAACATATAAATTTTGAGTAGGGCGAGGGAGCTACACACAAGTCTCACGGTGAAGAGGGTGAGTGCGGACAGGATAAGGGCGCGTGCGAGACTCGTTTCCATGGAGTTGTGCGTTCCCGACGTCGAGAGAACGTCTGGGCAGACTGGTGTGTTGCTGCAGCTGTGCTTGACGAAGGGCCGAGATGCGATCCTGTCGTGCGCGGCAAACACGTCAACTACGTGTAGCACCTTTCCAATAATTGGATTTATGCCCTCTTTGTGCTATTTATAATGCTTTCGAATCGCGTTCATAGGTAGGGATAATAAATCCAATCGAAATGGATCAATGGATCATCGTGCACGGTGACATAAGGGTTTGAAACATAATCCCAACTATCGACGACAATAGGCTTCGTATGATGACCACTTTGCTGATTAAACCAAAATTAAATTTTAAAATTTTTTTGGCACTCGGCCAAATATGGGACGGACCTTCATCACTTTCATCGTCCATTTTTGTTCTCAGAATTTTGAATTTGTCTCCACTCAAAGAACTACTGCCATCGATGGCAAAGCATATGTCGTGACCCCACTGCGTTGTGTGCGGTCGGGGTTGGTGTGGCTGATGTCTCGGAGGGGGACTGATTTTTGTTGTTGCCTTGCGCACAACACACCGCAAAACCAAAACGCCAACAAAAACCTGTGAATAGGGGGAGACAAATTCATGTTGGTGACGGTTGAAACTGTTTCACCTATTTGTTATGAGGAGAGACGGCCGGCTGTCGTTTGGGGCTTCATATATTTTCGTTGTGGCCTCTACAAATAGAAAGGTAGCAATATTTATAGATGCTTGTTGTATCTGCGTTTTTGAATCTTGATTACCAAAAGCAGAGTACACTGTCCCACTTTAGGCATATATATTGTGCGTTACACTCTCAAGTTTCTTGAGTCAAGAAGGGACACACAAGTTTAACGAATGTCTGATGTGTAGGTGTTGGTAATACTCGATCTTCATTCCAAACAACCACATGGAGAGATTAAGTCCTTGCTGAACGAAAGCTTCACTGCTGACTATTCGAAGTGGTAAACAAGACATGATTGCAAAAATGAAGAGCAATAGACAACAATCATTCACAAAGAGCGTCGATTACTCTTCTCTCTCCTCACTTGCAGACAGGAAACGTACGCTTTCTGCTGAAATAAAGTGGATTGTTGGAGCTCGACTCTGCTACAGAGACGCCAAAAAACCATTTTTCTGAGGAGAATGGCCTGGTGATAGCAACATACATGACGAATGAGCAGCAATACATGTAATGGCATCGACGAGAACGGGTTCGCTCACACATCGTGGCCAGCCTAGAAGAGCTCTTTTTCTGCGGCGGGCTGTGTTGTATTGTCATCGTGTATTGTCTCGTCGTTGTCATTGATCAATTTGATCTCAATTCATTCTTTATCCCCCAGTACGCCTTTACCCAGAAGGTAACAATACATGCTCGTCAGCATCCTGATGGATTTACACTATTTTTGTCGTGCTTACAAGACATATATTGACTACACTACTGCTTGCAGGTATGTACTGTAGCTCACCAATACGTAAAACCTCCATACCTCGCCGTCAAGGTCCAACCGATTTTTAACCGTAGTATAAGAGTGAGTTCTTCATCATAAGCTGACCAACTACTTCCTCTCCTTCAACAGACTGTTCTGCCGGCAACCTTTCGAACCGTATGCAATCATGTGGATTACCTTTCCAAAGTCCATTCTCATTACTGCTCTTGTTTGCTCTCTCTTTCTCTGCTTTTCGAATGCTGACACGTTAACCACCAATCAAACGCTTTCGGGCATACATCTCCCGGTGCAGTTCAGGCAAATCTCACAACAAGTTCTGAACTGCAAGTCTTCTGATCCCCTCCTACGCGCCATTTGCGACGTTGGACTTGCAACTGTGAACGCCGAATTGAAATCCAGGGGAGTCGCCATTCGCAAAGATGGAGTTTTATTCACATACGACGATCCAAAGGACAAGCGTATTCCAACCGGACACAGCTGCTCGGTAACAGCGAAGGTTCGACATACCCACTTTGGAGCGCATTTTTCAAGCTCTTCTACTTTGGATCTTTCTGGAAACTCCTTGTCTGAAGCACTGGCTTTAGCTCTCAAACTTCCGGTTCGAGCTAATGGTAGAGTGGATGTGCGACAACGTTTTGGTTACCGTTTCCTCGGAAAATGTAAACGATTGGGAAGAGATACGTTTGCCCTCAAGGCCGATGCAAGCACTACAGCTGATGTTGTTGTGGGCTTTGCACTCAATCCATCAATCAAAACATTATCATCTGGCAATTACGAATTGACGCTCATGCCGGTGATTGCCACTTTGTTTGAACTTGAAAACCTCGATTTCGATTTCCGTGTGAGCAATGTGAGCCCCATCACTCCCGTTTTGACTTTCATCGTAGGTTTCAAATCGTCCATATTACGAACCATCACCGATATATTCAAAGGGAAGAGTCTGAAGAGGACTTTTGAGAGACTTGGCAGAAGTTTGATATATGATCTCGGAGCGCCAATTGTGCTGGGAGTTGGGGCTCTTCCAAGACCTCTCGAAGATCTCATTTTCGACTCCCTCTTAAACGTAGCCGAACGAAGGGTTGAGAAAGAGGCAAAAGGATTTGGAGAAGATGTGGAACAGAAACTGAACGAAGAGCTTCGACAAGCGTTGAAACTCGGCGCAGATGGAAAACGAAAGTTTGTCATTAAATCGAACATTCTTGAGTTGATCAACACAGCGGGAAAGAATGCGGACGTTTTCGTTAAGGAGAGAAGTCGCCGTGGTCCCCGTCGAGGCCCCAGTCGCCGCGACCCCCGTAGCAACCCATCTCGTGAGCGGCGCTGCCGAGGCCTGAATTGCCGTTATTATCAGGAGCCGTGAGCGAAGCGATGGGTCTATTGTTTGAATGCTCATATTCCCTTGTTACGAAAGATTTGTTATTGAGGAGAGTAAGAGAGTACGAATGATAAGAAGTATGTGAACCAACCATATTGCTCCTGATAACATCGAAAACAGCTTATAGAACGATATATGGATACTGAACGTAACCACATCGAAGCAATTTTGCCTTTACTCTTAGAGCGAAGGCATTGTAAGGCGTTGGAGAACTAGAAAGTTTGTCAAGTTCCCCTTAGCACTGCGTTTATATAGAGCGTGGAGAGCACAAACTGCTTTCACTACACACAAGCATTTGAATAAAGGGTGCCACATAATCTATAGTACTATTAAGATTTACACGTCCAAACCGACGGACATCCGAGCACCCAAGCACCACTTCTTTCCGTTTACCAACAAACCTGGTGAGCACCATCACAGCTTACTGCGAGAGGCCCAAACGCGTTTACCCTCGCTCTCGAGTAGGTATCTGAATACAGTGCACACCATCGCCAAAGTTGCCCAGCAAGCAAAGACTTGACCCATAGTATTCACCATCGCCTTCTTCCGTCAGATGAATCCTTGTGCCTTCAGCTTCGTTCTTCTCTTCTGACAGCTGCACATTGCAATGATGCACCGTACATTGCGGAAAAGAAGAGGCATCATACAAATCAGGCCTACTCAGCAGCGCTTTCATCAACTTGTCGCGCACAATTCGAACTCGCTTTGGACCATATTTTCTGGCCGCATTCAAGCGCCTCACCTCATTTGGCGTTATCGGCTTGTTCAGATCTCACACTCGAAAGCGCGTTAGATCGTAACTGTCTCCAATGTTCACAAGAGTAAGCTTTGGCGCCGACAGAATCTCAATGCTCTTCGTCACTTCCGATCTGGACAGAACAAACTTGGTGCAGTTGGGCAACACCAGGTGGTTGGGTCCATGAGGCGCCATTTTATACGAGATGAATGTCTCTAGTTTCGGGCAACGCATAAGACACAACCCGAGGTCCGAAGGCTGCGCCACTGAAAACATCTAAAATTCAAGATGTCGTAGTTCCGGCAGCACGAAATCAACCCTGACCGGCGTCGCCCGTGGGCCAGAAGGACGTGACACGAACAGTATCAAATGGCCGAGGGTTAGAACCACAGGCGCGCGGGCGCGGTAGTCCGGATGATGCGCTGCTGAGGTCCGTAGGGACAAGCAGACGCGGGGTAGCACGGCAGGCGCAGATGCTCGGACGTACAGTAGAAGAAAAGTGGTTCAGGTTGTAGTAGAATTTGTTGATGATGTTCAATAAAGTTCTAACGCACTTCGACTATCTATATATGTACTACATTGTGTTCTCCGTAAAGTCTCTACAGTTGTTAGAGTATTAGCAAATGTTAGCAACATACTCACTGTTGGTAACTAATAGTGACGCCAAAGCATTTTTCAAGTTATCTCCCTGCCCCTGCAATCCAATGTCACAAAATAGATTTGAGATGCTGAAAAGATGTATCTCTTTAAGTGGCACGCACAATCGTGACGTTCAAGGTATGGCGCGGTGGAGCTTGGTAAATAAGTTTGTGCAAACAATTAACCAATGGGCTTCATAACTCTCTTCGATCTAAGAATTCTCATCACGCAACGAAAATCATTATGCCGAAGAACTTCAAAAGCTCTCCACCAAATGCTACAGCTGCTAAACCATCTCTGAGCCTTTCACTAGTCTTCTTCACAATTAAGTGCACATATCCAGTTGTAGACATCTAAATAAAGTATTCAATAGCTTCCATATCTTGTGAAAAATGACGATAAGAGATAAATCTCTGGCTGCATCAAAAAGTTTTCATTGGTACAATTGCATGAAGCCATTCAACGGCATACTGTCGTACAAATACCGATAAGGTGTGAGGTACGCCTGGTAGAGGGAGCGCGCAAGGGCTCAACCTAAAAGGAAAAAGCACACGACCAATATGGTAGTAGGGCACCTGAAACTTGCAAGGGAAAACGGCGGAGCAACTAGTTTAGACCGTGTAGGTGTGCGGTGGTAAACGTCGACGCGCGGTCAAAACTGAATAGTTATAGAGTAGCAAGTGATCAAGATGGTATAGTTACTGCCCTAGTGGTGCCCGACTTTACAATTCCCGAGGAAGAAGGAGAGGTGCACCACAATATATACAAGGTGCACCGACGCCGATCTCCCATGCGAGCATGACGTCATCGGCTGTGCCCATGACCTACTGTCATTCGCCAGCAATGTTAAGCTAAAATAAATTAAAAATTAGGAATTAGAAATTATAAAATACAGAATACCAGTTGGGTACAGTGCAGCCAGCAAGTCGCACCAGTAGGCCCACGTGGCACCAACCCATTGAGGTCTCATTGTACTACAGACCCCCTTCCTACCCTGAGCCACGCCCTCGTGGCTCCTAGATCCTTTTACCAAGTCGGTTGTATCGTCGTACCAATTTGGTCCCTGTCGCAGCCTTCGTGCCATCTCGCGCCGTGCATCGCATCGGCTCTGCGTCGCCGAGCGTATTCGGTTCACCACCTTGGTCATCACCGATTGCGGCTATATCCACCTCTTTGGTTATCATCGACCGCGGCCTATTCATTCCCACTTGTGGTTTGGGCGTGACGCGCGCCCATTGCATACCTCCAAGGTTCTGCCTTTTGGGCTGCACGGCTTAGACCCATTTACCGTGTCAGTATACCGAGTGGGGGGGCGGGTTGCGCCTTCGGGCTCGTGTGAGCACTGTACCGTGAAGAGTTTTGGCGCCCACTTGGTTGCGGCGTGTCTCTCTGTCCCTTCGAGGTTCGATTACCAACCCTTCGAGGCACTGCCGCTGACTCCATTGATGTTGTTCCACCGTTATCCTTTCTGGTTGCCTTCGCACCCCTTTGCGGTTTGTCTACACGGGCTCGCGCCACCGTGACTTCTCGTCCGACCGACAAGGGTGAATCCGTTTATGGTGACCCCCGATCCTTATCTGAACCACATGGGTAGCTCTGGTACCAGCGTGCGGGCTCACACCCGTAGTGGTACACGGCGATTGTCGGTTCCCCATGTTGGTCAATCGGACGCGGTAACCTCAAGGGACGGCGCGCCATCGGCGACCAATGCCGATACCTTAATGGTTGAACCAGCATGGGGCCCCGAACGGGTAGAGGTTTTGAGCATCAGCTCTAGTGACTCACACATTGTGGATAAAAAGCCGATTCGTTTCACCCCTGCGGTTGAATGCTCGCCGTCTCAACCACTCCCTCACGGTACTCATCACACCGTGTCGGGTGCCGGTCCTTCGCGCGGCCGCGGAAGCGGCATTGCCAAGTCTGGTTCTCGGGGTGCTGGTTTGTACCATTCTCGCATCCAAACTGGTTTCAGGAGCCAGCCGGTTCAGTCTTCCTCACATCAACCTCAAGGGATTCACGAAGGGATCCGGGACCCGTATGGTCCGGAGCCCGAGATTCCTCGTAATATTTCCTATTATGGTTTGGAGACGTTCACCACGGCCGACTGGAACGTTTCCCAGCACGGTACCTTCGGGGTCGATCCAAGAATGGTGTCGCAAGCGACGCTGTACCGTCGGAACTGGCCAGTGGCGCCCGGGAACACATCGCTTCCCGGCGTCTTGCGACGTTCGACTTTGGATACCTACTTGGGTTTGTTTCGTTGAGATTGCGAGCGTCTCTGCTCTGTCCCGCAAACGCTCCGGCGTCGGGATAAGAAATCTCAACCTCGTCAGGGTCGGGTGGAGTACTATGATAGCCGTGAGCGACACACACCAATGAGGTATTTCATTCCCCCGCTTTATCCCAGCGATCTGCCGTATGTTCGTATTGAACCGGAGCTCCATTATTACCGACGTCTGGTTGTAAAGATCTTTCAGTACGACTCCCTTCCGCAGCAGTACCTTCCGGCTTCTCCACATTTGGTTTGCTTCGATAGGCCTTACAATACCATCCATTGGGCTAACCGTCGTAGGTGGGGGGTGGATGCTGCCACCGAGGCTCGCATTCCCACCCGGTCCAGCTTCAACCGCGTCATGCATGGGTTCCATAATGTGGAATTCTGCTCACAACTTATTAAGGGAAGAACCTCTTGCTATGTGGCCCGACCTGAGTGGTAGAATGCCTATGAGGTTCCGATGTCACTTAGCGTCCCAACCCCACCGGTATTGGCCTATTTTGTGAGCTACATCACCCGCAACCACGATCGGTATTACCTCAGTTGGTCGGTTGCCCTTGCGGAGTGGGCCGTACTGGTGGCCGTCCTGGCTCTGCAGGCTGCCCGTGATGGTATTGACTGGGACTGCCGTTCTCGAGAAGCCGAGATTTATCGTGACGGTGTTCAGCCTCCTGTTCGTATGTTCTTCATTCCCACGAGGGTCATTCGCTACATTCGCCTATTTGGACTCGGAACCATTGTGGCAGGTACGGACTACTCCATTGAGCAGCTGGAATCTTTCCCTACCCAAGTGGAGCGTTTCCCGTGGGGAGCCAAGCAGGGGTGGGAGGTTTTCGATCCGGTGTCCTGGAAGGTTGTATCCCGCGCGGAGCAGCGCTATTCCGGGGCTCCGACCGATCAGGGGCCTCCAGGGAGTCCCGAGCCATACCCAACCGTGGTGGAATCGCCAGCAGCTACCCCTGTGTTCACTTCAGCGCCTACCCCCGCTCCGGAGGGACGCAACACGCCTGACCATACTGGTGTGACTCCTCTTCTCCCTAGTACCACAAGGGTTGATGGGCCTCCGCGGGCTATCCTCGGGGGTGTCATGGCTGCGGCTGCGGCGCCTGTCCCCTCTCAGGTGGACTCCCAGGCCATTTCAGGTTTAATGGCTCGGCGCCAAGCCTGCGTGGTGAACTTCCAGCGGGCGGGTCCTACCTCTGTGGTCGAAGCTCGTACGCTTCTGGAAAGCATCCTACCTCGTCATGCACAGTACATGCGATTTTTTTCCCAAATTGGTGAGTTCCGGAACCGGTTCCAGGTCGAGCTCTACCAGATGGCTACCAACCACGTGGCAGGCCTAGCGACGGCCATGAGCCCGACGCCTACAAACCCTTTGGATGATCCCCTATTTGGTGCTAGCCTGAACCCTGGACTTCTAGCCGCTCCGCAGGGTCCTCTCCACATCGGGTCGTCGGTACCTCCGTCGGTTGCGCCACCTCCGATGGGTGCCGACGTGATGCCAGGCTTCAGCGTGCCTACTAGTACCCCCGCGGGTCATGGTAGCGCGCCTAGCCAGGCTCCAGGCCAGGCTCATCTCTTCCAGCCTTGGCCGGGAGCCCATCAGAACACCACTCCGGGTCGGGGATCTTCAGCTGGAGGCTCCTCGGAGCCTCACTTTGCCACTCACCCATCAGGTTGATTGTCGTATCCACTTGGGTCTGTGCTTGAGCCACGTTGCTCCTGCATCTCTATTGGTGTTACTCTTCAAGTAAACTTACATGTTATGCGTTTCCATGGTTGGTTCCAGTTTCCTTTGAGGTGTGGTGCGTAGCGAGGGAGGAAGCTCAAAAACAGCTCCCACCTTCCTTAGCTCTGCGCATCTCCAATTAGGTTTTGAAACTCTCCTACCCCCTCCTAAGACCAGCGTACCACGATGGGTGACGGTTAATTCCTTGTAGGTAAGTTCCAGGAGGTGAGTTAGCTCCATCCTGAGCCATTTTGGTGGTCGTAGTATGGTTCACCACGTTGGTACTTCGATGCGCCTTCGTACGGCGCAGCGAGCGGTTTCACCTTCCCATAAGGTCAAATATTGTGCCACGCGCTTGCGCGCGATGGCCAGCAATGTAACTGGATGGTTCTGCATGGCCTCTCACCATGCATGGACGCACGTGCGGTGTTTCACCCTGGAGGTTACTTGCAAGGCGAATCAAAATATTTGACCGGAAAATTACCCCTCCATATGGTAGTGAAAACGCAGAAAAGCCTTTTGGTCTGTATCTCGAGAACCAAGGGGTTTCAGAGGCTGGAAATGGCCGATTCGGGGGCGCGGCACGGTCAGAATACTTAGATTTTTTGACCATGCCGTTGCCCGCTCCCTACACACAATAGTGTAAACCGAATCGGTTACTCCGCACGGCGCGCCACGAGCAGCGCGCGTATGCCTCGTCAAATAAAAAGATACAATTTTTTGAATGTTTCCACCGTGCGGGTTCGGTCGCGTGCCGGGCACGTGCATGGCGCGTGTGCAACGGCGCGTGTACAACGGTGCGTCCGTCTTTAGCGCTACCGGTCCTTGGACAAACCCTCGTGGAATGCTTCTTTCTGGTTGTACCTTCCCGGTGAGCGTCCGAACCGACTTTGGTACTCCTCATTACAATGTGCTTTTCACCCTTCCTTAGGGGACTGCATTACCTCTAAGTTTTACCCATCATTCAGCATGTCCTCTCCCTTGCGGTTCCAGTAGCTTACCCTGAAGTGGTGTGTTGTGGCTGAGGGCGGCTCGGCAGTGTCACCATCGGCGCCCCAGCCATACCAACGTACGGTGTACTTCAGAACATCTGGGGTACGGCGGTGACCTGCAAGGCGTTCCACTGGGAACTCATTAGAGACCTGAGCTGGTATCGTTTCACCACTTTGGTTTAGATGAGCATCAGTACCACTAGGGGTAGGTGTTTCCTCTGAAGGAGCAACCGTAGTCCCCGCAGGTGGTACGTAGTCTGGGTCGTCACCCTGTGCGTCATCATTAACCTCGATGGGTGTCCCGTCTTCCCGGGGCTGAGTCCTCAGGGCAACCGCTTGTGGGTCACGCGCGGATTCTCCGCGTTTCTTCCTGGACTGAACCGTTCGAGATGCAACCGTGATTCGGTCAATAGAGATCGTATTCTCTACACCATCTTGGTTCACCGTCACCGTGTGATCGGTTGCTCGAGCTACCTTGAAAGGTCCCGATGATTTCGGAAGAAGCTTCGAATTGATATCTCTATCAATAGCTTCATCATCGGCCTCATCACACGGTCGTGGCTTAGCTCCTTTCGGAGGGTGCTCAATAAAGACATATTCACCCGGCGTAGCCGTTACCACTCGGGTTACCTTTCGGTCGTAGTCCTCCTTGTACCGCTTCTGGGACGCTGTGAGCTTGCTCTCAGCATCCTTGAGAGCTCGTCTCAACCTCAAAAGGGTATTCCGTTTGACCTGTGACGGTGTGAGCGCTCCGGTGGCTTCCTGTCCTAATGGGTCCCCTTCAACAACAATACCTGGTGGGTGTCTTGACAGTATTAGATCGAACGGCGTAGTTTGCGTCGCTCGATGAACCTGAAGGTTATATGCATATGTCAAGGGCTGCACGAGCTCGTCCCAACCAGTTTGGTGTTCTTCCGTATAATGTCGCAGCCTAGATACCAGTGTTCGGTTAAAGCGCTCCACTTGCCCATTCGTTTGCGGATGGTAGGCAGTAGTGAAGTAGTGCTTAATATTCAAGAGGTTACAAACAGCTTCAAAGAACTTCGAAGCTAAGTTCGAACCATTGTCGGTAAGTAGATAAAGCGGTGCACCATACGGGTAGATCCAATTGTTCAAGAATGCCACCGCGAGGGTCGTCGATTTCGTGTCCTTCAAGGGTATCGCTCGCGTGAGCTTCGAGAACCTGTCGGTGATTACGATGATGTACTGATATCCCCTTGTGGTTTTTGGTAATGGACCCAGAAGGTCTATTGCGACGAACTCGAGAGGACCCGCTGCAGGGAATAACTTCAAGTATTTCCTGTGCTTCCGGAAACCTCCACGGGTACGTACGCAAGATTCACATTGACCTACAAAGGTATATATATCATTAGCCATATGAGGCCAGTAATACCCTTGCCTCAAGGTGTAGTACATTCTTGTACCTCCAGGGTGTCCTGATAGCCTTGGGCAGTAGGCCAGGTACAGCACCCAAGGGCGTAGCACCTTGGGCACTACCTTCTGAAGGGAACCATCAATAGGAGCTCGCCTCACCAGGAAACCATTTTGGTCGACGTCAAAGTTCGAGTCTTTCATACCTACTTGGTCCATGAGAGAGCGGCAATAAACATCGTTTGCTTGCTCTCTCAGGAATTCCTCGCGGGTAATTGGCATGACGTCTGTTTCCTCGAGGGCGAGTATTTCGCGAGCGATGGCATCACTAAACCACGTATCCTCTTCGGGTAGAGTCCAGTAACCTTCTAAGGTATCACCATCAGGGTTGGTTGAGATGGTAAAGCATGGGATATCATCCTCTACCGGCTCGGTGTCCAAACCATCTGTGATGATGCGAGACATCGCGTCTGCGACATTTGTGCTTGATATCTGGACGGTACTGTACGTCATACTCGAACTTTGAAAGTCGTAACCGCCATCGGGTAAGTCTGCCTGATGCGTCGGCAAGACCCAGTATCCACAGTAGGGCATTATGGTCGGTTCGAAGCGTGAACCTTTCACCATATAGGTAGGGACGGAGCATCAACATGCTCTAGACCACTGCCAGACATTCGTTTTCGGTTGTTGTGTAGTTCTTTTCTGCAGCGTGCAGAGCACGGCTCCAGTACCCTATCGGTAGTTTGTCGTCGTTTTCTTGCTCCTGCATAAGAAAACAACCGATTTGGGCGTCCGAGCCGTCAGTATCCAACGTGTATCGTAAACCAGCTTTAGGTAATCCCAAGATGGGAGGTGTCAAGAGCGCATGTTTCAGCGCCTCGAACGCATCCATTTCCTCATTGGTAAGACCTTCAAACCTTGTAGGTTGACCTTTCAGCAGCTTCCTGTTGAGGGGAGCCGCTATCTTGGCAAATCCCTTGATAAACCGGCGGTACACATTGCACAAACCTATAAAGGATCGGATTTCCGTCTGGGACGTGGGTGGCTTCGCCTCCTGCACGGCCCGGATATTCCGCGGCGTCACTTCTAACCTCCCAGGGCTGATGATATGACCAAGGTATTCTACCTCTTTGGTGAAGAATTCGCACTTGCGGAGCTTCAACGCTACTCCAGATTCCCTCAAAAGGTTCAAAACTTTCCTAACATGGTGGAAATTTTCCTCTACCGTTCTGGAATATATGATTACATCGTCGATGTATACCAGAGCGGTTCTCCACTTCACCTTCGAAAGGATTATAGCTAACGCCCTCTGAAAGGTAGCCGGGGCATTCCGCAACCCAAAGGGCATACGCGTAAAGCGGTATAACCCAGCGTGGCAAGTAAACGTAGTTTTGTCCTTGTCTTCTTCCCTGATAGGTACCTGCCAATAACCACAATTGGCATCGAGCGTAGTAAAGATCTTGGCGTTGCCCAACGAATCTATACACTCGTCCATTCTAGGTATTGGGGTACGAATCCCAAATGGTCATACTATTCAGTCTTCTGTAGTCCACACAGAACCGCATACGGGTATCATTCTTCTTTGTGACGGGAACCACAGGGCTGGCCCAGTGCGCATTTGCTGGTTCTATGACACAGTCACGGAGCATTCTCTCGACCTCATTGAGCTCAACCTCCCGGACTTTTGGACCTGCACGGTAAGGCTGCTGGTAAATGGGTTTCCAGCCAGTCACTATATCAATACGGTGCTCTGTAGCCTCAATTTGGCCCAACCGGCCCGACCACATGGGTTCAAATTCTTCTAAGAGACTGAGGATCCGGTCTCGGAGAGCCTGAGTCTCCGCACCGATCTGGACTTCCTCTCTCTAATTCCGCACTGGGTCCAGTTCCATAGTCTTTTCCTGATCTCCAACCTTAAAGGTATTGGCGATCTTCTGTTCCATTTTGGTGTTTGTCGATAACAGGGGATCATATGCGGGGTATGGCGCATCTGTTCCTCTCCCTTCCTTAGAGGTGGCGACCTCGCCCAACCTATTAGGTGAGACCATGAAAACCCCTTGTGGTGCCGGCAATGCTATTCCAATAGTGGTATTCTTGGGTAATTTAACAATGTGATTGCTTAAGTTACTCAAGTACACCTTGAAGGATTGGTTAGGGATGTTGTCGATATTCCCGTTTGCCATCAAGGCGAGATGTCTTTCTGCCAACCTAGGATGGTTCTGTAGCATTACCAATCCTGGAGCTGGGCATGAGACATTCACTATCATTTTGGGTCATAGCCGGAATTGAAACCAATCTGGTGAGCCGTATCTTGTTTGAAACCGTTTCGGTGGGTATATTGGACCTCGGCTTCTGACGCCAACCATTTTTGGTCTGCGTATTACCCAGTGTGGCAATACGACCACTTTGACGGAGAGCGACCGTTCGGGACTGTAGCAAAATTGCCTTGACATGTCTGTCAATAAAGTTGGTCCCGAGGATACAGTCTGTCGCCAGACGATCCACCACAAAGAAATTGAGCTTCACCTTCAAGGTTCCAAGTTGTACCACAGTGGTCAACATTCCTCTCAGGTGCAGTGGGCGCTCGTTAGCGTCCATCAGTGGGTTGATAGTCGGGGCAGGTCGAATGTTCCGCAAGACCGCATCGGGTATGACGCGAGCGTTTAGCACATACGGATCGGCGCCGGTATCGAGTACACACGCAACGGGAACTTGTAGGTACTTGAGAAAGCTTACTGAAGCATTAACTTTATAGTTATTGTACTTCATTAGACATACCACATTGGGTACATCTGATTCTTCTTTTTCCACCATTAAGGTTTCCCGTTCCGGTATCGACGGGCCTTCCAATTCACGGTTAGGGATGGCCCTTACGCTAACCGTTCGGTGTTTTCCTGCTCCTCCTGAGCGGGACTGTCCTTCTCCAAGATTGGTGTTTCCTCGACGAGATGAACCTGAGATGGTGATGGTTGAGCTTGTACCCTCTTTCCAGATCCATATAGGTTACGGTGGTTTTGCTGCCTTGCACTGATCAGATGTTCGCGCACCCCGGGGGGTATTTTGTCACATCTGTTCGCCAGATGGTCTGGCGATAAACAGAGCCAGCAGACCAATCCACCTGTCTGAAGATCACGCATTGCCATAGAGGTAGGTCGGGTAACCGGATTGGTCGGTGCTGTAGCATATGAAGATACTTGCGAACCACCCGTTGAGGTTTGCTGAGTGCTCGCCGCACTTGGTGGCGACCTTACCGAGGTTGGTGGTACTGTCGACGACCAATAACCAATGGAGGTGGCTCGTGACTGAGCCTGCGGCGCAGTCACGAGATGAACCGCCATCCCGGTTGGTACGCGAATGAGCGAATCACCCTCTGAGGTATTGCTTTCTTCTAGCTCCAATACTGACAGTTTCGGTTTATCCTTTGAGGTATGGGACGCCGACGGCTTCTTTCCGTGACGGAGAGTGTCGCCTAGTCCCTGGGCATAACGGGCAAGCCCATTATAGTCCACCCTACGGTTGTTCGCCAGGTAGTTGCGTACCTGCGAACGGATCGCTTTGTCGACATTGTTGGCGAAAAGCGACTTTAACCTACTAGTGGTAAAGACATTACCGCATCGGGTGGCCAGATTCCAAAGGCCCAACGAGAATTCCATTTCAGGTTGGCTGGAGCGCTGGCAATATGCCTGCACCTCAGCGTAACCTTCTTGGATAACCTCATCGGTAGCGTAAGTTTCCAACATGAAATTAATCACCTCTGGGTACGTCTCTAACATCTCTGTCCCTTCTTCATCAACCACTAGGGTATTTCCACGGAGCCTGCCTTGCAGCAAGTGGTAAGCTTGACCTTTAAGGTAAGACTGGAATAACCACATGGTAGCACCTTCGGAAAAAGCATTTTGGTCACATGCAATCTTGAACTTCTGCAGAAACTCAATTACAGCAATGGGATCATCACCTGTGAAGGTAGTATCACCCATCTGGAAGCTGAGATTCTTATGGTGCTTGGTGATCTTCTGCGCAACCTCTTGGGTGTAAGCAGAGGATCGGTTTCTCAACCGATATGACCTATAATCAACCGCTTTGGTGAAAATATCGTTCAGCGGCTGACGCACATCTAGGGTTGTATCGGTGTCCGAATCCGAGTCGGACGACTTGTACCGTTTCTTCTTACCTTTCCGGTTTCTCTTTGACGACTTCTTCGCCAACCTGTTCGGTTTCTTCTTGCGTCTACCTTTACGGTCATCATCCGACGATGAACCAGTATCGGTATCGGAGCTCGAGGAATCGGGGTCAGAGTCGTAGCCGCGATTCTTTCCCTTTTTACTCCTCCTTTCTTTACCCTTTCGGTTTCTTCTTCGTCGCCCCTCTTCTGGGTCAGACGAATCGTCCTCAGGTCCACCATTCTTGGTGTCCTTTCCGACGTTACCTCCAATGGGTGGCAAGTACACGTCTCGAGGGCCCGTCTCTATATGGCCCTCTTGACCTTGCCTTAAACCTTGTAGGTACGCACTATCGGCCGGAATTGGCGTGATTGGTGCGGAAGAACCGGCAGAGATCCCTTGTGGTATGCGAGTAACCATATTTACCCCAGGGGTTTTGGCTTCGGCCATTCCTTCAGAAACCCAAAGGTCTTGAACCACTCGGTAGATATGCTCCCGGGCACCCGTTAAGAGGTATGTTTCAACCAATTTAGGTATGCGTTGAGAGAGCTCGTGCACGGCTCGATCAACCACCAAGCGGGTGACGGCGTCCATGTCCATTGAGGTCATAGCTTCATTAACCGTAGCGGTAAAAAGAGCTTTTGCTCGATCTTCCAATTGGGGCCAAAGGTTCTCAACCATTGTCGGCAAATCCTTGTTAGGCTCAGGAGCCGACGGTGGCTGAGTGCCCGTATCATTTGAGGTTCCGGCCCGAGGTTGCCGAAGCAGCTCCTCGGGATTATCCAGAAGGGTTTTAGCGGCTGACGCCGCAGCAGAACCTTTGTGGCTAGGTGGCGCGCTAGAGCCACGATTAATCCTTTTAGGTCTTTCCATAGTGACCAATAGGGGTATCCAATTGCTTCGCGAGTATTCCTACGAAACCAAATAGGTGTGTGAACTTCCAAAATCCTTTCGAATGTCTTCTGTTCACCAGTAAAGATACGACAAAACCCAAGAAACTTCTAAGTCAGGAGACCAAAATGTCGTACAAATACCGATAAGGTGTGGGGTCCGCCTGGTAGAGGGAGCGCGCGAGGGCTCAACCTAAAGGAAAAAAGCACACGACCAATATGGTAGTAGGGCACCTGAAACCCGCAGGGTCAAACGGCGGAGCAACTAGTCTAGACCGTGTAGATGTACGGTAGTAGACGTCGACGCGCGGTTAAACCTGAATAGTAATAGAGTAGCAAGTGACCAAGATGGTATAGTTACTGCCCTAGTGGTGCCTGACTTTACAATACCCGAGGGGGAAGGCGAGGTGCACCACAATATATACAAGGTGCATTGACGCCGATCTCCCATGCGGGCATGACGTCATCGGCTGTGCTCATGACCTACAGTCACGGGCCAGCAATGTTAAGCTAAACTAAATTAGAAATTAGAAATTAGAAATTATAAAATACAGAATACCAATTGGGTACAGTGCAGCCAGCAAGGCGCACCAGTAGACCCACGTGGCACCAACCCATTGAGGTCTCATTGTACTACACGTAGGGATTGTCTTCGTGTTCCACTGTCTCTCATAAGCTGTCACTGATTGGTTGACTGCACCTAAAGATTCGTTTCCATCAGACTGCAAAATTTGCTGAGTTGGAGGGATTTCGCTATCCTCAGCAGTTTGACCCACATTAGCGCTCGACAATGCTTCCCTAACAGCCAGAACCGCTTCTGTCTCTTCGTTGACACCACTGACTGTGGAGCAAACCCCAAAGAGAGTATATATCCATCAGGATGTCCGAGTCCTGCTCCCACAAAAAAGCGAACTCAGATGTAGAGCCCTCTGCCCGTGCGCGTGCCGCGTGGCAGCCGGGTGTAAACCGGAGACGGTGCTGGAATAACCTGCAGAGGTAAAGAAGAGCGTGAGCTTAGAGAGGAATAACCGACGACGGATCAAGAGAGAACCAGTCTAGAAGTGGAGCGATCGGTGCCGTAAGACGGTGTAACGCTCCTACGGAGAACCACACGAGCGAAAGTAGGCCCGTTTCAACGGCGAAAACAGGGCCAATAGCGGAACGAGACACACACGCAAGTGTCCAAATATAACTCTGTACAGAGGCGGAAGCAAGACCTGCACCAGGTAAACGATGAACTAAACAAAAATCCGGTACCTCGGTGAACGAGAACAAATACAACCTGATACTGGGGTAATTGGCGAAATAAGCCAGAAACTGGTAGTAAAGAACTTCCTTAGGGACCCTGAGGGGTGATTGTACCGAGACCAGTCGTTTTTACTCTTCTCAGAGGAGCCGTGAACCTACGTGGGCAGTAACAACCATAGCCCGGCCTTCGGGATGAAGACCACGTACTTTAGGAAGAAGATACGACTCAGGGGAGTTTTACTTAGTGGCTCCAGGGCGAGACCGCCCGGGCATATATACTATCTACTGTATCTAGGGCGGCGCACTCCCACGAGGGCTCTACACGTGGACAACCCAGTGTCAGGGTGCCAAAGTATCTACCCAGTGGGTGTGACGCCAAATATTTGGACAAATATGCCACAAGGCCCTACTGTACACCTATTTCATAGGTTCTATCCCAGATTCACCGAACAAGGTGCGTTCCCAACAATATTTCCAATTTCACGTGAAACGGGGTCCATATTCATAGTCTGACACGTCAGGGCTCAATGGATAGAGCTCTATTATGAGAAACTTCATTGTACCGACATCGGATTGTCATTGCTCTACACTGCCAAGCTTCACACTACATAACGGTAGAGTACACTTTTTCTCACGATTGGGTAGCCTAAACTTAATAGTGAGGAAAGTCATTTTACGACTATTGACTGGCTTAGTTTCCACATTTGTCACGGTTCCACTGACAGTTTTAGATTTTCAAAGTGATCCAAAGTAACGGTAACAAGCTGATTTGGAGGTGACAAGTCGAGCACGGCTGTGTACAGTTGTTCCAATAACACGGCGCAGGTCTGTTGACGGCGGCATATTGGAGAGATCTTTGTGACGTGACAGAAAAAGTAAACAGCCTACCGGGAAGTGGACGGAGTTGTGATTTACTTCTGCTTGCCCTTCGAACGGAAGAACCAGGTCGGTTGACAAACTAAGTTTTGAAATTTTTTTGGGGCTTCTATACAAAGTTACAAGACAATCATTCGAAGATATGGACCTAACCCGACTTACTAAACAACAAAAAAGAATAAAGCCAACAGGATGACATCTACCATAATCCACTTAATGTCTACCTAACTAAAATTACTGTTACGTAGACACCACAATTTGGCCTAAAGACGTCGACGTCAATAAAAGATTTGACAACAAAGCTAAAACAATGTAGATATTGAAAGACAGGTATAAAAACGTTAAGTGTTAGTACTCCCGTAGATCATAGTTCGTTGTGCAGATCATCAATATTCCCCAAGCATCTTCAACCTTTATAAAAATGACACCAATCGTTTCCAGTCTGGACATGGCAGATATTTCTGAATCTCATGCCGAAACCGTCATTGAGGCCGTCGCTGAAGCACAACTTGGCCGCGTAGCGCAAATGCAGCAATTCTCTACCAAAAGAATACAACAAGATTCTGATGAAGAATGTGATTCCAACTGTCCTATCTATGATGTATTTTATTTACGAAATGGTTCCCAGACTATTATGCTTATGACAAAGTTTTCTAGTCGCAAATTCGATTTAACCTGGAATATGGAAGCGCCTCATCTAGCACAAAAATGGAATATAGAAAGAGGACGCCGCTATACATATAAAGATGTTTTGTTCATGGTTTTAACAGTGCTCAACCACGGTGGAACTTGGGAGTTTTTAGGTAATATGTTCAAAATTAATGGTAACACTTTCGAACGATTGGTTTTGAAATTTATTTCCTGTATTTGTGTTGAAGTTTATAATCATTATATTGACGGAAATGACGGCCGTTGGCCGATGAAAAAAATTGTGCGCCAGGATTTGGGCTTTTGGTACTTCAAGTACTGTCGGTATGCGACAAACGTAATTTTTTAGCAGTCTTATAGGCCTAGTGGGAGCATTACCGAAGGCATAAAGTATTATAGCGGCAAACAAAAACTTTATGGATTCAAGACTGAAGTATCGGTGCTACCAAATGGGCAGGCTATAAATTGTTCTGAAAATGTACCAGGCTGTACGGCTTATATTTATATAATTATTGAAATATTGATGTCCATCACAAAGCTTGAGAAAAAAGAGATAATGAAGGCTTGAATTATATTCTGGATGCCAGCGAACTATTGGATAAATATTTCGATTCATGAGGCGTTTTAATGGATAAAAAGTATCAAAGCGCGAAGGAATATGCACGTGTTGTACATCTAAAAAAGAAACCACCGCTAGCGCTGCTTCCAACTTCCGAAGAGGAAAAGAATAAGAATATTTCGTCCGACAGGGTTATTGCAGGAAAGTATTTTGGCCATTTAACACAATTATGGAATGTTTTGGGTTGAAAATACAAATGGGGTGAGAAGTATTATAATCAAATATTTCTACCTTTTTGTCATTGGAAAACGCCTATATTGTGTGGCACCCATTGCGAGCTGAAGATGGTCAGTTCTATAACCAAGTTAAAAATCGTTTGTTTAAAATTGTGGAGGAAATGCTCGGAAAAAGAAAGATGGCTCAGGAAAGGTATAGGGAAAAAAATGTGCGTCGAATGAAAGCCGAACTGCACGAAATTGGTTCAAATGAAGATACGGTTAACCCAAACGTTTTGGGATGAGTTCCTATAATGATTGATCTTTGCGCTTTTTCTTATCATCTCTACAAAAGAAGATGGGTTGATATAATTTGTTGTCTTTTCAAATTTCAAGTAAACTCTGCAAATGCGTTTATGTATAGGGATTGTTTGATTTCTTTCTATGAACATAATGTTATCGTAGTCACACACAATTTGTTGTGAAGATCTAATATTGACCTCATATGACGTTATTTGACCTCATATGAGGTCAATGTCGAATGGACACTAGTATGAGTTCGAATTTGTTTCTCCTAGGCACGCTAGTGGCGCTGGCAAAAAGCGACCTGCATATGGCATGAAGAGTTCTCTCAGTGCGGAACGACCAGCAAAGCGTTCAAAGTCGCAAGATTCGTCGCCCGATATACCTAACACTTTATCAGACACACGAGGCAGAGATAGAGTGACGAGTGGAGTAAGGGGGGTCGATTAAGTCGCATTTTGTTTTTTAGGTTATTCACTAGCCCCAGAACTAAGTGGATCGCCGAAAATTTTTGCTACTGTTATGGAAGAATTTAGTGAACAGGGGGTAAGAGCGGCAGGGCCGGGGTTCGAACCACGAACCCCGGTCCCGCATAAAAAGCACACGGAGGCGGTTACCGATTGTGCTATATGCGACCACGGTGTGGTTACCTCAAGCCACACCGTCGGAGGTGATATCGTGACCCTCTGTTACCGGCAGCTGCATCTGACAGAAGCTACACTTCTCTCCATGATTCATCGACGTCCCAAATGATCATTAGAGTGAACAGGCGAGAGAGCGGCAGGGCCGGGGTTCGAACCACGAACCCCGGGCCCAAACAAAAAGCACACGAAGGCGGTTACTGATTGAGCTATGGCCGCTCACGGTGTTGTGACTTCGAGCCGCTCCGCCGGAGGTGTTATCGTGACTCTCTGTGACCGCCAGCTGCAGCTAAGAGCACCTCTATCAGTGAAGCCAAATCTCGTAGCCAAATAGCCAAAATGCAAAATTCGAATATGGCTTTGGCGGCGGCAGCTCTATCAGTCAGCAGCCAAATCTTGCGATTGCAAAGCTGACTCTGTTCTGTAGGCCTCTATGTTGTCTCATCATGAGTGAGACGTCCTCGGACGAGGAGGAAAACGTTTTCAGCGACGACGACGAGTGCGCCATTCAAACCGTTGTCTCGGTAGTTCAACTTTTTCGCGAAGCATGTCGCGCTACATCTCTAAACGCTGGAAGAGTTCCAACTAGTCTCACAATTAAAAGAGGACAATGTCGTTGGTTCTCTGACTACTTACGTTTTCAACCAACCTATCCGGCCTCTAAGTTTTGACAGGTGTTTCGCGTTCCCCTCAGTCTTTATTGGAAGTTGCACAACGACTTGATTCTCTTCGAACATCTGCTTTTGCAAAGAGCAAATGCGGCCAACGTTGCGGGCCACACTTCGCATCAAAAGATATTAGGAACCCTCCGAAGACTGGCTACAGGTTTTTCCTTAGAGCAGATGGATGACATGGTTAGAATATCACCCGAAAGCCGAAGAAAATACTTTACCATTGTACTTCGGGCTATATACAACCGCTACGGAGATCGTTATTTGAACAGAAAACGGACTTTGGCAGAACTACGTAGAATGGAGGCAGAGTATGCCAGCGTAGGGTTTTCCGGATGTGTCGGCTGTGTTTGTAATAATATGGGCCCCTTTTTAATGACACCCCACTGGAAGTGACCCCTGAGGCTGGTGTCATTGCTGGTATGTCTTCAAGGTTGCACACGTTGCCTTTAGCAAGCCCCCGATGGTTATTTAATTTCTAATTTATAGTTTTTGTGCTATAGGTAGTATAGTTAGTACACGTGGTGCACCACGTTCCAGTGCATTACTCTAGAGGTTGAGGCACCTCGCGGTCGGTATTTAACCTGCTCGAGCGGCGCCTCTCTCTTGTGATAAAGTCAGAGACCCTTTTGACATCTTCTTGACTCTTTGGTTAGTAGCGTCGCGCCCTCAAGGTTTACAAACCATCGCTACGTCGGTCGCCGTCTCCTGTAGGCACAACAGTTAGCGCCCGCCCATTGCACCTTTTTACCGGTGGTCTCGCCATTGGCCCTCATCTTTTGGACCTTTCCACCCCGTAGTCGGTGCCTCGTGCCACTATACTACAGTGGTGACTGCATGCATATATACTGGAAGAACTGTCCGAAGGTCTAAAAGGGACAATATCATAATCCCAAGGACGGGAAACTAGCGACGATGTCATGCGAAGCACTTTGTGATCGACGACTTCATTGCTGGCACTGGTTCCCTGGGCGATGTGGGACAAACAATGACATTACCGTTGCGGACAACAGCCGTCTTTTTATTGACATATTGTCTGGAAAACGGCGTATGACACTACCAGAAGGCTATGATGTTTGTGATGTGAATCGTACTGGCTTCTTGTACCATCTTGTTGACGGAATACCCCCGATGGGCTATCTTCATCGGCCCAAACCACCCGCCTGTCAATGATCGTGAGCAAAACATGACGAAATCGCAAGAGTCTACAAGAAAGGATATTGAACGTATGTTTGGGGCTCTACAAGGGAGGTTCAAGATTCTTCGGCATGAACGCTTTGAATGGAGCGATGAGTCCATAATATTAATTAGCCAGGTGTGCGTCATACTGCACAATATGTTGGTGAATATGGATTTTTGTGGGGAGTATATCGATGAAGTAGGACCGAATGTAGAACTTATAAGTGTAGTGGAGGAATTTGCTGGTGAAGCTCAAAGCGTGTTGGACTCTATGGTCCTGTCAGACACTAACCCCGCATTCCCGCAAAGCGAAAGTGCAGCTGAGGGTTTACTTGGACTGCTCAATACAGCAGATCTCGTAACAAATGAAGAATCTAATCGCACATTGACAGAAGCATTGTCTAACCATCTATGGGCCAGGAGAGGGGAGAACTCGTAGAGCGCCATGTCTGCAGGAGGTATACTCGTTTAAAAGCTTCCGGTTCGCGAAACCTTGACCTCCGTCGCTTTCTGGCGTCGTAATGTTGCTAATCCTCTCACTTTGTGTCTCATGGACGTTGGGAACAGAAGAGGCATGGAAAGCAGTAGGAGTCTCCCAGTGAAAGGATGAAGTGTTTCCAGGCAGAACGGGTTGCGGTTCTTCAGAAGTATCGGCAGATCTTTTGCATTCCTCAACGGCCTTATCAACCTTTTCTGTGTCAACACTGAATCCTCCGAGTAAGGCAACTTGGCTCATGAGCTCGTCGAGGCGTTTGTCCATGAGCCTAGGAGGAAGTAACATGCGATGCAGTATCTTCAGTTGAAGAGCAATTAAAGCCGTTTTTTTCTTACATGCAGCAAATCCTCGTAATGTTTCCGTCATACTGTCCACACTGCATAAAACCTTCGTTATATTGCGTTCTAAAACTTTCTCCAGCTTTTGCTTCTTCGCCCCTCGGCCTAGACGTAGAGGTTGAATCAATCGCGATTGATCGTGTCTTTAAAAATTGCTCCGCGGGCCGTCCTGCGTTGTCTCCGGCAGCAATATTGCTAACCGTAGAATGATATACTGTTGCAGTGCGAGAGCTCCCGAAAATATTGGAAAAATACTTGAGACAAGTTGTTAGTAATCGAACAGCAAGCAGAAAACGGATTGCAGGCAGCGGGTAGAAGCTTTTCTTCTTTAACATTCACTTTATTCCTATTCCGATACAGAACCATAATGTTCTGCATTGTCTGTTCCTCATTCTTTCCAGATGAAACTGCAGAGCGATATAGGTTATCTGCGGCAAGATACGTTTGCGCTATCTTTGATACGGTAGTCCATCTTGAGCTTCAATTTTTTGCAGTGCGGGTTCGGCAGTACTCCGGGTGTGTTTTAAAGACATTGAAAACATTTTTGCAAAATAAATATACATTCTGCTCCTGAACAGTTTGTGAGGCGCAGATCCAAAAGCTTGCGAGAGCAAGGTTTTCGTCTGGGCTGAAGTTTGGACTTCTACTTGAGGTTTTTGGAACTGTGTCTGCCATTTTTGGCCAATGTTGGTATTGGGAAGGAGTTTGTTTTGGTGTTCAATTGAGAAAGCTGTTGGGATGACAGGCCTTACAAGACTTCTTCCTTCTTGAGGTGAAGGCACTTCACCGCTTTTTAAATTGGCGCGTAAACAAGAGGAATGCCAAGTGGGACTGTGTGAATGGTTGTGCAATTTAGCTGTGCAGCTAAACGCCGCGCCAAATGATCGCCAATTTGGCTTTCGATATAGCTGGATGGCTTCGGGAAATAGCTTTGCCTCGGCTAATAGAGATGCCATTTTGAGCGCCAAAGCTAAAATTATAGATATTTAGCTATTTGGCTTCACTGATAGAGGTGCTCTAACAGCAGCTACAAAGAAGTTCAAAACAGTCATCCTAAGTTCAGTAGCTCTACAGGTCGTAGTGGTTTGGCGCCTCAATTTTCTTTGACAACATGGCGAATTTGTGAAAAAATTGGTAAAAAGATAGGTAAAGGTCACCATATTAGATAATGTAGATGGCGTTTGTGTTTTCAGCCGGGATGCGTAGAGTAGCAAAGAGAACTCTGTCCATCAAAATTTCTATACAGCTCGGGTATTCTGTTCGCCACGCTACGCGTGTAATCGGGTTACCAGGTTTGGTTGATATTTCTATATATATATATATATATATATATATATATATTATGGGCTATGTTATTTCTATTGAATAAATGCACCACTTTCTCGTAATTGCGGAGGTCGTATATGTTTGTGACGCTTCTCTCTACGTTGTAAACAATTATGAAGTACGATAGGAAAATTAACAGGACTGTTCTTCATTATTAAATACCAAACCAATTACTCAGAAAACTGTCGGTGAATCCAGTACAGTCCTGGACTGAAACCGTGAAAGCAGTTCGCCTCCGATCATCAACATAATTACTTTGAAGTCTCTGAAGTCTGAAATGTTCAAAACAGAAAGTGATAGGAATGCACACGAGAGGAAGAACTGTAAGGCTCCCAAGAAGGCCATATTATTTCCACCCTTCATAGCCGACCAAAACTAAATATCGAGCGATAGGTGTCTTGGAGCCACATGTAATTCATTTCAGCAAATTTTGCCAATGAGAAACTGCTCGAGCGCAGCGATTCATTTTCATTGGCCGTTTTTCATATATATCATGATATTTATTCAGTCAGATCCATCCGGTTCAAAATTTCAGACTTGATCGGATGCACCGGCGGTGGCGTCGGCGAAGGTGGCTCATCATAATTCGGACGCAGAGCTGGAAGCCGCGGCTCTGCAGCTCTGGACCCCTGAAACAGCAAAATTAAAAACTTTGCACCAGAGCGCTCCGTGACCGCAAAATCTGCAAAGTATTTGTCAGTCACTCTTTCCTGTCTAGCTTTTCAAGCCCATTTTCAGGCTTTTCACTTTTCCGAGAGAAAAGGAACACGTAGTTTAGGTTTCATGGCGACATACGTAAGTTTTGAGGCTTCCATGTCTGTTGAAAGCTCACAACTAAAGGTAAACTTACACTACCATCCAACAATGCCAAATGCCAAGATGCAGGCTGCTTGCAGGCTGCCCAGCAATACACTCGTACCAATTACGCCCCCCGCTGAAAAGCGAGCGGTGTTGGCGGCGCAAGCTGGCGCTATAATTCCAAAACTCGTACCAATCGAAAACCCTTGGAAGACTTTGAAGTGCAATTGACCTTCCGAAGCCTACTGCCGCAACCCTCATGCACCCACTTGCCCTCCACCACCTTCCCCTTCCTGAACCGTTTGGCTCCTTGCCTCTGCTGCCATTCTAAAAGCAGCTTGGTATTGTGCTGTGTATTTTTATACTACGCCCCAAATAACATGGCAACAAACCAACCTTCTGTCGCCTCCTTGGCCGCGTCTTAGCACGAAAGAAACAACTACAACGAATCGGGTTCTCTTGTACCGATAGCGCCTTCTACTGCACCACGTCAGGAAGCCACTACAAGCATGGAACACACAGCGTCAACTGCAACGGTTCAGAAAAGAGGTCGAAAACGAAAATGGTTTGTGCAAGAACTTTTTACTTCGAACAGGGTTGAAGAATCAGAAAGGGAGAAGGTACGTCTTATTTGTAAAGTTTTTGACAAGCACTTCGTGTGTATCACCCCTAATGCGACTGTTCTTGGCCAGCATTTGCTTAGGTGTGAGTTTACCGTTGCGGATTTCAAAAAACGTCTCCTAGATGAACCTGCTTTGCAGAGGTACTACCGCCACAAAATGGGAAGCAACGCTGAGTGTTTCGGAAATCCTTTAACTCCTTCTCATCCTCCTAAGAAGAAGCGTGCGTCACGAATTGCTTCGTCTGGAAGTAACACACTACATGCGGCGTCGCATTCGAGAGGGAAGCTTTCTATCGTTGGTGAGTCAAAGGCGACTGTGCAGGACAGCTTGGACTCCTACCAAAAAGGAACTGAGCTAAATAACCTTGTAACAAGGTTTGTTGTGAACCACATGTTATCTTTCTCGCTACTGAGTCGCAAAGAAGGCTGCGACGAATTTTTCCAGATCTGCCGCCTTCTAAACCCTACTTTGGCAATGCAGATACCGACTGTGGCGCAGATGTCGGAGAAAAACATCGAAAGGTACTACAAAACTATGCTTAGTAACGTCAAGGATGCGCTCTCTTTTGCTTTACAGAATGCGTTCGGAACTCTTATCTTCGACGGGTGGACCGACATAAATAACGAGACTGTAGTGAATGTGCTTTTGTCCATCACTGGGACCGAAAAAACGCGAAGAACCTTCTTGCTGAGGTCGATTTATTCAGGTTCGGAAAGCTGCACGTCTGATTATTATGCGCGCATTGTGGCAGAGGCTATGGAAGACTTTGGTGGCATGACTCGTGTCTGCGGTGTTGTCAGTGACAACACTAGCTCGTGTGTAAAAGCAAAACGTATACTTGCTGACAGGTATGATCATCTCACACCGTGTCAAGATCAGACCCATTTGGCAAACCTCTTGATGCAGGATATTGGGCGGCTCTCCTGGCTTGGAGGTATTTTGTCTACTGTATCAGATGTGGTGACAGAGTTGAGGAGTCACCCCAAGCTCTACTCTCGCTTTAAATCTCTGAAAGATAAGCATAATGCGAAGCTAATGAGCACAGGGTACAGCCCGAAAACTCGTGAGTATGATGTACATGGACGAGCAAAGGTCTCTGAGTACGCAATTTTGCCGACGAGGATGGTAACTACACGGTTTGCGTCTTCTGAGTCTATGGTTTGCTCCTTTTTAAGAGCCCGAGAGGTCCTTCGAAAGCTTGTTCAATGTGAAGATTTCAATTCGACCCTATGGGGGCCTCGAATGAAGCACAAACGGACTTTGTTCGAGTCCACTGTACAAGATGATGCTCTTTTCGTTGTGTGTGCTGACATTTATTATATTCTACGTCCATTGCGCCAATACCTACGTATATTCGATGACGAGTCCTCTGTCATCTCTGAAGTATATATGGCGACACGGGAGCTGGAACAGAAGCTTCGTGAACTGCCTACGACCGACTTTTTCACTGCTGAGAGGAAAGAGGAGGTACTGAAGCTATTCAAGGAGCGTGAGAAAGGGTCTGTGAGGAGGCGGTCATTGCTGTGCTCTGTTCACTATGTCGGGTATTTGTTGGACGTAAGGAGCTACAGGGAAGATCTAAACGACTTCCGGGAGCAAATTGTTATACATTTGCGTAAGTTTGTGACCTCGACTGTCTTTCCCGCTGCAGAAAGACAACCGCTTCATGACGGAGTTGAAAGAGCCGTTCGTCGAATTTATCAAGAGTGGGCGTGTGTGCGGTTGAGATGGCAATCATTTTCTGAGAACCGGAATGGAAAGGAAGCGCTGTTTTTGTACGCAAACACGCCGATTGTGTACTGGCTACATTACAAGCCAAAGGCCTCTTTGCTCAGGGAATTCGCGCTTCGCCTGCTCTGCGTGAGTCCCTCTTCTTCAAGCGTTGAGCGGAGCTTCAGCATGCAGGGCGAAGATTAGAACGAGAACCAGAAACCCGCCTCCTTCTCGAAAAAGTTCAGAAGATGATCTTCTGCTCGTTTAAACCGTCTTGTATTTCTTCCCCAACAGGAAAAAAAAGTGGAAGAACGAGAGTACACTTTTCTCAATCGGACGGCTAAGGAACTTTCTGGTGATAGATATCAAGCTTCAAATAGTACAGGAGCGTCTTACATGGATCTCAACGATGATGTCGATGCAGAGGCAGACGATCCTGTTGAGGAGTATGACTGGGAAGACATTCTTGCGGCCCAGGAGCACATGCCGTCAGTGGACGAGATGACGGTGGTAACAGAGGTTTAGTGTTTATTCATATAGTAAGAACGCCAAAGAGGTCACCGTCAAGGATATTGAGGCTGCTTGCGCTGCTGACACAAAAGCCAATCGACCCCAACCAAAGAAGCTCACTCGTTCCATGGAACATCGTGCACGTCGCAAAGGTGGTGCTGGTGATGGCCATGAAGGCGATGATGGGTTTGGCGAACTGTCAGAAGAAGGAGAACATCTTTAAGCTGAGCTCGAGGTTAATCTTATAGAGAAAATATCCGCCATGTAGATAGAGAAAAATCTCTATAAAGACTGGTACAATTCTATCGATGGGAAGAGATGGAAAGCAGAAAAGATGCTTATGATGAAGCAACAAGCGTAATTCGTGATGCAAGACTGGCTCTCTTTTCTTACCAAGAAGTGCTTGTGCGAATGCAGAAACACTGATACCTCATGAAAGGAGCTCGCCGTACACGAACTCGGCAGGGCGCTGGCTTTGCTGATCTAATGGGCGTTCCGCCGCAGCCTAGGAGGGGTGTCATCACTGGCATGTCTCGTTTTCAGCAGCAGTCAAACTCAAACACCCCCACAGCCACAGCCCAGACCACCCCGAACAGCTCCACTCCCTCAACCCCGCGCCCATCCCCACCAGACGAAGATTGGGACAGTCTGCTTAATATTTCTCCTCGCCGTCGTATTTCTCCAGTCAAGTCGAAGCTGGGGTCGCGTTCTAGGCCAGGTTCTACTAGCATGGATACCATTCCACACCGAACCCCGAAAGTATCCTCCCTTAAGCTCAGTTCGTCGCGTCAGTCAATGCCTCCGTTGTCGTCTCCACCTCCAGTGACCACCAGTGAACTTCCTCAGCTATCGTCAATTTCACCGCGAAAGGAAACTAAGCCTAGTCAGTCTGCGAGATCTTCCCTAGCCCCAGTTCCGTCCTTTCTGGCTGGCTGGGAGGGCAACGACGGCTGGGCTGATGACCCTTTGGATGAAAGCGATCCAGAAGTCGACGAGGACGCTTGGGGGGGTTGGGAGGACACCACCGAAATTACTATCCCAGACGAAATGCCTGACTCGAAAGTCAGCGAAGCGGCGCCTAGTCCGGCCACTGAATCCAGTGCTTTCCAAATCTTGACGAAACAAGAGTCTTTGGTAGTCGAAGCGGCAGAGCAATCGAAAGGCGCGGCTGATGTTGGCTCTCATACTGTCCTCCAAGAAGTGCCAGCTCAGCAAAGCACTCCAGGCAACTATGAGGCGCGTGCCCCTGTCTTAAACCACTTAAACCAGTCAGAACGGAAGGAAACTGAGCCATACGACCAGCCTATCACTTCGATGTTTGCAGAAGAAGAAAACCCAGTTACCGAACCAGACGCTCCAGCCCCGAACACAGATAACGATGAAGCTTGGGCAGAGTGGGAAGAGACTGGCGACGTATCAGTTCAGCCAATTCATTCTGTTGCAAGAGAAGAAGTTAGTTTCGATGAACAGCCAGAACATATATCAGTACATCAGGCTACACAGGGCGAAGATGACCGCTTGGTCGGCGAAATTCACTCCTCAACAGCACCTTCCGGGGCGAGTGTCGTTAAGCATGAAGAGCCGAAGGTATTGGAAGACACCTCTGTAGTGCAAACAAATGTAAGTATCTCAGAAAAGAAGAATCCCGATGAAGCAAATGTTGAACACGAGGTATTTCTGGATGAGCAATTCGAAGCGGTTTCCGGTCCAATTGACAATCAACTAAGCGAGCGCGACGGCGATAACGCGATTCATCCCGGGGCCTTGGGAGAATGGGAGAAACTTGATGACACATCCGTGGCGATGGAGTCAGGTTGTACCTCGGGGAAGACTCTAGATAAAAATGCCGAACACCCTCAATTGGAGTCAACAGAGGCAATGCCATTTCCACCTGCGCCGGAAGATGGAGAACGTAGTACCGTTTTTACGACACAATTCTTGGACGAAGAAAGCTTGGTAGATCGGCATCCGACTGACAACACTACAAACGTTATCCCAGAAGTCGAGAGGCAGAATGGGGTCACTCAAACCGCCAAGGTTCGTTCTGAGGCATTTGAAACGGCATTTGGGGTCGAAGACGGAAATGTTGCAGAGCCTCAACCCGTCGAAGAGGCTGGTGAAGTGGTGACTGATGAGGGAGCATGGGGAGAATGGACAGATATAAGCGATTTCCCTTCTCAGCAGAGCCCGGACGAAATTGGTTCAGACGGATTTGCGGAGAGCGCGAAACAGTCTCCGCCTCACTCGCTCGGTTTACAAGTCGAGCAAGAAACTACGAAAACACCAATACTTGGAGACGTTGCTAAGCACCAAGTTTTTGAACAAAGAGAAACTGAGGCTGTGCCGTATGGTGAGAGACAGTGTCCTGTGCCAAAAGAAGAAAATAGCCCGACGCAAGGATCTCCCAACCCTGTCGAACCTGATTTGGCATGCTTTGATGTTGGTGTGGACTCAGCGGGACAGGAATTGGGTAGTTTTGATATTCAAGACTGTGGTGCAGAACCTAGCGAAGGTGAATGGGCAGGATGGGGAGAGTTTGAAGAGACAGTTGCCCCACAGAACCAAGAGACGTCGCCTACAATACGTAAGGAGAATTTTCCAGAGGAGTTGGTTTCGGAAACGCAACTCACGCACAGGTCTGAAAATCCCGAAGAGCTTCTACAAGATGACAGAAATCGAAGTCCTAAATCCTCATCAAGTTCAATTCCCGTTGACCCAACTCAACAAATAGGCGTGGACGAAGAGTTTGATGGCGCGCTCGGACATAGTCTCGAACAAACTAACAAGAGCACGCGAGAAGAAACTCACAGCACATCTTTCAGACCTGCGCCTCCGTTCTTCGAACCTCCTGCACGTGAAGGAAACGTTGATGGAGTGTTAAGCTTGCCAAAAGAAGAAGAGCCTGTGATAGGACAGGAAGAGGTTAAAGGAGAAGATGTGGCATTTGATTCGACAGCCATAGCTCTTGGGACTCTAACAAACGACAAGAAGCAGGATGATAATGAAGGGGATTGGGAGCAATGGGGGGATTTCGGTGACATCTCAGCTTCAGCACAGCGAAATATCGGAATCCCAGACCGGGGACAGCATGATTTCAGCCAAAAGCCAGCACAACACATGAATATTGATGCTACGTCAGCGGTAGAGGTCAAATCGGAAATGCCACAACCAGAAAACATGTTTTTGGTGGAGGCTTCGGGACTACAATCAGAAGCAAATGTTAGAAACGAAACACCGTGCGCCGCTCCAGATGAAAGTCAAGAAAGCAGCACACAATATGCTGTAGATAGCACGACAGAGCCGGTGCCTCCTAGTCTCGCGACGTGGAATGCAAGCCTGCCAAAGCGCGTTAATGATAAGCAGAACCAGGAAAGTGTTCCGTCTGATATATGGGGAGAATGGGATAATGCGCAGGATGTCCCCATCCCGGAAAGACGTGTCGTCAATGGTTCAATAGAGGAGCGGAAGGAAGACAAGCCATTGACTCTATCGCCAGAAAGTCATGATCCCTCGGACTATAGCCAAACTATGCCTGACGTGCGGGAACGCGCGCCTTCGAGTAATCTTGACAACATGCCTGTAGATGAAGCGTTCTTCAGTGTCCCAGCTGGGAATGCAGAGCAGTCAGACCCAGTTCCGTTTGAGGAGATCTCTGGCGATGATGATGACATCTGGGGGGGATGGGATCAAGTTGGAGGTTACCCTGATGAGACGGAAGGGGTAATGACAAACCCCTCGGAGCAAGATGAAGCTAGTTCGCTTCTATTCCCGGTCGTTTCGAAGCAGCAAGGGATAAGAGTTGACGGGAATGAAGATGCTCTCGCCAACGATGAAGTGGGTCAGGATGTTCATCAACCCGTCGAGAAGAGTGCTGGAGGTGAAAAAGGCAGAGATAAAGTGGGTCAGTATGGTCAGCAACCCATTGAGAAGAGTATTGGAGGTGGAGAAGGCTCGCCGTTAGACGAATCACCTGTTCCGATTACGGAGCATTCTTACCATCACGATGGAAACGAGGGAGTTGATTCGACGGCATTTGATCTGACGGAGAACGCGATTGAAAGCAAGCCACAGGTTGCGTTTTCCACGTCTTATTGGACCGAGAAGCTAAATTCTGCTAACGTACAGGAGCATGACTCCAAAGGAAGCTCTTAATTTATGACATCAACTCACGCTTATAGTGCGGACAAGTCACAGGGTACAGCAGACTTTCTACAGGCAGAGGCTTCGACAACCTCTGGGTTGGAAGAACAGTGTTTGAACTACGACCCATTCGCTCCTGGTGAAGATATCGATCCGCCAAATCAGTCTTCTTTTGACGGATTTAATATTGCTGGAGGCCCCGCAGTAGATGAGACTACATGGTATCAACAAGAAAATGAGAACACCGAAACAGTGAAGTTGAGAACCGACGCATTTAAGACAAACGAACCAAACGTGGAACACCTCTCATTTAATGCTACACCGCAATCAGAGTTGACGGACAAGAATGGAGTTTCTAGAGTTCCAGGTGTTGTCCGTAAATCGGAAGGTCTTGATTCAGACCCCGCGCTTGATCGAGCATGTGATTCATATCGTCCCACTGACGCGGTCGCAGCAGCATTTGATCAATCTCAACCCACTGTTCTTGAAACAGCAGTTGACAGGCCGAGTTCTCGAAACGCATCACCATCAAATCGGATGCCCCTCGTACCGACTAGTCATGCACTCGTGGAACCTGGCGATGGGGGAAGAAACAATTTTGGTGAATTCAGTCATGCAGAAGACCCTGGCTTAAGTCATGGATTTCCATCTTTCCTTTCACCGGCACAGCCGCCAGGGTGTGATGAAAATGCATCTCATGATCAACAGTTCAATATGGTCGAACCGTATAGGAAACCAGATGCTGCGGAAGCCATGGATGGAAGCGCACCACTGCACTCAGATGCACCGTTTGTTGAAGCGTCTTTTGATATCGACAATGTGCCCAATGAAGCCAATCAGTATGATTCCATATTGAAGACCCCTGATGAACAGCAGCATCCTAAATCGAACTATCCTGCAACTGATGTTTCGGAGTTGGAAAAGGACATTACAGGGGAAGCACCTCTGCTCCTGACATCGAATGAGACAAATGGAAACCAGTATAAACAGTCTGTAGGTGCATTTGAATCTGAACCCAGTTTTGTTCCTGCATCGACCAAGACCGATTTTGAAATAAGTCCCTACGCTCCGAAGGAGTTTAGGGAGAACAACGGAGTATCTAACATTCACGAAGACTCACGGCTTCGTGGGGCGTTGGAGCATGACTCAGAGGATAACGAAGATCGTCATCAGGCCCTTGGCGATTCTAATCCGTCGAGCCATCCTGAGGCATCAAGTTTTGGCGTAGAATCGGACTTCCGTGTCTATGCCCCCAAGCCGTCGCAAGCGCTGTCTGGGTTTGCTGAGAATGGTCAAGATTCACACGCGCCCCCCTTGCTGGAGAATGAGACTGTATCTCTACAATCTACCGGAAGATTTGTGCCATTTGCCGAAGAGGCAAGTCATATGGCAAACATGGGCGCGATTGAATCTGAAGTTAACCTATCAGAACCAACTCAATTTATATCGACGGCTTCCGACTTCCCTGAGCCGTACAAAGCGGTTCCAGCAAACTCAGATATTGATGATTCCTTTGAACCACAACAGACATCTATATCCGAAGACATTCGAGATTCAGAGGCCAATTATGCGCCTAGAAAGAGATTTCCTGCGGTGCCTAGTGAACATCGTGTCGAAAGAAATGTCCCCTTTGCCGAACCTTATCCAGCCCCACCTCAAGAACAAGGACTATCTACACAGGGAACCAAAGAAACACACAACTCTCACACCGAAGATGAACCATATTCTACAACCGCATATCAAGCAACACCTAACGATGTCTCCGCTGCCTATTGGGGCCATGGAGCTGAAGAACAGAGGAGTATGGAAACGTCTGCTGTGGACAAGGGCCTCTCCGTGTCCGCCGAGGATCATGCGTCCAGTCTTAGCTTTCGACCCTATGAACCTGCAACGAAGAATTCCTTGCCAAGCTACGAGACTGCGCCGGACCTGAATCCGGTTATTAGTTCTCACCCTGTGGAAGCGTTCATTCCCAACGCCTAGGGTTATGAAGACTATGGAAACTACACTGCTTCAACCCCGGCCATCCCAGAGACACAACAGGACAGCACGTACCTGGATCCCTCGCTCTTCTCGTACCCTTTCTCTATCATGGATACCAATCCATCTGGTGATATGATTCACCCTGGCGCGCGACCTATTATTTCGTGGAGTTTTGTTGGGTCGTTTGTTACAATTTTTCCTAGCACAGAAAGTGAGCTAATGGATGGTGCACCGTTGACACAGAACAATGGGAACAATTGCAACCAAAGAGTACAAGTCTTCGACGTCAGTCCACTTGGTGGGGATGGCACAAATGACGATTGGGTCGCTGCCGCAGAAGCTGTTGAACCACTTTCCTATCCGGTTCAAGCTCCGGAACTGGAATCGTATGCTAGAATGTGTGACGGCCTCTCTCAACTATCTGTTGGACTACATGGTCCCGCTGCAGAAAGTCGTGCAGCTTTGTGGCGTGTGCTAGGTCTTCTCTGTCGCACTACCGATGAAGATTGGAGAAGATCTGCGAGTCAAGCGGTTTGCGGTCCAACGAGTGTCCCCTTGTTCGGGAACAAACTCAAAGCATCATCTACTCTTAAGCATATAGATGAATCGGCACCAAGTAAGTCGGAGGTTAGTGAGAGAGATGTAACGAATGAAGTAGAGCGACTGCTCACGGAAGGAAAGGGCGTCGATGCCGTTATCCACGCTAAGACGTCTGGCCTATGGTCCCTAGCTTTAGTTCTTGCCGAAATGATTGATAGGAAGCTCTACATGTCAGTCCTTTGTGATTTTGCTAAGGTTAACTTGCATGAAGGCTCAGCGTTACAGACTCTTTGTTTATCCTTGTCGGAAAATGACTCAGAGATAACCAGACGGATTACTTCGCCTGCTGGACTCACGGAATGGAGAAAGAACGTCGGAATGCTACTAACAAGTGGTGCGTCTATTACTAGGGACAGCGAGAAAAGCAAACGATTCATGTCTCTTATTGACCAAGTGGGAGATGCCCTTCTTGCCCAAAATGAGGATGTCGTCGGATCGCATGCTTGTTATCTGCTTTCCGGTCGTTTGGACTCTCTAGATCGCAACCAAATATGTCTCTTGGGTGCGAATTCAAAGACAACCCCTGGACGTCCGGGATCATTTGGATCCCCAGCAGCTATACTGCAATCAATTGTCTTCGAAGCAACAATTAATGCTCGAAACGGAAAGACTTGCCCTCATATCCTGCCATTTCGATTACTGCTCGCCCTTGAAATTGCGTCAGTTGGTCGACCTGAGGTTGCCTTGGCTCATTGTAACTCAATTTCCAAGGAAGTTCGAGCGATATTCGAGTCAGGAAATAGCGTTGCGGCGCAGCTATTTACATCTCCGTTTTTGTCGTGCTTAGAATCTTTTGAGCATCAACTACGAATTAATCTAGGCGTGCAAGAGAAAGGAGAGAAGCAGACAAGGTTATCTGCACTTCGACAGTCTTTGACATCAGTTTTCGCTCGCCGTTCGAAGGACCAAACTGGCAAACAATCATCTCAAGAGTTAGGGAGTCAAAATACGATGGCTGGTTCTCAACCATTTGTACCCACGCCACCTGTGGGACCTGGTCACATTCATGCCCCCTCGGATCATGTTCATGCCAACCACCCTCCTCACCTCTCACTTGATTCGCAACGTGCAGGTATATTCAATCCTGCTCAGATTTCTCAACTTCCCAATCAGGCTAACGAGGCCTTTGATCAATCTGCAAAGAAAGAGAAGAGTGGGAACGAGAAGTGGAACTACCTCGTCCAGAAAACAGTTGGGCTTATTGCCCCAGCTGACTATGACCTCTCCCCCCCTCCCCCTGCACGTGCACCTCCAGCTGTATTCTGTGGTCAAGGGCACCCCTCACCATTTGGTCTTGATGGCGGAGCCGGTACCAGAGCGCCTGGACAAGGTCTTACTCCGAGCCATATGCGATCAGCCTCGGTCGGGGCACTTCCGAGCGAGTATTTCAGTAGCTCTCAATTTGCAAGTAAGACAGAGGTAGCATCTGGACAGCGAATTCAATCATACGAAGATGGACGACATGCAAGCACTCCCCAGATGGATATCTCGTCTGATAAGACAGATCAAACCCTATTTAATGGTGTTCCTGTACAGAAGGTCACTAGAGAAGAGGAGAGTGATGCGCTTGTACATCGGCGTTCTGCATCAGATATGACCTTGCAATCTCAAACTTCTGAGAAGAAACCCCCACTGCATCCGAAGAAACCTGTACGGGCGACTAAACAGACGGATACTTCAATGGAAAGAACAGCGTCAAAGAAGGGGTGGAGAGAGCGTCTACGAGAAAAGTTGACTGCAGCGTTCAGTGGTAGTGGTCCCCCAAGGGCCCATATGGGAGAAGAAAACAAGTTCGTTTTTGACAAACAGCGTGGCCGATGGATAATTTGAAGGAGAGGATCCGGATGAAGAAGAAGACGTTCCGCCGCCGCCGCCAGATGATGATAATATGTTTAGCAGTGATGGGAGCAACGTGCAGACCAGTGCTAGTTATGATTTGCTTCCGAATCCTTCCAACAACGATCACAACACCACCGCTCTCTTGCGCTCCCAAAGCGCTCAGGATGCCCGTGATATGAACAGCTTTAACATGTCAAATTCTCATGATCAAATAGCGACACCCTTTAATCCGCTGTCTTCATACCCTGGTTCCCTGGACAACAGTGTTGGTGGAGATGACGGAAGCGCTACATCAGTTGCTTCGGCGGCAGGTGCTCCTGTACCATACTCTGCTGTACCATCGTTTACGGCATCTTCAACAGGAAACAGCAACAAATATAGGGCGGGAGGAGGTCGTCGCTCTAATAGAAGAGCATACGTTGACACCTTCAACAAAGGAAGGCCTCCTGCACCTATGTCAACAATTCCGACACCGGCGAGACCCGCCGTTCCAGCGTTTGGAGGCGTATCATTGGCATCGGGAGGTGGATACAAGATATTCACACCAACCCCCGTGCCGTCGTCTAGTACTGGTAACTCGGACGTAGGGCATGGAGCAAACTCTTCTGCAAGTGTTGTTAAGACGAGCGACCCAATGCCGGCTTCCGGCTCAGATATTTCATCCTCACAGAATGCGCCAATGACCAATTCGTCTCACAGCGATGCCTTACCTCCGAAGCCTCCGAGTTACACCTCAAGCTTAGGCTCAGGAAGGCAACCTCGCATGATGGCGTAATCTTACCTTATTCTCTAGTCATAATGTAACAATGCAAGCGGAACATTTTTACACCAACTACCCCTTTGTAATCACTATATTGATGCTCCGAACGCTTCGATAGGGATATTCATGTAGTCGCGTGCGTGAGGTTCATCGGTTTGACGCACTGAAAAGCCGCTTTGGTCGGACACGATACTTTCGCTGAAACAATTCCTGCATGATTGCCTCATTCGCAAGACCATTGTCTCCGTACCACACTGCTCTCCATACTTTGCTCATTCTGTCCCTTCGAAGTTGAATTTCTTCTTTTGAGAACGAACGCAAGATTGAATCAAGATTCCTCACATCCTGCGGGCGAACCCAAACAGCGAACGAACCCCATTCTATCTGGTCTTCAAAAGCTAATTCCTGCACCTCAGATATTATCACAGGAATGCATCCCATGAGCACCGCATAATACGGTCTTGGACTCCACGGGTGCCATCCTATGTCGATCAGTTTATGAGCACATGAGCTATTGTTTTTAGTACATATTCGGCGGAGGGCTCTGCTGAGCACGTACTTACCTTCAGGAGCTAGGCAGAAGCGGCTCTTCATCATATCATTAAGATAGGTTTGGGACCGGACACCTGTTATTCTGTAATCTGGCTTCTTGGAGAATTCGGAAACGATGTATTGGCGAACTCCACGGGAGAAATTGCGTCCCCTGTGGTCCTCAACCGACTGGTCTACTACCTGCAAATGCATGTGTGTAGTCAACGAAATTTCATGACGGGAAGGAAAGGATGCATGAGTAATGTTGCGGGCAAGACAAAATTCGTTAGACCAGTGCAATGAGAGATTCTCGGAAAACGCGGTATTGCTGTCAACCCCTACGTCAAACTGTGAGTAGGGCAGTTCTTGGATAGCATGACGAGATATTGCGGGTGATAGATATCATGTTCAGCTTACCTGACCACCAAAATGGGCGAGATACTTCTTAGAAAGGTAACTTTTTGTTCCATATGTTGTTGCCCAGTATGGTTGTAGGTATGCTCGTAGTTCGGGGGGTATTGTGATGTATTTGTGAGGTGTATACTCTGGCGCCGTAAACTCACCATTATGCACCATGGAAATACCATTGTTATACTTTTGCCAGTTTCCTGCCAACCTTGCCGCGAAGCCTTGAGAAAAGACATAAACGTGGTCTCGTCCGTTGCTTTGGTTCCAAAATGGATATCGTTCGGATATCCAGTTCATGGCTGTTTCGAAGTTTTCACCAACACGTTGCACGTTGTTTGGTTGATGCTGTATTAGGCGACTAAACAGACGGATACGTCAATGGAAAAAACAGCGTCAAAGAAGGGGTGGAGAGAGCGTCTACGAGAAAAGTTGACTGCAGCGTTCAGTGGTAGTGGTCCCCCAAGGGCCCATATGGGAGAAGAAAACAAGTTCGTTTTTGACAAACAGCGTGGCCGATAGATAATTGAAGGAGAGGATCCGGATGAAGAAGAAGACGTTCCGCCGCCGCCGCCAGATGATGATAATATGTTTAGCTAAGAACGAAGAACAGAACCTGCTGAAAAGCGTTTTACTTATACGGTTATATCGGAGACGTCTTCACATCTGAATCAAGTAGAGTAAGACTGACAGTAGATGCGATTGTTCTCAAAGATTCCCTTCTTTTTCTTGTTCTTCTATCCAATCATCTTGTCACGAGAGAAACTCATGTATTAAAGGGTGAGCCGCGCGCATTTCGTGCGAGAGCCGATCAAAGACGTTATCTTCTATTTGAAACTGTACCCACCTCGTTAGAAAGTTACTGATATCCAAGTAAAATTCGATTGCCCGATACGATACCATCGTTTGAGAAGATTTCGTGAGACACGTCTTAACTTCCTGGCGGAGGTTGTTAACGGCGGAGTAATAGTTGCCTAAACGCCAACGAAAGATGTAAACTTGTGTGATTTTGTCCATTACGTTCATGATGAATAAGAATGCCAAAGATAATGAAAGTGAATACTTTCAACAAGGTAGTGTCTGTTATGTGGCTTCGATAATGTAGGTAGGTGCGAGTCGCACCGTGCGACTGAATCAGACTGGTTGATGACAGAAGAGAACCGTGCGAGAGTTGATCCGCGTTGCAGTTTGAAATTCAAATCCCGTACACCGCGGGGCTCTGAGAGAGCCTACGTGTCGTAGGCCACGTCACAAGTGCTGCCCCTGAAGAACAGGTTCGGCTGGGAGTCTCTGCCTGGAACCTTTCAAATAGGTTACACTTCATACTACGTAAGAAAGCGTCAGACGGAAGGAAGTCCCACTTGTCTACTAAAGATTCTGAAAAGTTTGACACGTCTGAGACATTTCGCGAGCTCGGATGAAAAAGTCACGCGTGATCTTGGACGTAGAAGACACCAATAAACTTTCTCAAGAGGGTCAAAACTTTTGAATTCGGTGTTTCAGGGCTCTGGACCCATGTCATTGCGCCGCACCCCGCAGTGGAATGAGTTGTGAATTGTCTTCCATTGCCATGCGCCGCGACGACGCTTTGCATCATGCCGCGACGCGAGGCAATTGTTTCGAAATGGTCAGGGTGCTGAAACGCGGTGCCGACATCGAAGCTATTGGCCAGAATGGCGACACTGCGCTAATATGCGCCGCAGCAAAAGGGCATCTCACTCTAGTCAAAGTGCTGCTAGCCCGCGGCGCACAAGTGACTGCCAGGAATGATATGGGCGTAACGGCGTTGATCTATGCCTCTCACCGTGGGGATGTAGAAGTGGTAGAAGCGCTAATCAAAGGAGGAGCTGATGTGAACCAGGACAGCTATTTCGGAGCGCCGTTGCACCAAGCCGCCCGAAATGGACATGAGAAAGTTGCGGAGGCGCTGCTAGCAGGCGGCGCAAGCATTGACCCAACACACGAAATGAGCACGCCGTTGCATGTAGCCGCTCTTTCCGATCAAGTTGCAATGGTAGAAGCGCTGTTGGCCAGTGGTGCAGACGTTCACCGCACCGACGAGTGTGGATGTACCCCGCTTCACTGCGCCGCTAAAACTGGCAATCTTCAAGCAGCGCTTGTACTCTGGCGTGCCGGTGCTGACCTGTCGCAAAAGTGTGATCTCGGAGACACACCGCTGTCGTGCTTGTTGGAAATATATGGAGAAACAAATGCCGTGAAACTGATGCACGATACCCGGCGACTCCATCGTGCCCCTTTCTCTGCTGATGAAGCCAAGTTGCGGAAAAGAATCACAGAGCTGGCATCTAAATCTCCCTCCGACAGACAAACAGTCACTGCACAAGATGCTGTACCAGAGTTGCGAAAAGTTTTGCAGCAGCATCTCCGTCGAACGTTTTCTGGCCTTACTGTGCACGAGGATGAAGTAGAGGATGTTGTCGTCAATCAAATGGATCAGAGTACAGGTTCAGTGAGCGTGCATGGGGTCATTAAGTCTTTTCATGTGTTGCGAAGAAAATACCAGGAACCACCAGAATTACGGGTCAGGTTTAAGAAAGCCACACGATCGAAGAACGTGTTGAGGACTAAAGTAGCCAAACGGATGTTGCGAGCGTTGTTTGAAGAGTCTGGCACAGAGAATTGTTCCCCAAAATCTCCAATATTCTTCGTAAGAAGCAGTAACAAGTGGAACGAATCTGACGTGGATGCACTTCTTGCTGATAAAAAGCACGACAAAAAGGGTATTGATGAGGAATCGTTTGTAAACGTGGCTATGGCAGTTTTGTTTGCAGAGAAGGCTTGAGCCAACTCAGACCACTATGGACACCACCTATAAGATGAAGCGGGCGGGTGTTGGTTTCGAATGTGGCGTTGGAACGTTTGCTTGCGTAAATGGTTACTGGACAAACTTGCTTGCTTCGGAGCCCAAATGTTCAGCTTGTAGAGACGTTGAGCGATGTGGATGAGAAGGACCACGTCGCATTGATTATAAACATGGAAGGCACAACAAGTCTGTCGTTCATAGGATCAGCACGTCATTGTTTTGGTACGTGCAGTAACGAAGTCGAGGAGATTGCAAACATAAATAAAACAGACCAGCTTAATGTTTAAGATCTAAACATGTTTGTCTGTGCACATCATTTTAGACATTCATCATTTTCGGCCATGCTCAATACCAAGCTTTTACGCACGGCCATACTTTTAATATAGCTACACTCGTCTCCGGATACACATACTGGGCAAAACAAAATCTAAAGCCCCGAAAGAAGCTGCAGAGAGTATTGATATGTGTGCCCAACACTTGATTCAATTTACCAAATGGTACTCTACAAAGTTGAAAGGGGTATAACAGTTACTTTTGCGTTCTTCCTCATTAAAGGCACAGCCCAGTCGAAAACAATGCACTTGTATATTCACAAACATCTTCGAAGTGGCAGTATTCTTCATTCTGCTTCTGTTGCCGGAATGCTGCGTTGAGCTTTGTTCCTCGAACCTGCTTGGAAACAATTGCTTCGCTCCATAACCCTTAGATGTGAAATCTGGTGTATTTTGCATATCGTGTGGCCCAATCACGTAATCGCTTGAAGCCACGTGGCGCGCTACGTACCGCTGTTCAACTTGTCACATCCGCCTCCCCAAGATCTTTTCGATTCTGATCTGCTGCAATGGGGTGCTCTTTGGTGCCGCACGATGAACGGTGCCTAAAATCTCTGTCATGATTCGTGACTTCGCTTCTGGCGTTGGTAAACTGGTTGCTTCCCGATATTAACAAATTATCTCGCAACGGCCAAAAGGAAACCGTATTGCCTACTTGAGCGCAACTCGGTGGACTTGAGTTCCTTGAGAATTCAGGTCGGTCACAAAGAATCCTCCGATTATGGCTTTTGCGAAACAAGCGTAGCAAACTTTGCAAAAATACAGAAGATAGAAAAAGAAGTTCTTCGTGTGCTTTTGTTCTAACATTAAAATAAATTTGGGGGCGTTTATTTGCACGACATGATTTGGATGAAAAACGTACACGGCAGTTACGTGTAGCCTTGGAATAATTGGCAAAGCTCGTCTTCACTCCTACTACCAGGGGTAACCTTATCATACGCAGGCAAAGCTGCATGTTTTGATCTAGCTAGAGCACAGATTGCTCAGTAAAAATCTGCTGCAAAACCAGCGGCCTGCCTTATTTTGGTAATCTCTCCCAGAATTGGCGGAGTGTCCAAAATGCTTTGAGGTGATGAGAGTGTAAGCGCCGGTGCGCCGCCGGCGCAGCGCTGAGAGTGGGATGCGGGAAGGCTGTGGGCGGCGCCGGGGCTGTGAACGGGCTGTGGGCGGGCTGAGCGGGCTGTGGGTGCCCTGAGGTGATGAGAGGTGAGCGCTGGCCCGCCGCCGGCGCAGCGCTGAGAGCGGGATGTGGGGCGGTGGGCGGCGCCGGGGCGTTTGTGTACCTGGCACCAGCGTTAGACAACTTCCAAAACTTTTCTCCGTGACCCTCTCGTCACGTCCCTTCTGTTAAAAACTTTGCCTGTCACAGCCTTCTGCTTCTTTTTCAATACAGTTTTTCACAAAAGCAGAAAGCGTGATGTTCTTTTCTTTCGTATGCAACTACAGAGTTACTTGGTCTGAACTTCGGACTGAAGAAACAGCAGTGTTGTTACAACTTACAACACAGTGTGGCGACTCGCCACTGGCGACTCGCCACTGGCGACTGGACGAAATAGCCACACTCGCCAGTGGGGAGTGTGGCTATTTCGTCCAATACCAAGGTCTTAATTGCACTGCAGATTCTGCAGGGCAGAATCTGCATATCTCTACTGGACTGGCTCACCGAGTCTAAGTGGCTGTCATTCAGACTTGAGGCTCCAGAGCCCGAAGCAAGGAGTCCATGGCAAGTAGTCCTTGCCAAGGACCCAAGACGGATTCCAAAAGCTGCGATACCCGATTTCCGTCACGTTGGTAGTCAAGACGAATCATTTTGTTCCCCATCTTGTCCAAAGTATCTCATACTTTCTTTTAATCATCAACAGAGAAACATGAGTATCAAACCCCGATCTGAGCAGCAGCAGCACCCCCGTGTTCATTCAAAGTACAGAACCAGGCTCCTCTCGACCACAAATGATGATGTACCACCAAACAGTCCTCATTTTCTTCCCGGTTTCGTGGTTGACAACAAATGTCTATGTGGTCGTAAAACTTTATCCAAATTGTGTCATTTTAATGGAGGGTGCTTATCTAAATTCAAGTACGTCCTGACATAACATGTATACCAAGCATTCTAGTACTGACTGCATTTAATTCTTTCGATCAGTGCGCATTCCAAAGAAGACAACGCCCCCCAGGAGTGTGGTAATGATAATAACGGAGAACAAGCACAGTCTACTTCAGATGCTCCGAGCGAATCTACGTGCGTTTCGAAGACCGATTGACGGTAATTACCAGTCGTGAGTAATGCATCGGATGCCTTTCCCTTCTTTACCAGTCTCTTGTTCATAGTATTTAGTTCTGTCTCTTCTGAACTTGCAGACATTGCCTCGAATTTATTACACAATCTCGTCGGCTTTTTCTCAGTCACCTCCCAGTCGAGCTGCAGTGGCCGCATAAGCTGCAAAATCTTTGTCCACCTCGCACAAGCGTTCGTCTGCAAAAAAATGCACTGCGGTCATAGAGCGCAGATTGAATGAAGTGATCGCGAATTGTAGTAGCGGCTCTAGACTTGGCGGGAGAGGTTGTTTCCTTTTCTAACTCGTCGCGTCCAGAAAGATGCCAACGGCGCGCAACTCTGTTTTACAGCATCAATAAAGGCTGCATTTACTCCAAGCGATGGAGGAGATATGACGCGCAGACAGGGATGCAAGGGTTTTCCTCCACTCGACGACATATCGCGAACAATAGAACTCACAAGAAACTCCTGCCAGATGAACTCATTGAGCTGAACAGCCTTACCTGCAGCATCGACGGCACTAGCAGTTGTCTTACCGGGTAAGTCAACATGAACCTGCACTCAGTTCTACTCAAATAGAGACCGCATTATTCCTGTTTCGGGAAGTCCTTCGCTATCGTCTTCTACATTTTCCCAGTCCAGTAGTTCTTCATCGTTGTTCTCTTCCTCTTGATCTATATCTACGTTCTCCTCAACAAGAAAGTACGACACCAGGTTATCCGTGTTAGTTTGCGCAACAGTGCTTGACGACGATGTATATAGTTCTACATGGGACCTACGCACTGAACTCCGAGCCCGTCGACTTGTAGATGTTAACGCCCGATTGAAGGCGCAGAACATCATCATTTCCACCTTCATGGGGTGCAAACGGTTGCGTGTGGGTGTGCGTATCCTACCTTGGAGGCTGAAGCTCCTTTCGACGCTCGATGAGGACGGGCTTACGGACAGTATCCGCAGCGCGAATTCTCTTAACAATTGCCTGTTGTTGCATTGTATCCAGTATACGACAGGAATGTTTTTAAAAGCCATTAGAACATCCCGCTGACCAGGGTTATCCGCTTGAGTCCTCCATGATAGTCGCGTAAAGGTTAATTCTTCAAACAAGTCATGAACTGCAGCTTCCACTCCTCCAGAGCTCGGCAGCTTACGCGTCGGTGGGAACACATCCGACGCAACATATGCCCGTAAATGTTTCAATATCGCCGCATTGAATGGCGCGATATCTACGTTGATGCTGCGAATGTCCAAACAATAAGACACAGAATGTAGAGAGGTTAAAAGAGGAATCTTGCGGGCCTCACCATTGCGTCTTCTGCGGAACGCGTGAACCACCTGGTCCTTTCGCTCCTGCGTGAAGAATGGCGTCAGTGGCAGAGCTAGCAGCTGCTGCTCAAGCTGATTAGTGGACGGGTATACCTCAGATATGACCGAACTGTCATCATCAAAAATTCGAAGGTAGTGTCTCATGAGACGGAACACATGATACACATCTAAACACTTCTCGTACAGGGCGTCATCTTTGACGGTTGATACAAACATGTCGCGTTTTTGCTCACCTCTTGCAGTGTACAAAGTCGTAGAAAAATCAGCACAGTCCACCAGTCTCTGAAACACAGTCTTGCCTCTCAGAAATGAATGTAGCATTCCCTCAGAGCTAGCAAACCGCGTCGGTGCCATCCTCATGGGCAGAACCGCAGTGCGTAGTGGTACGATGCGTCCGTAGCTGTCTCATTCCCTGTTCGTAGTAGTGTACCCCTGGTTACGGAGTTCGGTATTATGTTGTTCTTTCAGTTGCTTGAACCGGAAATAAAGTTTGGAGTGTTTTCTTAAATCGCTTACAACTCCTGAAACGGAAGCCAGGATATCATTCACCCAATCTAGTTGTCCTATATCTTGCATGAGTAGGTTCGCAACATGGGTCTGGTCTTGATTTGCGATTATATGATTATGCTTTTGAACAAACTGTTCCTTCGCCTTCACACAGGAACTAGCATTGTCACTCACAATCGCGCACACGCGCGTCATATCTCCGAAATCGGAAAAAACCGAATCCACAATGTTAGCGTATAGATTGGCATCGCAACTCTCTGAGCCTGTATAAATTGAACGCAAGAAGTACGACTTTCTCGTCTTGTCGACACCGGTAATGGTAAGTAGCACGTTCACGACGCTCTCGCAGCTGGCGTCAGTCCAGCCGTCAAAGATTAATGTGCCGTATGCCTGCCGAAGTGAAGCCGATATGGAGCATTTGACGTGTTTCAACTGCTTCTGATAATATGCCTGCACACCCTTCCCCGCCATACGAGCAATCGTTGGAACATCCTCCTCAAGCCGAGGGTCTAATAGCCTGATTAATTCGCGTAGCTCGCATTGCTCCGGGCTTTTGCTTAAAACTGTAAACGGCAACATATGATTCACAATTAATCTTGTTAGTATCCCGTTTAAACAGCTGCGCTTATCCGTCAAGGCGCGCTCCCGATGCAACAAGGACCGAATTCCCAGGTCTGATCTCTCATCTGTCCTGGGATCGCTTGGATCCCCTCGGCGCGCGACACCCTCTGAACTTCTTCTTCGCCTTTTCGAAGGGGTGGCAGGCACACCAAAAATTTCGGCAGAACTACCCAGTTCTCGATAGGCTCTTAGCAAGGATGGGGTTTTCAGAAGTTTAGCAAGCGTATCTGGTGACGTAAACGAGCACTTCAGAAGGTGATGCCCCAATTGTGTGGCGTTCGGTGTAGCAGCCCTACTCTTCCAGCCACAACCGTTGCAAGTAGTGTACAGCGCTGCGTCTGAAGAGGTAGCGTCTGCTTCTGTTCGTAGTGAAAAGCACTCTGTAGTCCACCAGCTGTTCTTACGGCCAACCCTTCGGCTACTTGTGGTTGAGCGGGATTCGCGCGCCCCACTTGTTTGTTGTGTAGACATTATGTTTCGTAGGTGCGCTCGCCGTGGTCAAAGAGAGGGCGGCGACTGTAGTTACCGTGCGCTGCTGCTGTGTGGCGCTATGCGTTGCGGACACCCAGAAAGAACGGTTTCAATCGGGGAAGCGCGGGCCTCGGAAATAAGATGCTTTGGAATTGATGACATACTACGACTTTGCGCCCGCGGTCCTTGGAACTTCGGGAGACTCTACACTGCACTAGCGAGCGCTGGTGTCAATCAGTCTGTTTCTCCCGAATGGATTCCACTGGCTGCTGGATATGCGCCGTGCCGGGTGCACCGTTGGCCCATATCGGTTTTAAACCGTGTCTTCATATGGGGTGTGGTGTGGAACGCCGCAGCGCAGGGTAATCTGACCGAGAGGTTTGCCAGGTGACGTTGCCTGTCCTTCGAGGACACCGGAGAGATTCGCTGACCAAGAGTGCGTAAGAAAGCTCGAGGCTTTCATATGTTGGCTCCTATTCATCCGATTGCTTTCAATGTTTTCGACACGTTTAATAATATTCTGCCTGTCATGCGTGTCGTCCTGGCGTCACTGTCACGTTCGACCTCTCCATAAGTTTTTGTTGGGGGCTAAAAATTTATGGAAGACGAAGAACACTGCCACTGCGCGCAATCCCGGCACCGCGCTCCAGCCCGGCACCGCGCTCCAGCCCGGCACCGCGCGCCAGCACGGGCATGTGTGGGGCTTCGCTGGTGTACACGTGTGGCCTATTTCGGGGGCCACGGCTACCGGCCGTGTCTTCGTACGAAGATTGTAGGGAGGTTAAAGTCTTTTGAAAATATCGATAGCTCCCCGTCCGTAACGATATTTCCCTGAGAACCAGGCGACAAGCGAGTTATGATGACTTTCTCGTAACGCCATCGTGTCACTCGAAAATCAACACAACTCATACACGCCCTATGAGAATAGAAAACATTTTTTAAACATGTGGCAAAGATTCTTTTCGTTTTCATCTTTCCCATTTTTCCCGTACTTCCCTGGATTTTCCACTCCGTGGATCTCGCCTTGGGAGACCAAACTAAGATACACACCTGCTTCTCTTTGGCTCAAGCTTCGGCGCTAATTGTGTTTCTAATATCTATATCTAAGTCTGCATCATCTACGGGTTTCATCGCTCTCTTCTACCCTCGCCTTACTACTGAGCCGCACAGCTAGCATCAACAATACTCTCGACCGAATTTCCTGCACCGACGAAGAAAGCGTAAGTGAATGCGCAACCGTACGATTCAGCAACATCCAGCACTTCCTTGGGAGCATTTCCTTGATCACTACTCGCAACATCAATTATGAATATCCCCTCGTCTGTCTCTCCAGGCGGTGTAGAATCACATGCCGGAAGTTTCTGCCCATAATTCTGGTACGCCGGAATGAGAGTTGCAGAAACGCAGTCCGCTTTGTTATCCGCTCGGTTGTTTGACTGTATGTAGAAATCCATATACACAGTGTGAGTCACACCTGCATTGGAACTGCACTCAGTTGTGCAAAAAGGAAGAGAAACACCAACTCTGTTGTAATAAAACTGGGCCGTCGGACATTCAACTTGCAGTGCCGCCAAGCTGTCCACACCTGAAGAAGATTTAACAAACTCCGCGCATGGGTCCACTTCCCTCGGCTCTGGAAGGGTGCATTCGCGGATCGTCTCTAGTGCATCGCAACGAGAGTCACCCGTTTTCGGACAGCTGAGCACGGTATTCTTGCCATCCATGATTGCTTTCGCTATCTCATCCACAGTGACAGTGCACTTAACCTCAGCCAGTCGAGCGCTGGCGCCTTCAAGAAGCGTACTAGCCCACTTCCGAGCTTGGGTGGGCGTAGTCTTCTTCAGCTTCGATTTGGTTTCTTCGCTAACAGTGCGAACGCTTCCATCTTTGATGTAGATGTAGTAACCCGCCTTGATCACCACTTGAGACCCCTCCTTGACCAGAGTCAATCGTGCTCTGCAGAGTCTTCGTTTGCTGCACTGTCCCGTGGGGACCCTTTCATCTAAAGCAAAGTCTTCTACTGTCGAAGAAGCGTCGCTCTGAACAAATGCATCAAAACGGGAGCTGTAGAGATCGACACGGGAGGCATAGCTTGGGTTCAAAGGTCGAGACATTGAATGATAGTTGCTCAATGTTGGTCCACCGCCAGGACGGTCAATGGAATAAAAGTGTCGAGCATCATGCAGCTTTTGCGCGAGCGCAGGATATAGGCGAGATGAACGAAAGCCATTGTGACGATCGATGATTCCTGCTCTTCCGGCGACAAATGCCAATACTGACACGATTACAGCCAGTACAACCAAGCTTCCAAAACGGCGAAAGAGCGGAGCAGTGTTAACATTTCGGATCACTCCGCTGGTAACTTGGGCTGAAGAAGCGGTATTGCCGCGACCGCCCAGGATGGACTGGTATTGAGAATGACAAGGGTTTGCGACGGACTCCATTGTGAACGCTGGTTGATAGGAAGTCGGTCACGAGTATAACGGTTCTAAGAGCGTCATGACCCAAATAGTAAACCGATTTCGTGACCCGACAGCTTGGAAGAAACTGCTTCCGAGATACGAGGCAATCAAGTACGACTACATGTTAGCATCCATTCAGAAAACAAGATGTGAGCCACGCGCGACGCCTTCAAGTACGTTCATAGTATGGAATTCATACTTGCTTCCAGGGAGATGAGGAAATCTCCGATTTCCACCCTCTTTCCTATTGTTGTTGTCGTATCCAGAGGACACGACAACAACGTGTGACCTCTCAAACAGACACGTAGCACACATATAATTTTTGTATATTTAGGGAACATACAGAAAGCAAGACAAGAACCCTGAATTATTAAATAAACAAGAATGAGACAAATATTTATACGTGCGTCGTTTAAACATGGGCTACATAAGGTTTTGAATTCAAATGTGAAGCAAGTCTGTACGTATTTTTGAACGGTTTCCGAACAGAATGCAAACGTGTAAAAAGTGGGAGAAAACCTTCGAAACGTTTCAAAAAGTTTTGAACGTTTTAAATATTTCTTCAGCCTTCCTCTGCCTTGTTGGACTACTAAAGAAGGGAGCATCTGCTAGACGCCTTTTTGTCTTACACAGAAGTGTCACAGATGCTAAGAGCAAGGCCGAGAACTCAAATGGCCCCGAAGAAGCCCGGTAACTGCGTATGTCGGGCATAGACTCGAGAGCAATTCCATCGTCTTCCCTGCTTCTCTCGTCGTTGCCAGTCCCTCCCCACCACCACTCCTGCAACCCCCGCGCCCACATCGTTCATGCAACACAAATCCTTCACACAAAAGCCGCCCACATTCTCAAAATCAATTTGTCACCACCACTGCAACCGTTCCAACCTGTGATGTCGGTATCGTCCAAGGCACTGCGCTGTCGCGCCTGCGGCCACAAATGTCCACCATGTCTCCCCGACACTTATTATCACCGCCGAGCCTCTTCCATTTGGCCCTTCAGTGGCCGTGATGGTCCTAGTCATCACAATGTGCTAATACCGGACCACAGGCTGCACGGCAGATCTCGGTCGAGCTTCCGCAACATGCTCAGATACTTGATTTGGGGCCGTCATCATCACCACCATGGTCATCAGCACCACCGACGCCATCGGCCCCATCGCGTCAGGCGTCCCCACCGCCGCCATCACCGCCACCGCCACCAACACCAACACCGCCGCCAACACCACCGCCTCAGTCATCACCCCGACTCTTACCGGCATCATCGACATCCACATCAGCTGTCAGGTCATTGTGTTGTAGAACCTCCTAACGTGCTCTAGAATGCTTGACCAGACTGCGCTCATATCGGTGCAGAAGAAGCTGACAAGCATAACACAGTTTGAATTGGACTGCTCCGACTATAAAAAGGGAGAGCTACAGAACAAGTTCAAGAAATGAACTCAAAAAGACATTCGGTGAACAATTTCCTCGATTTGCTGTGGCCATAACACAACACTTTGGTGACGAAGAGGTTGGGGTCATCGTAGTAATGTACGAGCATAATTAGTATTTGGGAACAGGAGACGGACACACCCGTGTTCTTTTCCCACTGTAGAAGTCACCTGTCGGAAACAATGTAGACAGTTTTTGGATCAGGAACAACAATTTGATTCTCAAAAGTTGACGCAGATCAGCTTCTCGACCGAACAGAAAGAATGCCAGGCAGCAAGTCGTTCTTGATCATGATGTCCGTCTTCGCCACGCTAACCGGACTGAACCACAACAGCGGACCTAAAGTCCAAAGAACCAGCAACAGATCAATTGTCGTCGATATCAGATCAGCACGAACGACATATTCTGGCGTACGTGTACGCAACATTTGGTTGGTTTTCTATTCCACGCAAGATCGTTGTACAGGTGTTGCACTGCACAGCGGTTACACGATGTGTTTCAATGATTGGCCAACACCTATTTACGCCATGTGAGCGTGTACAGCAATGACCGATGGACCTCAACGTGGGCGGCTGTCGCCAGCGATCAGAGAGTCTGGGCGGAGCCAAGTTGGCTCAGCCAACCACACATTCGTCCTCGTCATTCTTGAGACGCGCATCGTTCGTCCTCACTTGCATCTGTCCGCCAGTGCTGCGGCACTTGGACTCACGACGAGCTAGATACCTGAAGGGCATCATTTCTTTTTCCACAGTCCTCTTCCTCTTCTTTTGCACCAAATGAAACAACACAATGTCTCATAAATCCTACGTCATCTCTACTGTGCGGCTCGTGAAAGCCAACGAAACGTTTTGCGCTCGAAACATATACGCCGCATCTGGTCCAAGTGCACGACGTTTCTGCAGCAGATGTGTTGCTCTCCCCATAACCGAACAGAATCAAAGCGGTACGAACGTATGATTCTGGAGCTTCGTGGTCATTGTTTTCATTCATATCTGGCATCCACATACTCGCAGTTACCGTTTAGTACCTTCTCGCGTGACATCTTTTGTTATAGACAGCTCCTATTGCTTCTGGCAGAAGTTCGTCTCCCAAGCTTTCTGCATAAAAGATGCCTCATCCCCACCGACACTTCTCTTCCTGCCCCACCGTCAACCAAATCACTAACTGAAGCAACTCGCCTCCCTGCACTCCTCAACTGTACCCCGCACTTCAATCCCACATCCCAACCCTTCAGAAAATGACTCTCTACAAAGATGTCCCCGCTCTCAACTACAACCCCTCCAAAACCCGCCACGATACTCCTCTCCCCTACTACCTCCAACAAGAGGTGCCGCGTAACATGAAGTGGGTCAAGGACTGGAAGGTGTCCGATGAATTTGATGCTTACCCCACCGAGAACTGGTACTACAATAACAAATGGGTGCGATATAACCCACTGTGGCAAGGAAGAAACCCGAGTTTCTTCTCAGAGGAAAACGTGTACGTGCGTGACAATCGCTTGTGGTTGCAGTCCGAGGAGAGAACACCGACGCCCAACGATCGCAGGAAGATGGGACGTCGTCTGGACGGAAACAGTTGGAAATACGCCACCAGTTTTATTCGAACCGCTGAGAAACGCACCTATGGTTACTATGAGATCGCATGCAAGCTCATGGACAGTAACGTCAGCTCCGCATTCTGGTTTATCGACGACCGCGACACCGAGATTGACGTGTTCGAGTACTCCACCTCCGGTAAGAACTACGACATCTACGACAAGTCTCGCGTCCCGTTCAAGAACAAGTTCAACATGAACACCATTGTGTACTCTGGAGCAAACCGAGAACATGAGCGATCCAACCCATTGAAGATCAATGTGGGACGCGATTTGAGCAAGGAAATCATCAAAGTGGGCTTCCTTTGGAAGCCTGATGTGCTGGTGTGGTACCTGAACGATCGTGAAGTACGTCGACTTCCAAACCACGACTTCCACAAACCGTTGTACTTGCAGCTGGACTCTGAGGTGTTCCCTAATTGGTTTGGAGAACCAGGAGAGTATGGAGCGAAGAAACTACCGAATTCTTGGCAGGTGTTCTACGTTCGAAGCTATCAGATGGCACGAAAATAGACTCGGACAGCCATTTTGGTATTGGTCAGTTTTGGGGCGTCAAAGTTTTGGCACTCATATTCTCTTCCGAGTCGCCGGTGTGAAGAGATCTGGACTATCCTACGCTGTCCTATTCTGCCTCTTTGCACTTTCTTGTTTCCCATGTCATCGTACGGGTGTGAGTAAGAGTGTTTTTGAATATACAAATCAGAGCTTTGTTAAGTACGCTTTCCCCAGTACGCTTTTACAAAACGAAAATTGGTAAAACTCCTTGAGCTCTTCTACACTATTGCTTCAGTATGAGCAAACAAGAAGCCGAAACCGTCTTTGGATTCTAAGAACTTGATATAGCAAATTGTACCTCAGAATCTTTATTCCGCGATGCTTTGATTTAAAGCCAATTGAATTATTATAAACTGTAGCTGCTGTCAGCTGCAGCTGTCAGCCACAAGAGGGCCACGATAACACCTCCGACGGTGTGGCTCGGGGTCACCACACCGTGAGCGGCCATAGCTCAATCGGTAACCCACACCGTGAGCGGCCATATGTAGCTCAATCGGTAACCCACACCGTGAGCGGCCATAGCTCAATCGGTAACCGCCTTCGTGTGCTTTTTGTGTGGGCCCGGGGTTCGTGGTTCGAACCCCGGCCCTGCCGCTGTTCCCCCCAGTTCACCACATAAACCAATATTTATTGATATCTAATTCTGCTTTGATACGCAAATTCTACTTTGAAAGAAACGCTTTTGTTCTAATTTTGGATATACACGGTAATGCAAAAATGTAACATTCTTGCTAAGCTATAACATAAATTAATTTATCCATCAGTTTATTATATTCTGTAATGTATGTAATATATCGTGGACGTAAACTGATGTAAATTGAGGCAAGATATGATATTGGGATGTCGCGCTTACGTCATCGGCCATCCTCCTCATGGACGTCACGCACGTCACGGCAAGTAACCGAGGATCCATGGAGACAAGCGCATTCCACGAGAATTTGAAGTCGGCGCTGTTAAAACGCAACGATTCCCTGAGGATTCATTTCAGGAACATTCATCGGTAGCTGGATAAACGTAAGGCCTGCTCCAGACCCTGCCTCTGATATCTCGAAAGCCCCAACAGCTCCGGAAAACAGTTGATACAAGAATTTGCCATCTTTGGATCAGCATAGGTCAATGGGACCTGGCCCAGTTGCGGCAACTTCTTCTTCAAGAGTAGAAATCCTATCTGCGAATGAGAAAGCAGACACAGACGCAGAGAAGGTATTAGACGTCCAAAAGTTATCCATGTCAGCCGAGAACTCAATCCAACAAGATGCATTTTGCCCCATTGTCACAGACGATCCGATGAGCAAGTCGAGTTGCACTGGGGACAGACTCCCATCGGAGCCAAGGCGCCACGTAGAGATAGAAGAAGTTTGTGTTCATGGGCATTATGCCTTCGGTACTTGGAAAATTCCGGACCTCTGGAACAACCACATACTGCACGCCTCCAGACTTAACAATTTCGAAACCAAATGCTGTCGGGAGATTGCGACCTTCTGGATTGCCCAGTTCTGTTGATACTGCTTCAGACACGGGACTCAAACTGAGGACGCCAAAGAAACCCGTCACACGGAAGACCGCGATCTCGCTAAAACTACCAGTTGCGACAGCGGTGGCACTAGAAAATGTGTCAGATACAACTAAAAAGCGACCATCAGGCGAGAATTGGATCGTAGATGGCCTGAAAGTGATTTCTCGGCGACTCCACGGGATGGGGACCAGTTTCCCGGAGCCAGTCAAAACAAATCCTTCCAGAACTCCTTCCAGAAAGAAGGGATCTGTAGAGAGTTCATAACCGCCTGAATCTTGGGTACAGGTGCGGTAGAAACGTTTGGTGCGGATGCACAAACGATCAACCAGCACCACCAGAATGCAGTAACTACTTGGTCCTGCACACTGGTGGAGTGCGGTTCGTTGAACTACGATTGCGTTCCAAAACGTATAAAATGCTGTAGCTCCAAACGGGAGTTTGGAGCAAGCATGTTGAAATCCTAGGGACAGACTGAAATTTCTGTGACTTCCCGCGTGGAAGTCAGTAGTACAAGTAGCCACCGAAAATGAGTAAAGCCTAGAGAGCTGGAATGACCTCTATAACCTCCTAGACCCCAGCTACACTCTTCCAACAGGTTATCGGGCCCCTCGACGCAGTGCTACTTGGTTTTTACCGTCTTTTCGTCGCTTTCTACACTTTTATACACGCCGCACGCGTTGTCCGATTAAACATTCGACGCCGCAAGGCTCCGTATTCCCCTTCTGAAAGCGGACAAATACTTCATGTGATCACACAAAATCAAATTGGTGTTACGTTCGAAAGGAGTGCGGAGGATTGCTACCGGTACTGAGGCCAAACCTGAAGACGCAGAGGCAAGGCTAAAGTACGAAGCACGCTGTGACACTGCACTCACGTGCATACTGTTGTCAGTCCATGAATCGTGCGTAGCACCTGTGATGAAGCTGAGAAACCCATCAGAAGTTTGGGAAACGCTCAAGGCCAATTTCGAGATGGTATCGCAGGCGAGTATTGACGCCCCACTGGAGAAGTATCAGGACATGCGGATGAACGCATCTGAGAGTGTTTTGGACTACATCAACCGTTTGGCTGTCATAGAAATGAAACTTGGTGGCAAAGGACACACTGTATCCGATGCAGAGAAGCTGAGGGCTATCATTAGAGGACCGACGAAGGAGTTTGAAGTCGCGGCTGAGGTTATAAACCAGCTTGATGAATTTATCTGCTCGCTCGCTTATACTTTTCAAATTGTTCCGTTGTGGAACAGATAAGGAAGACATGCAGTTGATTCCTTTGTTCTCGAAGGTAATGGAAGGTGAAATAGCGTTCGACTGGGTTATGAACGGAAATAACTTTGGGGAAGACCAAAGTGTTGTTTTACCGAGGAAGAAGAGACGTTTCAATGACAGTTCGGCTTTAGAGTAAAAGCTTGAGAAACTGGTGGACTTGACGACGTCGACTACAATGATGTCACAGAAAACCCAGCCTCGATTTGATGGCTCTGGTATCAAGAAGCAACTTGACATAAACATAATTAGATCGGAGATACAGTGTCGTGCTGCTCAGGCTAGTGGCCCAAGCGAGGTGGTTGAAGAAATGAAGGAATTTGTCGAGACCTGGTCCAATAAGCTATTCCAGAAGTGGAAGGACATCATCCCCCAAATGCTTCACGATTAGAATTCTTTAAGTTAGAAGTAGAGTTTTTTATACCTGAAAGCTATTCAAAAAGGAAATGCGAGGTTTAAGTCTTTACTATCAATATTGTGAAACATCTCGCAGCTCGAAGCGAAATCAGTAGCGGCTCAATCGGGCAACGTACCGTTGGTACTCACAGTGTAAGGACTTTTAGCAAGAGTGGCCCTATTCTGGACACCTTGAAAAGATGCGAGCGAAAACCGAAGAGCAGGACCGCTCACAGCAGTTTCAGCATCATCTCCCCGAGACTCGACAACAGACAAGAGCTCGAACAAAATGCCCAAACCTGCAATTTCTACAAGAATGATAGTGGCGCAGAATAGAGTACAGGCATAACACATATGCACAACAAACACATCCGACTTGGAATCGCAAACCACAGGATGCAGACAAAATACTCAAACCGGAAGCGGTTCCGTTGCGCTGGGGAGTAAGATTGGAGCCATTTCCATTTCCGCACCCTTTCGTCAATTTCGATCCCGTCAAGTGGTATTGGACACCCTTCTTCCAGTTTGACTTCGTGTTCATCCTCTCTTTACTCGTATTTCTCTCCATCGTTTCATGCATTCTAGTGTTTGCACTGGCACCGTCACGAGGTGGACAGATCGGTGGAGGTGTATTCCTCTTTATTGTGGCATTCCCACTGGCATACTTTCGAGCGAATATTGGCATCAATCAATCACTTCGTACCGCCATATGTCGTTGTTATGCAAAGAGAGACCTGGCGTTGAAGGTGTGGCAAATGTCAGATGCTCGTGATAGAAACTATCCATAGGATGTATTTCGCACTGAGAAAGGTTTCTTCTATGAATTGATCGTCCTTCGAGACGGCACTGTGGAAGTGCGAAAGGTGCTGATGCTCAACACGCTGCTTCTGCCGAAATGCCTATTGACGTTGGTGTTGGAATTAGGGTTGATATGTCTGCTACAGTATTGTGCGATTGGCGTACGCCGTGAATTCATGAATTAATTCACATGGCGACTGATTTTTTGTCTACTGACGCAAAATTCCACCACAAACCGCAACGAACAGCAAAGAATCCTAATGTCACCGTGACGTGGAGCAGCTTGCTAAATTTAACTCATCGTCTATTTCTTTTTCGGTGGTTGCCTGTTGTTCATTCGCCAAACCCGAATACAACCGAGTTGTTTAACTCTGATTTGGATAAGTGATGCGTGTAACTTTACTCGTGTAGCTTTATTTTGAAGCTTGGTCGTGTAAGTTGGCTGTTTGCCATGTTGGAAACTCCCCGAAGCTGCTATAGTCCTTTGGCATTGATGTTTGTCAGTCGGGCTTGAGCAAACCCCAACGCCAAAGGATTCGTCCATTTTTTCCCCATCATGTGGCGTAATTTCTAAAAGCTCCAAACCACCCCCCTTTCTCGAAGTGCAGTCATTCCTCCGCCGTCTTCGGCGAAGAGTAACGCTCCGCATCAAAGAGGTCCCCAACACCTGCACGGCGCATGCGAAGCATTCCGTACATTTTGGTGGGTATATATAGAGCCGTGGTAAAACTGTTTGGGCAAATTGGGAGGAGCCGGACAGCATCCTGTAAGAGCCTTAGTCTTGTCGTGCAAATCCTTGGTACGCATGTAACGTGATTCTCTGCCATCCCCCACGCCCTGGAGTAAATTTTCATGAATTCTGATGGTATGTCTTATACACTCTCCCATGACCTTGTTGCTGTCAGGTATTTGCCACACACTAGGCATACAAAACAGCTGGAAGTTCGCAATTCTCGATCACAATTCTCGATAAGAAGGTTGTGCCATCGCAACCCACCCCGCGATCGCCGCGTCAGTGCTCGTGTGCCATACCGACTCTCGCAATGAAGCTACAGCTAATGCCCTTCGTGATCTTTGCCCTGCTTGCGTATTTACCTTCCGCCCCAAATTCTCTCTCATTCGCCGCCCCAGAGCCGTCTCCGCTGCCGATCGCCACACCTGATCTACTGCGTGAAGATTTGTTGCCGTGCGATGACCTAGGACAGCTCCCTGTTCCATCCGATTTAGCTCCATCTTTTGAAGAACCGTTTCCATCGGAGCTCCCGCTCTTCGAGATAATCACATGCACATCCGGTGGAGGCTGCTTCCTGGATTTTGGACGCGAATTCAATTGCCGTAATTCACATATCGACATCCTGCCGGATGACGAAACGGCCGTGCTGCTGCTCTCCGAGTTTGATGAACAAGGTGCTTCTCAGATCACATTCCGAGCGAGAGTTCTGGACTCATCCATCACATCTGACGACCCCGACGAGCCTGTGCCCTCAATTCCATGGGTTTCAACACAAGACGACATTGAGCAAACCATCTGTGAGGAAGCCCCTGTTCCCACGGTTACTATCGTACCTAGTGGATTCATCGTGTTGGAATTTGGGGGGCCTTTTGGTACTTGTTGTAGGGCTTGCTCGTTCTTGAGCTCGAGTCGTACTGTGCCGCCTTCGTTTTCTTGTTGCTTTGCGTGCTGAGCGAATCAACAAACATCTTGTACCCATCATTTCTTTTTCTCCCCGTAAGAGCCATTTGGTTAGTAGACTTCCGTCTGTAGTTGTCAATTTCTCGCAAATACTGAATTTCTAAGTATTAAGTCATGTTTCTACGGATACATGTCATTAACCCTTGTCGGGTACCCCCCACGCCTGCTGGGAGAGGAAATTTCCTCTCCCTCTTTCTAGGGAGAGTTTTGGTGAGTTGGTCACATCTCTCCTGACAAGGTAGAGATGTGACCCGCTCTGGGAGAGCTCTCCCCGCTCTTGGGTGAGCTCTCCCCAACTTCTCTCCTGTGGTGTTCACTTTTGCCGTCTGCCACCTCCTGTGCGGCGGCGTTGTGTCGACACCGCCACGCCGCCGCACTGGTTTCTCGAGAGCCTCCGTTTCTCTCCCACCGCCCCGTCGCAAGCGGCCTTCTCGACCACCCAACATAGCTTTGATTTTGAACGCTGGGCCGTTCTTTGTGCCATTCCGCCCTTCTCCGATTATTGTATGCGCTACACTCGGACAATTGTGCGACAATTCTGGCTTTTGCTGCTGCTTAAACAGCGCATCGTTTTTGCATATGTGTTGCGTCTTTTTGGTTCAAACCGCTCCAAGCCGGCCAACAATTGCCCTTTTTTGGTGACATGAAATGTGCAAAAGAAGATTCATTCATCGCTGCTACTAAAAAATCTTGATGAACGGACAGTGCCCTTTCCGCTATCGTTGTTCTTCCCCGTTTCTCCCTCGCTAATGCTCTCATGCCACGCTGTCCGTGTGGGCTAGGGTACCATAATGGGCGCACTTTGCATTTATCGACGACCTCTCCGTTTTTACCACCTTTTGGCAGTCTGGAATCCCTGCAACTGTTCATTGCCCTTTCTAATTGAATAAAATCGAACGTTTTAAACCAGTTTTGAACGTATTTAGAAAGAGGACACGTTCAGAAAATCGTTCAAAACGCTTACAGTTAAGCGATACTACTGTAATTAAGCTACTCTCTCAGACCCCGCTTTTCGACCATCGGATGACAATGGGCCGGCGGCGAATCTACGCACCGTAGATACTGTAAAATCGTTTCCCTAGAACCTCCACTTCTATGTAGAGGTTCTCAACAGAACCTCCACTTCAAAGAGGAGGTTCCCCAGATCCCCCGCGGCCATTGCCAACCCGCCAAGTTACCAAAGCACCCATTTCAAAGATCCTCACTAGCGTGGTCTTCTTCCGTGACAAACACCCCTCCAGCTTTGTGACAACTTCACTCCCGCGCCTCCTCTACTCTTTCGGTCACCAACTTTTGCTTTTAGCTCAGTACAATTTGAAAAAAGCGCGCGCTATTCTGCATGCAGCCAAGCTTGGCCAACCCTCTTCCCTGTATCACCGGTAGCTGTCGCCCTTCGTCTCGCTCCCTTACCGGCAACTGCCGCCTTCCGTCTGGCTCTCTTACCGACAGCTGCCGCCCTCCATCCCGGTCTTTCACCGGCAGCTGCCGGGCTCCGTCGCGCTTCTTTACCGGCAACTGCCGGCCTCCATTGCGCTCACCCACCGGCAACTGCCGCCCTCTGTCGAGATCTCTCCCCCGCAGTTGGCGCCGTCCGTCGCGCTCCCTCACCGCCAGCTGCCACATTTTGTCGGGCATCCGCACCAGTTCACCCGCAAACCCTCTGGCACGCATCACACGGCGCTTGCAGCTGCTGTAGAACAGCAGCCCCATCACATACTTCTCTCCTGCCAGCCCGCCGCGCAAATCTCTTGGTCTGTGGCTGCCACTCAACTTTCCTAGCGACACCCTTTCTTCCCGCTCGTGCTGCCGGGCACAACCCCTTGCCTAGCACATTGCACCTTTCCGCCGTCGCCGCCTTGCACACCGCCCCCTCCAGCCACACTCGTCTCACATACCGCCACGTTCCGCCGCCGATATCTCCAACACCGCAGTTTCCACCTTCGCGCCGCCGCCGCCTTGCACACCGCCCCCTCCAGCCACTGCCGCCTCATATACCGCCACGTTCCGCCGCCGATATCTCCAACACCGCAGTTTCCAGTTGCTGTCGGCCGACACATCGCACTCTCCTACTGTTGCCACCTCGTACATTTCCTTCCCGCCACTGCTGTTCGCACATAGCACTCTATCGACGTTGCCCTCTCGTACATTGCACCCTTCAGCTGCTGCCACCAGACATGCAGCATCGTCTCTTCACTGCCACTCAACAACTGCCCTTACGCACATTGCCCGCCACCCGGCAGTGCCACGCCAGTGCCACCCGTTGGACGCTACTCACATTGATCGCCTCCTACCACTAACGCCTTCTCGACGCCACGCATACTTTAGCCCACCGTCTCTGCCGCCCGTTGACCGCCACGCACATTGCTTGCCTTTCGCCGCTGCCGCACGTTTACCGATGCCAGGCACATTGCTCTCCTCTCGACGCTGCTTCCCGTCGGCAGCCACTATGGATATTGGTCTCCCCTTCCCGCTGCTGTTCAAACCCCGCTAGCCAAACACCGCGCGCATCTCGCATGCTCCCGGCCGTAAATATCGGCATGCATATCGCTCACTCTGTCGCCGCTACCGTACGCCATCGTCACCTCGCGCGTATCCTTCGTCTTGCTTAAAGAGCATTACGCCAGTACGTCGTCCAGGAAGCTCTTTCTCAAGCCTTTACCACAATCATTGGTACGTTACACTCTGTGAGGTTTTTATTCTCTGTAGAAAAGGATTGACTACTAACTTATGAACCACTATGCTCTACGTTGTTTCCGTACTGCTTATCAGGATGATCCACCACCGCAATTGCTCTTTCGATTGCTTGTGACGGATTTAGGTTATGGGTAGCTGCTGGAGAAGCCGTATCAAGGGGGGAAGTCGTGCGACGTAACTGCGTTGTTGGGGTGTCTGAGCTCTGAAAAGCTCCCCGTACCCGTTGGCGCTTTGAACCGCCCCTCTCGAGGAAAGAGCGCTTTCTCTTTCGGGCTCGTGATCCTAAACCAGCGTTGGGATTGATAATGGGGGGTATGACGTTGGCGGTAGACGCCGTGTTCGGGAGATTGGGGACCTGAGATGGCGCCGGAATAAGTGTCGTCGGGTTGCTTGGATATCGGCCGGCGTTCAACTGACGCAATCCCTCTTCGAGGTATTGCTGGACGTTTGTGAGCGCAACGCTGCCATAACTCTGGGCGACGCGGTGCATTTGGTCGTATAGGGCTTTTCCATCGGAGTAAGATGCATATCTGGAAACCTCTTGTGCTCGTTGCTGCCTCAGACTGGATATATCGTTGTGACACCTTTGGTAAAGTCGAGATGGGTCACTAATGGCACTGGTTAGGTTGAAGGAGGTCCATAGAGCGGTACCTCTTCATTGTTCCTTGATAGGTCCTGCCGTGTTCGCAGTATATCCTGGAGGGTCCAATGCTTCGTCGAGCGGCTCCAGTAGGGATGCCAGAAATCGGTGATTCGTACCGTCGCTGGAAGTACGGCTCCAATTTCAGGCCACTGGTTACGCACCTCCCGGAAGACTACAAAAAGACGGGTGAGGTGGGGGCAAGGAATACCCCATGCTGTCAAGTTTTGACAGCTGCACTTGCCTGACACGGTCTCCAATGCAGATGTGCGTCTGTGCAAGTACAACGTGTATGGTCTTCTTTCGTTTTGTTGCGGGTTTTCATCATTCTGCCCCCTTCCTAGCCATGCAATAGAAAAGACGACGAGAGGTTGGTCGGTAGAGATCTGGAGTTCGTGGAAATTGATGTCGTAGTTGAATGGGGTATTCCGCGATTGGAGGACGATAGCATTCGTCACGACGTAGCGCCCGGAATATGGCACACTTCGCTCGAGAAATTTCATGATGCTATAGCTGGTATACTCTTGTACCACATTCGTGTCTGCATCCATCGACATTGGCAGGCCGGAAGAGTGGAGACGGTTTCTAAGAGCAGTGTCGCGCATAGAGGCTCTCTGTCCTCGTTCTTGCTGCAGTCGCTCAGTGATGGAGAGCATGGCATTGGGGACCTCCGAGAAGGGAACGTCATTGCGGAGAATATAGTGACGGTACCGGGAGTGGGAGGCCTCACAGTAGTTGGAGCCCTGGAAAAAGAACCTATGTGGTAGGTTCATGTCCTTAAAGCACCTCACCAACATTGAAGGATTGTCCCTGTATAAAAACTTATACCATTGCGGTATGAATGTACCGAACAGGTAAAAGTATCGTTGTTCGAAGAGAGTTCTGCGCTCTTGAAAGCGGTCCATACTGGTACTTCGTCGTAGGACATGCAGGTCCACCCCCATATCTTTCACCAGGTCATTCCTCCGTATCGTATTGCACCAGCGTTGGACATTCGGACCCTGGTTTTGGTTCAAATGCCAGTCATCGAGTTGTATGTATGATAGAGGGAACACTTGGCGAATAGCTCCAATAAGTGCCTTGCACTGATCCACTGTGAAAGATGATGGCGAAATGCGCATACAATCTTTAAACTTCTCCAATACCCACCCAAAGCTGGTACTGCTCTCGTCCCCAATGTAGCCCATGAACACCGTCGTTAAGTTCCCATTATTCTCCGTCCATTGAAACTGATAAGAGGCAAATTGAAACGATTTGCTATCGCTTTGCAGTCCACGGAGATACCTGGAACGATGCCATAACGTTCATAATCCTCTGCCCACCGCTCCAGACACCACGCCACATACTGAAGCCCGTCGTTGCTGTCAGTGCGGCAGTACACTTTGTTTCTCGGGTTCTTGGCTTGAAGGGCTATGAGGTTCTGGTACAGCCTCGAGCATTCCTTCTCTTTGGGATACTGGGTATCTGATATGTATTTCAACCTCTTTCGAAACCTCTCCCTGTCCACAAGCACACCATATTTGTCCTCCATCAGCCGCAGTACCACATTGTACTGTAGATGCAACGTGTTTCGCAGATGGCTAGCTTCCCTTTCCATATCGGGAGCAAGCTTACGGCGTAAAGTGGTGATCTGGGGAGTATGGTTATGGTGAGCCTTTGCGAATTCGGGAGAGAAAACACACTCCGACTCCCCGCCATTAGACACCCGTACCCTTCGAATCTTGAAACTATAGGGACACTTTGTGTGATCCTCGTACATCAAGGAGCACTTCAAGTATCCTCGCAGCAAAACCTTCCTCCCATCTCCATCCACTCTATATTTAGAGTCGCGAATATATACTTTGAAGCCAAAGTATTCCGAGATGTACTGAAGTTGTTGCAGCACCTCGGTGTGAGCAGTGGCATCCATTTGTTCCAAGTAGGCCACAAAACCGCGGCGAATACATTCATGAGGGGGGTACTCATCGCAAACAGGGCTGCTATACCTCGGCTGTGTAGTACTCGATGCCGTAGATTTCGTAGATTGCTCAGAACACGCATCATCTTTAACCTCCCTACCATAACCTTCTCCTCCCTCGTAATCATCCCCGAGTGGACACGCAATGGCAACTGGTGGAGGATCTTTCTCCCTCCTTGCTAATTCCGTTACATCGATAACGGAACTATCTTGGGAGGTTGGGTTCCCACCAACCGATGCGGGGTTTACAGCATCTACTATCTCGCAATCAGGAGATTCTCCCCTACTATCATCACTTACGTAGATGATGTCGGGAGTGCCCTGACGGTTGCCTTCCTGCTCCTGCGATACCTCGCGTAATTGACTACGCATGTATACGCCATCAGATTGGGTCGCCTGAGCGATATGCATGACTCCAGACGGGCGCGATGGGAAGCAGTCCATGAAGTCCTCTTTATCACATTCCTTCCCTGAGCCACTTCTTCTCCCCTGTGATGGTGGAGTGAAATTGATATGGGGAATACGCATGTAGCCGCGAGCGTTCTTGTTGATCGCTGCTTTAACAATCTCACTCCTGCGCTTTGCCCCATCTCGTTCCCCACTACCAAGGCGTTCGTGGTTGTGCACATTCTTGCCCGTAGAGAACCATCCCTTCTCGTCACGCAGGGCTTTCGCCATGAATGTGGCTTTGCATCCAGTGCCAGGGGCAGCACATTTATACCTCAGACATCTCATTCGGATGTTCATGCCAAACTTCTTCGATCTCCGCATTTTCTTGCAGTACTGAACGCCGTATTGTTAACCTTCAGAAGCACAGAGGTCATAGATATACTTCGGCATATCAACCACCTTCCATGTGTTTGGGTTATCTTCATCATCTTTCTCACAGCTCTCCACCAACTGCTCTCCCGCTTGAGAATCCTTTATGGAACCTCTTTTCTTGCTCTCCTGTATGGGAACAAGATACTCCGACTCTGTACCATCCCCAGGAGCCTCGCCCTCTCTCCCCTCACGGCAACACTCCGTCCTATCCCGTAAACCCATCGAGACTTTCTCTCGAACACCTGCTCGTTTGGATGGAGTGTTTCTTTTTTTAGAGCGCCCCCTTCCCTCTCCCACCCGATTCTCATGGCGCGCGGCGTAGATACCTTGCAGCCGCTCCTTCTGTATCTGAAGCACTGCCATCTGGTTCGATACAGGCAACAGATGGGATACAGACATAACCGTAGCCACACGGGCCTTAACACATGCCCATCTATACTGCTCCGTAAGATCCGGGGCATGACCGGGCATATAACGTTGATTCGGTATGGCTCCAAGAGTGCGAGCGAAGTGGGACATCATCGATATGACATACGCACCGCAGCTATGCGAGTCATTCTGCACACAATATCCTAGAACATCCAGCATGTAGTTTCGAGACTCGTGAGTCCACTTTCTCTTCCCCAGAAGAGAGTGGTCTATCACTGCAGTAAGGAGCTCCCGACAGTTACTAGGGCTCTCCATGCGCAAGCTATCGCCACAATAAATACGCCAGTTATCACCCTCCACCTGCTGGGCGACAAAAGCACCCCAGTGATTGCGGTTAATGTTGATTGGAACAGCAAAAGTATGAATATCAGTCGGACTCATGTATAATTTCCGGGTGAAGCCACTTTGAAATCGATCCAGTATCTCAACTTTCGATTGAGGCGACTTGCCATCGTATACATTCGCATCAGCACCCAAATGGCATCCCGTTTCCGCTGTTAGAAGAACTACACCCTGCTTGGGCTCGAGCTCCATTATGCCAGCATCCAACAAGACGTTACAGAACCATGAATTCTTCTTCGAAGAAGAAAACAGTGTATATCCCACATGACTCTCCGAGTCTACAGCACTAATGTTTTCCGTGATTATATAAAACCATAGGCCTTTCAGCTCATGAAGATTTCTCAGCTCCGTTCGTCCGAAAACAATCGAGGTTTTTGCCGCAACAGAACGAAGAAAACAGGAAATCGATTCCAGCGTAGCCCGAATCTTCCGCACCTCTGAATTCGTTAGATTTCTCTCGCCAGAATGCGTAGATTGTTGTATTTCTTCCACCGTTTTGCGGGGCAAAAAATTTTCGTCCACTTCATCGCTGGAGTCCTCATTACGAGGATCGATGAAGTTGTACACCATCGTGTCTAACAAGTCTTGCGGCCGATAATATACGGAAGGATCATGTTCATCGCGAACACTGATCATTTTGACACACAAAGCAGATATGTAGGTTGTGAACGAAGCGCCTTCAGGGCTCTCGATGTTGTGCTTCGCCACGGCCCTTCGCCACCCAACCGATAATTGAAAAAGCGCGCGCAAGCGTAGGACACAAAAGAGAGACAAGGGCGCAACGGGGCGGGGGAGAAGTTGCCACGAAGCTAGAGGCGGGGTGTTCGTCACGGGAGAAGACCAGGCCAATTAGGACCGTCGAAATGGGTGCTCTGACAACTTGGCGGGTTGGAAATGGCCGCGGGGGATCTGGGAAACCTCCTCTCTGAAGTGGAGGTTCTGTTGAGAACCTCTACATAGAAGTGGAGGTTCTAGGGAAGTGATATTACAGTATCTACAGTGCGTAGATTCGCCCCCGGCCGATGACTATGTACTCGACTTACCAATCTGCGACCGGTCTCCAGCGCACGTTCCCAAGCGACCTCGTCGCAGCTCCACGCACATCCAGCTCCGCGCAGCTCTCAACCCGAGCAGCCTCGCGCCGGCGCGCCCGTGCGCGACAGCGTACAGACCGCCCAAGGCGTTCCGCGCTCGCAGCGTCGCACAGGCGCGCCGGCGCGCTACAGCGTACCAATTGCGTGAAGCGTGCCGCGCGCGCAGTGTCGAGACGGCGCGCCTGCGCGCGAAAGCATCCCAAGCGCGAAACGCGTGCCGCGCGCGAAACATCGCGCCGGCGCGCTCCTGCCCAAGAAACTACCTAGCGCACGAGGCATGTTGCGCACGAAGCGTCGCACCGGCACGCCCGTGCGTAACAGCGTACCGAGCGCGCGAGGCGTGCCGCGCGCGCAGCCTTGTGCCTGCACGCCCACGCTCCCGCGCGGGACGGCGTAAAGAGCGCACGAGGCGTGCCGGGCGCGCAGAGTTTTGCCCACACGCCCGCGCGGGACGGGGTACTGCGTACGTATGCACATACACTTCGCGCTTGCAGTTTCACTCGCACGCCAACGCGAACGGCAGGTACCACGCACGCGAAGCGTGCTACGCACGCAGCGCATTGGAAGAGCCTGTATGGAAAAGGACAATCGCTCCGCGTACTGGAACTGCCGCCGCTCTGGTAATCCTTGTTTGATGAATACACTCTTCTCCTCAATGTCCGCATGAACTACACGCAGAGGGAGGAAACGACTCAGACCTACGATAGCCGAACTCGAGCAAATCTTTCCCAGAGTTGTATACATACCTGGGTTACATAGGACATCTACAAGTTGGGGTACAAAAGCCGGTTTACCTCTGTTGTCGTGACCATGCGTTAGCGCGACATCAGGACCTGTGTTGTTCACTCAAGATCTCATCGTTGTTCATGGAGGCTACACTAATAGGCTGATAAAGAAATCCTCTCTTCAACTTCCGTCGTCTCCGAAAGAAACCTTGTATGCCTGACGCAGACTTTCGTGTCGATTTCTTCAACCACCACGAAACTCTAATTTTGTCTTGAGCAGCAGTGAACATCCGAACAATATCACAGGCCTGTCGTTAATGCGCACAGTACGATCCTTGCGGCAATCAAAGCGCAGTGTCCCGGACTATGATCTTATCCTCGTCTCTCCACGCCACCCACTTTACGGAGACGAAGTGAGCGGAGCTTAGCTGAATTGATCTGATTTTGCCAGTGTGAAGTATTGATTCGTTCGGTTGGAACGATTTTACTATGAATAAGGTGGCGAGGAAAGAATATCGGAGGGAACAGCAAGTAGTTCGTTTATTGATTGCCGTTGTTGTGAAGAAAAGAAAGAAGATCGCGCGACGCAGATCGGTGATATGGTCCGAACTTGGCAGGCATAGACACGCTTTCGCACTGACAGGGGGTTTGTACGCTCTGTGAGATGCGTCGGGAAGAGCAGTCGCTTTACCGTTAATTGTCGGACTAATCCTCGTCTCCGAACATGGCGAAATCTGGAATGGATGAGGGGTGTTCGATGTCCGCTAGGATGGATTCAAGCAAAACCAAGTCATCGTCCCACTCGTCGTCGGACGTTTGCTGCATGCCATCAACGTTAAATTCTACAGGGCTCTGCGCAAGTTCCACCAGTTCCATGCAGGTCACCAGAAGGCGCTCAAATCCAGGATGGCGTTTGTGTGAACGGGGAATTCAAAGCATGGCCGTATTGTGCGCAATAGCGACCTGACGTTCAACGTTCATGTCATTCATTCGACATCGGCGCTGCGACAGCACTCGTTTGGATATCTTGTGATTTCGCTCCACAGCTGCAGTAGAGGCGGGAGCGCGGTACACCTGGTCCAGAGCCGTAGACAAACTGGGGAGGCACTCACGCATTTGTCCCCGAATAAAGCGCGGCTGTGCGTGTTTAAGCTTTGTGAGTAATGAGCTTGGTGTGACACAAAGTTGGAGATAGTCCGAAAGAAACATTTGTGCGTGTACATCATCAACCGCAATATTTTCAATCGCTTTGTGGCACTGATCTGTGAGAGACCCTTTGCCTAACTCGAAAACAGCGGAACCAAAATGAGAGGTAACGTAGTTCCTGAACTCTTCATAGAAGGGATCGCAACGAAAAGCAAGTGCATGGACAGCACTATAAATCCTACTTCATCGACGTAATAAAGACACTTCCAATCCTGTCCTTTCGCTTACACTTATAACATGCGAAGACCGTAGGCAAAGCAACGTAGCTACGAACGTAGCATAAACATCAGCCATAGTGGCAGAGGTGCTCTCCAGAAGACTGATAAAGGTAGATAGAGGGTTGAAGAGAAAATAAGCGTCCCGAACTCGAGACCAAAGTGACTGGCCGGAAAGTGGAACTGTCAGAGCCTCAGGCATCTCAAAGCTTCCATCAATATTCCGTTGAGTTCGCTCATTGTAGTATAGTGGGCCCGAGTTGGTGCATGGTGTATCCGATCGGCCGTTCACGTACAAAGGGGTAGTGCACGATGGGCTGGTGCCCTGGCACGGCCACGTGTACGATTTGGTGATCAAGTGCCGGACGGATTGGCACAGCGTACAAGTTGGCCACGTGTACGGACTTGGTAGTGACAGTGCAAATTAGACCGATCGTACAGTAGTTAGTAATGGGGCCCAGACCCGATATTTAGTTGTAGCTCAGATCTCCCGAGACCCCAATCGTAAACGACAAGCATCTTCTGCCGAACGTCTTCTTCGTTAGTTTGCACTCACGATAGACCGCACGGCTACCCCTTTATTGGGTTTCTCAGACCGTTCGTACCCTTCCGCACGTTCCTGTACGTGCCTGGTGATACCAATCGTCCACTCTCCCCTCGACCGCCCGGTGCTTCCGCCCCTTCTCTCCGTTCGGATTCATTACAGTCACAAGACTGTACGCTGCCGCCGCTCCCGTCTCAAGACCGCTTCGGACTCTCTCATTTTTGTGCATTATACCACATTGGTCTCCCGACCTAGAAGTGGAATTCGAGACTGTACGGAGCAGCAGACCCGATCGTGGAACCAATACGTACAGTATGAGTCATCGTCCGCACGGAGAAATGGGTGAAGGGTCTTTGGTCGAAAAAGACTCCGCAAAGTCCGTACCGGTCGCAATTCGCGCCGCTTCGGATGCCGCTTCGGTTGGCCGCCGGAGCACCCGAAGTAACGCGACGGCCTACGTCACGCCTTCAGAGGAGCCCGAACGGATTATCCGAGACGGTTCCGCACGTAATAGGTCTAAGTCCGAACGGAACGAGGACGAGGCAACTGCCCTCGCCGGACGGAGAAGACGCCGCGGGGCGAAGCTTGCCCCGCGCCGCCACTCTTTACCGAACGGACTACCGCACGGGAACTCTGGGCAGGGATCGCTCCCTACGCCCTGCAGAGTCTCCGAACGGAAATTGAGGTCCACGTCCCCATAGCAGTGGAGACGTACCTCAAGGACCGAATCCCGGCGCTTCTGCACCAGGATATTCCACCGATCGTACACGATATGGTCAGGAATATCCTGAAGACAGACCGTTCGGAACCTGCTACGTCAGCTCTGAACAGTACACTGGCCGCACTGGTAGCTCAGCTACCGACCCACCCACCCAAATCTTTTATTGACCGTACGGACAATGCACCCGCTAGCGGCGAGAGGCAACACCGACCGGAACTGAAGAAGGGCCCAACGAGGGGTCCGACCGGAGTGTACCTCCCGCCAGTCAACCCGCAGGACGATCGGAACGGGAGCTCAGGAGATTCCTCCGACGAGAGGAGGAATCGCCGCCGCAGAGGCGGTAGACCGAGCGGAAGTTCCGATTCGGATGACGCGCCCCGTAAACGGAAAGACCGTCGCCGCCAGAGAAGGCGAACATCAGCCAGAACGGACTCGGACTCTTCGGAGTCATCGTCGGATGACGACCTCATGGATTCGGAAGTCGACCGACACTCCCGCAGCCCTCGACGGAGGGGGAAGTCCGATCGGTATCGTTCCCGTTCGGACAGGTTGATGCTAAAACGCATCAGGCACTTGAAGGAGAAGTGCGCCAAAGTGGTGGACTACCGCACGTACAGGTTGCTCAGGAGGAGCCAGACGTACAATTCGCGGGTGGCACGCAAGATTGCGCGCTACCAAAAGAAATTGAATGTCCAGATGAAGGGTCATTCCTTTTCTGGGACGGATCCGATATCGGTGCTCAATTTCTTACAGCGGTTTGAAACCGCTTGCAACCACAACGGACTCACTGAGGGGGCAGCCCTCTGGTGTTCTGGTGTTTCCAGTTTTACCTGACCGGACCGGCGCACGCTCTGGTTCAGTCTCGGCTCGAAGGTGAGTCTGGCGCTGTCGACCGTACTCGGGATGAGTCTCTCCATACGTACGAAGAGGTAGTCAACTTTCTATTGACCACGTACGCAACGGATGAGATCATTGCCGACGCGGCCGCAGAGGTCACCCTCTACCGCCAAGCGTCAGGCATGTCCGAAACGGAATTCGCCCAGAAGCTCTGGACGAAAGCCCTCCGTTGCGGAAATGTCTTTACCGATCGGAATTTGAAGGGGATCTTCGTCGAAGGTCTCCTTGCCGCCATACGGTCAAAGGTGAGGAATCACCTCACCTCGCATCCCAATATCGGATACGATGCACTTGCCCGTTACGCGGAATCGTACGGAGACACCCATCGTGCCTCACGTAGACAGTCCGTTCGGGTCGATACTCAAAAGCCAACCGTTCGGAAAGAGTCCTCTCGTACCGCCCGGAAGGTTCACAGTATCGATACCCCGTCGGAATCGATCTATAACGTATCGGTTGAAGACGAGGAACATGTCCTCGCGGTATCCCGCGCGTCTTCCATGCCCTCGCCTCCCACTACGCCCTCGGCTTCAACGCCGGCTCAGTCCGTTCGATCTTATCCCAGTCCTGCCAGCTCCAGGGTACAGCAACCCCAGGGGCAGGCACCAGTTAGACCGTGTCGGATTTGCCTTTCGCGGGAGCCCAACTGCTGTCAGTTGCTTCCCCCGGACCTAAAGGAGAAGCTGCTGGCCATACGGGAGGCTAATTATCAGCAACGCCGCGAGGAAGGCTATTACAATGCCTACCAGACCGGACGGAAAACTGATACCCCGAAGGACAATGTAGGATATCGCCAGGGCGGACAGCCTCGCCAGACGTACTCACCAAGACCGACACAGGCCGTCATGCTGGTCAAGGAGCCTGCTCCCCACCAGGAAAACGACCAGGAGGAAGCGTAGAGGCATCGCATCCTCCACAGAGGCCTAGCCTCGCCCCGTCAGCGACAGACCGAACGGACTCCATCCGAGGGGAGTCCTTTGTCCTGATATGTGACCTGCCCGATAAGGACATTGAAATCGAAACGGTCCTCTTTTCTAGCGCGAACTACAAGGTGCACGTGTCGGTTTGTCTCAACACGGCACTGATGTATCCGTTAACGGGAGTTCTTGATACCGGAGCCGGACCCTGTCTGGTTCACGAACGCCATCTCCCTCCGAATTGGCGCTCGAAACTCCGACCGGACGTAAGACCCCGAATTACGGACTCGTCGAAGAACGGAATGGACGTTTTGGGAGTTCTTCCCCTTATGGTCCGAATCGGTGACCTCAATGTACGAGTACAGTTCTCGGTGGTTTCTAACCTCTCCACCAACATACTACTCGGTACTTCTTTTATTGACAAGTACTTCTTGGCAATACTACCACCGAAACGGACAATACTCCTATGACACTCCAAACCGGTGTCTATACAGTCTTCCGCCTACGGACCAAATGCACCTTCCGCGCCGGAACCAGAACCCGAACGGGAAACTCCATCTAATAAGATACACGTTGCCCGTCCGGTTGTTCTACCCCCAATGTCGGAAACGAACGTCTTGGTAACCACCAAAACGTCCGGCTTGGTCTTTCTACAGTCTCACCACCGAACGGGATCAACGCTTGAACTCAAACTCCTTGCGGGTGGAGTTATGGAGCTCCGACCGGACGTACCCTTTCTCGTTCGCGTGGCGAACTTTTCTGACCGCTCGGTTCGACTACACAAGAACACCGTTATCGGACTTGCTCTTCCATCTCCTGTAGCGCTCATAACTCCGCAACCATCGTCGCGGAGCGACGAGGTTAAGGAGGGGGAACACATTCCGATTTCGGGTAATAATTCCGAACGGGAATACAAGGATACCAAACAGGAGCAAGAAACCGTACGGAAAGATGAGAACGATTGGACCAGCAAGGTACAGATCAGCCCTGAGTATGTTACCGAACGGGACAAAGTCATTGAGCTACTTCGACCGTTGGCGGACATGTGGGACGGCCATCTCGGAACGATTGCGGCAGCGAAGCACCGTATCCATCTGGAACCAGGCTCGAAGCCCATATTCCAGATGCCGTACCGTGCCGGACCCGCTCGGAGAGAACTCGAACGTAAGGAGGTGACAAAGCAGCTCGCTGCTGGTGTCATAGAACCGTCATCGGCAGAATTGGCCAGCCCGGTCGTATTCGCGCTCAAGAAAGACGGAAGCCTTCGCTTCTGCGTCGACTACCGCCGTTTGAACGCTACGACCGTACGGGACACATACCCACTACCCCGAATGGACGAGTGCATCGACTCTCTTGGGGATGCACAAATCTTCTCCACTTTGGACGCCAACAGTGGTTATTGGCAGACCGAAATCGATGAAGCCGACCGGGACAAAACGACGTTCACGTCGCATATGGGAATGTACCGTTATCGGAGAATGCCGTTTGGACTCAAGAACGCACCGGCTACTTTCCAGTGTGCTCTCGATATTATCCTTTCACGGGTAAAATGGCAGTACGCACTGGTGTATCTTGATGACGTAATCATCTATTCCCGGACGGTTGAAGAGCATTATGACCATGTGCGGACCATACTGCATATGCTCCGTTCGGCTGGTGTTACTCTCCGACTGGACAAGTGCTACTTTTTCAGTGGCACGGTGGACTATCTAGGCCACGTAATCCGACCGGGAAAGCTTCAAGTGTCTCTCAAGACACAGAATGCTATCAAGCAGGCTAAACCGCCTACGACCCAGACGGAGCTCCGATCATTCTTGGGGCTCTGTAACGTTTTCCGTCGGTTTGTCGCAAACTTCGCCCGAATTGCGGCTCCATTGAACCGCAAGTTAGAGAAGGGGCCACCCACGAAGTTTGAGACATTGACCGATACGGAACACGAAGCCTTTGACGAATTACGTCAGAGACTGATACGCCCGCCCATTTTGGCCATTCCCCGTCGAGGATACCCGTACGTTCTGGATACAGACGCATGCGACCGGCAGGTAGGATGCACCATGCTACAGAAGCAACCGGACGAAGGCTTATTACCGATCGGTTACTGGAGCCGCTCTCTATCCAAGACCGAACGGCAATACTCGACTACCGAACGGGAATGCCTTGCGGTCGTCTGGGCCATACTGCACCTCCGTCCGTACTTGGAAGGTCAGAGGTTCACTGTCCGAACGGATCACCACTCCTTGAGGTGGATATTGAACCTTGCGGATGCGTCAGGACGATTGGCCAGGTGGCGGTTGCGTCTAATGGAGTATGACTTCGATGTCGTCCACCGTTCGGGTATCAAGCACCAAGCGGCTGATGCCCTTTCTCGGATCCGGACGGATGGCGAAGACGATGCCCCATTGGACGAAGAGGTCCCCTGCTTGCTAGTGAATGACCGTACGGACGATGGCTACTTTATCACCAACATTAACGTTAACGGTGATGAGTACAGCGACGTCTGCGTCGACTGGCCAACGCCCGAACGGAGATCTGCTGGTATCCCCGAGGTGCTCGCTGTCACCTTGGAGGAAACCAATATCGTTCCGGTCACGGTCGAAGAGCTGGTACGAGCTCAAGCAGATGACCCTTTCTGTGAGTCCGTACGGAAAGACATCGGCAACGGTGTCACTCTGTTTGACATTGACCGAAACGGACTTATCGTGCGCAAAGCCCCACTAGACGGCGCCATCCAGAAGGTCGTACCTGCATCACTGCAGGCACGCGTCCTCTTCTTGGCACACTACCCCCGTCTTGTTGGCCATCCGGGCTCCACTCGGATGTATGAAAGTCTCCGTCGAGACTTTTACTGGCCACATATGGCCGACGATGTATTCCAGACTGTACGGGACTGTCGCACCTGCCCGGCGACGAAGGGAATACACTTCATGTCGCAGAAGCTGCTGAAGCTGTTCCCCGCCGCCGGTCCGCTGGAATTCGTCGCGATGGACATCGTCGGCCCATTCACGAAGTCCGTAAACGGTTACCAGTACATACTGGTTATTACCGATCGGTTTAGCAAGATAGCTCGCTCTATACCTCTGCGGTCAACCACAGCTCCTGTAGTGGCGAAGGCCTTCCTGGAGAACTGGGTTTATCCGTACGGAATACCAAACTACTTGCTAACCGATAATGGAACTCAATTTGTCTCTAAGTTCTTTGAGACTGTATGTACCGCTTTGGGAACCAAACACGTACTAACGACCGCGTACCATCCGCAAAAAAATGGTCAGGCCGAACGGTTTAACAAAACACTCGTGGAGAGGTTACGCCACTACGTAGCGGACCATCAGAACACTTGGCACACGTATGTGCAACCTCTTACGTACGGTTACAACCTACAGATCCACCGATCTCTCGGTACCGCACCGTTTGACGTTGCGCTAGCGCGTAAACCCCCAAGCGTTCTGCTTGATGAGCCCAGTACGTCACTGGACCCAACGACGCCTACACAGCCCACTACCGCTCGGTTAAAACGCTACACGCTCAAGCTCCTACAGGCCACGCTGCAGACCACTGGGACAAAGTTGACCCGCGCCCAACAGCGCTATAAGGAAAACTTCGATAAATCCGTACGGTACACGCCGAGCCTCACCCCTGGGGAAGAGGTGTTTGTTGACCGACCGGACTATAAGAACGCAGAGGAGGACCTTACGGATCAGGAACGTACGTATCGGAAACTCTTACCGAAGACGGTTGGCCCGTCTAAGGTCGTATCCGCAACGGACGCCACTGTCACTCTGAACCAAGACGGTATTCACAACACCGTCAGTATTGACAGAGTGACAAAAGCCCCAACTGCACGGCCAACAACCGCACCGGTTACTTCCGAACGGACACGCGGCACAGTAGGTGCCGATCCTGAAGGACCGTATGCGGACGAACCTGTCGACGACGAGCCTACCTCACCGCCCGGAACAGTTCCAAGCGTGGTAGAGCGTGTCGTGGACCATCGCGATACTCCGAACGGACAAGAATACCGCGTACGGTGGCACGGTTACCGTACGGATCAGGACACGTTTGAACCACCCGGACACATCCCCCAACACTTCATTGCCCGCTACTGGCGTCGCAGAAACCATATGGTATCTGCAACACCTTCAGGAGGGGAAAGGGGAGTGCGCGGATCTCAAGGTCCGAACGTACGTGCTGGTAATGCATGAGTTTCGAGCTACGGCTCGAAGCATAATTTACTGCCTTTATCGTACGATACTGGTTTGTCTGCACAGACATTCAACCGTTTACGTACGGTATGTAGCATCTACTTTTTCGACTTGGAACATATCGCGTTGTGTTTTCGAGAACAACGCGCCTACTTTACTGTCTACTTGCTGGGAATTCCGAACGGGCATGGTACCAATCGCGAGCACGAATGAAGTATTGCTCTTCAGTTCTCCGCAAGGACGAATGTGGTACAGTCGAAAACCCGTACGGTACGACACGTCACCCCCGTGACGGCAACACCTCTTCGTAATGCTGGACGTACACCGCCACGTCATCTGTGTGCTGTACCCGAACGGAACTGCATGCGCTCTTGCGCCGCATACGCACAGCCAGTCGGGCGGCGCGGCGCGGTTACTTGCAAGGCGAATCAAAAAAATTGTCGCGGAAATTGCCTGCCCGTACGGTAGCAAAAACGGCGATTCAGTGTTTGGCCGCTAGCTCCGAAACGGTGGCGTTTCAGGCGCTCAAAATGCCCGATTTGGACTCGCCGCACGGTCAAAATACTTGTGATTTTTTGGATCGCACGCGCGCGCCTCTACACGCAATACTGTGTACCGAATCGGTTACTGACGCACGCGCGGGGCGCATACGCTCCATGCCCGAGTAATTTGCAATTTTCTGAGCCCGACCGGTGCGCGTCATTGCTGGAAGACTCGTCTGGCTGGCGCGACCGTTTCCGTTCGGACCGTGCACAGTATCACACTGTGACTGTCACCGCACGACTTCCGTCACCGAATCGCGTCCAATTCGTACGGTCGCTCCTTGCTCCCACAGACGCCCCTCGCCCGTATGGGCATGATGAGCGCTGACGGTTCTTCGATCGTCAGTGTATTCACGAACGAGGATCACCGCTTCGAACAAGACCTAAGCGCACGAACGGACACGCGACCGCTAAGGAACCACTTGCCGGGCGTTCCCCTTCAAAGGCGTACCGCGCGCGTGCCGATATGGACACCTGCCGGACGTTCTCCGTCGAGACATACCGTGCGCGCCGATTCGGGGACCCGTCGGACGTTCTCCTTCGAGACGAAGCGGGCACGCCGATACGGACACCCTTCGGACGTTCTCCTTCGAGACGAACCGTACGTACCGATTGGGATACCCGCAAGCCTTCGCTGCGGTCAGCATCTGTCGATATTTCCGCTCGTACGTAACACGGTGAGCGCTCCGCGACGAGTCCATTCGTACAGTATCTTCTACAGTCACCTTCGGAAAATTGGGCGTAGCTTCGCCCCGCCCGTGATGGGCACCTTTCCCGAACGGATATCCCCAATCTTACCTTTACGTACGGCGCTTCGACGACCGGACACGCGCACGTTCGGTGCAGTCTTGCACGAAGCAGCCTCGTTCGTTCAACGCACGGAGTCTCATGCCGATGCCACTGCGTGCACCTGCTCGGCGCTGATCCGTTTGGTTTGTCGCTTTTCTCCCGCCACGGTTACGCCGTTTCGTTCCTCCGTAATGAAAATTTTGCCATGGCTTCGCCCCGCCCTTGGAGGGCAAATTTTCCGAAATTGATACCGTAGGCCCGAATGACCTCAGCGTACACCGAATGGATCAGTACGAGACCATTGGCGGACTTTCAGGGCTCAACCGAATCGAATCGAGCGCTGGAAGGCGTCAAAATGCTCCGATCGGATGGGTACGGCGTCGAATCCTATCGGACTACGCTGACGCCGCGACCACGGGCGTTCCCGAAGGTGGCCGTCGTTAGGCACCACAGCCACCTCGTGCCTTATGTTGTCCACTCGGATCCCTGTAAGCACCCACCGCTCGTACAGTACTCTCTGCCGACCGCTTGGGAAATTTTGACATGGCTTCGCCACGCCCTTTCCGGGCAATTTTTCCAAACGGACACTGCGGCGTCCTGTTCACCGTGTGAACTCGGTATGGACTTGGTGTGTATTCCCAAACGGATAGCACCACGCGGACACCTCGCTGTCGGCGTAACTCGGAGCTTATAAGCTCCGCTCATTACGCTCCGTATGGTGTCCGTCGTGGACGTCCAAAGGGACGGGAGGTATACCTCCGATCGGACTCGTGCGTATGGAGTGTCAGGGACGTCGACCCCGCTCAAACGGGCACCTCTGGGCTGCACAGATATACGCCGTCGCGTACACTCTGGGTGACGCGTAATGCGTCTTCGATCTGCCGTTTGCGTGCCGGCGCATGTCGTTCCGCTCGGTTTATTCCCCCCCACACGTACTAAGGCTACTTTTGTCGCTCCGGCTCAGGAAATTTTGGCATGGCTTCGCCCCGCCCTTCTCGGGCAAATTTTCCGAACGGATGCGATGGCGCCCTCTCGACCACGTGGACATAGGCGTAGCGACTTAGCGACGCTGCGCGGCGCTCCGAGGGCGGAGCGCAAGTGTAGGAGGGGGATCTGTAGTAGAGTGGGCCCGAGTTGGTGCATGGTGTATCCGATCGGCCGTTCACGTACAAAGGGGTAGTGCACGATGGGCTGGTGCCCTGGCACGGCCACGTGTACGATTTGGTGATCAAGTGCCGGACGGATTGGCACAGCGTACAAGTTGGCCACGTGTACGGACTTGGTAGTGACAGTGCAAATTAGACCGATCGTACAGTAGTTAGTAATGGGGCCCAGACCCGATATTTAGTTGTAGCTCAGATCTCCCGAGGCCCCAATCGTAAACGACAAGCATCTTCTGCCGAACGTCTTCTTCGTTAGTTTGCACTCACGATAGACCGCACGGCTACCCCTTTATTGGGTTTCTCAGACCGTTCGTACCCTTCCGCACGTTCCTGTACGTGCCTGGTGATACCAATCGTCCACTCTCCCCTCGACCGCCCGGTGCTTCCGCCCCTTCTCTCCGTTCGGATTCATTACAGTCACAAGACTGTACGCTGCCGCCGCTCCCGTCTCAAGACCGCTTCGGACTCTCTCATTTTTGTGCATTATACCACACTCATTCACCAATGCGTATGGTAAATATGTCAACACACTCTGTACCTTGAGCAATCGCGAGAGCATCAAGTTGACAGTAGTCCACCGCGTAGGAGAAAACAATAACATGGTGTAAACATTTTGTAGCTTCTCTAAGCAAATTGATTCGTAAATCTTTCGCACCAACCCCACGTTCTTAACCGTTTTTGAAACATAATGTGCATCTTTGATAGTCTGGGAAAGTGCAGTTATTTTGCCAATATCCATGCTGAAGTTGTGCAGACAGTGCGTAGCACAACCGTAACTCCACTTAAACGTATTCTGTTCGCCTAGAATGTTTCTTAATAGCCTCATGCTATTGCATGATTCAGATATAAATGCAAAACAAGTAGAAATACCCGTTCTTTGATCCATGCGTTGGATACAATTTTGGAGCTTTGCTGCCAACTGTTGGGATGTCTCACGGTGTAGGTCGGTCTTCATGTATTCAATAAAAATTGGTAGCGGAGTCTGAAGAATAACGTTGCTGACAGACTTGGATAGCTTATTAGTGGCGCCATCAATTTAAAGAACTCCACCATTGCTCTCTCTGATAACGTTAAGACATTTTTCCATACAATCTTTGTACACTTTTTCGAGAAGTTCACCACCAATCTTTTGAACCGAAGGCACTTTCCAATTTGGGGCCAACTTTTGAAAAAACGTAAACCATGTCTTATGTTCAAAAAGGCCAGAAGGTGAAGCAGTTTCATGTATTGCTTTTGCCAAGAACAAATCCAACATTTCACGTCTTTCGTTTGAGATAGAACTACATAATATATAGCTCAATGGTCCTCTGCCAAAAACGTGGGAGGCGTTAGAAGTCACCGCATTCTGCATGCTACCATGTGAAGAGCCGAAAGTATTGCCTTGAGGCTGTGCAAGAGTTGGTTTTGAAGTGTTCTGATCAATCAGAGCTCCTATCGACCTTTTGGTTTCTGTGCAATTCCGAGAATGTGTCTCCATATTTACGGAACTTGCTGATACCGATTTCGAGCAGTATTTGCATTTGGCTCTCGAGGCTTTAAAGCCCGTGGTTGGTGCTATTTTGTCGAAGAAGGCCCAACGATTGGCTTTGAGACGTCCCATGATTGGTAAGGAAATGCGTTTGAGGTGGTATTCGTGCTAGGTTTGCCAGAGATGGTCTACAGTTGAGCACTGTTTGCTTCCTGAATGCTTGGGACAGGGATTCAAGTTCAAATTTTGAATATGAAATCTGTAATGTACGGTAAAATTTTTTGAACGTGATGTGAACGTTTTATACGTTTACAAAACGTTTAAAACGTTCGGAAAAAGAATTGAACGTTTTAAATGTTTCTATACGCTGGACCAAAACGTTGCGGGGGACGCTCGCCAACGCGATGGCCATGGTACCGTTCTGTACACAGCGTGAGCCAGTTTAAATTTGGGTACGCTCGTAGACGCGTCAGATGTCGAAAATGTGTAGATTGTGACGCGTGTACACGCGCCTCGCCTCGTACAGCTGTACGCATTGCTGCACCACGATCGGATTGGGCGACCGTGCGAGCACGGTCAGGTTGCAAGAGGCGATGCGGCGATGATGCCGAGACGGTGCCGCTTGGCGTTTGATATCGGTGACGACGTCGCCAAACAGCTGCAGTCGCCAACGCCATCGTCGCTCGTGTATGGCGAAACGTTCCGCATCTGGCGGAAGCGGTATTGCTAGCTGTACATTGCTGTGGAGTCACAAGTTTTGTTTCACGGAAACAGTGAATAGATTGTTCAAAAAACCTAGTGCCTCGGACTTGGTGCAGTTGTAGTTCTGTGCAATATCTTCGAAAACTTCCCTCTTTTCCGGCCAATACTCATCTATTGTGCCGCTATAACTGTTACACACATCCTTGTACGCGGTAGAGAAGGCGACAGCCAGTTTGGATTGTCGGTCGAGGCTGGGCTTGTTGTCATGGTGCGGCGAGTGGTGGTTGTACTGGGGGTGGTGCTGAGGTGGGTTCGAATGAGATCCTTGTATGGCATGAGTCTGGGAAACATTGGGAGGTAGTGGGTGTTGATTGGTTTGGTAGACTGCATTCCCAGTGCGGTTGTCAACTGTATTGCGTTGCAGACGGGTAGTGCTTTGCGGAAAAGACGATGGAATGCTGTTTTGCAGAACGTCATGATGAGTTGTGCCGGGAACCGTATCCTTACGTCGGTCGTGAGTATGTGCGTTATCCTCAAAGTTCAAATGTTTAACTGCCTGTTGGACTGCGTGTTCTTGCGGTGTCATTGCTCCGGGCATGTGTTGCTGTGGTGCGGGGTGCGGGGTATGCCATACTGGTGGGACGTGGGTGGGGGATGTCTGTGTTACTGCCCCATATGGGGTAGGCGCTAAAGGTGATCCTGATAGGCTGATAGGTCTGTTTGGGTCGGGAGTGATGCGGTTATGCACGATGAATTCGGCAACTGCGCGCTCATGGTGGTATTCAATTCCAAACCATATGAGTCGAGCAAGTCGCAAAGCGCGGGATTTCTTCTCACCAGCGGCAAATGGTGGGACAGGAATACGGAGCTGAATGAATTTTTCGGTTAGAGCTGCGTAGATGTTCGGTCGTGCACAAACTTCTGGGTGCACAAAGACTTCTGGGGTGAAGTCCTGTTGCAGCGCTTCAATGAGAGCGTTTCCCGTAATTTGTGGACCACAGCGGTTGAGACAATATCTTACTGTGTTTACGAAGCGTTCCTGTAGCACGTTAGAGAAGGTTGAACGTGGGCAAAAACTCAGGAGTTGAGAGGAGGTCGCGGGGTTTTCGGGGTCGATCAGGGGTGAGTTTGTTCCACTGTCAGTCGGTTGGGCGTTCTGACTTTCTAGCGGCGGTGCCTGTAGCCATATTAGGCGCCAGCCCAACTGCGTGGGTGGCACCTTGCAAGAGATTACCGCAACGGGAATCACAGACGTAGACAGACTGTCTTTGTCTTCCTAGCAGTAGTCGTAGAGTAGTATAAAAGTAAAGACAGAGAGGCAACTCTCTTCTGACGAGCACACACACACACACTCAGCCATCATCAACATCAAGTTTCATTTATTCAACAGTTCAATTCCGCATCTTGCGCCACATTCGCGAATTAAGCCGCATTTCTGCGCACAGAGCCTACTCTGCAGTCTACTCCTACCCAGTACAAGTTCACCTATAGTGTCTTTTACTGCGTTCGAGCCTGCTGTCTTTAAGACAAAGAGTTTCAAGTAAGTTTTACTGCTCAAACCACTCGCTACGACTACGTACTAACCTACCTTTTCCTACCCAGTGTCGTCCTCTTCGGAGTACTCCTCCGTTCCGGGGACCCCCCCGTACCCCGCAGTCTTGGATTTGGAGGCCGTTGAAGTCGGTCCCTACATTCAGGCGAATTGCTACTGCCCTGCTACACCCTCCCCGCTACGGTTATCACCCGCCCCGTCCGACGAACCACTGCACGCCGGTCCCACCTCTCCAGGGCCCTCCGACGCGGCGCCTCGCCCATTGACCCCCGCGTGGTCCACCGCGTCTCTCGACGACGACGGATTTCGAAAGTCACCCTCGTTGCCACCCCCTCCCCGCCCGCACAAACGAAGCCCCAAAGGCACGTGCCACGGCGCATCGAGAAACACCCGTCCCACCCCGGCATTGTTGCCCGTGCAACGTCACCCGTCACCCCCGTACACTACCCCTGCAGCCTTGCTGTCGCCCCCACGTGGCATAAAGCCAATCGACGCCTGCGCCGCGATACAAATTGAACGCGTGGCAATCGCAAAGCAAAAGCGAAAAGCGAAAAATAAGAAAATCTTTGCTTGCGACTGCGGCGCTGTCAGCCACACTAAGGCTACTTACAGGGTTCATTTAAAAGGGCGTAAGCATCTAGCTTACACGCGCCGGATCGTTTCCGTGGACCAGAGGTCGTGTAGACCTTGTAGGGAAACATTCAACACGAAGATTGATCTGGACCGCCACCGCTCAGGCCGCCGCCACCGAAGTGTTGTGAATAAGCTAAAGTAAACTAGTGTTTTACACATTTAGCAATACTTTCTTTATCTATTCTAGTTTTATCAATATAAACTTCTTCAAAACCACAAAAACCCAAGTAAAAAGCATAAAACTTATCAAAAATTAACAAAAAATTCAAAAAAAATAAAAAGACAATAAATTATAGCTTATTACTTAAATATTAGCCATTATTTTGAAAATTTCATAGTATAATAATTTATTTCTTGATCATTTTTTTGAAATTTCGATTTTTCATTAGAGAAAAACTTGAAAATATCAAATATGGGTTTTGACCGTCAAACCCCTCCTGTGCTTCGCTCAAGGACCCCAAGTGCCTCTCCGAGGAACTCACCGCAGGAAGGAGAACGAAACCCAACCGGGTCTCACCTCCAATCAGGATCAACCGCCGGACCTTCAAACCCGGGGCCTTCCAATCCAGAAGCTTCCGCAAGGACTCCTATCAATCGTCACACGGACTCGTCTAGTTCTCCGATGCCTACGAATAACGTTTTTATTCATCGTCATTCCACTCTCCCTCCGGGTACTACCCCCAATCCTCCGCTTCGTTCACCCTTTCCTCCCCCGGGATCATCAATTCCCCCCATCTCCCAATATGGGCCATCAAATATTCACACGAACCTCTTTGGAGAACATTTGATCATACACAATGAACCGCAGCGTAATCTTTGGGAAGCTATTCGATCCTATCAACTGGATATTCCAAACCTCACCGGAAATCAAATTGTTCGAGAACTCTGCAATGATTTCACACCCGAACAGTTATTTCAGAACGAATTAACTCAAAATCTGAGTCTATTCAGCTCTTTGGCTAGGCTGATTAATCGTCTTGGTGGAAATTTGTCCAGTAATTCAAACCGTACACTCCCTCGTTTTGCTCATACAATTTATATCAACCATGAAGATATTAATACAGCTATGAAATTACTTGACGACTCACAAGGCATTCTTTCGCCACAGGCACAACCACCTGTTGAGAATCCTATTCCTTTCCGCCTTGTTGACCCCTCTTCTACTGGTACAATCCCTCCCACCACCAATTCCCCTCCTGAAGAACCTGCGCATGTCAACACCATACACATTCGAACTCATCGTCAAAATTCTCAAGACCACCCTCCTAATCGGAATGAGTCGAAGCCTAATTATTCTAAATTAGCGCACAGTGTGGCAATGCGCTTCAAAGATAAGTCCTCTAAATTTTCTGGAGCAATTGGTGAATCTTGGGAAGAATTCTTTAGGGAATACAAATTAGCCCTGGCTGACTACGATGTTCCCTCGGACAGGCAAATTTCCTTTATGCACCATATCCTTCGTGACAAGGCTAAGAGATTCTTCTTGGAAAAGATATTCGATCGTGTTGATTCACTCGATATGGCAAATGATCTCATGGAAAACCAATACAATTCTACTGCACGAAAGAAACGAATTGAAAACCAATTGAACGCCATGCGTTTTGAAAGTTACGAGAAAAACGAAGGCAGCAGTACCAAGGCTTTGGAAACACTTGAAGCTGACATTTCTAAACTTGCACCACAAGGTCCTGCTCATTGTCAGTCTGAAGCCTGTCGTATTGGATTTCTCCATAAGGCCGTTGTCGGCAACACTTGGGCCACACTCCCCATTGCACGTTTGGACACTGAACAGCTTAACTTCCAAGAATTCTACACCCAATTGGAATGTCCCATCCAACGTGAGAATGAAGAGAAGATAGCTCGAAAAGAAACCAACCCATTTGGTTCCTCATCCAAGTCCAAATTGTTCGACACAAATTACAATTCTGGCCCTCCCGCTCGTTACGGTCGATACAAGCATAATCGAAAGAACTATCGAAACAACTATCGCTTCCGCAAGAATGTAATTTGCTTTGGATGTGGTGAAGAAGGTCACGTAATCAGAAATTGTAAGAACCCCCAGGATCTCGCCACAGTCGCCTCCCGTAAGGTACAACATCTTCAACGTTCTGGTAAATTCAACTCACAGAACAAAGCCCTCAAACACGTACTGTACGAGCTTTGCCGCCAAACCCAGGATGGTAGTGAGGATGAATCAGATTTTGAAGACCCGAACACATTCTTCGAAACAAAAGATGTGCCCGATGATGCCTTACAGGCTAATGACGAAGGAGATTCTGACTCCGACGAAATCATTGACGAACAGCCCGATCCTTTCAAGACTTGCTACACGCAATTTGACATCGACAACTCCACCTCACCTTTGGACTTTTGGCCAAACTCGCAAAGACGCACTGAAACGCAAACTTCACAGTGTTCCAAAAGGTACAGCACATAAACCTCGAAGATATTTGAAACGCAAATTTACGTGCTTTTTGGTATCAAAGGACGAGTTGGAATTCTCTTGTAATGAGGAATTTAATGGTGGATGTCTCGATATTGGCGCACAACGCTCTGTCATTGGTCATAAGCAAGCTAAAGCATATTGCACCAAGTACGGTATCGAAATGAAGAAACGCAAAAGCAACATTCTGTTCCGTTTGGGAGACAACATTTTCAACAGCATTGCCCAGATCCCCATCCGAATTTTCGCACCGCAAGGACGCATCATAAAGCTAACGGTCGACGTTATTGATTGTGATATCCCATTTCTACTTGGCCTAGACTTCCTTGATCGAGAAAAGATCTTCGTCAATAATGTCGACAACCTGTTGGTGTGCAAGAATGGATGGGAAATGCCTTTGACACGTAAATTAGGACACATTTATCTCGAGATGAATGAATTCCAAACGTTATTCAGCAAAAATGAATTACGTCGTTTGCATCTTCACTTTTATCATCCATCAGTGGAAAAGCTCTTCAATCTCCTCAAACGAGCTAAACCAGAAGAAGCAAACAAAGAGACAAGAGAACTACTTACTTCCATTAGCAAAGCTTGTCAGACGTGTCAACGTTTCACTCCAAAACCACAGCGCTTTCGTGTTTCATTTCCACATGGTGTAATCTTCAACCAGGACCTAGCTATAGACTTATTTACAATTAATAAGAAGGCCGTGTTACATGTAGTTGATATTCACACACACTTCGGTGCCGCTCGATTCCTCGAAGGACAATCACTGGATGATATCTGGAATACTTTTCTCAACTGTTGGGCTCAGGTTTACACTGGATACCCGGACTCGATCCGTTGTGATCAAGGATCTGTTTTCACTTCCCCGAAGTGGAAAGACAAACTGGATGAATTTGGAATTGACTTTCGCCTTTCTGGCGTGGAAACCCATAACTCAATTGGTGCCGGTGAACGTTATCACGCACCCCTACGTCGTATCCTTACCAAAATAAATACGATGCAGATATTGACAACGATGATCTCATTCTCGCTACAGCTGTCAAAGCTATGAACGATACCATGAACCCTGAAGGCCTCGTCCCATCCCTTCTCGTATTTGGAGTTCTCCCCCGTTTTCCAGGCATTCACACTCAACTGCCAGACCAGGAAGAGCGCATGCAAGCTCTGTTAACCGCTCGTCCAGAAATGGAAATCATTTCAAATGAACTACGTTTGAAAACTGCCCTGGACTCACGTCTACCAGAAGCAGTTCACCATGACTACACTCCAGGTGACATGGTATTCATCTTTCGAGAAAACGTTTCCCCAAACTGGACAGGACCCTTCAAAGTCACCCGTATTGAAGGCAAGCAGATTTTCGTTCAGAAAGGGAATGGCGAAGTACAGCATAGCGTTCATCAAGCTAAGCCACACGTAAACGAAAACTCTAATGACCAATTAGAGAAGACCAAATCAGTGCCGAATAACATGGAGCATTTACTCAATTATTGCTTCTCTCAATTCAACACATTTATAACCGAAGTTCTGAAACCAAACGACCCCCGTAAAGACTATCCTGGATTCTTGAAAGCCAAGAAAAAGGAAACTGAAGGATTAGTGAAACCAGGAACTTGGAAAGAAATTAGTAATTCTGAAGTACCAACCGACGCCAATATCATTGGATCCCGATTCGTTTATTCAATTAAGAATCCTGGTACCCCTGATGAACTATTCACAGCCCGACGCGTAGCACAAGGTTTTTCTGACAAGGATCAGAATTATTTAGTACATAATGCCACCACAGTAAGGCATAGTACGGTTCGCCTTATCCTATCGATCGCAGCGATTTTCGGTTGGAAGGTATGGAGCCATGACGTCACTCAGGCGTACATACAAAGCAGTCAGAACCTAGCAAGAGAAGTGTACTTGAAACCTCCTAAGGAAATGAATTTATCCGAAGGAACTATGCTTCAATTAATTAAACCTCTCTACGGTTTACCAGACGCTAGTGATTACTGGAATGTAACCATCATGGATCACATCCGTAACGATCTCCAAATGAACCCAATGAAAGGAGACATTTCCGCGTTTTACAAACGCAAACAAGACGCCTTAATTGGACTACTTGGATCCTACGTCGACGATTCAATCATCACTGGGGACAGAGAATTTCTCCACATTGGTGAGAAAACATTGGAACGTTTTGAATCCCGGGAAAGGGAAATGGATAGTTTCAAGTTCGCTGGAACGCAAGTGGAAACTGGAAATGGAAGTTATGTAATTCACCAGAAGGACTTTTTGAACAGCCTACTCCCGCTCAATGCCTCAGGAAGCTACACAGAGTTTCGTTCCAAGAGAGCACAATTAGCTTGGCTCGTTTATTCCTACCCACACATTTCCTTTTATGTGAACAAATGTGCACAACTTAATGCAGAAAAGTTTACCATAAAAGATGGGAAAAAAATGAACAAAATGATAAAGCAGATTAAGAACGCTGATCCGCTTTGCATGAAGTTCGTAAAACTGGATTTTGAATCACTACACATTAGTATATATAGTGACTATTCGTTTGCTAATAATGATGATCTCAAATCCCAACTGGGATGTATTATCTTACTGGCCGATAAGTACAACAATTGCAATATCGTTAAGTTCAAAAGCTACAAGAGTCGCCGTGTTGTGTGATCAGTATTAGGAGATGAGGTGTATGCATTTGCAGATGCATTTGACAGTGGTTTTACTTTGAAAAATGATTTAGCACGTATACCTGGAAGGGATATACCGATCAAAATGTTTACGGATTCAATGAGTCTTTTCCATGTCATAACCAAGTCATCTGAGACTGCTGAAAAGCGTTTGCTCATTGACATAAGCTCAGTAAGAGAATCCTATGACCGCCATGAAATTTCAAACGTTGGTTTTCTTCGCTCGGAATATAATCCGTCAGATATATTCACTAAGTTAACTAAGGATAATGTTTTTGAAAACATATTACTTTGCAACAAAGTTGAGCATCCGACGGAGCAGTGGATTGTTAGAGATTAGAACATTTAATGATGTATGGTTTACAATATAATTTTGTTTAGAAAGAGAGCAAATGTAGCCATATTAGGCGCCAGCCCAACTGTGTGGATGGCACCTTGCAAGAGATTACCGCAACGGGAATCACAGACGTAGGCAGACTGTCTTTGTCTTCCTAACAGTAGTCGTAGAGTAGTATAAAAGTAAAGACAGAGAGGCAACTTTCTTCTGACGAGCACACACACACACTCAGTCATCATCAACATCAAGTTTCATTTATTCAACAGTTCAATTGCGCATCTTGCGCCACAGTGCCGTCGGTGGCGCGGGTTGCGCGCGAGAGTGTTGGTCGGTCATTTTTTGAAGTTCAAGCTTTTGCAAGCTGATTCGCGAATGTCGCTCCACAAAGAGCTTGTGTCACGTAACGGGCCAAGACCGCGTAGGACTTTCGTCTACTACGAGGCAAGTATGGCTTATGTTACGTGGTTACCTCTTTACTAGTGTAGGAGGGGTAGAAGGTGAGAGGCCTACTTGTAGGCATGAAACTCTGACGACCTTTCATGTACGCGACCTCTGACGGTCACTGGCCGTGACTGATAGTTCATCAGTATTTGCTGTTGTGCGAAACACGTGCGTTCCAGCTTCGTGGCGCCCGTGGTCCACACGTTCCTGTTCGCACCCGCGCCGCCAATGTTGCCCGCCAATTCACACTCATTGACCCACTGTCAACTCTTGTGTGCATGTGGCACAAGCTGTGTACCAAATCGCTGCTTGCCCTTGGCGTCACCGCCGCCATCAGCAGCACAACAATCAATCATCTTTCCATCAGCGACCCGTTTTCCGTGTCGACCCATCGTTGTTGATGGCCATCTCGTTTCTCCACGGTTTTATATGCAAGCTGCCAAATGCGAACGCATCTCACGAAAGCATCGTGTCGGGTACACGCGTACCTCGTGAGCAGCACAAATGTTCATGAAATCCTCACAATTGCGTGTGCTGTCTTGTCCTGGATGGTTCCTTCGCGCCAATGGTTCACCGGATGCGGCTGGCGCGTCTTGCCGCCATTCATGACTTACGTTGAGTGCTCGACCGCAGTGGGCGGGTACGAGCTACGCGCGGCAGTATGTACACTGGCGTTCAAGCACAGCACGCCGTTTGTCGCACACTACGCGTGGTGGGTGAAGATGGGCGTTCGCTCTTGGACACCACTTGTTCGTGTTGCTGGCGTGCGCGTCGACGTGCAAAACCTAGATAGAGGTTCTGCCACGATGGGACCCACCGTCGCGGGGCAACACGCGCTACGTCCGCAGGACCCGTTCGCGCAGTCAGTGAATATTCATCACGGGATGCAACGGCTGCATGGGCTGTTGGCCACGCGCCGCGGGCGCGCGCGTCATGGAGTTGCGATTTGTGCATTGCGTCCAGTGCATTGGCGAACCACCAACAGGGCGGTGGCTACGCGGACGAGTCGCATTTTGTCCATTTTGTGAGGGTGGCGCGAATACACCCATTTCCCTGGAGCAGTCCTCTTAAGAGCCGGTCCGGCCCTGAAGCGTGGCGTTGCGTGGTGCTCATTTGCGCTTTCCTTTCCACGTGGAGGACTCCAGGCCGGGCAACATTATTGTAACACAGAAGACAGCCTTCAAGCCCAAGTCACGCCTGATCAACGCGCTTGGCTTGTAGCTGACGTGTTACGAGACAGTCACAGATAGTATGTAGCTTGTAGCATAGTCGTAGACGTATCTAGGTTGCTACAAGATTGCTATAAAGCTAGCATCAACCGGCCTTCCCCTCCATCTGGAGAAGGCCAGACTTCATCGAACCATCTATTCCTTACAATTATAACCTTATCATATTATGATAATCCTGTGCCGGCACCAAGAAGGATGTGGTTCGCCACTGTTAATCGCGGCTAGCTCATCCCGTCACCGTTCCGCCGCCAAGTACAATACCGAAGGTAAATACACCAACTTGCAAAGACACCCGCCTTGCTGCGCGCTTCCACGTACGGAGCCACCGATATCCGCCATTCCACGCCACCATCTTACGGTAGGAACCTTCCATCAAAGCGAGGGACCTTTGTCATCTAGGAGCACTCCCGCTTCTGCGGCGTCATCTTCTCTGTGCCGCGATGCGCACCAACCATTGGTTGCAGTTAAAACTCGCACACATATTACTTATTAAATGCGGCGTCACGTAGACGCAAAAAGCCAGCGAGAGCTGTATGACGCACAAACATGCGTTTTATTGCGTATCTAGTGACGATATCGGGGCACGAGAAAGCAAAATAAGGGCCCGAGTCGAAGACGAGGGACCAATTTTTATGTAGAGCGTAAGCAGCGTGCAGTTGGAATCGACGTGACAAGCACGTGACATGTGTAGGAAAAAAGTAAAGTTCAGAAACGAGCTTCGATCGGCACGTTTCGATAACTTCACTCGATATGAGTGATCTTATAGATCGGCTTCCCTACCAACGACAGCGCGAGCGGGCTGCTACCTGCACGGTGGAACAGGAGAGACGTTGTAGTGGATGGAACCATCCACTCAGGACAGCACAGCCACCCAAGATGGTGCCACCCACGTTTGGGTGGCACATCCGTTTTAGGTAGTAGTCTAGAGTAGTCTTGTTCCCGATTGGGAACAGCTGTGGTGCTTACTTAAGACACCACAACCGCTGCCTCCTTAGTAAACGAGGGCATCGAACCTCAGCACTTTCACCACCAAACTTGCGCAATTGCAACCAAGCGCACAGTGATCACTGCCGATACTGGTTGTATCGCGTTTTTCAATCATCTGTTCGATCACCAACAATGGCGTCCGCTTCGACGCCTTCCGCTCAGTCTGGAGAGGACAGTGACTACGTTCTCCAGCAACCGTCTTCAGTAGCATTCTCTGTCGCTCACCCAAAACTTACGAACACCAACCCCAAAGCCATTCGGGTTTTTCTAAGTCAATACGATCAGTACTCAAACGAGGTTACCGCAAGAGCGCTACAGCTTTCCGTCGTTAATTCGACCACAACCGAACCCGTACGTCCCGTCAGCATCAGCTTCTGTGTTGACTCCGAATGGCTACAGTCATGCATCGATTTGGAATACATTCCGGGTGTCAAGGAGTCCACTGACCTTACCGACACCAAATTGAGATCCTATTTGGAATCCGAGGCCGAGGAGGAGAAAGACACAGTGACAGTGACGGAAATTGATGCAATCGTCAAGCGTGAACTTGTAATGGACATGTCCGACAGCTCCTCGCGATCAAGGATGAAGAGCATGTTTGCTTCTTACGTTTCCTTGTTGCGTAGAAACGGACTCACTTGGGTCATGAAAGACCATCCCAAGCTAGCTGTGAAGCACGTCATTGCTGCTGTGCGGCCTAGACCATTGCAGCAGCGCCTTGAAACGGATCTGGAACTTGTGTACGCTCCTCTGAAGAAGGACTTCAAAGGTTTTATGAAGCACGCAATGACTGTCGCAGAGGCCTTTCAGATCATAGACAATGGACCACCGTCAAGGATAAGAACCTCCAGGGGTCGTAAGGGACACCCTGAAACATTGGCATCTGGTAGAGACGGTAGTACCAAGTCCGTTTCCTCCGCAGAATCACAACGGAGCAATCAGAGAAGCAAAAGTCCCCCACCATTTTGCCCCCATCCCCCGTGTAGAGCCGGGGCTGAGCGACACTGGATTGACGATTGTCAAAAAGCCACTGACGCAGAGAAGCATGTTTTGAAGGCCAACCTTTCGACCAGAAAGGCTGTAGACGGCCCTGCAAGAAACACCAGATCTCAAAAGTCTAAGTCCTCTCAAGGAACCGTGGGCCGTGTAAAGCCCGCTCATTCCCAAAGTGATGCAGGCTGCTCCATCACCATATCAGATGGAATGACTTCAATCGACACTACAGGTCGATGTGATGATGGCAGCGATGACAGCATAGTGTCACCAACTCTCGCTGAATCAGCCGCGCTACGGGGAATTGGGAAGATTACCGCTATTCAGAAGGTCTCGATGGCAGTTGCGCTCCGGAAGAGAGACAAACCAGAGCCAGAAAGTTTCTTCTTTTCACGAACATGGACTGTACCGCGTACCATCCTACACTTGGCATCGGGAAACCTAGCTCTAATGAACATTTCCTTCTTAGTTGCCGACGACGAACTGGCTTGCGAGAACCTGCTGATTGGTAGACCTGTACTGCAGCATCTGCGTGTAGACACCAACACGTTGCTCGACAACAACAGATTTGCTCTGAACGGGGCGGACTGCTCCGAAGTAGGGAACCCTACATCTGTTTCAGCAGGCGGGTACGTCAGCCGCCTTATGACTGAACGTTCCAGTTCTTCGGACAGTGCCCCTACACCAGAGGCACCTCCACCAGGGACTGACCGCCCGCGGGTCAATTATTATGCAGCTCGACGGATCGAAGATCCATTCCCCGATCCAGCCCTTTTGGATCCCCTTGATAGCGATCAGCATGAGACCATTTCCAAGGCAGTGGACGTTATGGTGCAAGCCGCGGTGGACAATGGACTAGAGGAACCCGAAGCAAAGCAACTTCAAGAAATGGTACAAGAACACATGAACATATTTCGGACCTCGCTCTCTTCAGGACCACCGGCCCAAGTCAAACCGTTGAAAATCACTCTCACCCCAGACGCCAAACCCATCCGCGTCCGCTTGCGTAAGTACTCGCAAGACCAACGTCATTTTCTCGACAAGTTTGTCGATGATCTTGTGCGAGCCGGAATGGTGTACCCGAACCCTTCCTCTCCATGGGCGTCCGCACCACTGATCGTTCCCAAACCAGGACCGGCACGCTTTCGTTTCACTGTTGATCTGCGTCCCATCAACAAGTACACAGTAAGACACCAGTTTCCTATGCCTAACATTGAGCAGGAATTATTGAAGCTCGCCGGATCCAAGTTCTTCGCTTCTTTCGATCTGTCGCACGGGTATTGGCAATTCCCACTGGCTAAGGAGTCCCAGGAACTTCAATCGTTCATCACGCCGGACGGCGTCTTCACTCCAACCAGAGTTCTGCATGGTACCACAAATGCAACGACTCATCTACAATCAGTCCTAGCCGAATTGTTTCCCAAGGAACTACTGCAGCAGCTTCTTTATTGGCTGGACGACCTTCTCCTTCACAACTCAACAGTAGAAGGACTGCTGGAAGGTATTCAAAAGCTTTTCGACACCTGTGCACGGTTCTCCATTCGATTGCACCCAGGCAAAAGCATCCTGTTTGCCAAATCAATCAAGTGGTGTGGTCGGATTGTGTCAGCCAAAGGCGTACGTCACGATCCTAGACAATTGGACGGTCTTCTGTCAATGGAACCCCCAACCACCGGAGCGCATTTACAACAATTTCTGTGTGCCATGCAATGGGTTAAGACAGGTATTCCCGACTTCACAAACCTTGTCGAGCCCCTACACCTGCTGCTGGAACGTGTGTATGAGCACGCCGGTAAGCGAACAAAACGGGCAGTCAGTTCCGTTTCCTTGGATGATTTGGGATGGGGTCCGGAGGAAGCACGTGTCTTTGAGAAGTGCAAGAAAGCCCTTGCCAGCTTGGTCACCTTGGCCTACCGCGACGAAGAGCAGCGTCTCTGCATTTACACCGACGCATCAGACACCTCTTGGTCTGGCATAGTCATTCAGGTCCCTCCAGAAGACCTATCGCTTCCACACGCAGAACAGAGACACACTCCACTTGCATTCTGCTCTGGTCGTTTCAACGCTACTCAACTTGGTTGGTCCGCTCTAGAAAAAGAGGTTTTTGCCATCATGGCTACGGTAGAGCGAATGCATTGGCTTGCTGCCACCGCCGCGGGTTTTGACCTCTTCACAGACCACAACAATCTTGTGTTCCTCTTCGACCCGCTTTCCCTCATCCCAGATCTCAGCCAATCCTCCACTCGCAAGGTCCTTCGCTGGGCAGTGCGCCTAAGTGCGTACGCATATATCTGCTTCCACATCAGCGGATTCGATAATGTGTGGACTGATATGCTAACGCGTTGGTCAGCCCCAAAAGTTGTAAGAAGACTGATCAAAGTTCCGACACTTCCCACGGCAAATGCAGAGGATTTTTGCTGGCCCTCCCCAGAAGAAATAGTCATGGAACAGAACCGACACGCCGCAAGCCGCCCAACGAATCTACGGTCGGTCGATGGGATTTGGAAAACATCCACCGAGGCCATCTGGATTCCAAAACAGTGTGAAGACCTCCAACTGCGCCTTTGCATTATCGCGCACACTGGACCTGCCGGTCATCGCGGTAGGAACTCAACCTCAAGCACTCTGAGCAAGCATTACCATTGGAGCACAGTAGCAAACGACATTCACAGTTTTGTGGATGCTTGCATTCATTGTATCTTGACAACGGGAGGAGAGAAGATACCGAGACCATTTGGCCCCGCACTCCATGGAACAAGACCCAATGATCTCCTACAGTTCGACTACATTGAAATTGGACCTAGCATTGTCGGTTCCAAGTATGTACTCATGCTACGAGATGACCACTCCGACTACAAGTGGTTTTTCCCTACTCCTGACACAACTGCCGACAATGCAGCACTTTCTATCGTCGATTGGTGCGCAGCTTTCAATGTACCGCAAGGGCTGATGTCTGATGGACCAACGCACTTCAAAAATCAGACTGTGGGAAAGCTCACGAAGTTCCTCCGCGTCCCACATCATTTTACTCTTCCGTACACTCCATGGAGTAACGGCGCAGTGGAAAGGCTTGGAAAGGAGCTCATCAGAACTTTTCGCGCCTTAGTTTCAGAGTATCAGATGGATTTCAAGGAATGGCCAGATCTTCTTCCACTCATACAGAGTGTTCTAAACAACGCCGCATCGCCGCACCGAAAGAACATTGCCCCAATCACCGCGTTTCTGGGAATGGAACCCACGCCGCCGATCTCCACTTTCTTTCGCACAACCACAGCGAAACCAGTTTCGGTGGTAGAAGCACAGCTTGAGCGCTCGGTCAACATGGAAGCTTTGCAACATTTCATGGAAGAGCTGCACCCTCTTGTGCACAACACGCTGCAGCGTAACAGAAAGTCTTCAAGAGAAAGAGCTTCAAGGGGCAAGCTGCCTAACTTTGGAAAAGGAGACTTTGTTCTCGTTGCAAGGGAAGACTTTACTGCCGGGGAGAAACTAGCCCTACGCTGGAGAGGACCACGGCGCATTGTTCAGGCTCTCTCTGATTATGTGTATCAAGTTGAGGACCTTCGTAACGGATCAATACAAGACATTCATGGCTCTCGGTTGAAGTTCTATCATGACGCCTCGCTGGACACTGAGGCTGTAATGGCTCACGTCTTGTGCTCTGAAACTGGCATGCCAGTTGCACGCTTGCTTAGACTGGTAGAAGACAAAGACGAAGTTCTGGTTCATGTCCGTTGGAAAGGCCTGGACAAGTCTGAAGACACTCTGGAGCCGGTAAGGCAAATCTACAAAGATGTTCCTGCATTGCTCATGAAACTACTTCGACGCAAGAACACTCCTTCGCATCTAGCTCAAAAGGCCAAACAGGCACTTGGTCTTTGAAGAAGGGGAGTGTAGTGGATGGAACCATCCACTCAGGACAGCACAGCCACCCAAGATGGTGCCACCCACGTTTGGGTGGCACATCCGTTTTAGGTAGTAGTCTAGAGTAGTCTTGTTCCCGATTGGGAACAGCTGTGGTGCTTACTTAAGACACCACAACCGCTGCCTCCTTAGTAAACGAGGGCATCGAACCTCAGCACTTTCACCACCAAACTTGCGCAATTGCAACCAAGCGCACAGACGTGTATGGCGTTCCACACAAAAGCGTCATTCCGTACTGCCGCATAAACACTATGTTTGCCAGGCCGTGATGGACGTAGCAGCCCGAAACGGCTCACATCATCTTTCCATATTATAACGCATATTGTAAGTGGTACTTAAATGTAAATGTTCGTGGCTTAAGAATATGCCTTACATCATATCTTTAGAAAAAGAAACATACATTTTCGGCTGTTCTAGATATGCAATGTTTGTAGCAGGCGCTTTTAGACTTGTGCTCCTAAGCGAGATTGAGAAAAGGAATTACTTCTTCGTTTTGTATCCAAACTGGTTATTCGCGTTTGCGGATTTTTGAACCACATGGAAACCGTTTGCACTCTGTGTGCAACTCCCAAAGAACGTTACCAATACACTTGTCCATTCCAAGAGCATGCAGAACGGCAGCGAAATTATCAATGCCAACGCCCAGAATGGCCTTTGCCACCACTTGGTACGGTGCTCCGCCAAGTTACACATCAGACCGGATATGTACAAAAACGTCGTCGCTGCCATAACAAAATTTGCCATCATACCAATCTCCGTCGCAATTGGGAGAGAATGGACCCACATTCTATAAAGGTACACCATATGAATAGGGAAGACAAGGGGCATCATTAACCACGTCAACGTGTAGAATCCTAGAATCGCACGGTACTTGAGATCCACAGGGCAAAGCGTGATAACCTTGCAAAGTCCGTAAAGCCAGCATCTTCTCTGTTTAATGAAGTCCATTACACTCTGTGTAGACTGCTCCTCCAAGAAGCCATCAATCCAACCAGTACGGTACCCTTTCTTCATGGCCAGTAACACCCACCATGCATCCTCAGTAATGCTTCCGGCAGGTCCAAGATCAAATCCAATCGCAGCCTCCTTATCGTGTCTGCACACAATGAACGATCCGTGCAACCCAAACAACGCGAGGCCCAAACGATACTGCAAATAAAAATGGCCTAAATCATCGCCTGTGCGTTTCATATCGGCAAGCGTCAAATATGGGTGTTTTTCCAACGCACGATGATACGTGAGGCAGCCCTGTCCGATACGCGCGAGATCGTTAGTACGTTCGCACGTGTCTACAAAGTGCGCAATGCCCTTGATACCGCTGGAAGTGGGCTGCGTCTCCTCGTCCAGATGAACCACCCACGTGTTGGGCGGCACGAGCGAATACTCACATGCGTAGTTGAGCGCTCGCGCTTTGAACTTGCTTCCCCTGGGCGTTTCATATGTGACAGGAATCTTGAGGCCTAAGACGTCAGGTTCAAATGGCACTTCGAATGCATCGGCTTCGGTGACGACCTCTATGAGATACGGGAACATGGGATTACGACTCATTTCATACTGACAGCGACGAATAGTCTCCATAAGAACCTCGCGGTTTGTTCCACGCGACACAATGCGAAACACTACATTGTGAGATATTTTCCGGATGTCATCCAGGCGTGTGTTATACCTAAACAAAAAGTTGCCACATACGGAGACCAGGGCGACGGGAGTGGTTATGAACATGAGACCAAAGTACGGGGTGACGATCCGCATGCCACTTTCTTCCGAAATGCTGTTTGGCGGCCAGATGTAGTTCTGAAGGTAGTAGAGTCCGACCATATAGCCGCCGATCCATAGCAAGACGAGCAAACGCTGCAAGGTTAGCGGTCCTAGAAAGGAGATATCTCGAAAGCGCTCTGGGGTGTGCGAGGGAGGAGGAAGATAAAAGGGCGGACATGTGACGGCTTTTTCTAGGTCTGCATAGGACGAGCTGTGTTCAGAATCGGAGCAGGTAGAGAAGGAATTCTCATGGTTTGCGGTGGTGTCCATGGGCGGCAGCTTCTGAAAAGGGTAAGAGTGCTCTTTCATGACAAATGCAAGGGCAAGCGCTGTGCGAGGATGGCGACGCTGCGGGAGGGTGTAGCACGGATTCGGGGCTGGCAAAAAGCGGCGAATACAGATCTGTCTGTCAAGCACGTGCAATATATATGGTTGCTTTCGGGGTAAATCGAGAAGTATCGTCGAGCTGGGAGATGAAAACTGTACTTGAAGGGGTATATATAGTGGCTTGACTCAGAAACGTCGGGAAGGGCAGAAGCGCCAAACGTTCTTTTATCACACAGATCGAGTGACGATATCGCAACGCTCCGCTCGAAAAGCAATTCTGAAATTTGTTTGGTCTAAAAGATTTCACGAGCTTGTCACGCCGTATTCAATTGCGCATTTCTCAAGATTGGAGCTGTGTGATGAGCCCGTTATGTTGTGTAGCACGTGAGGAGGTCTTGACTCTCGACAGAAAAATTGGTCCCTCATCTTCGACGTGGACCCTGATTGTTCTTTCTCGTGCCCCGATAATATCCTTACTGGATATTCAACGTATCTCTTACTTTCATACAGTACTTTGCTGCATGGAACTTGTGGACCATGCGCACGTTCCAGATACTGGCTGCAGATAATCGAGTTATGAACACCGCCCCTCGCAACTTCGCAACAACTAAAGTACAAGGGCGTAATAACTACACCCAGTGACCGCATAGATGTGGCTGAAAATTTAGTGTTTTATCTTCTTGCATGTAACGTGGCCCTGTGGGCCACATTTACGGGATACCACATGTGGTGGTGACAAAAGATGGATCATAAATCAGAGAGATTTATCATGAACATACAATAGACAACCCATTTGCACATTTTATTTCAGACAAGTAAAGCTTCTTGCGGCGAGCGAATGCGAATACCGAGCGGTCCTTGTTGATTTCGCTGCTTCAAGTGAAATATCAAATCGGACCTTTTAATGAGGATCTTCTGCACTGCAGATCACGCTCACGTCCCGGCGCCTCCCGCTGTGCACTCTCACCCTTCGTGGTACAATTCTCTTTTATCGCCAAGTGAAAGGAAGCGTGAACGGCGCATCACGATAGAGTTGCACGACTACTTTGCACTCATTGCAACAAAGAGTGCGTAGAAAATGTTAGTCGCCGACAGACCGAAAACTATTACAACTTTACCACTTGGAAAAGAACTCAAAGCCCAAGATTTTAACGTGTGGTGACGAACACAATCATAAACTTTCGGGTGAGCCGCAGGTGAGGGACCACGAGTGCCGTCGAGACGTCACGCCATAAATATCGCGCGCAGTTGCAGAGCACCGAGCAAGAGCGCCGGAGTTGCTCATTTGTTTTCATACACGCCATTGCACACTCGTTCGTGTCCATGACCTGCCTTCTTGCAGCTCTGCTTCGTCAACTGGACATGCATTTTGCGCTTTGAGCGACATGGCGAAAGGCAAGCGAATAAGGACTGAAAAGACTTGTCCTCCAGCTGCCGTATTGCAAGCAGCGTGACTGTCAGCCAGCGTGGCGCAACGTGTGGGAAGTGTGAGTGACGTAGTCTGGCGGAGGCGGGGGCGGATCATACGCGGGATGACAGCTGCGTTGCGGCGTTGTCGATTGCGGCGGCGCTTCGTCCTGCCATCTGTGTACTGCGCCGCTGGCACGGCGCGGAACATCGGGGCGCAGAGTCGCGCAAGTATGAGTTATGTTTGTGAGAGACGTCTTGTAGGGGGGATGTCGTGGCGGCGAAGACTCGTGACTGCTGTGGCGGGAGATCCGGATCAGCGTGAGGGGGCTAGTAAGGCAGAAGTGATGCACTTTATCGAACTGGACGAGTGTGATAACTTGGCGGTCCATGGATATCACACTGCGGTCCACAATCCGATGAAGCAATACAACGTTTGTGGTTGTACAGTATTCCCATAAACAATTGCACAGCATGGCATTTTCTCTCTAATTTCTCTCCCGCCGCCGTAAACGGCGCATCACCATCCGCCTGGTATGATATGGGCGTAAACTTTAGTACCACTGGTGTGGGCCATTTTCCTTTTTGAAACCTACCAGTGATCTACCGAAGGTACACGTACCTCTACTGCCACTGATGCCTCCCAGTTACCATATATACGTAATCAGCCACTTTGCTGATGGTTTCATAAATTATCATAAATTATGAAACCAATAGACGTTCAAGAATCGACGGCCCATCATGGGCTCTCGTTGTGCGCCATCCATCACTGCCTGGGAGCACGTTCGATGGATATGGTCGACATGAGGTAGATAAGATAGAACGCAAATTGAAACGTTTCCCACGTGCGCACGTGTCTCTGTGGCAGATCTGATTTGGTTTGTCTAATCTCGAAACCACGATCAAAAATTCGCGAGTGCGATGAGTGTTAGACGGAAGCGAGTTGCGGCCGAAACAAACACCGCATACAGATGGGGCGATAGAGGCGGTACTTGCCATTGCCAAGGACAACGCAGTTTTGCGCAGACTCCGCAAGCCTATCCGCATTCCTGGCAAAGATGATGGTGTGGAGCGAACACACGTCCTTTGCGCCGTCTTTGAGGCATGTAATGATTCCTGGTATACAAAAATGTACGACTTTGGAATCAGTGGCGGATTCGAGACCAATCTCCACAGCATTTGCACAGAGTGTGATGGCAGAAAGCACGACGGCTGAAAAAAGATGACGGGAAGAAGGCTTGTGGAGAAGGTTGTAACGATCAAGGTGTGCCGATTCTAACGGCACGGAGTCAGCGTGATACAGAAGCAAACGGCGGCGAAAATGTTTGTTGAAAGTTCAAATACATGAACTGCACGCCCTGTGTCACAAGAGAGCAAAGCGCTAATAGCCCATCTGTTTTCTAATAGGTTATGGGCCCAGCTTTACGCTGTAGACCTTGGGTGCGAGTCCCAGAAGTGACATTTGACAAAGAGATTGTACATGTGTACAGCAGAAGAAGAGTTACAGTGTGAGGGTAACCAGATCAGGTAGATCAGTTCTTCTGTAAGCTTTGTCCTTCGGCTTGGCAGTGAGCACAGGTCGAAGGGGAGTGTTGAAAGTTCAAATACATGAATAGCACGCCCTGTGTCACAAGAGAGCATAGCGCCAATAGCTCATCTGTTTTCCAATAATGTTCAAAGCCAATGTATTATTATATACATGCAGCGAAAGCATATATATAAATTTAGATATCATTCTTTCAAATGTTGGAGTTTTGAAATTGAAAATATTTGCGAGAAAATCCCATCGGCCACCATGTTTGAGATCAGTTAGCCACCTGAAAAAGGCATCTTTTCCGGATGCCTGAAATTTTTTCCCCTTGCAACGTTCCAGTTTTCGGATACATGCTTTTCGATTTGAATCCAAAAATTTTGAAATTCAACTGCAGAAAAATTGGTCATCTGCAGTCCGGATTCTAACCCATTTTGGCCGTAAAATACGTCAAATATGGGACTGTCAGAGTCATTTTCGTCGTGTGAATTATCGCGATGTGGATGATTTGGTGCGGTTTCAAACGCCTGTTGTGTGGCATATGCCGTGTCTGCCAGCAATTCGAGGGCGTTTCCTGCAAACTCAGAGGTGAGTGTCGCCATTTTGTGAACCAGAACGGTCGTGCACAACACTTTCGATGACTTTCTGGTCATCGACACTTCTTTGTGCACGACCGTTTTGGTTCTGCGCAGAGACTGAGTAACTACCTTGGTTTCTCAGTCTCTGCGATTGCTACATGTATATGTGCATTGATACAGTCATACGCGTTTGACTGTGTCAATGCTGCTGAAGCTGAAACACAATTCAAAAGTTTCTTCTACAACTTTTGAATTGTGTATCAGCTTATGTACATTGTCAATCGAGGAGACACGTTACTGTTTCCCCGATTGACTTCATTTTTGCGATGGTGTAATCTTTTTTAATTGGAGGTCTAGTCTCGTCCGCATCCATAGAGCTACCGCCCTGGACGGCCCCGCTTGCGTTCTGTACATCACCTTCCCCGCTCGGAGAAGCAGTAGCCCCGCTCTGATTGACATTGTTCCCTGCCTGGGCAGCATTAGTTCCGCTTGGAGTAGTAGCAGTCCTACCCGACAGGGCTCCTGCTTTGCTTGGACCTCCAGCAAGTGATGCAGCGCTCCCCTCCCTCGCACGAAGGGCCGCACGAAGTCGCTCCAACCAATCGTCGGACGCCACACGCAGGGTGGCCGCCCCGGTCGTTACCCGTTCTAGACCGCCCAGGATTTGTTCCCGTGAGGCATCGTCCTGGCCAAACGCTATGGCAGCGACAGCATCGGTCCGATTGGACATGAAGTCAGCAATGAGGTCATGTACCGTCACCAAGAGGTACATCGCACCGGAGATTTCATCTCTAAGGACACGCAGCAGCTCTGTATAGCCAGGAACCCACCAAGCGGACCCCATTTCCAAAGCTTCAAGGACCGATATCGGAAGCTCTTGTCCAAACTCCTGACATGTTTCCCGTAAGGTCTGCAGGGCCTTCAGTTCCTCCATCGGCTCGGTTTGGACGCCCATTTCGTTCGTCTCCGGCCGGGGAGCGTCCCGAGATGGGGAAGTTTGGTCAGCTACCTGACCGGGCGGAGCAATGTTGGCGATCACAGTATCACCTTCATTACCCGGTGCTGTCGGCTGCATGAATCCGACCGAAAAGGATACCTCCACCCCTGGGAACTCCCAGGAAGGTCGTTCCGATTCAGGAACCAACCGGTGGACTACAGGTACGTCCCCCGGATGTAAAACCGGCATCGGAGGGAAACTGCTCGTCACCGGGTCAAACCACAGGAAGCCGGGAGTAACTGTCCAGTCGGTCATGGCCGATAGGAAAAGCCAACCCTTTGCGATCCGGTCAGTGTACCGCATACTACGCAATATATTCTGAAGCCCCATCTGCATCAGAATGGTGATGAGTCCGCACGGGAGTGGAAATAACCGACCCAGACCGGACGGTTCCCGGGCACCAGGGATCCCACGGTAATAATTGAGGCGAGCATCCGACGACTTTGTGAACACTCTGACACGCTCGGTAATTGCCTGAAGGAATGCCATTAACGTACATACCGCCCACTCCACGTAGGCGATGCGCATAATCCGTTCCGAGATGGTAGTGTCGCTGAGGACATCGTCGGAATAGTAGAACAGTACTGGAGGGGTGATTACGGACAGGCTGCGAGGCGCATCCAAGTCGGACCAATTTGGCGGTACCCTTACGTAGAGCGCTTCCCGGTCGGACACTGGCACGTCAAAGAATTCGACGTTATGCCATCCGAACATGTACTCGCCAAGGCTGGAACGCACTCGAGCCTCGGTAGCGGTATTTTCGCCCCACCGGTGGCGGTCGAGGAAGTACACTTGGTCGTACGGCGGTTGCAGCATAAGCATCGCTAAAGGATTACCGTTCGGATCTGGGAAGTTTGGTTCTGCCAACATGCGTGCAACGAGTGTCCGCATACGGTCTTGATATTCGTACTCTTCCGGGCAGCGGAGAAATGGCATATCGCATCTCCCCACCGTCTCGTTGTCTTTCCTACCGGTGATGCCTTGGAGGTGGCGCCAACGCGCGTGCCATACCTCTCGTCTCGTCCGTTTGGGATTCCGGCCTGACCTCTCCTGAAAAGAGCGAATGGCAGGCACAGCTGCAAACCGACGGGAGTCAAGGTATACATTCAAGTCGGGATTTCGGAGCAACTCCTCGACCGGATACGGCTGTTGCTTTCCTCTAAACAGGTTACCATCACGTAGTTGAGGTCGGCGCGCGCGATGGTCCAGCTCCTGGCCGGGCAACGGCGTCCGAAATATACCTGGAAGCTTCCCTACCAGATTCGCACTCCCGGACGGATTCATCGGCATGACTACGGGGGCGGAAACACCTTGCTGCTGTATTCCCTCTAGTGGTACAAACGCCTGCACGAGAGGTAAGGTCTGTGAACAGGAAGGTACCTGAGGTACCATGTGTCCGGACGGTTGATTTTGCTGCAACCCGCCCAAGGGGGTGAGAAGGTTGCTACCCCCGAACGGCGCCGCTATACCATGGGTACCGAACGGAGTCTGCTTCGGCGCAGGAGGCGGTAGCGAGATCATCGGCGCGACGGTAGGTCCTATGCTCCGGCGTGGGATCGGGATATCGTCAAAAGAACCGGGCGGGCCGGCACATCTCGGATCACGCGTTGTTCCGAACTCAAAGTCCGACGGCTGCAACGTATCGGTTCCCGAACGGATGGGCACTTCAACCACCTCTTCTTCGGGTTCTTCACCGTCACTACCGTAGCCCCTCCCCATTCTTTCCAACGACGTAGTCGCTGGCTCCTGCGCTTGGTTGTCCGAAGCCAGACGTTCCCGATTCCGGTCCAACGGCTTCATTGTTTATAAGGCGACGGCCGGTGGTGCAGAGAAGAGTCACCTGACGCTACTGCTTGTGAGTGAAACAGGAGTGCAAAAGAACTGCCGTAGGTGTGGCCCGATGACCTATCTACCGTAAATCCGTACGGTGGTTTGGCGCGCCCTGGACGTCGCGCACTCTAGGAGGGGCGTCTGTAGTATAGTGAACCGAGCGAACTGTCAGGTAAGAAGGGGGGTATTCGAGGGTACGGTATGGTGTGTGGAATGAAGACGCTAGCTCGTTTTACTTTTCGCTTTGCGAGTTCGATCTCGGTTTCCTTAAATATCTACTGGTCACTGTAATGTTTGACTTTTGCGAAAAATGCAATGCGGCAAAGTGTGTCACTCGAATGTTTGACAGTCCCCGGTTGGCGCATTGCATTTTGAGTTCTGTCGTGGGTGGGGTACAATGTTGAGTTCTTCCCGGATCGTACGAAAGCGGTCGCGGTGAATTGGTTTTGTTAGCATGTCCGCTAGCATTTCCGTCGTTGGGATTCGATTTAGGTTGATGGTGCGTTCAGCCACATGGTGCTGCAGATAGTGGTGACGTAAATCGATGTACTTTCTACGTTTCGTTGGTGCTTGATTTCCCGCTATCAACACAGCGCTGCGGTTGTCGATATAGTGCGGAGTGGGATGTTCCTGCTTCGTTTGTGCGAATTCTAACAGTTTTCGTAACCATTTGGTGTGTTGCGTTGCGTGCGTTGCTGAAATGTATTCGGCTTCTGTTGTGGATAGCGCTACTACAGTTTGCATCTTGGATGACCATGTTATGGGAGTGGTATTGTAGGAATGGATTGTTCCTGTTATGGATTTGTGGTTGCGGACGTTGGCGAAGTCGGCATCGCTGTATGTGGAGAGAGACGGGTATTTTTCTGTGGCTGTTGGCTTGTACAATAGTCCATGGGTTGCCGTGCCGCGAAGGTAACGAAGAATAGCCTTTAGGGCTTGTTGATGGTGCTTTTTTGGTGTCTTCATGTGCTGTGCCAATCGGTTGGTGGCGTATGTGAGATCGGGGCGCGTGCTGTCTGTAATATATCGTATCTCTCCAAGGATTTGGCGGTATCTTTTGGCTTCTTCCGTTGATAGTAGTGGGCTGTCTGGAGTTTGGTCTATATGTTTGAGGCTGTTATATGGTGTTCTGGCTGGGTTACTTTCGTTCATTCCGGTTTGCTTGAGCAGGGCTGCTATCGTGTCCGGTTGAGAGACATGTACGGAGCCGTCCTTGCTATTGTGTATTGTCCAGTTCAGAAATCTTGTTGGGAGTCCGAGTCGTTTGATCTTGTATTTGGACAGGAGATCTTCGTATAGTTTGTCGATGTGTTTGCGTGTTGATGCGAGAACTAAGAAGTCGTCAATTGTGGTGCTGACGAGTGTGAATGTGTTATCATCTTCTACTTTCGTGTAGAGGCAGGGGTCGTGCTCTGATGCTTGGTATCCCATTTGGGTGAGTTTGGTTTTGAGGCCGTGGTTGTAATAATAGGCTGCTGGTGGGGAGCCGTATAGGTTGCCATGAAGAAGGCCATATCGACTGTTGTGTTTGTAGCTTCCGTCAAAGCGTGGCATCTGCGGGACATACACGGGTTTGTCATGCTGGTACTTTTCATGAAGGTATGCCGATTTTATATCGAAGTGTTCTAGTGGGAGTTGTAGGCTGGCGTGGATGGCTATGAGGAGTCGCTGTGTGCTGCGGTCAGCTGTATAAGTTGTTGTATGTCGAGGGTCGTAGTGCAGGCCGGGTTTCATTAAGTCGCCGCGCAGATTGCATCTTGCTTTTCTTTGTTGTACGGTTCCATTTTCTGTTCGTTTGTATCTGTAGTGCATCATGAGTGGTATGATGGACTCTGGTGGTGGTGTGCTCTCGCGTGGCAGCCAGTGGATGCTGTCGTAGCCGTCAAGATTGTCAAGTTCTTCATCGTGAGCTTTCTGCCAGTCTTTGGCATCCGGGTAGGCTCTTGCTTGTGCAAGGTGTTTTGGTGGCGGTGTGTCTATGTTGATGTTGGTTGGCGTGGGTTGTTGGGGTTGTGCTCTTGCCTTGAATGCAGATGCGGTTTGTACTGTGGGGTCGGTTTGTTTGTGATATGGTTTGAAGTCTATGCTTCTGATGTGTTGGTACTGGGTTGTTTTCAGGTTGAAGACGACTATGTGTGTGTGGGATGTGGGGTACATGTACCGTGCTGGATCTGCTCGTGCTTCTATCTTCTTTTTGGGTGCATATATCGGTATGGTACCGAGTTGGCCGAATGTGTAGAGCCGTTGGGTGGGTGGATTTTTTGCGTACCATAGTGAGTATGGCGAGGTGTTGATGGATGAGTGGTACAATAGGTTGTATTTGAATATGGCGTCTCGTGCGGCGTCTTCCCAATGCGTGTCATCTAGTCCGGCGGTATTGAGCATTGCTCTGACTGCATTCATCACTGTCCTATTGAAGCGTTCTGCTATGCTGTTTTCTTGCGGTTGGTGGGGTGTGCGAAGGTGGTGAGTGACGTGATGATTGTGGTAGATCGATTTTATGGCTTTCGACATGTATTCCTTGGCGTTGTCGCTTCTGAAATGTCGGAGTGGGAGTTGCATATTGTGTTGTATGTGTTTGAGTGTTTGTTCTACTCGGGGTGGGATGTCTTTCCTTTGTTTGAGGAAGTGTGCAATAGCAAATCTGGTTGCTGCGCATATGATGATTAGTATGTGGTTGTTTCCGTGTCTGGAGGTTGGGTGGACTGGTCCACATGTGTTGGAGCTGAGGTACTCGCCTGGCCTGTAGTTGTGTGTGGTTCGTTTGTGTGGGGCGGGATGCATCTTGCCGGCGCTGCATGAGCTGCACGAAATGTCGGGCTGTGTGGGAAGATTGGTTGGCATTGTGGGAATGAGTCTGCGTGAGGCCGTAAGTGACAGCTTGGCTGGGTGTGCATGGTTGAGGGTGAGATGCCAGTTGTAAAGTGTTTGGAGGTTGGACTGTCTTTTGTATTTGTGTGTCGGGTTCGTTAAGTGGCGCATCGTTCTTGTCGTGTGTTTCTGTTGGGCGGGTAGTGTGACGGGTGGTGCAGTTGTCCGCGTTTTGTTGGTTGTCTTTCGTTGTGATGTCGTGGGTTTGTTGGCTTTGGTTGTTGTCTTAATCTTGGGAGGTTTGTTTTTGTTTTTACGGGGAAACGTTCTAGCTGTGTGAGCCTTATGGTGTGCTGTCCAGCCTTTGAGTTCATACTGTTGGTTGCGCCAGGGAGCTGTTGCTATAAGGGCTGGTGGGTGGGTTTTGGTGTTGTAGATTGCACCTCTATGGGTCGTGAATGTTACCAATCCGTATCTCGTGGCTAAGTCTTTGACTGACAGTAGGTTGCGGTTGACGTGTTTGTTTGCCACTGCGTATGTGTGTATGGTATTATTATTCTGTCGTAGGCGGAGGTTGAGGGTTCCATGGTGGGAGCACTTTGTGGGGGGGGATGTGGCAGTTTCGGTTAGAATGTTGTTCGTGAGTTGGGTCATGGTGGGTGTCGGGTGGCGTATATGTGATGGATGCGCCCCGCTGTCCAGTAGGAACGTACCATTGACTTCTGAGCTGGCTTCCGATGCGACGTCGGGTTGGGGAGGCGGTGTTGGTGTAGGCTGTGATGGGAGTGGCATGTGTAGTGTATGTGGGTGCGGTGTTTGTAGTGGGTGGTACTGCTGGGGTGTGGGGGGAGGGAGTGCTTGGTACTGATATGGGTTCTGTGGAAGTTGGGCTGGGTGTTGGTAGCTGAATGTTGGGTAGGCCTGGGCGGTATGGGCATAATTGGCTTGGGCTTTTGTGAACTTGGGATGATTTTGGTCGCGACAATCTTGATCGGTGTGGTTGCAGTATACTCCAATTGACGTGTGGTACGTGCACAGTAGGTGAGGGGGAACTTTGGGTTTGTTGTAAGGCATTCCACGTCCGTACGGCCGGCGGTAGTTGGGGCGTGATCGGTACGTGATTGTGCCCCGTTGGGCTGGTTGGTCGAAGTAGTTGTGGCGGTAGTTTGGGGCTGGATTGCCGTAGTCCCCGGTGAATTGTGTGTATCCTGTGGGAGAAGAGGACATTATGGCTGCCGGGTGGTAGAGCGGGTAGAGGTCTTTGAATTTTCTAACGAACGCCTTGATGGTAGCAGGCTTGTTGGCTAGTATGTGGGCTACGATTGGATTGTTGGCTTGATTTCTGCGTATTCCGGTGATGATGAAGTCGACTGTGGTTTCTTCATCACTGATGTTTGGGTATTGTGCTGCTATCATCTTTTGGCGAATTTCGGTGTGTGATTGAATGAACTCGTCAATGTCGCCTTCCGTTTTAATTTGGATGCTTTCGGCTTCGGTTTTGAGGTACTGATGGCCCTCTTTCGTCGATCTGTTGATATGTGCGATGATTTTTGTGACAAGGTCGTGTGGGGTAGGTCTGTCTTGTGGGATGATGAGTAGACCGAGTATGTTTGGTGGCACACTGCTCAATACTGCGGATAACAGTTTGTTCTTCTTCTCGTAGAATGTTTCCAGTGCTGTTGGGTCTACGGGAGGTTCGGGATTGGATTCGAGGTGGTCCATTGCCTTGATCGTAGCAGCATACGTCTGGAGTGCAAGATACCACGGAGCATAATTACTGCGGTCTAGTTCTGGAAGTTTGTGGAGTCTGTCGGAGTTCATGGTGGCTGTAGTGTGTGTTTCTAAAGCTGGTGTGGTGTGTGGTTGTTTTGATATTGTTGCGTCTGTGGCGGTGATTGTGGTGGTGCGAGTGAGCTGGGTTGTGTCTTTTGGTTGATGTTTGTCTGCGGCTGAGAGTAGTGCGTTTTGGTACAGTTCTAGTGCGTATTGGTCGTTTCTGAGTTCACGGCCTAGTTGGCGTGCTTCTCTTGGGGTGGGGTTCGCCGTCCTGGATGGGTTTGGTGAGCGCTTGGGGTGTGGTGGGTCGAGAGCTTTCTGAGCTGGTCAGTGCGTAGGGCCCATAACCTGTGGAATGAAGACGCTAGCTCGTTTTACTTTTCGCTTTGCGAGTTCGATCTCGGTTTCCTTAAATATCTACTGGTCACTGTAATGTTTGACATGGTGAACCGCGCGGGCTGCGGAGGTGCACGGATGTGTGCAGGTGTCCCACGTGTATTGGTTTGGCCGACCGGTAGTTGTAGATTAACACGTAGCATAGTTGTAGGTAGATGGCACCCTACCCCTTTTTCGATATTTTCGTCATGTAGGAAGGTTGCCAATTCGGACTATAGGCACGGAGTTGCTACTTACGCACCTCCGCTCCTTCCGCTCACCCATTCAGTAAAGAGTAAGCACCACCGTCCCAAACTACTAGTTCGCTAAACTAGACTTGCGCAACTATACCGTACGGGATATGTGATAGGTTTCCAAGCCGTTCGCACTCAACGCGCGTATCTCGACCGCGTCTGACGCTCTCAACCGCCCAGTCTACCTACGACCGCCCTGTGCTGCCCCTCGTTACCACGCGTCATTCCTAACCCCGCCATGATCACGGGACTACACGTCTTGCTTACGAACTAACCGCACAAATCGCGCCTCTGCGAAAACCCCCTTTTTGCGCTATTTTACAAACGGTCGCGTGCGCTTTTTCGAAAAAGCCGAAGCAATTTTTAAATTGCATTCAAAAAGATTCATCTCTGAGGAGCTTCATCAACCTGTAGCCTACTAAACGACGTGTTCGTCGTACACGCACTGTGTTGGACAATCAACAGCGTGACGAGCGCGCACGGTAGTAACAACAGCAGTAGTCCGGGTGCGTGCGACTCGCGCTACGCTGGAAGCTTTGTCTCTACGAAGAGAAAACTTCAAACCCAAAATCTGCTGTGTCGTTCCTCCGTTGATGGAGGGACGCCACACAGCGGCTTTTTTATTTGCGGAGATGCGCCAGCACTGGTGACCAGCACCAGGGTGAGCTGTGCAAGTTCTACTGCACATCCATTAGCGTAATATCTATCAACATCTCTATCAAATTCTAGATCTAATATCCAGTATACATAGTGAGAACAGTATATCAGAATCATCTTAAAGATAGATACGTTAGAGTCGACAGGCATGCACTGTAGATTGACACTCCCTCCAATTGCACTTTGCATCTCTGCAATCAGTAATGATCGCGCAACTCGTATGCTGTATGATAAGTTACGAATAATCCATTGCTCAGCATTCATATGAAGACTGCTAGTTCGAATTACATTTTGCAGTGCTGTTTGATGCATTGTCTTCGTTAAGCCTTCTGCAATGTTATGTGAGCTACGCACAAACCCAATATCGGAGATCTGTTTCTCTTTGAATCCTTCCCGTGTTGCCGCAATATCCAGCATCATCCGTTTTTCTGACGTGCGGGACCCTTTCGATATGACATCAAAGAGACATTTGCTGTCCGTAAAAAGTTGGACAGGTATTTGCTTTCCAAGCAGCTCCCCAATCTCAGCGGCAAGTACAGATGAGATGTCAAATAAGTCACTGAAAGCAATGACTTCTCCAGCCATCGCTGATCACGTTATTCGGCGGGACTTATACGACTTGAAATGAATAGGGACAACTGTACCAGTCGAGTCACCAATGAAACAAATATGCCCAAGTTGCGACGACAGATCCTCGTTGTTCGCGAATGACGAATCAGAGAAACCAATAATTCGCAAACTGTCTCTGTCCAATGCATCAATTCGAAGTGATGTCGCCTTACGTCTCACATACTGTACTGCGCGGTTCAGTTGCTTAATGAATCTCTTCTGAGAAGCATAGAACATGTCCTCGGTAACTTGAGCCAGCTGCGATATTTCAAACAAGCAATCAGGACGCGTGTTCGATAGCCAAGCCCATTTCATTCGTACAGACCTGAAGGCGGAGTAGCTACTTGTGTTTTGTAGCCCTTCTAATTGTCTGAGGTAGCCGTGTTGGTCTAGAAGTATTGTGCCATTTTGGTCACGACTTATAGAAAAGCCAGTAAACGTACAAGGAATGTACTGGTTCTCAGCCATTTCGAATCGATTGTTTGTCCTATCACAAAGCTGCTTAAATTCTTTGTCCCCGGCTCGAATGAGATCTTCCACATACCCTCCAGAGAGACCGCGTAGTAGACCTTCCTTCACTAAATTGTATAATGCAGGGTCAGATCAAAGTGGACGCATGCCGAGATCCTTTACGTGGTGATCGGCTAGATTTGCATGCCATAAATCTCCTGACTCGCACAAACCGTAAAGCGGTTTCAGTAATTGTAGGCATTGAGATGGGCCCAGTTCAAATTCAGGTACTGGGTTCTTGATAAATACTTCACGTGTCAATGGTTCAGCGGATTGCAAATAGGCCTGACGAACGTCAGCAGTTCACACCTCAAATCCGTGCATCAGTGCTAACGCAAGTAGCAGTCGGATGGATTGTGGTTGGAGTGTAGTTGCTGAGTGGGCCATCATGTGCTTCATACGATCGCGGTGCCCTCCAATGGCATAGCGTGCTTTGTGCTTGATTAATCCGTCCTCAGTGGATTTAATTGAAAGCACAAAGTGGTCGGGAAGAACATTGGCATCCGGTGGAACTTCTTCACGGAGGATGACTTTGAATGTGCCACGATCAAGAAGGTTCTTGATATCCTGCTTCTTTGCATCAGTCATTGACTTTGAGCCAGATCGGGGGTCATTCTTGTCGATACTTTCTGTGAGATATATGTCTTCGTTGTCATCATTTGAAGCAACGGCACGAAATCCAGTTGCCAAATCCGCAAAGAATGAATGTGTGAGGACTTCTGGGTCGTGATAGTGTTTGACTTGTGCTAATCCAAACGGTTTCGCAGCGCCTATTCGGACATTTTGAACAAATACAAGCTTCTTCTCGTCGTCTACAGCAGAGATTGTGAACGGCCCAAGCCACTCTCCAATTCGATTGTTCACAATCTTCTCTCTCCAGACAAGCACCTTGTCTCCGGCCTGATAAGCTCTATCGGCAGCAGTAGGTACTCTGTGCTTTAGGGCACGGCTGACGCGAAGCTTTGCCATACAGCTCTCCATTGTGAATCTTGTATAGTGACGATGTATCAGTTCCGTAGTGATCCACTAGTGCTGGAGTTTGGCTTAGCACGGTGACTCGGCTGCAGCACGAGAACTTGGCTGCATCACTTCGGGTAGGCTACAACACGGGCTGTGCGCTGCATCGCAGACTACAAGTAGGCTAGTTACAGTAGCGGTAGACGAGAGTCATCTGGCGAGACTTAGACGACCACCAGAGTAAACCGACGTTCACCCATTCTTTCATATCCATCTCTTTCCTAGCGGCATCGGCCACTTTGGCCTTGCTTTGATTTGGCTTTGTGAGATCTTGTGTTCTTTGCAGGTCCATCCGCTGCCTTCTTGGCTGAAAGATGAGCTTTCAGAGCTTCCTTCTCGACAGCGGTGGCCTTCGTACAATCATCAATCCAATGCCGTTCACCTTCACGCTGGCATGATTCGTGCGGACAGAACGGGGGAAGTCGTTTTGGATTTCTGGCTTGCGCGCTTCTGCTCTGTTGAAGAGCTTGGGGGCTGAGGACTCGCTACTCGTGGCAAAACTTACAAAGTTTCCTTTTCGGGGTTTTGAAACTCGCGTTCTAGAGGGTGGACCATTGTCTACGATCTGAAATGCTTCGGACACAGACATTGGGTGTTTCATAAAACCTTTGAAGTCCTTCTTCAGAGGTGAATACACCAGTTCCAGGTCCGTTTCGAGACGTTGTTGCAATGTTCTGGGACGGATAGTAGCTACAATGTGCTTGACTGATAATTTAGGATGGTCATTCATTACCCAAATGAGTCCATTTCCACGCAAAGTAGAAACATACGACGTAAAGAGCCACTTCATTCGCGAGCGAAAGGAGCTGTCAGACATGTCCATCGAAAGTTCACGTTTGATTATAGCATTAATTTCTGTCACCTTCATAGTGTCTTTTTCCTCCTCGGCTTCGGTTTCCAAATACCTACGAAGTTTGGAATTCGTAAGGTCTTTGGACATCTTGACCGTAGGAATTTATTCCAAATCAATACAGGACTGAAGCCGTTCAGAGTCTACACAGAAGCAAATACTGACCGGGCGGACAGGCTCGGTGGTGGTCGAGTCAATGACCGAAAGCTGTAGCGCTCGTTCCATGACTTCCTTCGAATACTGGTCGTACTGACGTAGAAATATCCGAATTGACCTCGGATTGGTGTTGGAGAGTCTTGGGTGGTCCACGGAAAAGGCTACGGACGATGGTTGCTGAGGAAGATATTCCATTTCTTCTCCAGACTGAGCGGTGGGCGTCGAAGCGGACGTCATCGTGGTGATCGAACAAGCGAAACGCGATACAACCAGTATCGGCAGTGATCACTGTGCGCTTGTGTGGTTGCAATGCGCAAAAGGAGTGCTGAGTGTTGAGGTTCGATGCCTCTGATTTTACTGAAGAGGCAGAGATGTGGTGTTTTAAGTACACCACTGCTGATGTTTTCTGCTTCAGAAAACTACTACAGTACACTAGCTAGGTAGGAAATATTGCCACCCGAGCGTGGGTGCAGCAATCCTTGGTGGAGCTATGGGTGCTGAAGTGGATGTCTATATCTACTTCAGTACCGAAGTGGATGCCTTCATCCACTACACTTCCCTCCTTCAAAGGCCAAGCGCAGCTTTTGCTTTTCTAGCCAGATCGGGGGATGTTGTTTTGCGATGAAGCAATTTCTGCAGCAAAACTGGAACGTCGTTGTAGATCTGTTGGAGAGGCTCCAAAGTGTCCTCTGCCTGATCAAGGCCTTTCCATCGAACATGTACCAGTAATCCTTCCTCGCTTTCCACCAACTTAAGTAAACGCCCTACAGGCATACCAGTCTCAGAGGAGAGGACGTGAGACAAAATTGCCTCACTGTTCAAGGATGCGTCCTGATAGAACTTCAATCGAGAGCCATGTATGTCCTTGATCGCTCCATTCCTGAGATCCTCGACTTGATACACGTAGTCCGAAAGTGCCTTTACAACTCGGCGTAGTCCCCTCCAACGTAACGCGAGCTTCTCGCCGGCCGTAAAGTCATCCCTTGCCACCAATACGAAATCTCCCTTTTCGAAATTGGCTAGCTTGCCCTTCGAAGCCCTTTCTCTCGACTTCTGTCTGTTGTTCTGTAGCGCGTTGTGCACTAAAGGTTGCAACTCGGACATCAACTTCTGCAGAGCGTCCATGTTGGTACAGCGCTCTAATCGTGCTGCATGAATGGTAACAGGCTTTGCGGTAGATGCGCGAAGGAAGGTAGAGATGGGTGGAGTAGGTTTGAGACCCATGAATGCGGTGATTAGGGCAGTGTTACTGCGATGAGGCGACGGCGAGTTGTGCAAGATGCTCTGGATGATGGGAATGAGATCGGGCCATTCTTTGAAATCCATTTGGTACTCGGATGTCAACGCTCGAAGTGTTCGTATCAGTTCTTTGCCAAGTCTTTCCACTGCATTGTTGCTCCATGGTGTGTAGGGGAGCGTAAAATGATGCGGGACGCGAAGATACTTCGTAATTTTCCTGATGGTCTCGTTCTTGAAGTGCGTTGGTCCATCCGAGATCAAACCTTGCGGAACATTAAAGGCAGCACACCAGTCTACGATGGAAAGTGCTGCATTGTCCGATATCGTTCCTGACGTAGGAAAGAACCATTTGTAGTCGGAGTGGTCATCACAGAGCATCAGGATGTATTTAGACCCTACATGACTTGGTCCAATTTCAATGTAGTCAAACTGGAGAAGGTCGTTTGGCTGTGACCCATGCAGCGCCGCACCGAATGGCCTTGGAACTTTCTCACCTCCAGTGGTTGAAATGCAGTGAATGCAGGCATCTACGAAATCGTGGATGTCTTTCGACAGTGTTACCCAATGATAGTTCTGCCTCAGCGCACTTAATGTAGTCTGCCTACCACGATGACCGGCGGGGCCAGTGTGTGCAATGATGCAGAGTCTCAGCTGAAGGTCTTCAGAGTTTTCCGGGATCCAAATGGCTCCTGAAGAGGTTTTCCAGATTCCATCAAGACACTGTAGATCTAATGGTCGAATGTTAGAGTGTTGGTCTTGTTCCAGTGCTACTTCTTCTGCAGAAGGCCAGCAGAATTCATCTGCGCTGACGGTTGGAAGGATCGGAATTTGGAATAACCTTCGGACAATTCTGGGTGCTGACCAACGCGTTAACATCTCAGCCCACACATTGTCCAGTCCACTGATGTGGAAGCATGTGTACAAGTATACACTGAGCCGCACAGCCCAACGGAGCACCTTCCTTGTTGAAGATAGACTGAGATCCGGGATGAGAGAGAGAGGGTCGAAAATGAAAACGAGGTTGTTATGGTCTGTGAAGAGGTCGAATCCTGCGGCAGTTGCCGCAAGCCAGTGCATTCTCTCGACTGTAGCCATTATTGCAAAAGCCTCTTTCTCCAGAGTCGACCAAGCCAATTGAGTCGTGTTGAATCTTCCGGAACAAAAGGCAAGCAGGCTGTGCTTTTGCTAGGCGTGAGGGAGATGTAGGTCTTCTTTCGGTACTTGCGTAACGATACCAGACCAAGAAGTATCAGATGCGTCTGTGTAAATGCACAGACGCTGCCGCTCGTCTCGATGAGAAAGAGTAACCAGATTAGCGAGCGCCTTCTTGCACCGATTGAAAACAATATCTTCTTTCTGATCCCATCCCAGATCCTGTAATGATACGTTCCCAACAGCTCGTTTGGTGCGCTTACCAGCTACCGCATATACCCGTTCTAACATTTGGTGTAAGGGCTCAATGAGATTCGTGAAGTTCGGTATGCCAGTTTTGACCCACTGCATGGCGCATACAAACTGTTGCAGATTGGCTCCAGTGGTTGGAGGTTCCATGGAAAGGAGGCCGTCAAGCTGTCGAGGGTCATGGCGTACTCCATCTGCGGATACAATTCGTCCACACCATTTAATGGTTTGAGCAAACAGGATACTCTTGCCTGGATGTAGTCGGATGGACTAACGTGCACAGGTTTCGAACAGCTTTCGAATTCCTTTCAGTAGTTCCTCCACAGTTGGGTTGTGAAGCAGTATGTCGTCCAGCCAATAGAGAATCTGCACGAGGAGCTCCTTAGGGAACACTTCTGCCAAAATGGATTGCAGATGTGTCGTAGCGTTGGTTGTCCCGTGCAGGACTCTGGTTGGTGTGTAGACGCCATCAGGCGCGATGAATGACTGGAGTTCCTGCGAGGCCTTATCCAAAGGAAACTGCCAGTACCCATGAGAGAGGTCAAAGGTGGCGAAGAACTTGGATCCAGCCAGCTTGAGCAGTTCCTGTTCAATATTCGGCATCGGGAACTGATGCTGGACTGTGTACTTGTTGATGGGCCGCAAGTCTACAGTGAATCGGAAACGAGCTGGTCCAGGTTTGGGAACCAGAAGTGGTGCTGATGCCCATGGGGACGATGGATTGGCGTACACCATACCAGCTCTAACAAGATTCCCAACGAACTTGTCAAGAAAATCCCGCTGGTCCTGCGAGTACTTACGCAGGCGGACGCGAACTGGCTTGGCATCAGGTGTGACGGCAATTTTCAGTGGTTTGACTTGTGCTGGTGGTCCTGAAGAAAGCGAGGTTCTGAAGATGTTGATGTGTTCATGTGCCATTTCGTTAAGAAGATTCGCCTTGGTTTTCTCCAGTCCATTTCCAACGGCCACTTGCAACATGTCCTCTACTGCTTTGTGGATGCTCTCATGCTGCTCACTGTCAACTGGGTCAAGAAGAGCTGGGTCCGGGAATGGGTCTTCAACCCGTCGTTGGGCATAGTAGTTCACCCTTGGACGGTCAGGCACAACTGTAGTTGAATCGGATACTGTACTAGAGCAGTTGAGACGTGCGATCATGAGACGACTGACGTACCCACCCGTTGAAGTGGATGTGGGGTTGCCCACTTGGGAGCAGTCCGCCCCATTCAAGGCGAAGCGGTTCCTGTCCAACAGGGTGTGAGTGTCAACACGCAGATGTTGCAGTACGGGTCTGCCGATTAGTAGATTCTCACAAGCAAGGTCATTTTCAGCGACCAAAAAGGAGATCTTCATGAGTGCCAAGTTTCCAGATGCCAGGTGTAGAATGGTGCGTGGTATTGTCCATGTGCGTGAGAAAGAAAAACTCTCTGCTTCTGCCTGATTATCCTTCCTGAGTGCCACAGCCAAAGTGACCTTCTTGATTGCGGAAATCTTCCCGATGCCTTGCAAAGCAGCTGACTCTGCGAGTGTAGATGACACAATACTGTCGTCGCTGCCATCATCACAGCGACCAGATGTCTCGACGGAAGTCATGCCGTCGGATACAGTAACAGAACAGCTTGCCTCTGTAGAGTACTGAGCAGGTTTCACACGTCCCACGCTGCCTTGCCTTGATTTGGCTTTGTGAGATCTTGTCTTCTTTGCAGGTCCATCCGCTGCCCTCTTGGCTGAAAGATGAGCTTTCAGAGCTTCCTTCTCGACAGCGATGGCCTTCGTACAATCATCAATCCAATGCCGTTCACCTTCACGCTGGCATGGTTCGTGCGGACAGAACGGGGGAAGTCGTTTGGATTTCTGGCTTGCGCGCTTCTGCTCTGTTGAAGAGCTTGGGGGAGCTGGGGACTCGCTACTCGTGGCAAAACTTACAAAGTTTCCTTTGCGGGGTTTTGAAACTCGCGTTCCAGAGGGTGGACCATTGTCTACGATCTGAAATGCTTCGGACACAGACATTGGGTGTTTCATAAAACCTTTGAAGTCCTTCTTCAGAGGTGAATACACCAGTTCCAGGTCCGTTTCGAGACGTTGTTGCAATGTTCTGGGACGGATAGTAGCTACAATGTGCTTGACTGATAATTTAGGATGGTCATTCATTACCCAAATGAGTCCATTTCCACGCAACGTAGAAACATACGACGTAAAGAGCCACTTCATTCGCGAGCGGGAGGAGCTGTCAGACATGTCCATCGAAAGTTCACGTTTGATTATAGCATTAATTTCTGTCACCTTCATAGTGTCTTTTTCCTCCTCGGCTTCGGTTTCCAAATACCTACAAAGTTTGGCATCCGTAAGGTCTTTGGACATCTTGACCGTAGGAATGTATTCCAAATAAATACAGGACTGAAGCCGTTCAGAGTCTACACAGAAGCAAATACTGACCGGGCGGACAGGCTCGGTGGTGGTCGAGTCAATGACCGAAAGCTGTAGCGCTCGTTCCATGACTTCCTTCGAATACTGGTCGTACTGACGTAGAAATATCCGAATTGACCTCGGATTGGTGTTGGAGAGTCTTGGGTGGTCCACAGAAAAGGCTACGGACGATGGTTGCTGAAGAAGATATTCCATTTCTTCTCCAGACTGAGCGGTGGGCGTCGAAGCGGACGTCATCGTGGTGATCGAACAAGCGAAACGCGATACAACCAGTATCGGCAGTGATCACTGTGCGCTTGTGTGGTTGCAATGCGCAAAAGGAGTGCTGAGTGTTGAGGTTCGATGCCTCTGATTTTACTGAAGAGGCAGAGATGTGGTGTTTTAAGTACACCACTGCTGATGTTTTCTGCTTCAGAAAACTACTACAGTACACTAGCTAGGTAGGAAATATTGCCACCCGAGCGTGGGTGCAGCAATCCTTGGTGGAGCTATGGGTGCTGAAGTGGATGTCTATATCTACTTCAGTGCCGAAGTGGATGCCTTCATCCACTACAGGTAGCTTCTTCCGGTCTAGCTCGCTTGAGAAGCTTAAACAACTTATCGGAAGAGGGATGGAAAAACTGGCGGTATAACTTATGCAGTTGCGCTTTCGTAAAGAAGGAATGAGAGGGGAGAGACATTTCCACAAATACATGTCCACTTGGGGCACGATGAAGCGGTATAAACCACGCATCGACATAGTCCACCCATCCGTCATCGACTGTAATTGGGATTCTCTTGGTGAGTCGATTCGCTACAGTGTCGGCGATCAGAGATTCTCTGTCAAGTACATCTATGCCCAACAGAGCCGGTATGTCGGCTTGGACAATGTCCAAGGAAATAGTAATTGGTGGTACACCTGATGGGGTAGCCAAGGGAATAGATATTTGGCCAGGAGAATCAAACGTAACATCGGCAAATTTGAAACGAGTGTGACAAGGAAGCCTCCGAATTTGAGGAACGCGGCGATTGTGATCAGCGAAGATGCGTCTAAGCTCTTTGATCCCAATCACAGACCTCGGTGCTCCAGTATCGACACAGAAACCGTTCATTCGCGAGCGATTGCGGTGCTTAGAGAGTTCCGCAGTATGAATGTGCGTCACGTTGACTTCAATGTCAGCACTTTCTGCTTTACGCCTCGAAAGGGCAGTTCTGTGTGACGCTACCCAACGAGATGGGCGACGATGTTAAGTAAAGGCTGGTTGCAAATCAGTTTGTAGAAGCACTGTTTACTCGTTCTCTAGCGTTGGTCGTTCGTAGCTTGTGCTTGACCTTCTATTCTACGTTGATGGCTGCTTGCTGGGGTTTTTATACCCGCGCTGACACACGTCGCATCCTGTAGTTCTTGGCCACGCAATCTCTAGTGCTCACCATGCGCACGGCCACGCAACACATACTGCTAACACTACGCAACGCCACACAATCTCTAATGCACTAGATAATATCTAATGATCAGCAGCTCTCCCTGTGTCAGTTGCTTGCGTACAGTATTGCCATTTGCATTCTGACATGCAGTAGTTGCATTTGCGCGTTGCATTTTGCTGACACTGCGTTGCGTTAGTCTTCCAGCAACCAATACAGCTGACAATTGCATTCATTGCATTCCATACTATTCCCTCTTCGAGTTGATCTTATCCAATTGGCTTCTGAGAACTGTTAGAGAGCGCTTCGTCGAAGTCCATGGAGATGGTTCCGTCGTACAACATCAATTCTAAACTGTCACACATCGGGCTATCCGTCTTCGTAACGGGATCTGCGTAGTTCATCCTACCCGGAATCCACACCATTCTATGGATGTTCCGCGTCTCGAACTCGTACCGAATGACGCTGACGTCTCCGCGAATCGACCGGTCTGCTGCATTGCGGCAAGTAGAAAGCGTTTGGTACAAATCCTTAGAGTCAACAATAATCCAGAGTTCAACTTCGATTCCTAGTAATTCGCTAAACGCCTTACAAAGTACCTTCCCTTCGTCTATTCCTTCTCCAGCAGCCAAAGTCTCCGCTGAACCAATCGACTTCACCGGCCTTCTTGCCTTATGTGAGCTCCATGATATGACATGGATGGCTGCACCTCGCTTCAAGTCGCCAAAGAGCAGTCCCGCATCAAAACCAAGCTGCGCGTAGTCTTCGCTCCGACTAGCATCACAGAACACAACGACTGAAACCTTACACTGCTGCACATGCACGGGTCGGACTAGGTTCACGGTAGTTCCTTTCTTCTTCAACCACCTCAGCATGTTGATCTGGGCAATAAAGTCCTTGACTTTCGGCGTTGGGCCCTTCTGCTGCAAGTAGCTTGCGGCGAACGCGCAAAACGGTGAAGCAGCAATACCGAGCCATCCGATGCAACTGTTAAGAGACCGAAAAGTAGCGAGTTCAATGCTGTTGAGTGCGCTTTCCTGCTGCTTTCTACGGGACCTGGAGATAGTTCCTGGTTGGTAGCCTTGTAACTTCTCGTCTCCGTCGATCGAAATGGTCATATCATCGCGCTGCGTAATCAGTAGCCCGTAGAACTGAATCTTTCCAGGTCCGTACACGATAGTTCCAAGTTGGTAACGCTTCTTGATATTCTCAATAACTTCTGTTACCTTACTTCTCCTCCCTCCGAACAAGATGTCATCCACCACCTTAACTACCACAACGCTGATCTTTCCATCGTCAGTTCTGTAGAATAGTTGCGGCACGTACACGAGTTGCGAGAATCCAAATCCTCGCAATACATCGTCGCTGAGTTGCTGCCACTTTGCTCCGGCGTTGGCTAGTCCATAGGCGGCTGACAATAGTAACCAGTAGTGCTGACGTCGAGTGTCACACTCGCGCGGGGGTAGCACATAAACGTCACGGTGGGCTTCGGTCTGCAGAAATGCGCTCTTGAAGTCGATCTTTGCAAGAGTTCAACGGTGGATGGTCGCAAGCGAAAGTAGTATTCGGATTCCAACAGGCGGACAGGTCGCTGAATCGGTCTTGAGTGCACCCTTGTCGCGGTCCTTGTTGCCGTGAACGGCAATCCTGGCCTTCAGCGTCAGTGAGCCATCGTCGCACTTCTTTACCTTATAGAACACGTGGCTTGTCACGATGTTGGCCTTTTTCGGCACCTGCGAGATGGGAACGACTCGGACGATCTTCTTGAACGACCGTTCTTCTCGCTCGTAGGCGTTCTATGTTGCGTACGGTGGCATACCCTGCGCTTGATGAAGCATGAATTCTGTTGATCCGAACTCGTCGTGGTACGTCTTGACGAGTTTTTGCTCCTTGCTGTGGAGCTCCTGTCCTGGCGAGAGTTCTACTTCGGCCGCGTTGACTACATCTGGCGCTCCGTCTGCCTCATGCTGAGAACCCTCCTGTACGTAGTTCCATACTCCGTTCTGCAAGTCGAGTTCTTCCTTATCGCCGTCCGCGTAGTGAATAGAATGGCTCACAGACGCTGAAGGCCAGGATTGCCGTTCACGGCAACAAGGACCGCGACAAGGGTGCACTCAAGACCGATTCAGCGACCTGTCCGCCTGTTGGAATCCGAATACTACTTTGTTGAATGACCTGGTGTTGATGCCGAAAGGCAATAGCGCCTACGTTGCGACCATAGAGCAGAGTAGTTCTGTGGGTGACGTCAGGTTACAGAACGCATATGCGCAGCAATTATACGGAGTGCAACGTATATAAAATACAAAGGAGTGTAGAAATGCCAGGTACGAAGAATCTGGACCAGATAGTAACTCTGGTTCGGCAACCTGACGTCAGAGTCCACCCATACATTTTGTCACCTTCCTAGGAGCACGCCCGGACGAGGCTATAAAAGACCTGAATCAGCTGCAAAGGCAGCGGATTCAGAGGCATCCTTGGAGGGACTTCCAAGGTACTTTGTGCCTATTCTCTCGCCTCTGCTGAGTCTACCGCGCGACTGCAACCGAGTGCTCTACGCCCTCCCGTTCTGATTAACAAAGCGCTTTGATATCAAAGAGTAACAGGACGGACGTAAGGCACAATGTCGTCGTACGGTATTGTCAATACAATTCAAGCTCCGGCGCTGGAAGGAGCATCCCAGCCGGAGCTGATCAAGTTTGAAGTGGATTCCTCGGCTTACACCGAACGTGTTGATGATGTTAATTCTGGACGCGAGCCGAACCAAAGAATCAAAGCAGCGTCTGTCCGACAGTGCATGAAGCCGAGACTGTTGCATAGTCTGTGCATATTAGGTAGAATTGAAGGAGCATCTACCGCTGAAGAGGCAACCGACGATGCAGTGAGGATCTGGTTCGATTCTCGTCTGGCGTCTACAGTTTGCGACTTGAGCGACCGTGTCGAGGAGGCACTGTCAACTGTTCGATACAAACAAATGCCTCGGGACCCTTCCGGAGCAGCGGAGAACCTTGTATTAGACACAATAGCTGCACTGGACGAGCATAATGCCTCAAGCATTATTACCGACCACGATCAGTGTAAGGAGCTTATCGCTAAGCTAGTGCATAGGCTTGAGCCAGCGGTACTCAGGCAGATCGTCATGGACCAGATGCGTCTTTGGAAGAAGGAACAAAAGGGAGACCTCAAGTTCTTTACCAACACAATATCTACTCTAGCGGCGCAGGTACACTTGGTACAGTGTGCGAGCCAGAAGCTCAAGCGCAAAAAGCCAAGTGCATCCGAGAGCGGGGTTCCGAAAAAAGCCTCCAAAGAATCCGAACGCAAACGGTTTCGGAAAGGCTTACAAACTCGAAACCACGACAAAGAACTCCCTGGGAAGGATCTCAGAAGAACGCCGGCGGATAGATTCGAGTCTGGGGAATGGGATAAGAAATGCCTGAACACAGAAGAGTGTTCAGGCATTCACCCAATAAGCAAGTGCCCGGCGACTTCGAAGGAAAAGAGGCGAGAGCTTCTTGACAAACACTTTGAGAGAAAGAAGACCAACAAGCACGCCAAGGCTGCCGTACTCAGGTCTTCGTCCAAATCGGCCCCCAACGCAGATGAGGGAAGGTACACTGTGCTTGTGAATGGGATCGAAGCTGTAGCCCTAGGCGACTCTGGAGCAGACTACTCCACAATATCTTACAATTTCTTTGATAGGATATCCGCCAAACATCCCAAGGCAGCAGTACAGCGCCTATCCACACCAATGATCCTCGACACTGCACTGAGGGCTGACGGCACTCAAGCCCCAGCAACTGCATCACGGAAAGCAAACCTCAACCTCACGATTTTACTCCCCCAGACTGGGCTCCCAGTACGCATCCGTGGAGTACAATTCCTGATCGTAGACAAGGATATGCCAGAGGTACTCCTCGGAAGGCCACTACTGAAGGCGATGGGTTTCGACTTCAACGAGCATCTGCATCGCGTAGCTTCGCTCATCGACGGAAAGTCGGAAGAAGAGTTACAGGGAAGAAGCTGTTGACTTTCATCTGCCAGCTATCGAGGCATTAGCTACACGGACACCGACGAGGACCCCATTAAACTGCCAGAATGTCTCCAAGCCGGATTTCGAGAGGATACTGCGGACGAGATAGACGAAGCAATCAGGTCTGCATCAAGAACTGCCAAGGAGAATGGCATGTCTAATGAGGGTACAGCGAAGCTTGAACGACTTTTGGACAAGAACCGAAATTGTTTCGCGATCAAACTCGGACCAGAGCCGCCTGCAGACGTTCGCCCTCTCTCGATCAAGCTTGCGCCGAACGCCAAACCATACCGCACTCCACAACGACGATATTCCCCTGCGCAACGGGTGTTCATCAGGCACACTATCAAGTCGTTGGAGAGGATTGGCGCGGTGTACAAGAACGACCAAGCAAGATGGGCATGCCCTGCACTGGCCGTTCCAAAACCCGGTACCGACAAATTACGTTTTACAGTCGACCTTAGAGGTACCAATGCACGGACTCTGCCACTCCAATCCGCGATGCCGCACCTGGAGTCGATGCTGCAAGATTGTGAGGGAAGTCAGTGCTTCGCCAACATTGACTTTACGCACGGCTACTGGCAGATACCTCTGGACAAGGTATCGCGGGAAATAATGTCCATCCAGACACCACTAGGTATCTACTCTCCAACCAGAACACTTCAAGGAGGGACAGATTCAGGGAACCATTTCCAGTCCGTTACGCGAGAGAAATTCGAAGGCAGAGTGCAGCGCATGCTGCAATGGCTGGATGATTTCCTCATTCACGCGAGGGACGAAACCCAGCTGCTGGCTGAGATCGAAGTATTTTTCGAGGTCTGCACAGAAGTAGGATTCAAAGTCAATCCGAAAAAGTCCTGCTTCTTTACCAGGGAGGTAAAGTTCTGCGGCAGAATCATTTCATCAGAAGGAGTTCGATTTGATCCTAGAAACTTTGAGGTCTTATTGGCGATGAAAGCGCCAACAGCTGGAGACCAATTGCAGCAGTTGCTGTGCGCTACGAACTGGATGAGGACATCCATTCCGGACTACGCGCGACTGGTAGAACCACTGCACCAGCTGCTTGAAGAAGCATGCAGGAAGGCTGGGAAACGAACCAAGAAGGCCTTACTGAAAGTGCAGCTCAACTGGAATATCAAACACCAGGAGGCTTTTGATAAAGTTAAAAATCAACTAGCCGCCGCAACCCAACTTTCCCTTCCAAAGGACGGGTACCAGCTCTGTCTTTTCACAGATGCATCCGATACCCACTGGGCCGGGATTTTGACCCAGTTTCCTGAAGACGAACAAGATAAACCACTCGTGGAGCAGACACACGAACCACTATGTTTTTTATCTGGTGCTTTCAGTGGATCATCGGAACGTTGGAGCGTACCCGAGAAAGAAGGATTCGCTATCGTTGAGTCCATGTGCAGACTGGACTACCTCATAGTTGGCAGAACTGTTTCGATATACACTGACCATGCAAACTTGGTTTACATTTACGATCCATATGGTCGTAACCCCGGTGTAGCACGGCATACAGCCAACAAACTGACTCGCTGGGCCCTGAAGTTGAACGGATTTCGGTTCACCATCGAACACGTGCCAGGAGAACGGAACGTGTGGGCCGATATGCTTACCCGATGGGCTGTGCAAATCGCAAGAACGGTGACACCAGCGAAGATCGGGCGCATTCGGGCATTGATGGCAGCACCAGTCAACCCTGGAGTTAACGAAAACTACGACTGGCCTTCAATGCAAGACATCATCAAGTCGCAGCGCAACACAACGTGTGCACCTCCAAGTCGTTGCAAGACGACTGGTGACGTTCTCAGGATGCAAACAGGAGAAGTATGGATCCCAGGGGACGACATAAATCTCCAGCTCCGAATCTTGATCGCAGCCCACACCGGGAAGGGAGGACACAGGGCCACAGACCCCACTTTCAACACAGTAGCAACTCATTTTTGGTGGAAGGACCTTCGAACTCACACCACTGAGTTTACGAATTCATGCATTCACTGTATTGCTACCGGCTATGGCAAAGTCGTTCCACGTCCGCTAGGGCACACAATGCATGCCAGTAAGCCAAACGAACTGTTGCATTTTGACTACTGTTACATGAACAAGGGTGAGAAGGGAAAAGTGTACACGCTCATAGTTAAAGACGACCTCTCCGGCTACGTGTGGCTCAGAAGTGCAGAGGAAGCCGATTCAGAGACTACCGCGGAAACACTGACGGATTGGTTTGCCGCTTTCGGAGTGGCGAGGTCATGGATATCGGACCAAGGGAGTCACTTCAAAAACAAACTCATGAAGTCCCTATCGCAAAAGCTTAAGGCAGATCACCATTTTACACTACCATACTGCCCGTGGAGCAAAGGTTCAGTAGAGGTGGTATGCCGTGAACTGCTTCGAACGTGCAGAGCGTTATTGTCGGAGTTCCAACTTCCGCAGTCGGCATGGCCTACTATACTTCCAGTCATTCAGTCCGCACTCAACAGTTCTCCGACAAAGAAGCTCAACGGAAAATGCCCGCTTACTGTTTTCACTGGATTGCCACAGGACTCGCCTCTTGCTGCCATTCTTAGAAGCCACGAAAGAATCGTGACCGTCAAGGATATTGACAGTATCCGTGCTAAGGCGCTTCTAAACATCGAGAAACTACAGGCAGGGCTTGAAGAAATTCACCGCAACTGCGCTAACAAAGGGGGGAAACAGCGCAAGGCCTCTGTTGACGCACATAACCGACGTACTGGCGTTCGGCCGATCGATTTCACAGAAGGTGATTACGTGCTCAAGGCGGTTGCGCAGAAGAACATTCGCGCAAAGACAAGCCTACGGTGGCAGGGACCATTTCGAGTGACGCAATGTAGAGCACAACACATCTTCGAAGTGGAAAACCTTGTTACTGGAAAGAAGGAGCTGGCTCACGGAAGACGATTAAAGCTATTCCGCAACAAAGACTACCAAGGGTCTGAAGAGCTGCAGGAACATTTGGCATATCAGGACAATGAACTGCTTGTCATCGAAGACTTCGAAGATATTCGCCGACAGAAGAACAAGGTCGAGCTGTTAGTGAAATGGAAAGGGTTCACCGACGAAGAGATGGACTGGGTAGATTACAACTCGTTGAAGCAAGACGTTCCAGATCTTTTACAGGAATACCTTGATGAGACCAAGACGTCTGGATCGCGAAGACAGCGCAACGTAATCAGCGCCATCAAGAAAAAATAACCAACAACAGGTGTTGGCTATGGGGGACTGTTGATGCCGAAAGGCAATAGCGCCTACGTTGCGACCATAGAGCAGAGTAGTTCTGTGGGTGACGTCAGGTTACAGAACGCATATGCGCAGCAATTATACGGAGTGCAACGTATATAAAATACAAAGGAGTGTAGAAATGCCAGGTACGAAGAATCTGGACCAGATAGTAACTCTGGTTCGGCAACCTGACGTCAGAGTCCACCCATACATTTTGTTACCTTCCTAGGAGCACGCCCGGACGAGGCTATAAAAGACCTGAATCAGCTGCAAAGGCAGCGGATTCAGAGGCATCCTTGGAGGGACTTCCAAGGTACTTTGTGCCTATTCTCTCGCCTCTGCTGAGTCTACCGCGCGACTGCAACCGAGTGCTCTACGCCCTCCCGTTCTGATTAACACCTGGTCATGTTGCTAAGCGATACCTTTCGCGTGTTCGCGGGCCTTGCAGTGGTCGCACACGCTGTACACCTCTCCAAGGTCTGCTGGAGGTAGTTGTCCACCTGCTGGTTCCACAGCTCGTTGCGCTGTAATAAAACCTTGATGTCAGAGTACGTGGAATGTCCACACACATGCTTGTGAACCTTGTCGACAATCCTCTTTAGGTCCCTCCATGGTTTGTTTGCATGGTCTCCTTCCAGGTGAGCGGCTGCGCAGAAGAGAGTTGTCTCTGTGTCGACCGTCATGTTGTCGGTACGAAAGGTAAACGCGGTGTGGGGAATGTACGTGTGCATTTCGCGATCGATCAAGGAAATGCGTCCTTGAGGTTCACCGCTCGCGTCTGGCGGCAGCTTTAGAACGTTCTGGTGGATGCGCAGTATGTCGCAGTGATTGGTGACGTTTCTGCCTACTACCCATTGTGAGGAGCCATCTACAACCAAATGACGGATACGTACACGTTTGGCTTCGTCGGTTTGCGCTGTAAACATAACTGATCCAAGGATCTTCCTAGCTTCGCTGCTGTGCTCCCCCTTTCCATACTGCCAATGAGTGTTGTCGCCAAGTGCTTCAGGTAGTGGTTCCAGTTCTCCGTTCCATTCCGGACACACGATCTGGCTGATGAGCTGCAGTTCGGTATATCCAATACCGCTGTAGGGCGCTGCGTTATCCAGAAGCGGTCCAACAAATTCATCGACGCAATCGTCGGGCTTGTCTGCGGTGGCTGCGTTCAATGTTGCCATATTGAACGTTATGAACTTATCTGCGGCGGGTTCCGACCCTTTCGGAGCATCCAAGGCAACAAATCCGGGCTTCAATGACCCGTCCTTGTTGTGGTCGTCGACCCAGTGGCCGAACTTCTTGCATCTGCGGCACCTGGTTCTCCCCTTGAGGTCTGCCATCTCTTCTGGGGTCCTGCGCTGGCGCCGAAATCCTCTCTTGCCGTTGTTTCTAGATGGGGTGTAGTTGGCAGAGTTGCTGGAGACGGCCTTCGGCGAGGTGTCTCCTCCAGTTCCCTTCATCTTGTCGCATTGCCTCAGCACAGAGGCGATCGCTTCATATGAGACGGCTTTCAGGTAGTCACTGGTAGTTGATGCTGAAGCTACGCTTGCGTCCCTCGGCGCACCATTAGCCAAAACGGAGACTCTCTGATTGTTATCGACGTCTGCGTTTGCAAGTAGTGCAAATGCTACCAGCGCGTCCGATAGCTTGGCCTCCGGTCCATGGGCATTGAGCCTCGATACTTGCGCCTGGAAGCGAGACTCGAAGTTCTTGAAGCTCTCGTGGTTGTTGCGCTTGGTGTTCAGTAGCGTGAGGAAGTCTTGAAACACGTCTGATACAACCGCAAGCGGGTCTCGTTTGTACAAGACCTCCACGATTGCGTTTGCATCTTCTGTCGATCGGATCGTAGAGTCTGGAATAGCCTTGCACAAGTCTCGCGCGCGTCCGTACAGTTGCGACTGTAGCATAATTCCTTGAGCCTCTTTCGAGACCTTGTTGCTGTTCGAGTCCGCGAGGGTATCCTGAAATGCCTGCCAAAGCGAAACGGCCTCGGCGTACTGCTCCTGATTTCCCCGGCCATCGGTCCACGGTACGGTGCGAATATCCCAAGAAAAGCGGGGCCTGGTCGGCAAGGGGTTTGAGCTTTCTGGGCCCATAACTAAGTAAAGGCTGGTTGCAAATCAGTTTGTAGAAGCACTGTTTACTTGTTCTCTAGCGTTGGTCGTTCGTAGCTTGTGCTTGACCTTCTATTCTACGTTGATGGCTGCTTGCTGGGGTTTTTATACCCGCGCTGACACACGTCGCATCCTGTAGTTCTTGGCCACGCAATCTCTAGTGCTCACCATGCGCACGGCCACGCAACACATACTGCTAACACTACGCAACGCCACACAATCTCTAATGCACTAGATAATATCTAATGATCAGCAGCTCTCCCTGTGTCAGTTGCTTGCGTACAGTATTGCCATTTGCATTCTGACATGCAGTAGTTGCATTTGCGCGTTGCATTTTGCTGACACTGCGTTGCGTTAGTCTTCCAGCAACCAATGCAGCTGACAATTGCATTCATTGCATTCCATAGATGTTGAGGCAAATTACTTCGTCGCCCTAGCAGAAATCCTGGTCAGCTGCTCGACTACACATGTCGCTGGAACCGAGTGAAGCTGGGAGATGATTGGTGTACCATTCTTGGTCCGCCATTTCAACTTCTCTTGCAGTACTTATGTCCTTACTGGTCAGCTCATCGAACAGACAAACTTCCTCGACATTGAATGTCCCATTTGTGTTTCCATTTACATCCGTCCCGTCTTCGACATTTTCAGAAATCTCTCCCTCCATTGCAAGAACCATATCTGATATAATGTGCACTGCAGTCTCACCGTTCTTCATTCTCTGTCGGATGTGGTTTCGGATAGCCCCAGGTTGACACCTATGCCCCGGTTTCCATTGCGAGCGGCATTTGTGACACTCGTTCCTTCGCCTGCTTTCTTCGAAACTAAGAGCCTTTGTGCCCAATCGTGAGGAATTCCAGTCATCGCGTCCGGTATCGTTGGTGCTCCATCGCGGAGGGTGCTTACGAACATACTTAGGATTGCGACCGTACTGCTGAAATAGCGTTTCTTCACCAACAATATGCGTCATAGAGCTGCTGTTGACCTCCTTTATCTCGTCCTCGAGCTGAAGGTGCTCCCGAAGTGCTGTGATAAATGCATTGAAGGAGTACTTTAGTGTGACGATGTTGCTTATAGGAGTGTTTGCCCACGAGGTTCCCAACACTGCGTTTCGAAGGAAGGCAATCTTGTGCGCTTCGGATCGGAAATCGGGTGGACACAGAGGTGACAACTCCTCAATGACACTCACAAGCTTCTTTAGGTCTTCCGAGTGAGAAGTTATTTCGTGTTCGGACATTATCTTTTCGATGCGCATAGTTTTCAACATACTCTGGACTTGTAGTTGACGTGCGTTACTGTTGAACTTGGAGATCATCAGCGACGCCATGTCCTCGAAGGTCATTCCATCTTTCGCGTTGTTAAAAAAGAATGTCCGAGCAGGTCCATCAAGAACATTGACAAAGTAGTCTGCCTTTTGCGCAGGACTTAAACGGTGCTGGTGAGCACACACATTGTAATCTCGAAGAGTCATTTCGATCGACTGCTTGATATCACCAGTGAAGCGGTTGTCTCGGAACTGTTGAAAGACGTAACTAGCCTTACGGGTATCATCAGATGATCCGAAACGATTCCCATGGGATCCCATGCTTTGCTGCGGTGTTTGGCGAGAATCAAAGTTTTGATTCCGATTCTGGGTGTCATCATAGTGCGAATGTACTGCCACAGAAGCTGCAGGTGGTGCAGTTTCCATCGGTGCCGCAGCTTGGACGTGCTGTGAGGATGGAAGGACTTCAGGTACTTGCATATGCATCTGGTAGGGCTGCTGACCACTTGTAGCATGCCTGATAGCTGCTGATAATCGTGACGCGGAACTGCTCCGACGAGAGAGCTCTACGCCGATGTGCATCGTTTCACGAGATGCGTCAATGAAATTCATGAACCAGACGTATGTAACCAGTGATTCATTAGCTGTCTCGCGGTTCGATACCTGCAATGTTGTGTATAGTCCTTCGGGAACGTCACCAAGTTCATACAGCATGGCGGTTTCTCGAACGAGAAGTATTGGGAAGAGGGGAAAGAGAAAAAGAGAAGGATCCAGGATCGATTCAGGGGCAGGCAGGAAACCTTTGAGTGCAGCTTCCACTTCAGCCCTCTTTGCGGAGGTAAGTGTAATTGTGCTTTCAGAGCTGTCGTAGACGGGGTACATCTCAAGAATGTAGCTTGCAGCATCACGCAACAACATACCAGTTTCCGGAGTTGATTGGAATCGTTCCACTGACTTCTTCAATCGGTCGTCAAACGCAGCCGTACGTGAACTCGTTGAAGATGCCATTGAGTTGTGAAAGCCAAAAGGAAGAACAGAACAGGTACACCGTCCAAGTAATCCGGATTGTTGTCTAGTACGGCGACGTGTTCGTCCCACACGCACTTTGTTGGACAATCAACAGCGTAAGGAGCGCGCACGGTAGTAACAACAGCAGTATTCTGGGTGCGTTCGACTCGCGCTATGCTGGACGTTTTGTCTCTACGAAGAGAAAACTTCAAACCCAAAACCTGCTGTGTCGTTCCTCCGTTGATGGAGGGACGCCAAACAGCGGCTTTTTTATTTGCGGAGATTCGCGAGCGCTGGTGACCAGCACCAGGGTGAGCTGTGCAATTTCTACTACACATCCTGTAGCGTAATATCTATCAACATCTCTATCAAATTCTAGATCCAATATCCATGGGGTTGTTCCGTAAAGACGGTGCGTGCCGGCGGCGTGTCCGGCGACCGCTGCGCAGCAGAGCCGATCGCTTCTCAAAACACTAAAGAAAGGACAAAGCACGTCTGCCCTTGTTCCCCCTTGGCTCCTTCTGGAGGTCGTTGGGGAGGAACAGGTATCGTCTCTTTACTTCATTGTGCCAGGGCCGCCGCGAGCGAGAGGTCCGTCGCGAGCTGCGCGAGCTGCGCGAGCTCAGCGGTGACCAGCAAGGCTTCAGCTTACGGCATACGCGTGCCCATATTGGCCACAATAGCACACACCCCCCGCTCGACGAAGACGTTGGATACTTTCAGCACGTAGTCGTGAGCAGCACTAGGGTAGTTCTATTTCACGATTAAAGCCGTGAGGGTGTTGTTGGATGTTGGCTGATAAAGGGAATTCTGGATCAGGCGCCAACTACGGTAGAGGGGTTGGAAAGAAGGAGAAAGATTGAGGCAGCTAGACAGAGCGGGCACACCCACACGAAGTTGCTCTTCTGTGTGAGTCACCGTCCAGGAGGAAGGACGGCCTTTTATGCGTACCCCAGCCAAGCCAGTTGACTGCTGACTTGACAGACGTGATTGCACTTGTACATCACGCTAGCAGCCAAAGGTTCCGCAGGAACAAGATGGTAGGCGTCTAGAAAACTATCTGACGTAACCCTGACTACGCAATTTCCCGTACTGTCCGTTTGTTGACGTACTGCACGTTTATCTCGATTTGCGCGCATATGCGTACGCGGCTTAGTCCTGACGTCAGCCAAGACATGTATGATGCATTGATGTATGTCCAACGCAGAGCGGCAACGGTGATGCAGAGTAGACAACAGCGCCCCGTAAGATTTGAAGAGCAGACTGAAAATCTTACATGTTTGCAGCAGCGATGTTGCTTTGCCGTTTCGTTCCCGTGGCGGACACCTCCTCCAGGTATTCCTTGACAAGAACTGGAACGTCGTCGCGGAGAGAATCCAAGGACACCCAATCCGTTTCACTTTCAGAGAATCCACGCCATTTCACTAACAACTCGGCAATCCCCTTCCTCAGTCTAATATCCTCAAAACGATCAATTACGAGTAGTTCCCCTTGCTGATAAGAAAGGTAGTTGCGTAGTTCTTCAGTGACCTCGAACTCTCTGTTGCGGAAAAACTTCAACCTTTTTCCGTGGACCTCCTGCTTCTGACCATCCAGCAGCGACTCAATGACAAAGATGTACTCCGATCTGCACTCTACGACACGAAATGGCCCCATCCACTTCAGAGAGGGCTTTCGCGTACGTTCGCGTTCCAAGACGCCACGGAGAACAAAGTCACCCTCCTGAAAGTTTGGAGCACGCACGTTAGTCTTCCTGTTGTGTGATTCAACAGCCTTTCTTCGTTTCTCCGTGCATCGTTCCGCTACCTCTTTGTGCATGGAACAGAGGGCCTTCTGTGTTTCTTCAATATTGCGGAGTTTTTTTCCACGGATGTTATCGAGAGACAAAATTCTTGTCTTGCCTCCGACTTTCCTTGTGATCGCTGACAACGGGGTATCCTGCCTGTGGCCTGTGAATACTGTGAGTGGGCAGCGGTTACCCAGGCGGTCCAAGATAGAGCTGTTGAGAGCAGCCTGAACCACGGGCAAGATACTTGGCCAACAGTTCTGTGGGAGTTGAAATTCCGAGAGCAGAGCTCTACACGCTCTCAAAAGCTCGCGGCAAACCACTTCCACAGTTCCATTTGACCATGGACAATATGCCAGAGTGAAGTGGTGAGATGAATTCGTTTTCTCCTTAAGGTGCCGCACCACTTCGTTCTTGAAGTGCGAGCCCCTGTCAGAAATCCATTGAGTTACTACCCCAAAGGCAGCAAACCACCGAATTAACTCGTCAGCAACTACTTCTGCCGTAGTCTCCGTTGTGGGAACCAACCAAACATACCCGCTGTGGTCATCCTTAAATACAAGGACGTACAGTAGGTCGTCCTGTCCAGGAGACATGTAGCAAAAATCGAAATGTAGCAGTTCGTTTGGCTTCTCGGCGTGCAAAGCATGTCCCAATGGGCGAGGAATAGTCTTGGCCGGCTCGGTGCAGAGGCAGTGAAGGCAGGTTTTCACGAATGACTTCAAATCGTCATCCATGTTCTTCCAGTAAAAGAATGCCTTCGTGGTTGCAAGAGTGACTTTCGAACTTCTGTGCCCGCCAGACCCAGTGTGCGCTGCGACAACAATGCGCAGCTTGAGAAGATCTGAGTCAGATGGGACCCACAGTACGTCTTTCTCGTTTCGGATTCCGTCTTCGGTCTTCGTGAACCCCTTTGGAGGCACCTCCTCTGTTGATAACTGTGCCTCTTTGACTTGGTGAATGTCAGGCCAGTCGAGCTTGCTGTCCGTGCCGGGGTTGATTGGTGCTACCATAAGAGCCTTGCATCGTAACATCTTGGCGGCGACAACTGTCCTCGTGGGGTTGACAGCCCAACGGGTCAGCATGTCGGCCCATACGTTCTGCACGCCGGGCAAATGCTCTACCACGTATCTAAACCCACTGAGTTTGATAGCCCAGCGCATCAATTTGCTGGCCGTTTGTCTCGAGATACCAGGGTTCCTCCCGTACGGGTCGTACAAGTACACAAGGTTGGCATGATCTGTGAAGATGTTTACCTCACTTCCGGTAACCAAGTAATCAAGACGACACATTGATTCCACGATAGCAAAGCCTTCCTTTTCGGGTACTGACCAGTTGACAGCTGATCCTGTAAAAGAACCCGAAAGGAAACAAAGAGGCTCGTGTTGCTGCTCTTCGATGGCTTTGTGTCGGTCCGACGCAGGCACTTGTGTAAGAATGGCTGACCAATGTGTATCAGACGCATCTGTAAATAGACACAGGTGATGATCGTGCTTAGGATGCGCAAGCTTTACGGCGGCGGTCAGTTGATTTTTGATGTCAGCAAATGCTGAATCGAGCTCGGCGCCCCATGAGTCGGTGATGGAAAGGTTGCGCAGGGCGCGTTTGGTTCGCTTTCCAGCCTTTGCGTAACAGCTCTCAAGCAGTTGATGCAGAGGAGCGATGAGTTCAGAGTGAGCGGGAATTGAATTACGCATCCAATTCGTTGCACACACGAATTGCTGGAGCTCGCTCGCCATACTGGGCTTCCGCATTTCTGTGAGAGCTTCATAGTGTCGTGGGTGATACTGTACTCCTTCTGCTGAGATGATGCGCCCACAGAACTGAACTTGAGAAGCGAATAACGTGGTCTTCTCCGCATGAATCTTCAAGCCGATTTCTTCACAGACAAGAAAAAAGGTTTCAAGATTGGCAAGTAGATCTTCTTCGCTCTTGGCATACAACAGAAAATCGTCGATCCACTGTAAAAGGTTCGACACTCGTCCCTCAAACTTGTTCGAGAGTACGGCTTGAAAGTGATTTCCTGAGTCACTACCGCCTTGCAAGAGGCGTTTGGAGGAGTAGACTCCGATTGGAGTTTGAATGGACATCATTTCCTGGGACTCTGCAGAAAGTGGTACCTGCCAATAACCGTGGGCTAGGTCAATTTTGGCAAAGCATGTGCTTCCCGAAAGATCCTGGAAATGCGATTCCAGATGTGGCATAGCGGACTGGATAGGTACAGTGCGTGCATTTGGGCCACGGAGGTCTACAGTGAATCTCAGCTTTGTCGAACCAGGTTTCGGTACTGCGAGGGCTGGCGATGCCCACCTGGCTGACGGATTCTTGTAGATGGCTCCCATAGCCTCCAGTTCGCGTATCGTTCGGATGATGAACTCTCTCTGTTGTGGTGCGTAACGTCTCTGCGACGATCTGTACGGCTTTGCATTTTCAACAGGAGTTATGGTCAGAGGTGGGACGTCAACAGCAGGGTCTGCACCCAATTTGATGCGAAACACGTCTCGATATCGGTCTAGAATTGCGGACACCTTCTGCATTCCATCGTTTGATATTCCGTTTCGTCTTGCGTCAGTTAGAATCTTCTCGAATGCTTCATCGATAGATTCTTTGGTATCCTTCCCTATGCCCGCTGCGAGGCACTCGGGCAATTCGATGGGGTCGTCATCTGCACTCATATAAGACATCCCCTGATACCTGGCCGTAGCGAGCTTGGCTCTCTTCGTATCCAATTGGTTCACGTGCTTGTCGTGGATTTCGTTTCTCACACGAATGAGATGTTCATTGAGGTTGAAACCAATTGAATTCAAGAACGGACGACCGAGTAGAATTTCTTCGAGCGGATTCTCAACTACATAGAATTCGACCCCACGAACCCGAACAGGAATATTGGATCCAGGGAGGAAAATTGTAACGGTGAGTGTTACTGAACGGGACGAGTGCGTGTCAGGGTCTTCGTCTGATTTGAAAACGCCTGTGAGATACACTGGGTTCTCGAAGTTCTTGACCGGAAGATTGGGAACAGAAGATATCAGTCTACTGTAGAGGTTATGATCAATCGCGCTGAAATCCGACCCGGAGTCACCAAGCGATAGATCGAACACAGTGTCTTCCAGAGCAACACGGAATCTACTTGCATCGCTGTCAGGCAGAGCCGTCGTTGGAGTGCCCGAACCTCTCATAGTCTTCGCCTTCTTTACATCCTTCTTCGTGTAGTGCTTCTCGAAAATTTCCCTCTTCCGTTCAGTTGACGTGATGGGACAATGTTTGAGACGGTGAATCCCGTCACATTTTTCGTTCAGGCAAGGCTCAGACCATTCTGAGTCTTTTCGTTTTCCCAAACGAAAATTGGAATTCCGAAGTTGCGATGCTTCCTTCCTGTTGGCATTTTCGACTTTTGATGTCGAAGCCTGCTTTCGGGGGCGGTCATGTAGCTGCTTGGACTTCTGAGGGTTGACACGAGACAGGGCGGTCTCCGTGAGAGAGAGCTCCAATGCTATGTTGGCCACCTCATCCTTGAACAACTTTATATCAAAAAGCTGACTTTTCGTCCATCCTCTGCGTAGCATCTTGATCCTCTCCTGCAAGACATTTGGCTGAAATTTGCTCACAAGGTGATCGAGAAATTTTTTCGCCATATCACTGTCCTTCAACACCTCCGAGGCGTTGTTCTGATCAAGAGCAGTGATGACGTCAATGACAAAGTTTGCTACACCTCCGGAGGGGTCCTCCCTGTTGGGCTTGAACGTGACGTGCCGCAGAGTGGCGTCAATTCGTTCCGATAGATCCTTCGGTGTAGACGTCGAAGCCTTCTCGAACCAAACCTTTACCATGTCTGAGGTTGCTTCCTCTACTGTAGAAGCATCTCCAATTTCTCCAATGAGACAAAGAGCGTGCAGCGTAGCAGAATCCATGCAATCCTTGATAGAGGCCAGTGAAAGCTTCGAGTTGTCATCACGGTCTTTGTTCACATCATCAACCTTAGCCTTGTAGGCAGCGTAGGATGTCTCAAATTTGATCAATGACGGCTGATCTACTGCCTTCAATAGCGGTGGCTGAATTACGGACACAACTCCGTAGTTTGACGTCGCCATGGTTCACAGCATTCACCAATATCAACTTCAGCACCCTTACTCTTTCGAATCAAAGCGCTTTGTTGTTGGATGTTGGCTGATAAAGGGAATTCTGGATCAGGCGCCAACTACGGTAGAGGGGTTGGAAAGAAGGAGAAAGATTGAGGCAGCTAGACAGAGCGGGCACACCCACACGAAGTTGCTCTTCTGTGTGAGTCACCGTCCAGGAGGAAGGACGGCCTTTTATGCGTACCCCAGCCAAGCCAGTTGACTGCTGACTTGACAGACGTGATTGCACTTGTACATCACGCTAGCAGCCAAAGGTTCCGCAGGAACAAGATGGTAGGCGTCTAGAAAACTATCTGACGTAACCCTGACTACGCAATTTCCCGTACTGTCCGTTTGTTGACGTACTGCACGTTTATCTCGATTTGCGCGCATATGCGTACGCGGCTTAGTCCTGACGTCAGCCAAGACATGTATGATGCATTGATGTATGTCCAACGCAGAGCGGCAACGGTGATGCAGAGTAGACAACAGAGGGGTGTACCACATTCCGCGGCAACGAACCAAACAGCGATTCTCGCACATCCAGAGTAGAGTCCCAGATAGAATAACCGCGTCGTTCCTTCGCCCTTGGTGACGAAAACGGCTTGAGCGGCATGTCCGTACGGCGAAAGGAACCGCAAAGTATAACAAGAGAACGTCCGACTACCAGAAATTATACCAATGCCAATGAATGCCTGGAGCGCACCGCAGCTTGAAGCACATAACCAATTTGTATCCCAATTAGGAAACACGGTCAAGTACACTCCCATCCAGAAACAGACACCACATATTGCACGTTCGTAGTAGCTCCTCTGACCCGTAGTGCACTAGTGCAACGAAGCCAACAAAAGGGAGCCAACGACTTCCATTCAAAACACTTCAGTGGTCAGTAGGCAGCAAAACCTTCTTGCAAAGAGAAACATCGGGATTATTCCTAGCTGACGGTAGCCAAAGGTTGTCCCACTGCCGATTGGAAAGTCCGGCCGACTGTAGGCAACGTAAACGCCACAGCAAAGTAGGGAGCGTGAAGAACGCCAGTCGTAGTAGCGCTCTAACATGGATGGAAATAACGATGAGAACGGCGTTGTCCGTAAATCCAGGCGGCAAAGAAGGTCGCGTTTTCTTGCACAGTACTCGTCGGATGACGAGTCGGAACCGTGGAACAAGGCTGATGATATCGCATGGATCGCCCGAAGAGACGAGAACGGACGTGAGCGATACGTAGTGTGCAGGACAAATTGCACATTGCGCACATTCGGATCCGTACAATTTGATAGACTCATGGGAAGCGACGCGAAGCGATGGTGCTATCTGCGCCCAAACAAGAAATTAACGTCAGAGGTTGCGTTTCGCTGGGGAATCATGGAAGATGAAGGTTACGAGGAGGTTTGGGCCATAGACGAAGTAATGTTCATCTCAGTAGAACGCATCGTGCAAAGGCCGTGTGGTCGCACGCAGCTGTCGCGCAACTCGTACGTTGGCAGAAGTCGTGATGATCCGGAGTGGGGCGGGTATCCTATTCAGCTCCATACCATGGCTGGATTGGATCTTGTGAACGCCTTGATTGCCGAGAACGTGTGGCATGGTCGAGTTAATTTCAGCACAGGTGCGAGCGAGGAAACGGGAACAGTGTCCATTTCTGGCGAGGCCCCCGCGGAGGTGCTTGACGCGTTGGATTCTCATTGTGTCGCGCACCCGAACACCCCAGTTCGAGTATCGGTTCCGGGCAGGAGGGAAAAAACTCCAGCAGGTCTCCGTTTCTTGGACGATCGAGCGGAGATGTTCGTGGCCAATACCGATGTTCTCTGTCTGCATGCGGCGGTACTGAACGCCATAACTGTCCACCGCATTAATGGTCCCAACAAATATTAATCGTCTTTTCAAAAACGATGCTGTAAACATCGATTTTTGTCAAGAAGACCAATTGAAAGCCCAAAGCCCCTCGCATAATTCTTCCTGCCCGCGACGCGCTCAATAGATTTTGTTTAGAATTATATATAATCACTGCCGCCGTCTTAACTATAGAATAAGCCTAGAATGAGATTAAACACCTAACTAAAACAGAAGTTAGAACCTTAACAGTATAGTTGTCTAGCTTTTTTGTAGCCCTGCCGATCGCGTTTGCTTTCGTAATGTTCGCCGGCCGCATGGAGGGGGCGCTCACGGCAGGAATTTCGGTTGATTGCCTGAATACCATGCCAAGAAACTACCGACTGGGACCTTTGTCGTGATTGTAGTTGTCTTCGGTTGTTCTTGAGCCACAAAAGGATTATTTTTCTAATAAATCTATGAGCTGTGTTTGAACTAACGCGTGCAAAACACGAGTGACGAATTATAATTATCGCCAATTTTGACCCCGTTTAGCGCGGTGCAGAAGAATCTATCTTGCTCTGGAAGTTTTTCTTCTATCAGACTCGAACTTACAATATGCATAGCTGAGACCAATAGCTTTGCAATGAAACTAGTTTGGGCTGAATTGGAGCAATATTGAGAATGCTACGAAGCCTAGAAAACGAAGATGGGGAGTTTAAGAAAAGAAGTTACCATTAATATGGTGAACAGTTAGCAGTTGTCCTCAACGAGATGACCGCGCGAAGAATACTTGACGAGAAATCACTGCCAGCAATGCAGAGTCTGAAGGACGCCTCTCGTCTTACTCCGAGTTTTTGCAAGGAGGTGACACTTCAGCGAGTGAACTTCAAGAAATGCAATTACGAATCACCGCTGCACTTTTTAGCCTGCCAAAGAAGTACAGTATACATCGCAAGGCTGCGGGGATCGCGTGTGGATCATGTAGGGGTTGTCGATGGGGTACGTCAGCTAATCCTGGATTGTGTAATGGAGCATCCAATGAAGCTGTGTGTGGAATCATTGAAGTGTTGCATTGGAGACTCAACGACTTTTAAGTCGGTAACAGAAATACGAGAAGTGAGAAGGCGATATGTTCTATCCACCAAGAGAAAATCTGGCATTAGTGGGGCGCAGAAGTAATACCGCAAGAAGATGAAGAAGAACTAGTTGTCACTGGAAACTCTCTTAGCGTTACTAAACGTTTCGACCCCAAGCAACCCTGACTTCATCATTTCATTCAACCTTCGATACATCACAATGTTTCTCTTCGTTAACGCATCGGCGATGTTAAGTGAACCTTTCATCCACTGGAGTATTGAAATCTCTCCAGTCTCGAATGAATCCCGGAGCCTTGCAACGGTAGGCCGGAGGCGATAGTTCTTTCCTTCATGAAGTGTTGTGATCGTCGAATATAGACCATCAGAGTCCACCGTCAATAAAAAAGGTAGGCTCTTCTTCGTCCCGTATACACGTACCAACTCTGAAGCTATTAAGGATCCTCTGTCTGCGGACAGTGCTGCTGCAAGGATTTCGGCACCAATCGAGCTGAATGAAACTCTGGCCTGTTTGGAACTATTCCAGTCAAGCACATGGTAGATGGACACTCCACCCCCCGCACGCATGAAAAGCCCAGACAGGTAACCTGTTTGTCCATATGATCCTTTCCCTTGGCTGGCATCCGAGAATGCGAGGTAGCGAGGGGCAATATCCAGAGATGGTGGACGACGGTACACGAGTTCTGGCTTAAGTGGCTGCAGTTCGCTCCAAACTTGGTTCGCGAGAATGAGGTCTGAGACCAGCAGCTTTCCAGTTCGTTGCTGCAGGTAACTCGCGGCAAAGGACGCTTGTGGTAAGACACCATGACCAAGGAAGTTAAGCGAGCCAGTAAGTGCGAGGAACTCGGTACGTTCAGCCTTTGTGCATGGTGAGTGAAAAGATTTACGACGCTCCCGCGTGATAGACAGTTTTTTGATGCTTTCCATGTATTCATCCATGTTCAGAAAGATGGAACCATCCACATCTCGTTTGATTCGCAGTCTGTTGAAGATGAGCTCAGATGACGTATCGAACTTCCCAATTGTGAATCTCTTGCTTATGGCTTGGCGGAATTGTTCGAGCTCATTTAATGGTCCGCAGAGAAGCATGTCATCGACCACCTTCCCGAATACGAGTCGTACTGAGCCGTCTTCGTACCTGGAAACAAAGAGCTGTGGGAGGCCAGGTATTGTTTCCACCTTATTCTCTGACAACCACTTCTCGACCGCAAGTTGCCATATGCGGGCGGACTCTACAAGACCATAAGTGGGTGCCAAAAGCTTCCATAGAAGCCTGGCTTTGTCCATTCTTTAGGTGGAATCATGTAGATGTCGCGCGTGAGTTCACTACCCTGCAAGTTGGCTCCTTTTACGTCAAGGGTTGCAAGGGGTAGCCCGAGAGTGGCTGCGATCGATAAGACGGTCCGAATGACCGGGAACTGGGCAGAAGAGGAGTCCCTACGAATTCCGTCCTTCTCTCTGTCTCTGTTCCCATGCGGGACCAACCGACATTTGAGACGAAGAGCACCATTTTCCCCATCATCCTTTAGATGAAAAAAGTGGTGAGATGACACAATGTTCGCGTAAATTGGGAGAGATGAACGAAGGACTTCTTGATAACGACCCTCGTACACGGCCTTCTCCTTGGAAATGGCTTTATCGTCCACCCACCTAGGCAAAAACTGAAATCGCGATTCAGGCATTTGTTCCTTTCTTAGGGTGTCCATCGCCTTCCTAAGGATATCCTGTTCGATAGAACGCAGTTGTGCCGGAGGGATGATATTTTTCATCGCAGTCGATCCAATGTCCTTCTCAGGACGTGGAGGATCGTGGGGGATGCCAATATCCCTCTCAGGCATATCTACCACTTTCGGCTTTTCTCCGGCTAGCAGCGAGGTGACATTGGGATGGTAGGACCATAGCGAAGGTTCGTCATTATTCAGGAGGAACTCAACTGTACCCTTACGCGGAGGTTCAACCGTCAAAGGTTGTGCCCGTTCTTGAGGCTCCTCATCAGCTGGGACCTTGGCGAATTCATCACCGGTCGCCTCGATAACATCGACGATCCCATGTGAAAGGGGAGATGTGTAGCCCATTTGGTCCAGCTCAGCAAGGAGGGCAGACTTTGGTACTAGTCGAACATCTTCATATGCAGCACGAATGCTGGGGCCGTTGTGGTTGACGTTGGAAGAGAGCAAGAGAGAATATTCTTGCGCCTCTCGAACGAAACCCACCTTCCAGGCGCTAAATTTGGGACCTCTCTTGAAGTAATACACTGCAGTGTCCCTTGGAAAGTGGACATGCGAGAGTACGTGAGGTTCACGAGTCTTCTCAAGCGTCTGTATCGCTCTTCTTGCTACCTGCTCATGGTAGGCTTTGAGAAGCTCCTCGGTTGTGTGAGACTGTGGAAGACCCATCAAGCTAGGCGTATATCCTCGAACGAGTTCGAAGCTACTCATCTTGCGGCCACCGTACATGCAATTACTTAGAAAGGTTGCACGGGAGAGGATCTCCATGTAAGTGAACTGCGTTTTGTGGGCAGCGGAGAAGTAACTCGCATCCCGCAGGAGTCTCATCGCCACAAGCCTCACGATTTCATTCTTGGACTCTACTACACCCATCTTGTTATGCCTCCGCGCAGGTCTTGGCTCAAACAGAATGGAATGGGCGTTCAGAAACTCCTTGAACGTTCCCTTATCGAATTCAGGATCACCAGAAACCGAATCAGGGGGGCCATGGATATTCACCCAATGCTGCTCGAAAGCAGTTTTGACCTCACCCAGCTCTCTACACTCTAGCATCACAGCGACGGAGAATGCTGAGGAGATGTCAACCATATGTAGGATCGGCAAGTTCTCCATTTCAGAGATGAAGAAGAAGTCGATCTGAACATGTGAGTTGAAAGGCACCAGCAGTCGCCGAAATGAGACCTTTCTAGAAGACGATGGTCGTCCAGTTGACCGACAAGTCGTACACTTGAATAGAACTGCCTGCAAAGCCTGCTGGAGTACGGGAGTTAGGACTCGAGCGCGCCCGCAAATCTCCTTCATGTCCTCGAGGGGCATGTGAGTGAAACAGTGGAGCTTAGCGGCGAAGCGGCGACAGACCTTGTGGTCCGAATACTTCTTTTTGAGGGATGATGCTGTATTCCTCGCAACTATGGCTCGGTATGACGCGAAGTAGGAGGAAATGGATTCACTCGTGCTAGGTAGAACTAAAAGTCGTGTGCGAACAGTATCCCGTGGGTCCTCTGGAAGACTTGAGCTGTATGTCTGCAGCTGAAGTTCGGAACCAGACAGTACTCCCTTGGGTAACACGAGCAACTTCTCTCGTCCTAGCAGGTTGCCTTGGTGAAGGAGCTGATTTCCGACTAATGGCAACCCGTCTCCCTCCACTATGTAGAACGGAAGTGTTGCACGACGCCCGTGAACATCAGTTAGCGGGAGGTCCCAGATGGCAAACGTCAGGCGAGCGTCGTCACAATTTACTCTGTAACCATGATAAAATGGTTTGCGGTCAAGGGGATGGAGTTTGAAGGGGATACCAAGAGCAGAAGAGATGCGCGCAGCAGATTGCACGCCACCGACACTCCGAGGGCACCCGATATCAAGAATCGGGTTCGGATCTCCCTTTCCGTCTTCCGAATTAGCGGCTCCACGCCTAATAATTAAGCTTGATTGGCTTTCGAAGGTGTGGAGCCTCTTCGAAAAAACCCCTCAGACGGCTTGTTTTTCTGAGATGTCTCCTTTTCCAGGCGGACCATCTTCTGTAGATAGGTCTCTCCATCCTTGTAAGGGCAGTCCTTGGAGTTGCGGTAGTGGAGGGGGGAACCGCAATCGAAGCAGAAGCCCTTCCTAGCGTTGTGGCGCTTATTCGGAGGGCTCCCGTCACTAGTTCTGGTTGAAGGCTGGCCAGCCCCTCTCTTTTTCTTCATGCCCCTCTTGCTCCCTTGGAATGATGGAGGCTGTAGAGGGCGATTCGTATCGGAAGAGCTGACCCCAAGAGATTGAAGGGTTTTGTGGACTCTCTGCTGCACTATAACCTCGATATCGTTTCGAGACAGTTCCGAGGAGGCCTGCTGAGTGGCGGATGAAAGAGAATGCAGCACTGAGACCGCATCATCTAGATGAAAAACGACGCGGGGAGCAGCCGGCCTAGCAATAGCTTTAATGTTCTCAGGCTTGCTATCACCTTTCTTCTCGAGGAGTCTCGGAAGTTGCAGAGCAAGCGCATCTGAAGCATCCTTTACTTTGCGACGATATTCCTGAAAGTGCGACTGCATCGACTCTAGAGTTTCGGGGATTTCCACGGGACCTAAAGTCTGCACAAGGAAGTCGGAGATACTTCGAATTTTCTCGATAACCGCGAAAGGTACAAGTCCACCATCAACAGCAGCTTGACCATGCTCAGCGTGGGACTGAGCTTGAGAAAGGAGTTGCAGGACTGCGTTATGAAGAGTGTTCTCCGGAAGGTTGGCATTGTTAATCAACGTAATTGCCAAAACCTCACCGATGTGAGTCGAAGACTCGAACCCGGCATGCATTAGGTGCTGAGAGGCGAGCCCTCGAAAACGATCTACGAAGGCAACTAAGTCTTCGTGCTTCTTACGACGACAGCTGGAAACTTTGTTGAAGGACGAAATGAACCGATTGACCATTGCAATCGGCGGATCGACCGCGACCAAGTCTACAATGTCTTGTACGGCTTGGATTTGATCTTCTTGACGAAAGTCAATGCAGCCTTTTCCTTGAGCCTCTCCGACGATGCATTTCTGAGCTGGCGGCAGCCCATGCTCCACTTATAAACGACCAAGAATTGTTTACATGGTTTTGTAACGTTTGTATGGCCACTTTTCAGACGCGATTCGTATCGTATTGTTGATCGATCACACTGCTAGAAACACCGGCACGTTCTACGGGCAAGCAAACGCAAAGAGCAGGCACAAGACCTTAGCAGACTCTGCCAAGGTTGCCTCCCGTTCCTCGGAGTTCCTCCTCCGAGGGCGGGGCTTTTTATTCTCTAACTTATTGCGTGTTTTGCAACCTACGTAATGCGCTGCTCACTATTGCGTGGCTTGCGTTTGGAATTGCTTCCTGAAAAGGTACCTGTCCATGTAGTCCTCTATCCACTACTACGTGGCTAGTGTTTGGACTTGTTTCCTAAAACGGAAACCCACAATACTTATTGTGGTGAGTCTGCGGCTTCAGCATTGCTGGTGATATCAAAAGTCCCCCATAGCCAAATGTCTCATTTGGTTATTAGAGAGAGACATTGCCGGCAATTCTTCGCTGACGCTTTGTGCCCGACTCGATACATTCTTTGACGTATTCCTTCAGGATTTCAGGTACGTCTGCTCTCAAAGATTCGAGAGATACCCAATCTGTTTCTTCGTCGGAAAACCCTTTCCATTGAACGAGTAATTCGACTTTTCCTTTCGACTGCCTTATGTCTTTAAAATCTGCGATTGTTAACAGTTCGTCGGCTTGGTAGGCAAGATGTTCCTTAACATCTTCGGTTATTTCAAAATCTGCGTTGCGGAAGAACTTCAAACGACGTCCATGTGCCCACTCCTTTTTCCCGGTGAGCAAATCTTCGACCTCGAAAAGATAGTTATCCCGGCAAAGCGTGACCCTGAAAGGGCCCTGCCACTGCAGACTAAGCTTGGATCCTTTTTGTCTCTGCAATAGCCCACGAAGGACGTAATCCCCTTCAGTAAAATTGATTTGGCGTACTCCTGTCTTCTGGTTGTGGGATTCAACGGCGGCGCGGCGCTTCTTCGAAGAGATTTCCGCGCATTCGCGATGACAATTGTCCAATGACGAGTGGAGTCGTTCGGTCTCTAATAGAGCTTTTGCTCGTGCGGCATCGATACAGTTCACCTTCTTTCTGGCGTTGCCTCGCACAATGGTTGCCAGCGGGGAGTCCTGGGGCAATCCTGTGAAGACTGTCAAAGGACATTTCTGTTTCAGTCTCTTAGTTGGAGAGTTGTTCAGCGCGGATTGTATCAGTGGGAGAACGGACGGCCAGGAAGAATGAGGTAGTTGAAATTCTGAGAGTACTGCTCTGCAAGCACGTAGAACCTCGCGACAGACGACTTCGACAGTGCCGTTGCTCCACGGGCAGTACGGAAGATTGAAGTGGTGGTTGACTTTCAACGCTCCTGCTACTTGCTTCATCAATGTGTTCTTGAAGTGACTGCCCTGGTCTGAAAGCCAGTAGTGCGCGATTCCGAAAGAGGCAAACCAATCCACCAGTACAGTAGTTGTAGTCTCAGCGTCGGCTTCTGATGTTGGCTTTAGCCACACATATCCTGACAGGTCGTCTTTTACGATGAGACAGTACAATTTGTTGTTCTCGCCCTTCGTATGTTTGATGAATACTCTCTGGTTCGGAGCGTACCTCCGTTGTGCGGAGCGGAATGGTTCAGCGTTTGGCTTCAGTTTGATAGAAAGTGGACGCACATTGGCGGGCGGATGCGCCCCCAGTTTGATTGCAAAACAATCGCGATGTTCCTCTAGGACATTGCGAAGTGTGATAGTGCCTTCGCTTGACATCCCGTTGCTCCTCGCAGTGCTCACTACACTTTCCAAAGCGTCGTCGATTGACTCTGGCGTGTCGTTCCCGAATCCGGCTTGGAGGCTTTCGGGAAGATCTATAGGGTCATCGTCGACTGCTTGGTAGCTAATACCTTGGAAATTTACGGCTGATAGACGGCCGTTCCCCACCTTGAGTTCTGACTCGGACATGCCATCTATTCTGGGCCCCACCTTCTGTAGGTGGGCCTTCAGATCAAAACCCATGGCCTTGAGGAGAGGACGCCCAATCAGTACTTCCGCCATGTCCTCATCGGCAATGAGGAATTCTACTTCCGATATGCGTACTGGCAGTTCCGTGTTGGGCAAATTGATTGTTAACGATAGCCAGGTCTTCCTGGAAGCGGTTGACTTTTTGTCTGGCACTCCACCTGTAAGAGCTGGTTCGAGCACCATTGGCCGTGCAAGTTGCTCGTACGCCGTGTCGGGGTGCTTTTCCAGAATGTTTCTGAAAACATTGGACGATATGGTTGAGAAATCTGCTCCTGAGTCTCCCAGTGCGACTTCCTTCACATCGTTCAGAAGGACCGCGTACCTTCCTTCCTCTTCGTTCGGGCTGGTTTTCGAGGGTAGACGGATAGACGAAATTTTAGCCCGACTCTTCTTCTCAGCAAAATGTTTGTCCAAGAGTTCTTTCTTCTTAGATTTCGAAGTAGCAGGGCATTTGCTGATGGGGTGAATGCCTTTGCATTCCTCGGTATTCAAGCAAGGCTTTGTCCATTCGTCTGAACGGTTGCCAGCTTTTCCATTTCCTGATGGTGCTCTTTGCCCCAGCCTCTCCCGCACAGGCCGGTTTGGCCTAGAGAACTTTGCGGGTGGTTCTTTACTGCTGCTTCGCGCATTTCGCTTGTGCGAGTGCCCCTGCTTTCTTCTCAACTTAGATGTTGCCGACTAAACGGCGTGGACTTGCGTCGAGAGCGTAGCCAGGTTGTTGGCATAGAAAGTCAGGTTCCCTTTCTGTGCGGCGGTCCACATACCAATCTGATCTTTGACAAGTTGCTTGAGTTCCGGGGGTTCGAGCTTTTGTGTCAGCTTGAAAACAAGCTGTTTACAGCGATCGGATTCTGTGAAAACCTCCGACGCGTTGTGCTCGTCGAGCGCAGTGATAACATCCAGCACGAATTGCTCCGCAGCTCCAGCCGGATCTCGCGTTGACGGTGAGTACTTGATTCCTGATAAGGCCTCTTCAACTCGTTCGTTGAGATCTCTTGAAGAGTGAGCGAGTCGAGACTCAAACCAGGACTGTACTGCTTCGTTTGTAGCTTCTTCGGCCTTGGCGGCGCCTTCGATTCGGCCCAAAATGCAAAGGCTGTGTAGCAACTTGGGCTGGATGCATTGCCGCACGGAGGCAGCTTTCAAACGTTGGTTTGCAGGCCTTCCTGCATTGAGATCATTAACGCGGTCTACGTATGCCGCGTAATCTGTTTCGAACTTAATAAGTTCGGGTTGGGTCGCTTTCTCTTTAGCGTTGGCGCCTGGATGGTGTTCACCAGTCCGTACGTCGACATGTCTTCCTTTCGCAGCGGCTCGGTACGATTTGACGTCTCAAAGCGCTTTGTTGATCGATCACACTGCTAGAAACACCGGCAAGTTCTACGGGCAAGCAAACGCAAAGAGCAGGCACAAGACCTTAGCAGACTCTGCCAAGGTTGCCTCCCGTTCCTCGGAGTTCCTCCTCCGAGGGCGGGGCTTTTTATTCTCTAACTTATTGCGTGTTTTGCAACCTACGTAATGCGCTGCTCACTATTGCGTGGCTTGCGTTTGGACTTGCTTATCTGTCCATGTAGTCCTCTATCCACTACTACGTGGCTAGTGTTTGGACTTGTTTCCTAAAACGGAAACCCACAATACTTATTGTGGTGAGTCTGCGGCTTCAGCATTGCTGGTGATATCAACACATATCGACCCATTCCCAAATGTTGCGACGCCACTGCAATAAGTCTTTTGCAGCGTCAAAGACGGGGACATCGTAAGAGTTTTGCATCACGTAGGGTTTAGAAAAAACAGGCTCTAGGCCCATAACTGGGGTTGTTCCGTAAAGACGGTGTGTGCCGGCGGCGTGTCCGGCGAGCGCTGCGAAGCAGAGCCGATCGCTTCTCAAAACACTAAAGAAAGGACAAAGCACGTCTGCCCTTGTTCCCCCTTGGCTCCTTCTGGAGGTCGTTGGGGAGGAACAGGTATAGTCTCTTTACTTCATTGTGCCAAGGCCGCCGCGAGCGAGAGGTACGCCGCGAGCTGCGCGAGCTCAGCGGTGACCAGCAAGGCTTCAGCTTACGGCATACACGTGCCCACATTGGCCACAATAGCACAATCCAGTATACATAATGAGAACAGTATATCAGAATCATCTCAAAGATAGATACGTTAGAGTCGACAGGCATGCACTGTAGATTGACATTAACATGAATCATGAACTGAAATTTATAGCTTATTCATTATTTCAAAAGTATCGATATTTTGAGTGCTGCAAAGATTTAACTTCCAATAATTGCAAGCTGGAAATGAAACTTAAGAATCGTGACTTGTACGCTTGTGACATAGGGCAGGTGGTGAAGGCGTTCTAGAAGTAGGAAAGGCGATAGATGGAGAACCTGCAGAACTACGGGTTCTAAGATACCGCGTATCACGCTTTTCAAATACTCAAAAGCTATGCTTTTCACCTTTCAGTTCCTGAATCAAACAAATTTTCTTGTGACTAGGTGTTTTGTAGATCTCAACAATGCAAAGTGCGTTGTCATTGATATTTGGTAGAAAACTAATATTTTCTCTCATTTTAAAAAGCAATTGCATTGTTTGTCAGCAGCATTAAAGAAGGTGTGATAAAATATTTTAATCCTGCTTCGGTTGAAAATTCAGTGATTTGGTATTTGAAGATGCCCGAATTGTTCTAGAACCAAAACATTGTTCTGAATCAGCGCTTCGAGAAGCTGGCTTGTCAAAAAAAATGGTCGCAAAGCTCTTTTGAGAACAGTTTTGATTGTGAAAAAAGAATTCTTTTTTAGAATCGTTTTTTAGGATGCTACACAAAAACTCATTTGAGCTTTTGTTTTATTTACTTTAATTTGCTAATGTACTTTGCATATGACAGGTTTAAAATAGTCTTTAGAGATAGGCGTTATTTCACAGTATTAAGCATTTGGTGCGAAGAGGATAAAATCTTTGTAGAGGGTTAATATGAAGAAAAGGAAATTTTGGAGTCAAACTGGTTACAAAGCCAAATCTGGGAAACTCTGGATGTTTTTTTTCCTTGCATTCTCATTTGTTGGTACTAAAATGATCCAAACGGAGTGTCTGTCCAGAAAGACAGAAAAATGCGCCGTGTGACACGGCGCATTTGTAGATCAAAATATGCAGCTCAGTGGCATTACTTTTGAAACAGCTGTAAGCTTTCTATATATATACGGTAGATTTTGCCACCCCGCCAATTTCGAAAGAGATCACCAAAAACATGCAGACCTCTAATTTTTTAGCAGATTTTGATTGAGAATTGTGCACTTTAGATCAAAACACCTACCTTTGCTTCCGTAGTAGGAGCTTTGCGATTAGTGCCATTTTTCAGTGCTTTTGCTCATTTTTATCAAAATCTATCGACATCAACGGACGGTCCTCTTGGAGCACATTTGCCGTGCACATTCTGCACCGTTTCGATCGAGGCAAAACAGCTGTGGGATACAACAACAAAGCGATGGATCTCATAGCCACTCTCTCTTCCATGTACTGATCATTCGCGTTCGCTCAAAGCTCCTGCTTTGCATATTCTGAATCGCTGTTGCGACCCGGCTCTAAATTGCGTCCAGCACTCTCATCTCCGCTGTAATCTGCATTCGGTGCCTTCCACGTGAGCGATGGAGCGTCGTCATCGCCACGGAATAAAGCGTTCCACTTTTCACTCAAAGCGTTTCTGGTCACAACGAGGCTTTCCGCATGGTCAACGGCCTGTTTGACCATCCACTTGTGAAGCTCGCCCTGTTGCTGTAGCGATAAACGGTTGCGCTTGAATATGGGTTTCCGAGCGGTCACTGTAATACAGAGGCGAGTGCACTGTATGATACGGGAAGATGATGAGATGTTGGGTCGTGGCTGGCTGCTCTCCACGCAAGAGGAGCAGTCCAGGTCGTACCTCTTTATTTATACTGCGCCTCAAAGCAGGCTTGCAGTTGAAACAGAGAGCAACTGTGACCGAACCTAGCTTGAAGGTCACGCGCCGCTACAGAGGTCATGACTAAAGAAGACAGCAGCTTGTAGTACATACTACTTTGTCACATTCGCCCGGTCTTTGGCTAAAGACGTCCTCGTCGAAGCCTGAGTAGCCAAAAAGTTCTTGAGAGATTCGGCGCAATTGCGGAGAGCTGTACGCGGTAGCCAGGCTGCGTCCTCGGACGATTCGCCAACGAAGCGAACTAAGTAAAAGACACGTCGATTAAAGCGTTTGCGCGCAATAATCTCTTCGACTTCCTGTTCGATTGCACCGTCGTTGTCGATCACGATATCTAACGGGCCCTTGTTATCATCGTGAAACAAGCGGAGCTTCGCGACATGGAAGACGTTATGCGCGCGTCGCATGGTACATGGTAACTCGATACGATAGGTTACTGGCCCAAGACGTTCTTGTATACGAAAGGGGCCGATAAAACGAGGTTGCCACTTCTTCGGAAGCGACGAGCGGCGTGTAAGTGAGAGATTATCAGCGCGGAGAAGGACAAGCATTCCTGGTTCAAAGGATACATCGCGGCGACTGCGGTCAGCATAAAACTTCTGATTGCAGCTGGCCTTCGCCAGGTGTTCGCGCGCCAGAGTGACCATCGCCTGTCGTCTGCTAACGTAGTCGTCAGCTGACTGAGAACGATCGGAACATTGTCCAAGGGTACGAGTAACTGGTGTGTGTGGATTGTAGCCAAGAGCGACTTCAAAGGGGGAAAGCCGAGTGCTGCTGTGACGCGAGGTGTTATATTCAAACTCGAGAGTAGGGAGCATGGTGTCCCAATCCGAAGGTGCGGCCTGTATTAACGAGCGAAGCATAGCAGACAGAGTGCGGATTAGGTTCTCGGATTGGCCGTCCGTTTGGGGATGGTCGGCCGTCGATGTATTGCTTCGTACATTCAGAAGTTGAGTGAGAGTTTTCCAAAACCTTGATGCTACCTTGGGGTCTCTGTCCGATACCAAGGTGTGGGGAACTCCGTGTTTGGCGAAGAGGTGATATTCGAAGAGAAATGCGGTGTCTTGAGCGCTGGCAGTCTTCTTCGTCGGGACAAATATGGACTGTTTGGAGAGTTTGTCCACAATTACTAGGATGGCATCGTACCCATTGCAAGTGGTGGGAAGTTCGGTGAGAAAATCGAAGGTGACGATCTCCCAGCAGCGATTGGGGATTGGTAACGGTTGCAGAAGTCCTTGCGGTGGTTTGCAGACTGGCTTGTTCGACTGGCAACTGCGGCACTGACGTACAAAGCGCAAAATGTAGCGGTACATTTGTGGCCAATAAACACTTCGAGCTGCGTTGAAGTATGTCTTGTCTGCGCCGACATGACCGATACCGTGGAAATAGCCTGTGAGCTCGTCACGGAGGATGCCTTCCGGGATGTACAGGCGAAGAGAACCAGTGCCTGCCCAGTATATTATTCCGTCGCAGACAGAGAAGTTTGTGGATATACGGCGTGACCTAGGAGAACTGTTGTTTTGCGTTGAAGGTCCGGACAAGATGTCGCGAGCCAAGGGGTCGGATGTGTAGAGTGCTCGAACGCGGGCATGCAGATCCGGAATACAGATGGTAAGCGAGCGGAGAATGGGAAGGTGGTCAGGGCGGCGGCTAAGCGCGTCGGGTACCACATTGCGCTTTCCAGGGAGGTGTTCAACCTCGAATGAATGTTCCTGGATCTCATCAAGCCAACGACATTGTCGGCCGGTGAGCTTTGACTTTGATTGAAGATAGCGGATAGGGTCGTGGTCGGTCTGTAGAAGAAAACGACGTCCACGAAGGTACGGACCCCACACGCGGAGCGCGATCATCACGGCCAAGAGCTCTTGGTCCCCGGTGTCCCAATTGCTCTCTGACGGAGAAAGACGGTGTG